>JANDEH010000003.1:42961725-43576084 GCA_024610705.1 Tetragnatha versicolor
ACGCCTTAAGGCGGGTAACATTTTGGTGTTGACCACTGGTCAATATCTCTTGACCAGTGGTCCTTCCACTTTTTCTCATTATATGTAACTTTTCTGACTTTCTCTTTTTGTCTCTTGATTGTTTTGGGGGTCCTGGCCTTTGGTCAACCTCATTTGACCACTGTCCAAGATGACTAAAATTCATTATAAAATAAATTTAGGAGTTGCTAATTGATATTTTGTAATCCCTATTGTTATAACATGTGTCTTTGGTTATGGTTGACCATTGGTCAGTCTGGTCAACTTTTTGTAACTTCTTTGCTTTGGCACTGAAGTAGGTCATGTGGGGTATCAAACCAAACGCCTTGAGACGGGTAACATATTGGTGTTGACCACTGGTCAATATCTCTTGACCAGTGGTCAATCCATTTTTTCTTGCTATATGTAACGTTTCTGACCTTTTCTTTTTGTCTCGTGGTTGTTTTAGGTGTCCCTGACCTTTCGTCAACCCCATTTGACCACTGGTCAATTTTTGAATTTTTTGACTTTATTGCTCCTTTTTGGGACCCTTGCCTTTTTTATATGAAGGTTTTAAAGTTGGAACCGTTTGGAACTGGAACTGTTAAGGGAACCTAATCCCACCTTGGAACTGGAACTGTGGAACCGGTTCCACACTTTAACTAATACGTAACATCCCTAGTCAGCAGTAGATTAGTAAAACGTTGGAAGAAATTTCATTATAAATCAGTTTAGGCCATGGAAAAAGCTATTTCACTAAAAAAAATTTATAAATACATTGAAATTGTGTTTATAGCAGGGTTGGCTGGATTGGACCCAATTGGGTTGGACCCACTGGGTTTTTTAAAAAAAACCACATTTTGGACCCATTTTTGGGTTTTTTAACCTTTTACCTGCCGATGTTCCCAAATGGGAACATCATTTTAAGGAATTTTTACACCACTTAATTTTTCATGCAGGAATTTGATACTTGGTAGAAAGTAACTCAAAGATATGAAGTTATTTTACATGCAAAAGTTTTTCACGTGGAATTTAATCCTTTTTGTAGAATTTACATCAAAATTAGAGAATTTTGGCTCTTTCAAAAGTTGCACAAGTTTCAAATTCTGAAAAATTTAAATAAATTTAGTTTTAAATAATTTTGCTGTGTTTAGGTAGCTTAAGTACACATCTTCCCATTTGGCTTGACAGAATAGCTTCATATTTTAATTTTGGAGAGTAATTACCAATACAACATATATGTTCCCAAATGGGAACATCGGCGTTTGGGATATAGTATTTAGGGGATTTTTATAACATGCAAAAATTCAAGTTATTTACAATTTTCTTTAATTTTTTGAACATTTCTTGTCTCAAAGGATCTAAAGAGGTTAAGAATTATGTTTTAAATTCAAAAATATGTAATTTTTAATTTTTCACCTGATTTATGGAGAAATAAATTCTAAAGCTTTATAGCAAATTCTTACACTTGTATATTTTTCTAACTCCCCAATTGACTAATATTAAGTAATTATCAATGGGGGTTATACAAAGAGCATATTTGGAGTGCTTCTGAGGATTTGCGTATATTTTTTTGTTCAAATACTTTTTTTAATAAAAATTTTAGAAATAAAATTGAAGAATTTTGAAAATAAGGAAAAGTGCGTACATCTAAAAACACTCTTCTAACGTAAGTTGGATGTAAGATATATGTGGTTCACTTCGGAATCTTCCCTGATAAACACAGCTTTAATAAATCAATGGAGATAATTATAATTATTAATTTTGAAAGCTAATTAGATTTTTATGCAATTAGTGGATTTTATGCTAGATATCCGTATAGGACCGTAATTAAAACTAATTTTTCTCACAGAAACTTAATTGTTTAGCTTTGACGAGCATGGGAACACTCTTTTGTATTTTTTACACCAAAATATTACCCATAGTGCAAGAAAAATTTACGGAAAAGCTTCGCGTACGTACTAAACATGTCAATTTTTTCTTATGAAAATTTATAAAATGTTACTCAATCGTTCAAGTATGGATAATAAAATTGAAAAAACCGTCCACAATCATAAAAATGTTCATAATTATTGAGTAGAAACCTATTTCAATCATTTTATTTGAATTAATTGTAAAATATGTCCCTTTTGGAAATCCCCCTAAAAACTTCACCCCAAACGCCAATGTTCCCAAATGGGAACATCCTCAAAATCATACTTAGGATTTTTTTTCCGCCAAAAAATGACTAGAATGGTTTTAGTAATGATGAAACTAGCCATTTAAGCCAAAAATCAGAACCATTAATTCGAAATTTGAATTGCGGCGTTTAAAAGGTTAAAGAAAAATCAAGATTTTGGCAATTCCTTCAAAAGTTAATGTGGTTTTTTTTTCAAAATTTAAACGAGGGTTTAAACCCGGGTTTTTGCCAACCCTGGTTTATAGAGACTAGAAGCAAAAAATAATCATTATAGTTTTAAAAAATGTAAAAATAAGTAAAATAATGCAAATTACGCTACGTAATCTAAGGTTATTTTAACATTTTCTCAAAATCTTATTATGTGGTCTATAAAAAAATTCTTATCAAACAAATTTTCAATGCCTTGATAATAGTATTTTGTTTGATAAATAATTTTATATTGAACAATTAAATGATTTTATTTCATTAATAATGAGTTATAAATCAGACATGTGTTACGTCCGTAACAAGCGAGTGATACGTCCTTAACAAATTAATTAGACCATAGATTAATAAATAATTAAATTCTTGCTTCTACAATCACTTTTTTAAATTTCATAAACCTTCATAATGAATTTCTGAGAAAATTTTTTTAAATTTTACTCTAAAATTCACAGGGATTTGTCAATAACTTTGAAAGGTGAAATATAGACAGTTCGTCCGTAACACTTAGTTTTCAATTTTTTTAAAATTTTAGAACCATTGTTCAGTTGTCATAATTTAATATTTTATTAATCTACATGTATAGTTTAATAAAAGTAAAAAAAACTCTACCTCTTAAATTTTTAATTAATGAAATGAAATTTCAATATGTTTTTTAACATTTATCAGTTTAATTAACACCTGAAATAGTAACAGTCATTAATCTACATGTATAGTTTAATAAAAGTAAAAAAAACTCTACCTCTTAAATTTTTAATTAATGAAATGAAATTTCAATATGTTTTTTAACATTTATCAGTTTAATTAACACCTGAAATAGTAACAGTCAAATAGAAAATTTTATCCCTGATCTAAATTTAGTATCTGTTTTTTTCCATTTATGATGAAAAGTTTTCATATCTCATTTTTAAGAGCAGTCATAAAAATACAACTGCTTGAAATTTATTTTTTCCTTTGGCACTACTCTGAAGAATTTTTGCTAAACAATAGGGTAATAAAAGGAAAGGAAAACTTTAAAGGAAAAATTGTTTGATTAATGCAAGAGTAAGTCGCACATCAGCAAATCATCAGAATCTAATTTTGATCTTGGGTAATGTTGACTAATACCTTCTGATAAATTGGCACAGAAATTTAATTTTAGCAAAAATGTTATTGAACAGACAAATCTTGAGAAAAGAATCTTGTAAGTAATCTTTGGACCCAAGATCACACACACAAATCTAATACCCTGATATCAAGATTGAGGAATGTTTGAAATGCGAGCAAAAAAAACCATATTAAGCTTGAACTCAATGACAAATTCTATTTATTTTTGATTCATCAATCAAAATAATGGTCGATTATTGTGTAATAAAACTGATCAATTCAAAACATTAAACAAAAAACATTTCGAGTTCATTTCATATATCCCCCCAAACAAACTATTACCTGCGAATACAGCATTAAATATTTCTCAGCTTCATTATTTCAGTTTTAAATTTTTCATTCAGTCTATAAGTCATTTAAATTCTTTGAAAAATAGTCTATTTATAGACAAAGTACTATACTATATTATCATTTTAAACAATAGTTTTACCTTGAAGTTTTGGAACCGAACAACCAGGAGGTGCACTAACATGTCCAGCATGGGAAACTCCCCAGATAGGAATAATTCTTTGGAGACCTTCATACAGGGCTTTAATAAATTCAATATAGTATTCTAATGCTCCAGGATTTCCTGCAAAAATATTTTAAATAAGAATAATTACCATACTAAAAAATGAATATAAATTTTATGAAACTGTAAAAAAAAGAATGTTCTTTTCAAAAATTATTGAATTCAAAAGTAAGTTTGTTTCACACTTCATTTTTATGTTGGTTGGTTGCTTGGGTTTTAATGGTGCAAGATCTTTTATTAATAAACAAAATTGCTAAAATAGATGATCTTAGCAGATGGTTTTTCAGTCCTTTAGAATTTAATACGAGAGAGGGAAACATGTTTTGTCTCTAGTTTCTGAAGCAGTATATAAAAAATTGTATAACACAGCAGATAGGATAACAATATCAATTTTTAACCCTTCACTGCACGGTGTGCCGAATTCGGTACATACCAATAAAACTCCTCAATTTTCCCACATGTGTTAAATGTAAGTTATCTGAGTTTTGTGCCACATCTTGAACATACGAGGGTAGTTTGAAAAGTTCTCGGCCTCACCCAGAACACGCGCTCGAATTCGCGCGAATTTTTTTCTCCTTTGAGAACAACTCTTCAAATAAGTCAAATTAATTTTTGGGGTTGTTCTGATCAGAATTCTACTTTTGGCAATTTTTTGAATGGGTTAAGGTGAACATATTTTCAACAATGGGAAAAACAAGTGTCGAGCTGTGATAAAATTCTTTTAAAAAGAAGGGATATAACCAAATGAAATTAATTCTAAGCTCATAAATGTGTAAAGGGACTCTTTACCTTTGTTTTAGCCGTGAAAAAATTAGCGTTGAAACTTTAAGTTGGCTGTGAGAGCGTTCCTAAAGAACCATGTGAAAAACATTAAAAAAGAGCCACCATACCGGAAATCATAGAAAAGTGCCCCCTATGGTTTTGAAGATTGACAAAGAATGGTGGGGGACATTTCTAACAGTCTAGGGATATCAAAGGAGTGCGTAAATTATTTTTTGCACAATCAATTGCACGTGAAAACACTTTGCGCAAGATGTGTGCCGCGAAAGCAAACTGCTGCCCAAAAATGCATTAACATGACGATTTCAATGCGAATTTTGACGCGATTTACACAAAATAAAAGTGATTTTTTACGTCTTTTGGCACAAATGGACATACCTTAGAACCTGTAAGTGAAATAATAATCAATGCAATGGATAAAAGTCAATTTTTCAGCACCAAAAGGTTCTATCGGCTGGTAAATTCATGGCGTAAGAATTCTGGGGATTTGAAGGAAATTTTATCAATTAATTATCGGGAAAAGGGTATGAATATAATTTGAGAATATTAATTTAAACTGTTGATGAGAATATCCGAGAAAAAAAATTAATTAAGCTGATTAAATTGCCATTTCTGATCAGAATAGTGCTCATGTTAACAAATGTGTTTTGGCGTTGGAAAAATTGAGGGATATCGATTAAAAATTTGAAAATTACCCATCCTATTACCCAGATTTGGTATCTCCAAACTTTCTTCTATCCCCCAAAGTGAAAATTTCCCCCTCTGGTCACCGTTTTACTTCGAATTAAGAAGTAACTGTGAGATAAGTAGGTTTTTATGAAGAATTTCTAGAACACCCCCATAAGAGTATAAAATAAGACAGGACTGTCGTTTCAAGAAGTGAGGCAGCCTAAAAGGAGTCAATGTTGAAAAGTAAACAGTTTTTGAAACCATAAGTTAATATTTTCATGGTCAGGCCGAGAACTTTTCAAACTACCCTCGTACATATATATATGATATTAACTACTCTGTGGATCCAGATGGCAGCTTCTCACTGATTATTAGGTTTTTATGTCTCCAAAACAGTTGCATCCATTTTGTATTTCATCAAAGATTTTGATTGATCTTTTTTTACTAGTAAATCTTGAAACTATCGCTTGGTAAATTAAGTGACATTTATACACAACATATACTTCTTATTTAAATTGATTATTTGTAAAAACAATTATTACACCAGCTGTAAAACATGTTTTTAGGTTTGTGCCATACCATAAAAAACCATTTATCTTAATTAGACAAAAAATATGAAATTCTATCTATATTCAACATTTAGGTTAATTGGATAAAAATGTACCTGGAATGAAAATTATGAGGTAACGATTATTGTCATTGTCTGGCAAAGGTTCATCTAACCACCTTCCACTTGTTACAATATGAGTAGGGACACCATGAACAGTAACAAAATCCTGGTGAAGGAACTGTAAATCATTTGCAGGAGTGTAAGGAATCTCAGTCATTTTTTTAAACTGAAAAGAAGCAAAGACATTAGCAGATTGAAATGGATTATCTTTTAAAGACTGACAGATAAGATCAATTGACACTAAGGTCCTTTCGTATTATTAAAGATCTATACCTTTAGAATTGACGGGCTCAAGCATCAAGTCTTAAGCTATATTGTCAAAAGTAATCAAATATCAATATGAAGCACCATTAAAAATCTCGGTACATTCGTATTAGCTCGTCCATTCGCCAACAGGGGCGATAAGTCGCCAAGTCAGGTAAACCCCGCAACACTACCATTGATTCTGGTAACCCTGGAAAACGTAGCGAAATCGCGCTAGTTCCGATCACTGGCGCATGCGCGCGCAATTTAAATCGGTAAGCCCATGGGTGAAATAATGTGTGCGCACCGCGCAGGTTGTTTTGAACGTAAATTCAACAGTGTTTACAAGGTAAGAACGAAGACTGCATCTGAAAGGTAGGAGTCTGCTTTCGTGTCGTTCCACGGTGAACTTTGTTGCGCCATTTTGCCGAGCCCCAGAGTCTTTCAATGTTTGCGTATGCACGCCGGTGGTAGAATCGACAAAAGATCGCCGGCGGTAGGATCGACCATTTTGCAAGTAAGTTAGTGCTAAAAAAGTTATTTTTATGCTCTTACCGAGTGATATCCGTAGTTTTGGTTCATCCAAGAATACTGATTCCCCTTTTTCTGAATCCTTACTGTGTCTGATTACCCCCACAACGAGTTTGGTTATAGATAGGGCAGGGGGGGTTTGGGGGGGCGGCAGCCCCCCAACCACATGAAACTTTTATTTTTTATTTTCTGATGTTATAAAGATGTTTCTGATGTTAAAAATGTGTTTTTCGGCGTTTCTGATGAAATCCCTTATTTTGGCGCGTTTTGGCGAAGTTGGCGAAAACGATGGACGGGCTAATACGAAAGTACCAAAATCTCAAATAGCATTTTAAAAAAATATTAGTTAAATTTTTATGTGTGCAGATAATAAAATTGTGGCCGCTGTGGTGTAGTGGTCAGCGTGTCTGGCTATGAGCATTACCAATCCAGGTTTGATGCCTTGCAGCTTCTTCTTTTGGGTCAACTCAGCTCTTCATACTTCCTGGGTCAATAATATGAGGACCAAGCTCGCTTGGGGAATCAATCAACTGGGCGTCCAGGATTGGACTATCCACTCGGCCTGGACACAAGCTAAGTAATTAGCACCCTAGGCCCAAATGGCTACACTGACACCGAGATGGGCACCGCCTGAGATGCTACTAAGGCCTATAGAACTTGACAGAAATAATAAAAATTGCCAATACAGTTCAAAAATAAATTTATGTTACTAAATTTTATGTTTAAAACTGCAAATATAAAAAAATTAAGCAATTTTCGAATAAACCCCCAAAATGCAATAAAGGAAAAAGTTTTAAATCTACTTACAAATGATTTTTCGATTTCTTTCAACATATATAGGTTACCGACTGTTTTTTTGTTATATTCATACTACGATTCATTGAATCTTTAATAATTTAAATAACTATCACAAATAAAATCAAACTAAATTTTTAATGGAATCCTTAAACACAAAAAATTACATCAATATTTTTACTTACAGTGTAATATTAAATAGATATGAATCTCAATAAATCTTGTGGTAATATTGCTGAGACGTCAAAATGAAGAATTTTTGACCATTATTAAATTGAATTTAGTTATTAGTCTTGGGAATGATAAGATTTATATAATCGTTGATTATACAAGATGTTTTGAAGTTAGAGAAGGAAGGAAACGGAAACCGAAAGGACCAAGACCCGGAAAGAACTTTCTTTGTATTATGGTTGAGTTGAGTTGAAAAATTCTGTCTCTCTTTCTGCTGTTGAAAATACTATACAGATACTCAACTCGTTTGTGAACCGAACCAGAGAGACACCCCATGATCTGACCAGACTAACTACTGATCTAGAGACAAACTGGAGGCATATAAAACGAAGTGTATATTTGGACAGCCAAAACGGCCAGTGGCGCATGCGCTGTAGGTCTCGTGATTACGTAGCAGTCTCGGCGCTTAGTGATGGAACCAATGGAACGCCGAGCCGTGGAAATTAGAGTAGAGTTTAGTTGAAAAATGGCCGTCCAAATATACAGTGCCGGCATAAAAACGATAAAAACCCATGGAGGAGAGAGAAATCAGGAGGCTATGATCAATCCCAGGATGCACTGCGTGGCTCCTTGGCAAAGTGACGTATATTTCGTCACTTCCCTCCTCCCACTCGGTCACGGGATTTGAACCATTCATTGGACTGGTCACGTAAGGTGTTCTGGGATTGATCCCCGCACAAAGGAAAACCGCTGGCTTCAAATGTGCGATACTGCTAATGCATATTTCGCCTCCTCTTTACTCTTTCCTCTCTGTAAAAACCATAACTCCATTACTCACTCCATTTAACTCCATTACTCACAACTTTTTTTTATAGTTCTTGCTCTTCAGGACGTAAATTCTACCTAAAAATATATTAAAAAGCTGCATTGCACCTATTAAATATGCGTGGGAAGGCTGAGGAGTAATTTTGGGGTCCCCTACAGAAATAAATTTCTATATACGCGACTGAATAAAGTTACTATAACATCACCCGGTGCAAGGCCAGAATTATCAACAAGTAGGGGAGGGTGGGGACGATTGTAACAAAATGTTTTATTTGATCTCAAACTAAGCCATTTTTTATGTTAAAGTCATGAAAATTGGTATGAAAATAGGTTGATATATCCCAATTACAATTTTGTTATGAAAACCGTCCGGAGGACATGCATTGCAATTTAGTAAATAAAACATCGAAAAACGTTACAATCGTCCCCACTTGAAGGGTCAATTGTAACACATATAAGGGTCAATTGTAACACAAGACAAATTCATAAAAATAGATAAAAAATCATTCAAATTTATGAACAATTTATATTTTCTTGTTAAATAATAATTAAACACATAGACTAGAATGGAAATAATGAACTTTTCAAATGAGTTTTGAATAATAATGAATGTTGATGAGTAAATAATAGTAAGTAATTATTCACAAGGGCAATTAGGGTATTCATAACTTAATTTCCCTGTAGTACAACGAAAGTGGGACCATTTTTTGCACGAAAAATGATTCCTCTTACAGCCCATGATCGAAAACTTTATTGTGTTGATTATAACCCACTTCAGGATTTTCATTTTTTATTTTCTTCTGACAAAATCTGTATAATGTTACATAAAAAATATCGTGCTCACGAGCAACACTTCTAATAGACTTTTTAGACACAGAAACCTCAACAGCCTCTCCCTCCATTTTTTCTAGACTAATCAGCCCCCTTTTACATGATCTCGGCCTCCTAAAACCGTAAAAATTCATAATTATAAGACAATATTATTTGTAAGTATGAATTATAAATCAATGCATCAAAAATACTTTTGAAACATGTTATTTTCTACATTGGGGTCGGTTGTAACATGTTACAGCCGTCCCCGGCTGAAGTGTTACATTCGACCCCACGTTGCCATTTTTAGTTCAACCCTAGTTTTCCGCTAAACTAACAACTGTATCATCTTGAAACTAAGCAGAATAAAACTAGGATACATGTACATACAACACATAAAACCAGTGTTGTTGTGCTTCATACCTGCAGTGCAGGAGAAGGAAAGTTATACAAAAGTAGAAATTTACTTCGATGCTCGAAAAACACTCTTTTCTTAATTACACAGCCACAACTCAAATGCCAGCCTTGGCAATCTCTGATATTCTTTCATTCACGTGCCTTTTACGTACTGTTATCTCCTTTTCGCCCAGGCTGCCTCTCATTTTGAGGAAATCAAAGTGTTACAATTGCCCTGTGTTTACAATCGTCCCCACTCTCCCCTATACTCCGAATAATTTTGAAAATTATTATTACTATGTTGTTCGTTTTTGCGAGCTCGAACAGTTTATTAGAGCTGTTTGAACACGCAAAAAACAAACTTTAACAAGATTTCAAGCGTTTAATATTGATTGTATTTACGTGAAACTTTGGACTTAAGGGTTTTCAACTATGACCTTCAACTCTCTCCCCTATAAGTTATGAAACACTTATCTGAAACACCCTGTATAGTATTAAAACAGAAGAACCTCTATTTCTCTGATAGAAAGTCCCTGTATAAATATTGGGTTGTCCCATAAGTTCTGTTACTTTTTACAAAGTTTCGTGTTTGAAAATTTTTTATGAAAAACTGGTAATAGGTGGAGATTAGATTTCAAACAAAAGGGATTTTTATATATGTATATTTATGAACATAATGTGGGATTTTGGTAATTCTCGTGATTATTTCTTTTCAAAATGGTGGTTTGAAAAAAAGACCACAAACGACGATTTTCGCGTAATTTTTTTCTTTTAAAAAAAAAACTAGGAAGAACGCATAATTCAGGGCTAAAAAAAGTTTTACTATATATTTGAAATATTTAGTTTAAGATGTCATAGTTTCAAGATAATTCGATAAGTTTAACTTAGGAAATTTCGGTCCCAAACATAACATCTATTGCAAAATACTTACCTCAGTAATGTTAATCATTTCAAAGAAATTTTTACTAAAAATAACATCAAAATCAATAAAAAAGCTTAGGAAAGACCCAAGTTTTCAAAATATGCAGTATAATAAATTATATCTGAACTTAAGTTCAGAAAATAGTGCGCACAATGCAAGCGCGCAACATTTTAGCCCATCCCAATTACACTCGCTGAACTTACGCTCAGCGAACAAAGCAATTTTCTTTGCTTCATACGAAAACATTACAATAAAAACAACTCCTTGGCAATTAGAAATAAATCAATTGAATGATATTATGAAAAGATACTTTCAATGCATTAATGGCATCAATTCAATGCATTAACAAGCATTATGGTTCAAAAACACCTGCCTTTAATTACTCCATACCAGCTGCTTAGAAAAACAATAAGCGTGCTTTAAAAAACACGTGAAATTACCAATATATGAAGTTTTAAAGCCAAAATTTCCAACCTTAAACTTATCGAATCATCTTGAAACTATGACATCGTAATCTAAACATTTCAAATATACAGTAAAACTTTTTTTAGCCATGAATTATGCGTTCTTCCTAGTTTTTAAAACAAAAGAAAAAAATTACGCGAAAATTGTCGTTTTTTGTCTTTTTTTCAAACCGCCATTTTGAAAAGAAATAATATCCCGAGAACTACCAAAATCCCACATTATGTTCATAAATATACTTATATCAAAATCTCTTTTGTTTGAAATCTCCACCTGTTACCAGTTTTTCATAAAAATTTTCAAAGACAAAACTTCGTAAAAAGTAACAGAACTTATGGGACAACCCAATATTATAAAGTACATACTAATTATGATTACCTAAAAGAATTATAGTCAGGTATAGTATTGTAAATATTTTTTAAGTTTAGCATTAAACGCAGTTTTTATTTTAAAGTTTTGATTATTCCTCATTCTACTGTCAAGAAATCTAATTTATAATCAAAATAAAATTTCCTCTAGGAAGATAGTGTAAGGAAAGAAAATACCAAAAACGTTTTAGATATTTAACTTCAACATCTTAATTTAATGATTTTTTAACACTTAATTTTGAATGAATCATTTTTTTAGAGTTTTGAAAGTAAACTTATAACAATCTGTATAAAATTTAAAGATTCTGGTTGAATACACTTTTAGTATTACACTTTAGTATACCTTATTCTAGTCACTATACTTTTAGTATTTGACATAAAAAAACTAGTGATGTGTAATTTTTTCTCAAGAATCCCAAAGACGCTGGTTTCAAATGTTTTTATTTTATACCGATAAATCAGGTAAAACAAATTTCTCTTTTTTTATTTTTCAGACACGCGTGAGGCAACATATAAAAAACCTCTCTTTAAATTATGTTTACATTGTTATTCAATATTTCGACACAACATAGAGAAAATTGTTTTTAAATGAAGCAAAATTGAAAGTAAGTTTTTTTACTATAAAAATTAGTATCTTTGTTTAAAACGTTAAAATATAAAATATAGCTTCTTTTAAAAAATAATTTATTTAATTTTGACAACCCTCCATCCTCCCAATAACTCAGAAATTTCATATTTTTCTACTCAGTAAATAGAAATTATAATTTTAAATGCTATAATAGTAAAAACTGTAAAAAGTATCTGGGATTTCGTATAATAAGTATAATTTTGTTGGAATATAAAGTAGATCGATAAAACTGTTTTTTTCCAATTCCTTTAGCGATTGGAAGTTAATATCAAATTCACCGTATCCATTCATAAAATATTAGAAATTCAATCTACACTGTACAAGTATGAGAAAAGCTAAAAAAATAGATTTCAACAGTGCCATTCGAGTTGTTATGAAAAAGCGCTAATCCGACTCGAAGACTCGATAAGAAAAGCAAAGATCTATTGGACACAATTTTAAATCATGTTAGTAGCCAGTTGGTTGAAAAGTTCAACGCTGAGTACGAATCTTCTAAGCATAAAGAAAAGAAATGTCATCTCTATGCACAGAAGGCAGTTGCAAAGACATTCACTGGTAAATTGAAAAAGCAAGCCATAGCAGAGTCGGCCAGGCAGATGGCTATGTATGATACAGGTCAGTTAAATATTATTATGTATGTATAATATAAATGATAAAAATGCATTAAAGGGAAATACCCGAATTCAATACTGATGTGTCAAGCAGGTTGCCACTTCAGCAGCAACTTTTGTCATCTTACAATCAATTAACACTGTCTTCTGGTCTGCTTGGGTCTGCTTCGGGAGTACTGGGAATTGAAAGCAGAGAAGCACATTTGATTGGTTCGTAAGTGCTGGCATCATCTAGTTAGAAAGATCCAAACTAACCAAATGAGCTTCTCCGACGATGTGAAGCAATTATTATTATTTATTTAGTTATATTTAATTGGTGGATTAGTTATGGGTAGTGGTCTCAACTGGCGTCCGGTTGTAAGTTGCCTAGGATCGGAATACCTAAAGTTTGCCCAACTGAGATAGTACGTACTGTTTGATATTATGGTAATGATGTCATCCCCAGGTTGCCTGAAATATGGTTGCCTTACTCGAGTGAAGAAAAAGCAGCCCACAGTGAGAAGAAGGCGCAGGCAGTCTTCCACAGCCGAATTACAGGTTGTGTCCCCCCGTGGACGCGGATGCAGATGCCTTCCTCAGCCGGCATCTGCAGCAGTTCGTTACCCCAATTTCGCCCAACCATGGGTGGATTTATAGCCATATTCACATCCAATATCGTCGGTGTTAAATCCTTGGTCAAAAAAGGATTCCACCAACTCGAGTCAGAAAAAAGCTATTTTTCTTTTTTAGCTGATGGTTAGCACCGACGTCGATGGCTGTGAATATGACTGTTAGGGATATGGGATAGTGGAGACCTTGGTGGATAGAGTGGGAGACCCTGAGGGCACATTTACGACTTTGAGGGACCCGACAGTCTATAAGAGAGGTTAGAAAACAGCATTATCCATATAAATCCTTGAAAAGTTGGAGAAACAACATTGCCACTTAAATCCGCCTGTCTCTCAACGACATATCCCCCCAGGTTGCCTGAAGTACGGCTCCTCTACTCGAGCGAATGTAAAGCAGGCCACCGTGGTCAGGCCCAAGCAGTCCTCCACAGCCGAATTTCAGGCCTGGTTGCCCAAGTTGTGTCCCCCTGGGCCCTCTCTGGACGCGGATGCCGAGGCTTTCCTCAGCCAGGAACTGCAACAGTTCGTGACCATGGTGGTGGCCGCCACCCACCCTGAAGAGCTTCTGCAACCGCACGACCTCAAGAGTGCCTTGAGCAACTTCCTGGGCCCAGAAGTCTACAGGATCGCCTGTAAAGAGGGAGTCAGGGCTCTCGAGCTTCATGTCAAAGGTAAGTAATTAGGATTTCATGCTACAACCCGGTGCCACTTGTTTTTTCTCTTGGCGTTGGCAACTAGGGTGATGGTTCATTTTCTAGCAAACTGGCGGATTGGATAGTGGATTATTATGCCAAGAGTAGTGCCGAAAAATCACCAAGGCACCTGGTTGTATAATGTAACCTTGAAATTAGAGCTGTTCGTAACATCGCATTTGCTACAGAATTACACTTCATTGACCATCTCAGGTGTAGAGGGGGAGGACCCATGAAGCGATCACTTTTGCATGACCTTTCTGCACCTGGAAGATGTCCTGAAACGAGAAAGCTAGTACAAACCTACTGGATGGGCGAATATGATCCTTATAAGAATTGACCTTGGAGGGTTGTATGTGGCAGCGTAGTATGACGCCTCTGGTCCTAAAGGTTATGTATGCATCAGAAGAATTTCTCAGACCGTCCACTCCCAAGTTTCACCACATTACTTCCACTTTCGGGAGTAGAGGGGTTCGGTTGTAAGGTGGTATAGAGCCTTTATATCAACCCCGGTCGCGTGTATTCTACCTTTACATTATTAGATGCCACTGAGTTTGGAATACGTAGTGAAAGGAGCTTTCAGGGGGGATTTTTATCATTCTAATAAGTTATATTTTCAGGCATATATGCTTTTTTTAATTGTTCTTTTTTAAAACTAGTATATTTTGAGTCTTCAGACTGGTATTTTATGAGAAATAACAAGGAAAAAAATTACGTCCATGCATATAGAATGATTAATATCTTTTCCTTTTCTTAAAGTATAATTTATTTCTGCTTTCAATGTGTTTTTAGCTTTTCTCTTACCTGGTTTCGCAATTCAGCACCCCATGGTCCTAATAATGTGCAGGTAGTTAATATGCACCCCGGTCATGATGGGCTTGGAGGGGCTGTATACATAGACAGCGTGGCTTCAGCCTAGGAAACAAAACCGTTTTGACAACTAATATTTTTACAATCCTCAATGAGGTATTTGCATGAGTGAGGGATTTGCTTGATTTTATACTTTTTCGATACATTATGGTCTAAAACTCCCAAATTTCTGATTTTTAAGTTCAAAAATGTGTTTTAAATAATTTATAATTCAATTTTATTTTTGCCAAAACGTCAGAAAAGTCACGTTATCAGAAAACGGGCTTCTATTGGATGTGACGTCACAGCGCATGAAAACCATTGTGTTTTCTGTTTTCACGTGATCAGAAAACGGGCTTCTATTGGATGTGACCTCACAGCGCATGATTTGTGATTCGAAAGTGTTTTCGAGCCCAAACAAAAAACGAAATTTCAAAAATTTATATCTCAGAAACTAGGCTACTGAAATACTTGTTGTAAACGCCATTCTTCATGGTTTTTTATCTACTATTTTAATAAAATTTAATCTCAAAACGTGAGAATACCTCATTGATCACCCGGCCTTGAAGATCGTAGGACAGACATCTCACACTTAAAATTTATCACATTTCACCGGTAAAAAAATTAGAGGATAACCCTCACTGATTGTGATTCGAATTCTACCTTTTCTTTCAGGACTCATCAACTGACAGTGCATCTCAAATATCAATAGTTAGGTGAAAACTCCAATTCTGTTTGTGAACATCTCACTGCAATAAATATCTTCAATTTTAAAAACAGTTTTCACATTTATTATTCTAATAACCGGTTCACACATAAAAAGTTAAACTAGTTTAAGTGCCCATCTAGCTTAAATCGAGCATAAATTACATGCTCGACTTAAGCTAGATTGGCACTTAAACTAGTTTAACTTTTTATGTGTGAACCGGGTAGTACTGATTTAAGTCCAGAAAAAAAACACAAAACACCACGCAAATTATATTACTAATTCGTATTAAGTACAGAAGAATACATTAGTTTATCGGACACAAGCTAAATAAAGCAAGCAAGACCAAAATGATACAGAATTGGAAATGGGCTTAGCCTGATGAACCAATTTGGCCTGGAAAGTAAGTGATTAGGGGAGAGCGGGAATGAATGGGACAAATTTCACATTTTTCTAAAATTGAAAAAAATATACATTTTTCAATCCTGTAACAAGTTTAAAACCAATAATTGAACTCTTGGTTACATTATAAATTCGTGTATTCAATCAATTACCCATTATTTAAACTCCAAGAAAAGTTTTTATGAACGCATGTATTTTGTTCCATTCATCCCCGTGGTGGGGATGGATGGGACACCGAGTGGGGATGAATGGGACAGTTAAAAAAAGTTAAAAAATTTACAAAATAACAAAGTTATTTTAAATATTTCAAAACGTTTAGCTTTTTAAAGGAACAACACACTTCTATTTTTCAAAGAAAAAAATTAAAAAGGCATTTAAAGGGCAAAAAACAGCCTACATTTATTCGACTTCATGACGAGTAAAATTAACACATAAACTGAAGCAAATCCTTTTGTTCTTTCAGCTCAGTGTTTGAAGCTGGTGTTATTTCTATTAATGCTACTATCTTTTTATGGGTTTGTACTTTTAGGAGTGCAAATAGATAATTTTTTATGCCTAGACCTAACCCCCAAAGCCATTCCTCTCCTGCAATAACATTTTTCTTGCTATTTTGAAGGAACTTTTCATAAAATAGAGCATAAAAATCTAACTTGTTTGAATATAGTGCTGTCCTTTAAAAAAAACCACTCCAAATTGTACCCTAAAAAACCCATCGAGATATTTTGAATAAATAATTGAAATAATTTTAAATTCTCATGTGCCCTGTCTTTGTATGCCATTAAGAGTGGCAGGAACGTAAAAGCAAGTCAAAGAACCGTTTATTTACTTAGTTTTTTGAATAAATAGAAAATGTCGATTTTGGGCTAAAAATATGATTTAGTTATGCAGATTCTGATGCTGTAAAAATATATGTTATAAAGACTTTAAAGCATTTTTCACGTGGTTTTGTGTTATCCCGTTATTATGGGAATAAAATACTAAAATTTCAGCTCAGTCCGCCAATTAGGGACATTACGGTAGTCTTTGAAATGAGGGGTGAAAAAAACCCATAGGGTGCCTAAAAAACCAATTTTCCTTTGGTAATAAATGACAAAATAAATAAAAAATTATGCAAAATATTTAATATTATTCATGATATACAACTAATTATGCGAATAGAATAGTTGTTTCAGTAATTCTCGATTTTTTTTCAGTATTTTTGATAAAAACTCAATGATACCAAAAACAGCCATTTTCCATGAAAATATAGCATTTTCCGAGTTTTACTCGAAAATTGGTTTTGAAAGTTAATAGTTGGGGGTTTAAAACAAAATATGTGCCAATTACCATTTTTAAGCTTGTTTATAAAAATTTTATTAATTATTTGTATTTAATAGGTCGTTTTTATTAAAACCCAACAATAAAAACGCTATTGTCGTTGTGTTTTGAAGGCAAAATTCTTGAGTAGAAAAACTTATCACAGTTTTAATTTTAGAAATACATTGTAATAAATTTGGTTTTAATTATCTTAATTATTCTCTTTTCTATCAAAATAAACCTTTCAATCATATTTTTCTTAATTTTTTGAGTATTTTCAAGCGTGGTTTTTTTTAGGAAAATTGTTTTTTTATTCTTACTTAATTGTTTGCCAATTTGTAACGGAGCGTTGGAATTAAAAATACTAAGCACTAAAATGTAGGTGAGAGTGAGCCGTTACAACACAATTTTGTTCGTTTTAATTATCATATTTTTTAAGCTTTTAATGAAAGAAATATGAAAAAGTGGGTTTTTTAAAGGACAGCACTATAATTGTTTAACCATAACATATTTGAGATGACAGTTGCAACTATTTGCTCATTAAGACTTTGCATATTCACACATGAGTTTGGAACATAAAACACAAGTTTAAACATAAATGTTTTTGCACCCTATTTTAGTAAACTTTATCAGAAATTACAAATGAGTTGAATATAGCAAGCTATATTGATGGAAAGTTTTGGAAACAGGAAATGAAGTGATGATTGAACTGTCCCATTCATCCCCGCAACTCTTGTCTCATTTATCCCCGTACCCACTTATTTTTGTAAAACTAAAATTAGACTAGGAAAAAATCCATGGATTTTCTTCATTTAAATTGGAAACTATACTAATATAAGTACTCTTTCAACACACTGTAAAATTTATAGCTTTAGTTAAATTATTTTTTAATAAATAATTATACAGTCGAATCCGCTTAATGTGATCACGGGTAATGTTATCAATCGGATAATGTTATCGAAATCGAGAGGTCCCGATCATCTTATATATTAAAATAATTGGGTTTTTCTTTCGGCCGGCCGCCAGGCCGAACCCCTGAACCGATTCTGACAAACTCGGTCTCTATCGAAAGCTTTCCACCCCTAGAGGAGCCAATAATATAACACGTTCCTCCAAAACCTTCCATTTTGAAATTACGCGTTCTTTTCGTTTTGCCCCCATGTTAAGTCTATGGAGAGGTTCCTTTCGGCCGGCTGCCAGGGCGAACCCCTGAACCGATTTGGACAAACTTGGTCTTGATCGAAAGCTTTCCACCCCTAGATGAGCCAATAATATAACACGTTCCTCCAAAATCTTCCATTTTAAAATTATGCGTTCTTTTCGTTTTTCTCTAATGTTAACTCAATGGGAGATCTTTCCGCCGGCCTCCAGGCCGAACCCCTCAACCGATTTCGACAAACTTGGTCTCTATCGAAAGCTTTCCACCCCTAGATTAGCCAATAATATGTCACGTTTCTCCAAAACCTTCTATTTTAAAATTATGCGTTCTTTTCGTCTTGCTCTAATGTTAAGTCTATGGAGAGGTTCCTTTCCGCCGGCCGCCAGGCCGAACCCCTGAACCGATTTGTACAAAATCTGTCTTGATCGAAAGCTTTTCACCCCTAGATGAGCCAATAATATAACAGGACCCCCCCTAACATTCCATTTTAAAATTCTGCGTTCTTTTCACTTTTCTCTAATGTTAACTCTATGGAGAGGTTCCGTTCCGCCGGCCGCCAGCCCCAACCCCTGAACCGATTTGGACAAACTGGGTCTTGATCGAAAGCTTTCCACCCCTAGCTGAGCCAATAATATTTCACGTTCCTCCAAAGCATTCCATTTTTAAATTAGAAATTTATTTCAATTTGCCCCATTGTTTTAAGTTAATATTTTTACCAACACTGGCAAAACGTCCTTTAAAGAGCGTGAAGAAAATCTACTTTCAAATTTTAAACTTTAAAGTTTTGACGGTTCACTAGATTCATCTCAACAGGATACTAGGCATATTGACTTCCTAAAAAAATTACTGGTACAGGTTTGATTGTATTACTTATTTCTCTTTAGAAGTGGTATTACAATAAAAAATTATATTAACTTCAAACTATGAGGCAAAATAAAATCAAATAATAATTTAAAAATGGAAGGTTTTGGGAGAATGCCACTCAAAATGGGTTCATAGGGGTAGTAAGATTTTATTTAAGGACAAGTTTGTGCAGATCCGGTTCGGTGGATTGGGCTGACGGCCGGTCTAAATTAAATGGCAATTATTGCAATTTGTTACAATGCCATGCCACGCCTTTCGAAGATAATGAATTAAAACTGCATATTTAATATTAGGGAATGTGTAAGTAAATACGAACAGGTAAGAACGAGCGAATCTTGCATTAGCACCAAAGAAGGCTAGCTGTAAAACCCGGCTTTGCCGGGTTGTAACAGCTAGTTCCTATTTAATTTAATGTAAAATAAATCGTTTAATGTGATCAACTAATAATCATAACTCCGCTTAATATTATCAAAATTTGTTCATATCCCCTTTAAAACGACCGCTTTTGAGTTCGAGATTCATTTTGAAGGTCAATTTTTACCAAGTAAACAGGTGCTCCGTTAGAACATCTGGCAATTCTTTTTTCAGAAACTCAGTATGAGTTGAAAATAAAACATTCCCCATATTATATTGAAAGAAAACGGTTATAGGGGGGGGGTCCAAATTGTGATTGGTTATAAAGAAACACCAAGATCCACGCTTTTCAGATGTTTCTGATTTTCTCTTGTTTACTGGAATTCAGATTATGTAAATGCAGCGGAAAAAGATAGACCTTTCTATAAAAATACAAAGTAAGCGATTATTTTAATTTATTAACTGAACTTGAACTACCTCTTATATTTTCCCCTTAAAATGTTTACCTAGTGTAAAAATAGAGTTTTGAATACATTTATTACGATTACATTATTTTGATTTTAAAGCAAACAATCTAGTTACACTGTTTGCTGTTTTTTATACGAGATCGCTTATTGTTATCGATCGGATAATATTATCAGTTTAGTCTCGGACAATTGCGACCACATTAAGCGGACTCGACTGTAGAAGTAAAACGATAAAAGTTACTTTTGGTATGGGAAAACACATTTAGTAGTCCTATTGATACAAAAATGGAAGCTGATGTCATTGAACACAATTTTTTGAATAGGCTAGGTACTACTATCTTACGGCTGAAATAACAAAAATTTAATGTGAAGTTAAGGTATAAAAATTGTGCTGTAACGTTCATCCCCTGTCCCATTCATCCCCGTTCTCCCCTACTATCGATGATAGCTATAAATTAGTGCTTACAATTATACAGATTACAGAGTGTCTCAAAAGTCCGTTTCATAGCTTTTATTCGGAACCAACGTCTCCTAGGGTCATGGAAGTAAGGTATATCTCATATCTGGAAATGGTATCCATGGAAAATACATTGATATGATTTTCAGCTCCTCTAGCAGTGAAAAAATGACACTCACACACACAGAAAGTTAAAAAACTAAAAATCTAAAGGAAAGAGAACAAAAATTTAAATGAGAAAATTGTTGGCAGTATCATAAAAAACGCACAGAAAAAAATGTCATGAAAATATCGTGACTAATTGAGAATTATTTGCATGTGAATTATTAGCATCTAATTAACATGTGAAAATAGCAATTTTTCAGCCCTCAAAAAAGTTTGCCAGTTTGGAAGTTTTGTTTGATGTTTCATCTAAAAAATATATCTTTATTTAGCTGAAAACACAAAAACTACATAATTATACTGAAAAACTTGCAAATTTGTTAATTTTTTTATTTTTTGAGTTTGAAAAAAGTGGTATATTTTTATTAGCCTAATAACTCCGTAAATATTCAAGATATTTTCATGAAAATTTTCCCACTGAATTTTTTATAATGTTGGTAACACTATTCTTGAATTTTTAGCTTTATCTCCTCTAGATTTTTAATTAATTCTTTCTAATGAACTTAGGAGATGTTGTTTACAAATAACAAAAGTTGTGAAACGGATTTTTGAAACACCCTGTCTCCTGTATATGTTAGTTTGTTATGATACAACAAAAATAAATTTGTTTGATTTAAAATATCAATCAAAACTAGACAGTTTAGAAAGAAAAATTTATTTTTAAGAAAAATTTATGATTGGCATATGTATTTTAATATATTCAATTAATTTGATATCAATTTTTGAAATATAAAATGTATGAAGACAACCATAATAATTTAGTTTGGCATTGTTTTAGTTGCATTAGCTGAAAAAAATGCCATACTAAAAAATAGAGGTAGGCCTTCTTCAAGCATGTGGCATTAGCTTAACCTAGCGGTGACCTATGGAATTCATGAATGTGTAAATGTAAATAAACAACAAATATAACATTTAGGTACACTTCATAAATGTTGCAACGCAGTCAGCTAATAAAATAAGAGATTATAAGCTGATGGAAATAAGTGAAGTTGTCAGGCATCTGAATTATATAAATCCACAAAAATTAATAATGAAGGATTGGAACCTCTTATGCTAGCAATGGTTAATGTGTCCAGTTTTTTACATGATGTCTCACTAATAGTCTTGAAAAAGTCGTCTCCAGAAGTAGAAATAGTCTTCTAAAATACACCAAGTAGCTCTTAAATATAAGCCCAAAGCGATAAAGATATTTCCAAAGAGACACCTGTTCAAAATCTTTGAATCTCTATAATTTTTAGCTGCCTATTGAGTCTGATGAAAACAATGGTGGAGAGGTATATCAAAATTCAAATTGCAGGTACCAGAAACCTATAACA
Organism: Tetragnatha versicolor; assembly: GCA_024610705.1. Classification (NCBI taxonomy): domain Eukaryota; kingdom Metazoa; phylum Arthropoda; class Arachnida; order Araneae; family Tetragnathidae; genus Tetragnatha; species Tetragnatha versicolor. Next base: position 42,983,973 of record JANDEH010000003.1, read on the forward strand.
GCCTTATTCTTAAAAAAAGATGGTTTTCTTCTTGAAAGGGAATATTCATAATTCATAAGGTAAGGTTTCTTCCGGAGATGAGTATTTTTTCAGCCACTCAGTCATGTCATAGTCCTTTAGATCTCCGCCAAGCTCCTGAGGTAAAACCGCACGAGGGAAATAGTCAAGTAATGCGTTTTTGCTTTTATGAAACTGGACCTGAAAAAAATGATGGCTTTATACAGGGTATTTCAAAAGTCCCTTTCACGGCTTTTATTAGGAAATAACGTCCCCTAGGGTATTGGAAGTAAAGGTGTTCCCCTAGGTAAGTGACCATGGAGAAACCATTGAAGAAAAAGTTTGCAAATTTGCAATTTTTTTAGTGTTATGTAGTTTTGTGGTTTTTTAGTTAAAAGAAGACAAGATCTAATAAAAAAAACACATGCACATTTGCAAACTTTTTTTGAGGCCTGAATAGTGCTATTTTAGTATGCTAATATCACACTGAATATTCACGAATCACGATACTTTTATGAAATTTTTTTCAGTGAGTTTTTCATAATATTATTTTCAACAATATTCTCACTGAAGGTTTTGTTCTATCTCTATTAGTTTTTTATTAATTTATTATTTTATTATTATTATTATTATTATTATTATTATTATTATTATTATTATTATTATTATTATTATTATTATTATTATTATTATTATTATTATTATTATTATTATTATTATTATTATTATTATTATTATTATTATTATTATTATTATTATTATTATTATTATTATTATTATTATTATTATTATTATTATTATTATTATTATTATTATTATTATTATTAATCACCCTAGGAGATGTGTTGTTTCTAAATAAAAACCATGAAACTGATTTTAGAAACACCCTGTATACTAATGATCATTAAGTAAATTATCAAAACAAATTTTAGAAAATTATCAAAAATTATCAAAACCAATTTTAGAAAAGGAGCAGAAACTTACCCTTTCCTTTATTTTTCCTGGAACTAAGATGCTGGAAATCTGCCACAGAAGTCTTCCGATTCCTCCCATGTTGAGGATATGGATCGCCTTAAACCTACCAGGACTAACGATCTTTAAAGTAAAAAGGAAAGTTTTAGGAAAGAACTTGACTGGTTGGCAAAATTTATAATTAACAAAAAATATAAAACCTACCCAGAGATAAATGAAAAGAACTATGGATATGGAATCGTTGGATCTGTAGGAGCTGGACTAGTGAATGAAAACATAAATAGTGAACTAGGAAATATTAAGGAAAACTAGAGAGAAATCAAATATTCATAAATATAAGTTTACTAATTTTCATTGTAATTTCCTTAGTCACAAGTAATAATTTCTGAACCATTCATAGTCCCAGTTCTATAGACCCAACGATTCTAGAACGTTTGTGTTGCCTAGGTAAGGAGTTAAATGTAACCGTTTATAAATTTAAAAGGGGGAATGTTTTTGAATCTCAGCGCATCAAAAGTTGATGAAACTTTATAGGCAATTAAAAAAATATAGGTTAAATAGTTTTTAGGTAATCTTTAAAGACACTGTGAGAACTTTGGGTTTAATATTTTGCTTTCCTGAGCTGCATAAAAGTCAAATTTAAAAAATTCCAGCATTTTCGTGATAACTGCAGAAGATATATTTCACGACAAATTGCGGCCATTTTTTGATTCACTTAATAAAAACGAAAGAATTAATTTGACGTAATTGAACTATATAAATTTACTTACCAAGACCCCATACAAAAATAAATACATGTTCTGTGGTGAGCAAATCTTCAGGACTTCCAAAGAGATGTCGAGATCGATAATGACTTTGAAGCCGTTTACTTGGGTCATGGGTATGCGGAGGGTTTGCATTATCAGAAGGGCATAAAACTGCTTAATGACTTCCACAGGATGCTGTTCAGCGTTGCATTTTCCTATCATTTATAAAATATAATAGCAAATATAGTAACTTAAAACAATTAAACGTTACCACGGATAGAGTAAAGTTGCTGTTTTTTTTAGGATTAACCTTTATAAAGGGGGATTTCTAGCTTTTTACTTTATCTGTTAATTTCAAAACTTCGTGATTTTTTTTGAGGGTATTATTGACTTATTAAAATTATTTGTTAATTACTCAAATTTAGAAAAAAGATCAAATTAAAATTTTAAATTACAATTGTTGACTTTATTGCATACGGAAATATGTATATTAAAAAATTTTTTCAGGGTGAATTTGGTCTTGAAATTCCATCAACTACAATGCACGTAGTGATTTCTTGATCACAATAATTTTATGTTAAATAAATTACTCAAAAGTCAAAATGAAAAGTAAATATGATAAATATCCCCGAGCAGGATGTGCGCAATGCAGCAACTTCCAATCAAGAGAGAAAAGTACAAAGATATAAACCAAGATTAAAATTCAAAATTCAAAACCTGGATTTTTAAACTTTTAATGGTCAACCCGACTGAGGACTTCTTCACCCCCAGCCGAGCTGACCGAGTTTAAAAATCCAGGTTTTGAATTTTGAATTTTAATCTTGGTTTATATCTTAGTGATTTCTTGTAGATACTCATCACTTAACCATGAGCTTAGTAACATTAACCATGATAAAATTATGTGGCGTCGACGACTGTAATTGAAAATTAACCAAATTTTGTAAAAGAAACACTTTTTACTGGTAAAAATTTCTTAGAACTATGAATAAAAAAGTTAAACCCAAAAAGGGAAACGGTCCCTAAACCACTAAGCCAGCTGTTTACTACTCAGCAAAAAAAAATGTCCGAAATTCCTTCAAAAAAGCTTCAAAAGTGCAGTTTTCTCCAAGAAGTCTGTAGTTATTTTGTTCAGCACGTAAGTCTGTAGTTTTTTTACAGCAGTTTTGAATACGTTCTAAAGGCATTTCAGCGGTCTTATAAAAACTGCAGAGTTTCTAAAGAAAACTGTAGATTTCCTAAAGAAAACTTCAGATTTCATAGAGAAAACTGCAGACAAAGTGTCCTAATTCGCCCTTCACGTTTTCGAAGAAAGTTTGCTGGGTAGTAAATTGGTGGTGTGGGGGGCAATTTTAACCGACCAAGAATGGAACTACTTACCCAATTTTATGTAAATAAGGGAACATCCGTCTTGGCATCTCAATGGTAATACAGTAGCCAGTCCTGAAGTCATGATTACGGCAAGCGAGTCGAACGAAGGGGTTGTGAACATCGTGGGGTTGTTCATACGAAAATTAATATACTTATTAAGATGTTGAAAAGTTTTTTCAACTTTAAACTTCCTGCATGTCAGGAAAATGAGGAGAAGGTCATCTTTTATTTGAAACTCCTTCAAATATTCGTCATCTGCAAACGGGTTATTATTTTTTAGTGGTATGTTAAAAAAAACTGTATTTTACGTAATTTGATGAAGAATCTAAAACCGCCTACTTGATATTAACTCTTTCAGCTCTTTCAGACTATCTTCAATGGTGCTCGGCAAATAGTTAATTTCCATCTTTGCCTTTTGTTTAAAAAACTCCGGTAGATGTCGCATTTCAAAAGGTAATATCTCCACTCCCATTTTAGCCGTTTTAGGATCTCGTTCAAACATGATTTTTTTCTACTTTATGGTCACTGTTAAGAGAAGAAAAAACTTTTTTATTTTCATTCGTTTTAAAACAAATGATAACATTCTTGAAATTGGAACCTGAAAAAGTACTTTTTTACAATCACTTTAAATATTTGCCAAAACGTTTCATTTTTAATTTGCATTGAGTTCTAAATACAATTATGTGTTTTTATGTATTACAGTGAAATTCCGTTACAACGAATACCGATACAACTACCTTATTTTAAAAAGAATCTAGGTTTTCCTTTACATTTTTTTCATTTGATGAAACAGTCAGAAACGTGGGACGTCTGGTCACCCTAATTTTGTATGTACCAGGCATTACATCCACCTTGAGTTGATAGTATATGTCTAAGAATTTATTAAAATATCAAAAAAATTATATATACATTACACAGGTTCTATGACAGAAAAAATATGTGATTTATAGTGTGGAAATTATTTCGTATAAAGAAAGATGTTTTCAAATAAAATAGTTTGAAAATGGGAATAAAAGTTATCGTTACAAGTGTGGGACTATATCAGAACTGCAAAAAATTCCTAAGAACGAAAATATACAGATATACTATCTACAATATCAAATATTTGAAGAATAAAACCTATACATAAATTGTAATCTTGAAAATCAGAGGTAACCATGTAAAGAAATCACCGCTTGTCATGTCATGAAAAACACAACTTACCTAATTTAGTTACATTAATCCTCTTTTCGAAATAAGCGATTCACTCGGACTATGTATGTTGAAGCTGAAAAATATAAATTCCTTTACATTTTCAAATCGTTCATAATATCCAGTTGTGAAGTCACTTATGCGTTTTAGCAGCAATCGTCGTTAAACGGTTACGTGATGGTTAAGCTCTTGGAAGAAAATACAAGTGTGGCAATAAAGCAAATGAAATATCCTACACATAATCTCCGCTTGGATTCTTATCTGAATCGCTGAATAAGTTAAAATTTAAAAAAGAAACATTATCTTACGCAGAAAATTAACTGTAGTTTGCAGGAATTTTTATCTGCTGTCATTTCATGCGTCAGTTGTGGGGGAGAGAAGGGATGGTGATTTTGCAATATTTGTTAAAATTTCTCTATTGTTCGTTTCTTGGGTAATATCCTACTGCTATAACATCTTCGTAATGTAATGTATCAATTACAAAATTTATGAGGCCAGTCATTTTTCTCAAAATATATGGGTGAAAGTTATTAGAAAAGCGTATGAGAAAATCACCTATAATGTAGGGGAAAACAGAGCAATTTGATACAAGGGGCACTTTCAATGTCTCAAAAACTATCAAGGTTATTTAGGTCGTTTTTTTACGAAAAGTTGCCTTGATATGCCCAAGCATTACATATGAAACCGTTATGCCCTATAATTATTCTATAAATTTTAGTGAAAGAAACTAACTTTTTTTGTAAAAATTTTCCAAATGTAAGTTTCTAAGTAAAAAGCAAAATCTTCCTGAAGCTATTCTACTTGGAATACAGAGATCTGTAAACTCAAAAAACAAGTTCATCCTTGTTACCAATAGGGGGTATCCCTAAATTTTAAGTAACCTTTGTCAATTTTTTAAATAAAGATTTTTGTTCAAAAACAACAAAGGGGGCAAATTGATAGACTTGCATGTGGGGTACTTTGATACAATCGTGGGGCACATTGATACACATAAAAGTTGCAATATGTTGCGTTGGGAAAATAATTATCTCTCAGCAATTTTTAAAAATAAAATCAGTTAAGGGTAAGTCAGATCTACAATAAAGGATATTTATGCAAATTTTTGAGTTTTTGGGTTTTTTAAGAAGTATTTGAGGTTGAAAACTGCTTGCATTGTAGCTATGTGCATTTATAAAAGGAAATGCAGTTGATAAATGTCAACTATTGGAACGGAGTATAGTTCCAAATGATGGGATCAGGGACTCTGAAGCATCTGAGAAGTTCTTATCACTTTTACAGGCAACAAAGACCTCTATTAAAAAAACAGACTATAAATGGCCAAAAACAACCAGTTAGTTATTGTCGTTTTTTAAAAATTTCTGTATGATTGTCGACAAAGATTACTTTGAATTTTATTCAACTAATACAGGAGCAACTATACCAATGGAAATTAGCATATTTTTTCCTTAATAAGAGATTTGTTAAAAATGACCATTTGTCAAATTCTTTAACTATTTTAATTTCTGAATGTTTAATGGAAAAATTATTTTTTAAGCTTTAAAAAAATTGTTAAAAAGATGCTTTTGATACAACTCAATAAAAGTACATTTCAAAACATTTGTTATTAATTACTATTTTTGAGCAATTTGATCACTGTATATAAATACCCCATGTAATGAATCCTGTTGCCCCACTGGTGGGCACATAGGTAGGTACATAATTGATTTTTTTTATAAAAGTCGTTACTTTTAATTTTCATTACACCCATAATTTTTTTCTAATTGATTTCATAAAATTGAGTCATTCTTAGATATTTTTAGAAAAAAAGTATCTGAATAAGACATTTTTTTTCTACTCGAAAAATGGATTGGAATTTTGCTGTATCAAACTGCCCCACTTTCCCCTATTAAATCTGGAGTCCCCCGTACAAACTGTATTATAAGGAGAAAAACAGGTAGGATTAAAACATATTATTGGTATTTTTTCAAATAATAATCTCTCTATTCTAAAAAAAAGATTTTGGTGAACGGTTTCCAGAGAAAGGCTTTTTAATTACTGAACCAAATGACACATATATGGTATCAAAATGTCCGAATTCTTTCCGGATTTCCGAGTAAGCCCTTCGATTTTTCAAAAAAATTCTTAATTTTAAAATATTTCCATTATTTTAGATTTCGGATAAGGTCGCAGTTACAAAGCAAGAAACTATGAATTTTAAAACAATTGAAAATATATTTCACTGGTTTTTTAACATTCAAATACATTAAATAATCATCTTTCTATTTATCACACTAATTTAAAAAATATATATTGGATTCTTTTTAACAATATTTATATTTTTGCTGTTCAAACGATTTTAATTATATTTAAAACTAATGTATAATTAATTTATCTTTTATTTTTAAATAATTAATTCATATTTATATATTTATCTTTGTCGTTGTGGCAACCTAATCATTACTATATTTGCAATAAAATATAAACTCGCTTTCAGAAATTTTGAACTTTTGCATTTATTTATTACAATAATAATTATTTTTATATCCTTTTGCAAGTTATATTATTTAAGGTAGTAAAAGGTAACTTTTTTTATAATGCCAAAACGCAAAACTAGATATGGTGGGGGAATGTTTTAGAAATAAAGATAAAAATCGAAAGTCAGAACATTCGTGTCAATGCTATGAAACTGACACAATTTCGATGTTTATTTGGGTTTAATCCTAGTATCCGTAACCAATTGGATTTGGCGATGTTTGGCGACATTTGAGAGGGCGATCAAATTTAAATCTGATACCAAAATAAAATGTTTGAAAACATTGAGTACCATGTAGGTTTTGTCTCTTATTTTTAATAGCTTAAGAGGTATTGTTTTTACAAGTATTATAATTTTTTTTATAAAGATTGTAAGTTAATCCAAAGGATTACGGAACTAATGCAATTCATCAATTTAAATTTAAAAAATGCTTGTATAAAATAAAGAACGTCCCCTGGCTTTCAAATTTTTGGGGTTTACAAATACAGAAAATTTGACATTTACAAAAGTTTGACTAGTAACTTAATTTTGATAAAAAGCTTTTAAAAACACAAGCACGTTTAACGCATCATCGGGAAAATTTAAATTAAGCGAGTGCAAGTAGGCTGCATTTTTAATGCCTGATATACAGCTGTGGGTAAGTTGTATTGATAATAATTTTTTAAAATTTGAATTTAATAAATTTTATCTTTTTTTTTTAAATTCTCAGTTGACAATTCCAGAAATTTGCACTTGGTATAACTTATTTACTTTGTTTTCGTTAAAGACTCATTTTTTTACGTTGATATGTGAGTCAACAAAGTTACGTGTACTAAATATTTGAGGGTCTGGCTTTTGAATTCTTGATTTCAATTCTTGGTCAATTTGAGTTCTTGGTCTAAAATTTGTAAAGTCCTAGTACACATAACCGGATCGGCATTTGTGTGCGTACTCTTATCCTCCTTTCCCCTAATATGAATACAACCTAATATGAATATTTAGTGAAAACAAACCTAGGATTTTTTATGTCTGTTAAAATTTATTAATGCTTGAATTTCAAGTTTACTTATTTGTGTAAGATTTCTATTACTTTTTCATGATATTTTTCAATTTTTGAGATGTTATTTTTCAATGTTTTTGCCCACGCCAATTGCGGCCATTTTGATTGTGACGATTTTGAAAAAGTCGCCAACTTTTTTAGAGTTGGCGACTTTTTCAAAATCGCGCCAAGCCGGTTACGTATACTAGGATTTTACCTTTATTTGTTCTCATGAAGCAAAATTCTAAATTTTCGTGATGTTTACGATAATCACTACATTTTTCACTGACAATCAATGAAAATCATTAGAAATTTTAAGAAAGTAAAATTTATTCCGGAGATGTTTCAGTGCTTCTGAATGGATCTGTGTGAGAAAAACATTACCTTGGGGAAATGGTAAAAGAAAGTTTACACTGCTTTGTTACTAATTTTCTTGGAATTAAATGGCGATCCGCCAATTCATATTGCCATAAAGGAACTGTTAAAATTTCGCCGCTGAATGAATATTCCCCTTTTTTGAAAGAATACCCCAGAGAAGTAGTTCCCCTGTTTTAAGAATGTTTTATGAAATGAGTAAGTGATGTGAGCTGTGTTTTGTGAGGATGGCAAAGAGATCCTTAAGTATCAGCGTCAGCATAGTTAACGGGGGTTGGCGAGCGATAGTGAGCAGGGGGCGGTAGCTCCCTAGTAATTATAAAGAAAGACAAAATTGTGTTTTTTGTTAAGGATAAGCTACCTAGAACCCCATAATATCGCCAACTTTTTATGATATTTAACCAACTTGGCTTACCTTTAAGACCGTATCTCTTCACAGAATCCACCTTTGAATTTTCCCGCTGAACTTAAGCTGATATTGGAAACTGAATTATTTCGACGCTCTCCTAAACACTCCCGAAAATTACTTTCCTGAACTTGATTTTCATCTAATAACCCAGCGGTTCGAGAAGAAGAAAGAACATATAATCGTTCTAAACAAACATTGTATACAAACAAAAATAGATACAAACCCCAAAATGATGAAAAAAAACCTGACTGGCCACGTCACGTGATACTCACAAGGTCAACCGTGAACTTTCACCGCAAAGGGTAAAGAAAAAAAACCTGAAAGAACACATCCTTGATTCCCTCCAAAGGACCTTCACTTTCAGATTACAGTCATTTTAGTGTTAATAACCGACGTAAAGATAGTGTATGAAAGATCTGGAAAATTTTCTGGAGAGAATCCCCAGAACTCCATCAATCTAAAAAAAAAATTATATTTTATTCCTCAAAATGTAATTCCTACCTTAAATTAAAAATCTACATCGAACCTAATAAATATGCATGGGAGGGGGCTTAAATAAAATTTTGTATTCCCTTCCCCGGTACAAATACTAGCTTGGAACCTTATGATGATATATCTATCTGAATCCAATTTGTATAAAGGTGGGTCCTTAACCCATTAATGCCCAACTTTTTATTTTTCTTAAATATTTGGTAAAAACATAGTAAATAGCCACAAAACAACTGGAAAAATAGTGAAAAAAATTCCAGGTTAAAATTTAATTTCTACACCAAAATTAAAAAACGTCCCTAAAAAGGGACGTCAGGCACGAATGCCCCCGTTGTTTTTCCCTACAGTAAACGCATGGTAGAAAACTTTTTTAAAGCCTCAAAAACATCTTCTAAATTTTTTAAGTGCAGCAAAAGTGATCGGAACCATACTGTAACATGAATATGAACAAAAAATATTAATTATTTATCCAATTAACTGTAAAATTAACCCTAATTAGCGTAATTTGAGCATTTTTTATGCTCTAAAACACGTTTTTTCCTCCCAAATCTACGTTAATTGCAAATTAATTAAGGTTTTTAATTGAAAAAGACATTCTTTGTTTATATATTACCTAATATTAAGTATTAATTGTTAGATAAATTAGATGTATTTTTGTCTGCCACCCCTGCTCGTAGCTGATATGCGCCCGAGACTTGAGCACAGATCATTCCGGTGCCAGGCCTTTACTTTTCCTCTTCGAGCTTACGCGAGTTTTAGTTTCTGCGTAGTGGCATCGGCGGTTTTCGCCTGTATAAAAGTGGGCACCGGGATGCTCCTAGTCTCAATCTAGCTCGATCTATCAATTGCTCTCTCACTTTCAGACGCTTACCTTCCTATCAGATTCGCTCTGTCGATCGGATGCTTGTCAATCATTATGCTTCATATTTAACTTATTATTTCAGTAGTAAAAATAAACTACTTTTATTTTTAAGAGCTTTGATTTCTTCTGTTCATCCAGCTAGCACAGTCGCGCTATTGGTCTTTCCACTGTAAAAAGATGCAACTTCAATTTTATCAGTCTGCTTTTTCTCAGATCTTGCATCATTTGGTTATGGGCCGCAATATGCCCAGTAGCCGTCATTAGCTGAATCAGAACTTTGGACGAAAGATTGAAGTTTTATTGAGAAGGATCTTCAAGTAGGGGGGCATGATGGAACCCCAATTCGAAAGAATTTCTGCTCTGAGGATAGACAACTATCCGACTTGGAAGCAAGACCTCACTGCCATATTAATGGACAGAGACTGTTGGGATATCGTACAAGGAACTGAAACCCCTCCATCAGAAACTGCCAGTGAGAAGGAAAAACGAAATTTCAAGACTCGCAAAAATCGAGCATTTTCGACGATCTACTTGAATATTTCTCAAGATCTGAAGCCTTTGATTGCCAGTACAACCGATGGAAAGGAAGCTTGGGATATTTTGAGCAAGCACTTCCAACCTGATAGTAGAGCCAGACTGATCGGCCTACTGGACTCTTTCTTTTCATGTAGAATTGAGGAAGGAGAGATGATCGGACTTTTTGCTGCAAGACTTAGGAAAATTATTCTTGATCTCCAAGATTGTGATGAGAAGATAGCCGAAAAGTATAAAGCTTTTCAACTTATAAGATTTCTGTCAAGTGAATTCCAGTCGATCGTTCAATCGATCTACCGATGGGAGAACTCTCAATTCACTTTTGATCATGTTTTGGAAGAACTTATCGCCGAAGAATCGCGACTGCTCCAATGTAATCGGGACAGCGATCTCGTCACAATGAACAGCTCAGTTCGGAAGCAAGCAAGTTTTTCAAAAGAAAATCCTGTCAAGTGCCGTAATTGTTGTAAGATTGGACACTTAACGGAAGATTGCACTTTGAAAAAGAAAAGTTCGAGGAAAACCCGATCACGAGCTGATTCAACACATATCGCTGAAGCCTGCATTAGTGAAAGGGGTGCGAATCCTAATTGCTGGATATTCGACAGTGCAGCTACATCTCACTTTTGCGGAAATCGCGAACTGTTTGAAACTTTCAAATCTACCAAGACCAAAGAAATTTCCTTAGCAAGCAAAGCAACATGCCCTACTGAAGGAATTGGAACTATCAGACTGAAATTTGGATCTTATACTATGCAATTGGATGATGTGATCTTCTCCTCCCAAATCAGACACAATTTGATATCTGGACCGAAGTTGGACAAAGAAGGATGCAGATTCATCGGAGAAAATGAAACCATCAAAATCTTCGACAATAAAGATGTGAAGATAGTAACTGCGAAGTTACAGAATGGACTCTACCGATGTTATGCGAAGCCTATCAGAAGTAAAAAGCCTTCAAAAGAAACTACGCTCCAGACTACTACAACGAAGGGAGATGCTGAAGAATGGCATGAGAAGATGGGACATATAAATATCCAGTACATTGCAGATTCAGTTGATCTAGTTAGAGGATTACCAAAACTGAAGGTACAGAAGTTAGACTGTGAACCCTGTCGTCTAGCGAAGACGAAAAGAAGATCGTTCAAATCGACTGGGAAAATCAAGTCTACCAAACCCCTTCAGCTGATCCATACTGATATCTGTGGTCCTTTTAAGACGCAAACCCTACAAGGATACAAGTACTTCATAACTTTCATTGATGACATGTCAAGAAAAGTAGTTTGTTTTCTTTTAAAGAGAAAGGATGAAGCTGCTGAAGCATTCCAGAAATTCCAGGCACGAGCCGAAAGATTTACCGGAAACAAGATCGTTGCTGTAAGATGTGACAACGGCGGTGAATTTCGTGGACTGGACTTCGCCAAGAAACTGGAAAATACTGGTATAAAAATAGAATATACCAATAGCTATTCACCTGAAATGAACGGAGTTGCGGAAAGGTTCAACTACACTGCCACAGATGGTATTAAAGCCTTATTGAAAAGTAGCAACTTAACTGACTCATTCTGGGGAGAAGCTTTGCTGACTTTCACTTACTGTTGGAATCGTGTGATTCACAAGAATCTGAAAAAGACGCCATTTGAACTTTTTGGAGGATACAAGCCCTCCGTATCTCACTTGAAGCCGTTTGGATCACTTGCCTATGTTGGTGTTCCAAAGCAACAAAGATCGAAGCTTCAAATGCGTGCCAAAAGAGGTATCATGGTCGGATACGCGATGAAAACCAAAGGATATAGAATCTATCTACCTGCGGAGAAAAAGATCATAGAAACCATCAACGTTTCGTTTGGAGATGGAATGTTCTACGATCGCAGCAGAGGTGAAAATGTCAGAAGCAGCGGAATCGATCTGGACCCTTCTTTTAGTGATCCACCTGCAAGATCTACACGATCACGAAGATTTAAGAAAGATTCAGAATCCAAGAAATCCAATCGGAGTCCAAGCCCTATTAGAAGCAAGTATATGAGTTTCTGTTATGATGAATCAAGTTCGGAGTCAGAAGAAGAACCTTTAAGTCAAGATCCCATCGTAGAAGTTAAAGAATCCGAAGATTCACATGAAGACTCTGAAACTGCTGACATTACTCAGACGTCCGATGAGGATAACAACGAAGATAACGATCTGGATGATAATGAAGATGATCCAGATGATAACAAAGAAGAAGATCTAGATGATGAAAATACAGAGGACAAACCTGATGAAGAGAAATCTGACGATGGAACCATCGAAACTTCAGAATTAAACTGGATTAGAAAAGCTATTCCACGAAAAGGCGGAAAACGAATAGACATTCAGTACAGTTACCCCGGCCATAAAGCTAGTTTCAGATCACGAAAAGGTATTGAAGCTTTTTGCCAAAAGCATGACTTGGAGTTTAGACCTGAACTTTTTAATTTCTCAGGCAAATATAAATACTCTGGCGTAGTCAAGACCGGACAGGAAATCCAATCTGAAGCTAATCAAGCTCAAGCATGACTAGCACAGCCACAGATTCCTCGTTTCTATCAGGAAGCCATGAACTCTCCCGACGTCAAATCGTGGAAGGACGCAATGGACGAGGAAATCTGTACTATGAAGAAAAGAAAAGTTTGGAGCCTAGTCCCGAGACCTGAAAAAGCTAAAGTCATCGGCTGCCGGTGGGTCTACACAAATAAGAAAGACGAAACTGGTAATGTAGTTAAATTTAAAGCTCGTTTAGTCGCACAAGGTTTTAGTCAACTAAAGGGAGTTAATTACGATGAAGTATTCTCTCCAGTTATCAATTTTTCATTAATTAGACTGTTTTTCACTATATTAGTTAGTTTTTATCGTTGGAGCCATACTCAGATCGATATAACCTGTGCCTATTTGTACGCAAAACTAAAAGAAAAGGTTTTTATGAGACAGCCCAAAGGTTATGAAGATCAAAACCATCCCAATCATGTTTGCCTCCTTCATAAAGCTATTTTTGGTTTAAAACAGAGTGGAAGAGAATGGTTTCATGAACTATCAAGTGTTTTAGAAGAACTTAAATTTAGAAAACTGAAATGGGCAAACGGTGTTTTTCATAAACCTGATCTTGTATTACTTTTATATGTTGACGATATTATTATTTTGGGGAAGACGGAATCCTGTGTTCTAAAGGCGATAAAAACCCTAGAAAGAAGATTTGACCTCAAGATTTTAGGAAGAACCAAAACACTTCTTGGTGTGCAATTTACAGAAATTAACGGGAAGATGTGTATTGATCAAACTCAGTACATAGAAGAAATTTATCAGCGTTTTTCTAAATTCAACCCTCCCATTACAAGTCTGCCAATTGCCAAGGGAATTGTTTATTCCAAGTCTCAACGCCCATCTACTGAATCTGAAATTAAAGAGATGTCGGAGTATCCATATCGAAGTCTGATTGGATGCTTAGCGTTTTTAGCTGCTCGCACGCGACCGGACATTTCATTCGCCGTCAACCTATTCTCTCAATTTCAGAGTGATCCTGGACTTTTTCATTGGACCGGACTTTTAAAGCTTTTAGGATACGTCTATGCAACTAAAGACCTGAAGCTCGATCTCACCCGCACTGAATCCTTGGACATAAATGCCTACTGTGATGCGGATTATGCAACCTGTAAGGATGATCGACAATCGATCGGGGGATTCATCGTTTTTATTGACAAATCACCTGTGGTTTGGAGAACTGCTAAACAGCGATGTGTCACACTTTCATCCATGGAATCGGAATTTCTAAGCATAACGGACTCGTGTAAGGAACTTTTGTGGCTCAGAAACGTTATTATGGAATGTGGTGAGATGAACATTTTTGATACTACTGACTTTAAGTGTACTTTATTCTCGGACAATGAAGCGGCAATCGCTTTTTCTAAGTCTCCTGTCGAGAACTCTCGAACTAAACATATAGACGTTCGTTTTCATTTTGTAAGAAACTTGTTAGCCAAGGACATTTTTATTTTGAGACATGTTCGAAGCAAGAACAATTTTTCAGATGTGTTTACAAAACCACTAACTAAAGTTCAACTTCAAAAGTTTAATGATAATGTATTTTTTTTGAATAATTGATTTTCTTTTCAGGTTTTCGTAAGCAGTCAATTTGTTTAATCAATGTCTCCATGTATGAATTTTTACATTTGTGCTAACATGTTCTATTAGTGTATTATTATTAGATTTATGAATTGTTTTAGATTTCATATTATTATGTGCTGTATTCACAGGTGCGGCAGAGGGGGGCACTTGTTAGATAAATTAGATGTATTTTTGTCTGCCACCCCTGCTCGTAGCTGATATGCGCCCGAGACTTGAGCACAGATCATTCCGGTGCCAGGCCTTTACTTTTCCTCTTCGAGCTTACGCGAGTTTTAGTTTCTGCGTAGTGGCATCGGCGGTTTTCGCCTGTATAAAAGTGGGCACCGGGATGCTCCTAGTCTCAATCTAGCTCGATCTATCAATTGATCTCTCACTTTCAGACGCTTACCTTCCTATCAGATTCGCTCTGTCGATCGGATGCTTGTCAATCATTATGCTTCATATTTAACTTATTATTTCAGTAGTAAAAATAAACTACTTTTATTTTTAAGAGCTTTGATTTCTTCTGTTCATCCAGCTAGCACAGTCGCGCTATTGGTCTTTCCACTGTAAAAAGATGCAACTTCAATTTTATCAGTCTGCTTTTTCTCAGATCTTGCATCATTAATTACTTTTACACACCTCAAATCCATCAGAATATCTCAATTTGTGAAGTTTAAGTCTTTCAAATGCCCATACTTTTTTCATTTTATTTAATTTAATTGTGCGGAACACGAATTTCTCCCCAAAAATCAAGCATTAGTGGGATGTGCATTAGCAAGCCAGATGATATAGATTCTTCTGCAGTATAGAACACAATGATTAGCGACATCTAATTAGAAAAAAAGCCGAAAATTTATCACAAAAGCGACTTTTTTGGCAATTTTAATGACAAAAGGTCATTATAACTAATAATTTTTAAACTTTTAATTAAAATATAACCGGAATATATTTGCATAAGTAATAAATATAGTAAAATAATTAATTTATTCATTTTAATTAACACAAATTAATTAATTCCTTATAATTTAAGACTTTTTATTCCATTAATTTAGCAGAAATAATAGTTTTTTCCAAAAAAAATAAACAAAAATAATAAATTTATTAGCAAAAATTAAATTAAATTTATTTTATAAATATCAGTTATTTAATTCACTTCATAAGAATCGAATGCGTTTTTATGAAAAAATGAAGGAAACACTAGCATTTCACTATGGGGAAAACCACGGGGGCATTCGTGCCTGACGTCCCTTTTTAGGGACGCTTTTCGAGGGTCCAAAATAAGGTCAAGATAAAATATTTCGGAAAAATAAAAAAACACCCCAACTGATTTAATGTATAAACAGTAATATATATCGGCATTGAAATTTTTTTTAAATAACAAATAGGATTTTTAAGATTTTTCTTTCGAAATTTTTAAAAAAGCACTTTTCTGAAAAATTCTATCTTCCAACTTTAAAAAAAGTGAAAATTTTTTAAAATTCTGCTTTCTTCTTGTGTTCTTTATGTTCTATGAAGATCAGAGATACATCCGTTCAAATTTTGATTGAAAGGAACAATTTTTGTAGAAATAGGAGGATTTTTAAAAAACGTCCCTAAAAAGGGACGTCAGGCAGTAATGGGTTAATCTCAAATTTTTTTTATATATTTTATTCCTCAAGATGTAAATCCTACCTTATATTAAACATCTACATTGAACCTAATAAATATGCATGGGAGGGGGCTTAGGGAAAATTTTGGGTTCTCTTCCACGGTGCAAATTTAGCTTGGAACCCTAAGATGATATATCTATCTTAATCCAATTTGTATAAAAGGTAGAGGCCATTTTGGTTTTCACATACCAATCAAGCGCCTTTTGCTTATACAAAATCGTTTTATTTTATTTAAACTAAAGGACCGAAAAAAGTTGGGAACCGAAGAATTTGTTGGCCGATAATATAAGGACCGAAGAATTTGTTGTGCAGTGTAGTCTTTTACTATGTAGTTTTATTTCAATTAATCACGAAGATATTTTCAAAGTAAAAAGATATGCATCAAATAATGTTGTAACTTCTAATTAGATCATATTCAGTGATATAGCTCTAAACGAAGCGGTGTTTTCATACAATATCTCTTTATTACTCTCTCTTTCCTTCTCATTTATTTCTGCATCCTTTTCTATTTATCTCCCTTTGATATTTTTCGTATCCTTTTTCTATCTCCTTCTTTGTTTCTATCACATTTTTTTAAATTTCATACCATCGTCTCTGTTTTATTCTTTTCTAACTACAATTCGCCATTTTTATTCAACTCTTCTTTGTTTTAGTGTAATAAAGACAAAATTAAATAAATAATAAAAAAACCCCTCAAATATGAGAACATTTTCTTAGTAAGCTGAAAAGGCCTACTCTGTTGTCCAGAGATAGTTAGCAGAGAGTGGTAAAGTGCCCTAGTTTAGTAAGGGCACCTATAATATAGTAGAGGATTTTAAAATTTTTGTCAAATTATTTTATACCTCTATTTGATTACACTTATTCTTTGAGAAACACTTAAAACCATTTTTACTGACAATAAGGATTGGTTACTCTGGAGGAGTTTCACTATTGATTATCTATTATTAATAGTACAGTTGTCTCTCAATGAAATAGATACCATTTGATTAACATCGATAACTCAATTCAATGATTTTCCTAAAAAAACAAACAAGTCCAATCAACTTCCGGAATGTCTGCTTCTCCCCATTCATTGCTCCATCTTTAAGGGGACGTCTTTCCTCACTGATAAATTTTATTTCAAAATGTCTTGAGTTTACAACGAAATTTAAGACCAAAAAGCATTGCAAATTTATATTTATTAAATAAAAGGTATCAGAAAATTCAAATTACTGATTCGAAATATTATTTACTTTTATTTAAGATTTTAAATGAGCTGTGTCAACTAGTAATCGGAGAGCAGATATTCGGAAGTTAATTAAACCAGGGGAAATGGTTTGTTTGCTAATTTAGGAAAATCGTGAATAACAATATTCAGGTATCCAATGAGGCAATTGCCTAGTTCTAACTAATATTATAACTTTTTTCTTCGATAAGTTGAGTTTTCTATCAGTATTGTGACTGATAAGTTAGGAGTCAAGGTAAAAACAGATTATGGGTTTGTCGTCAATGTATGATATCATGACTTCAAGAGAGCAGTAGGTTGATAGCTAAATTCGGAAGTGTTTGATTTATTTTTAAGATAATATCAAAGATTTATCAATTCTAGGTTATTAGTCCAGTAAACTTTATACATCACCGCATGCGTCAAATCCGGTAGTTCTGATTTTTTGCAGTCTTGTTTATGATGTTGGCCTAATGAATAATCCAAGTTTTAGACCTCGAGCGCCGAACGCAACTTTGTCAAAAATCGAAAAAACCGCGGACAAATCGAGTTTTTTTTTCAAATTTTGGTAATTATAACCCTGAAGAACTAGTTTTTGAAAAAACTTTCATATTGCAAAGTTAAAGCAAACATACTGAACCAAATGTTATGAAACTTGTTATTTATATTCTATAGGGCAGGGGTTCTCAAACTTTTTATGTCGCGGAGCCCTTTTCAGGAGACAAATTCTTCGCGGAGCCCTTTTCAGGAGACAAATTCTTCGCGGAGCCCTTTTCCGAAGATAAAATATTCAATGTACAAAAAGAAAATTACATAAAAGCCATTGCTACAAGAAATAAAAGCATAAATACAGTAACGTAAATAGAAATTTATTTCAATATTGTACCAAAATTATTCCACAGCCCCTCCCTTGCATATTTAACAGGTTTAAAGGAGCTTTTTAAAACATTTTTAGGTATAATTTGCAACTAAGAGCAAGTAAGAAAAATTGTGATTAATTAAGTTCCAATTATGATAGGGTAGTCTGGGGGAATTCAGTGAAATATGATCCAAGATCCTTAAAAACAGCTATTTTCTACTTGTTTTAGGTACATCTTAGTCCAAATTTCGGGCATTCGTTTTTAGGTAGGATTTTAATTTTAACGAACATATTATAAAAAATAGATAATAATAATGTTTTAATAACAATAGAGGGGTCTGGGGGATCTCCCCCAGAAGAATTTCGAAAATTTGACCCTAAATAACATGGTTTTAACTTGTTTTGGTAATCCAAGAAAGACTTGAAAAAAAGACAAAAACCAGAAAAAAAACTATAATCAAAAGAGCTAGCTCCCCATCAAATCCAATTGAATTCAAGGGTTATTTAAAGCTCTAAAAAATTTGGGTAGGAAGGAGCTAATGTAAGTTCTTAACAAGAAACACATTGCAGAAAGTTATTACGCAACTTAGAAAATATCAAAAAATGTATTTATTTCAAATTTCTTCGCGGAGCCCCTGGAAATGCTTGGCGGAGCCCTAAGGGCTCCGCGGAGCACAGTTTGAGAACCGCTGCTATAGGGTAATATTATCAAATGTATGTTCCAAAATTTAACTAACTTAATATAAGTAATAAGTAAGTTCAGTTAAGTAAGTACAGGGTGTCCCAAAACCAACTGAACGATTTCAAAAATTAATAAAAAATAAACTAAGAAAGATAAAAATATGCGGTCCGCTGTAACCTACTTAATTCGCCAAAGAATTTTTTCACACCAAATTTGAAAAATTCGTAGTTCACGAACGTTTTAACAGATGGCGCCAATAAAATTTCGAAAATAAGGAAGAATAATAGCCCAAATCCCTCTTTCTAAAACGTCATAGGGATATTGAAATCAGTGATAAAATCGATTCTACAATCGAATAAGAATTATTGAATATTTGATTTAAATCTTCATTCCAGTCAGAATGGCGAGTTTTAAAACAATTTGACCGATTAAGCTTTTATTAAATTTTTGAATAAACTTTTAGAATCTGGTACTTTTTGAAAAATTAATGCTTTTGACCCATCGAAAATGATCTTTGATTGATTGTTTAAAATTGAAATTTAGATTGATCGCTATGCCAATATGCACACTTTTCCGTATTCAGATTGTTTGAATTTCAAAGTTACAACTTTATTCAAGCCCCTACTGGTTTTTTATTTTTTTCGTTTGGATGGAGGGGGATTTAAAGGCTCATTCTGACATCAATATTTGTGTGAATTGGCGTTTCACTCTTTACTCCTTCACTTTTCTGTAAAAATCAGCGATTCACAGATGTGAATCACTCAGGATTAACAGAGAATGTAAAATAGGGTGAATGAGCATTAATAATACCAAGCAGGGGACCTGATTGTTTAAATTGAGATCGAGGATCAACGCGCGTTATCATGGCATTGGAAGTGATAGGTCCACGTGAATCGTTTAAGAAGCTCCCTCATTCAATAACTTCTACCAATCTTTAAGGGTGCATTTTTCTGTTCGAAATGCAACGTTGATTTGCGTCTCGTGTCACCCCTACGGATTTATTTTTTATTACCTTGAAGGTGTAGTTACTGGCATCAGAACAAAAAATAACTAAAACCCCTGGAATCACCACGATGCACATCATCGGTACACCTGTTCAACTCTAGAGCGATCGAGACGCGCGTCCGCGTAGCCGTGACAGATCATTGGTTCCTCGCGTATTAAATGGCAAGAATCAATGACAGGGCTGGAACGTGCCAATCGTTTTGTGTCAAACGCCCCAGAACACTCTTAATAATGAATTAAATCGCACAAAACGCGCAAAAAATATCTCAACTTTTCATAAATAATGCAGCGTTATTGGTGTTGGATTGACGTGTCCAATTTTTTACTGCAATTGCTCACTCATTGGTCCTTGCCTTTAGGCGAGAGTGTCGAACCATGTCGATGGCGAGGAATCAACTGGGTGGGAGGAACGTCCGTAGTACTTATCGCGCGAAAATGATACATGTAATCAATCCTAACGATCACTAATCCTCAATCACTAATCTGTTTAGCTAACAATCCCTTATTCCTACAACAGGTTTGTAGAAATAAAGGATTCTCGAAACACAATCTTGCAGTCTAAAATTTATCTTTGCAAAAGTTATCTTTTGCAATCAAAAATTTAAGTAGTCTTTAAAATCTAGAACAGTATGAGGAAATTTAGACAATTAAAAAGTTTTAAGTAAAAGTTAAGAAATTTTTAATGAATGATTAATCGCTGTCTTCCTAACGATACAAACTAAATGAATACAAAATGTAGAGTTAAAAAAAATTAAACATGCTGGATTCAGTGTTAAGAAAAATGTGCGTTGGAAACCTGTGCGATTCATCTTAATTTCAATTTTAAACAATCAAATTCGTCAAATCAATTTTAAAACTAGCCCTTCTGACTGACTGGAATGAAGATTTAAATCAAATATTCAATAATTCTTATTCGATTCTAGAATCGATTTTATCACTGATTTCAATATCCCTATAACGTTTTAGAAAGAGGGATTTGGGCTATTGTTCTTCCCTTTTTTCGAAATTTTATTGGCGCCATCTGTTAAAACGTTCGTGAACTACGAATTTTTGAAATTTGGTGTGAAAAAATTCTTTGGCGAATTAAGTAGGTTGCAGCAGACCGCATATTTTTATCTCTCTTAGTTTATTTTATATTAATTTTTGAAATCGTTCAGTTGGTTTTGGGACACCCTGTAAGTTCAGTTTCATAACATTTGGCTTTTTTTCTACTGAACCAAATGTTATGAAACTTGGTATTTATATTCTATAGATAGGGTAATATCAAATGTATGTTCCAAAATTTAATGATTTTGGTCCAGAATTTTTTTATCATGCAAAATAGGGTAAAAATCATAGAATTTCCACGTTTTTAAATGGGAATCACCGAAAAGTTGTTTTTCTCAAAAACTATTATGATTATCCAAAATCCCCCACATAGAATTATACTACAGAACATATTTAACATAAAAATGAAAAAAGCTAGTAAAAAAGGGAAAATGAAGGAGGAGTAGCGTTTCGAAATTTAGTGAAATTTTTGTTGTTTTTTCTTAATATTAAAAATAATAATTTTTTTTAAAAACTTTTTGTGTTAAATATTCCATTACATACATGATGGTAACAGATATTTTGGCACCAAAAACTATTAAAAAAACTCAAAAATAAAAAAATTACTTTTTTTGGTACCGAGTCCCCTTAAAAAATATAATAATTAAATCGAAAAAAATTGCGTTGTAACGGCTCACCCTCCACTACATTTTAGTGCTTAGTATTTTTAATTCCAACTCTCCGTTACAAAATGGCAAACAATTAAGTGAGAATCCAAAAAAACCCAATTTTCCTAAAAAAAAAACCATGTACCCTAAAAAAAACCACGTACCCTAAAAAAAAAACCATGCTTGAAAATACTCAAAAAATTAAGAAAAAATATGATTGAAAGGTTTGTTTTGATAGAAAAGAGAATAATTAAGATAATTAAAACCAAATTTATTACAATTTATTTCTAAAATTAAAACTGTGATAAGTTTTTCTACTCAAGAAATTTGCCTTCAAAACACAACGACAATAGCGTTTTTATTGTTGGATTTTGATAAAAACGACGTTTTAAATACAAATAATTAATAAAATTTTTATAAAAAAGTTTAAAAAACGGTAATTGGCACTGATATTTTGTTTTAAACCCCCAACTATTAACTCTCAAAACCCATTTTCAAGTAAAACTCTGAAAAATGCTATATTTTCATGGAAAATGGATGTTTTTGGTATCATTGAGTTTTTATCAAAAATACTGAAAAAAAATCGAGAATTACTGAAACAACTATTCTATTCGCATAATTAGTTGTATATCATGAATGATATTAAATATTTTGCATAATTTGTTATTTATTTTGTCATTTATTACAAAAGGAAAAATGGGTTTTTTAGGCACCCTAAGGGTTTTTTTTCACCCCTCATTTCAAAGACTGCCGTATGGTCCCTAATTGGTGGACTGAGCTGAAATTTTAGTATTTTATTCTCATAATAACGGGATAACACAAAACCACTTGAAAAATGCTTTAAAGTATTTATAACATATATTTTTACAGCATCAAAATCTGCATAACTAAATCATATTTTTAGCCCAAAATCGACATTTTCCATTTATTCAAAAACTAAGTAAATTAACGGTTCTTTGACTTGCTTTTACGTTCCTGCCACTCTTAATGGCATACAAAGACAGGGCACATGATAATTTAAAATTATTTAAATTATTTATTTAAAATATCTCGATGGGTTTTTTAGGGTACAATTTGGAGTTGGTTTTTTTAAAGGACAGCACTATAAATCTACACACATTGTTGTTTATTTATTAGTACATTTTTAATCTGAAGCGTAGTCAGAGGAGGAATGGACATAATAGCCGCGTTCACAACAGCCAACCTGTTCAACCGAAGAAAGAGGTAAAGAAGAGAAACAGCCGTTTAGAAAATTGATAGCTCGTTCACAAGAGCACTCATTCTACCAGTTGAAAGAATCACGTGACGAGCGAGGGAGCTCGCAGAGTTGCATGATAGCTCAGGAAAACGGTATAGTTCTTTTTTCAAAAATTTCATTTTGAAGGGTTTTTTTCAACGGTTTTGTATATTTTCGAGGGCGCTGATTACGAATATGAAGTTTGCTCCCATGTGGGGGGTCGGCTTCATATCGAAAATCGCAAAAAATCTATATTTTTTTGCTCATTTTTCGATTCTTCGCTATATTTCAAAACTAAATTTCTCGAAGATATTTTCCATTACAAAGTTGAAGTAAACAAAATTTCCTACAAAATGCGCTTCTCAACTTTGATTTTCTGAAGAATGATTTTGCTGCTAGAGCGCGCTGAAAAACATAGATTTTTTTTTGCCTTTCCGCAAAAAAAAAGGAAAACGCGCGCTTCTACCCTCTACAAAATGAAAACTATTTACGTGATCAACAAAAATTTTATACCACGTGAAAGAGCATTTAATTTTCTATAAATAACGTGTTTTAGATGATCATTTTTTGTGAAGGGGAGGGAATGAAGCAAAGATAAGATCAATAATAAAACTTCGCGCCTTGCAGACCAAACAGACTTTTGCGGTTGTGTATCTGCAATCTACGCTTTATTTCCGGTATATTACAAATAAAATGGGTTGTTTTGGATTAATTAATGATTAAGCATGATTAAAAAAAAGTTTTAAGTTTATATTGGGTGTTTTAGGCGGAATTTCAATCAATTTTTTAAATTCATAAATTAAATTATGGCAGTGTTTTAATGAATGAATGTTTTTTGCATCTATAAATCCGAATTTCAAGGTTATTTTCATTTTGAAAGTCATCTTCAAATTAAAAATTGCAAAAATCTCAAATTTTTTGCTCTTTTGGTCGGGTTTTCATCGATTTTCTGAACAAATATCCATTTTACGAAAAATAGCTCGAAACCAAATTAATGTACGTAAAATTTCCTATAAGATACACTGGTTCATTTTTATTTTGCGAGGAGCGGTGTACGTTTTATAGCGCCTTCATATTCGTAATTAGGCGTTTCATCGGTTGTTTACCGGCCTCTGGACACGGAGAAAATTCCATCGCCTTCCTTCCGCGCTTTTTCCCTACCGTAGGGAGAGCCGGGGAAGTAAACCGGTTTTTCTCCGCCTTTCTTCCGGAGAAATGTCTGTTGTGAACGCGGCCACAGTATCAGTTGAAGTGATGAATGGAGAAAAGCAAGAAAATTGGAGACAAAAACTAAAATGTAATGAAGAATTTTTAGAAATCAAGATCAGCTTGGGGGCGGACATAGTAGGGAATCATAGATTAGACAGTGTTTCCCCAACCTTCTTCGGTCCATGCCCCACCAAAGCCTTTTTAAATTTTCCGTGCCCCCCATTTAATTTTTTTTTCGAAAATCCTTCTTCGAAAAAAAATAAAATCTGGTATTCCATGCCCCACCAGGGGGGCAATTTGGTTAAAAATTTTCAAATTGCCCCCTAGAAAATCACATTGCCCCCCGGTGGGGCGTGCGCCCCATGTTGGGAAACACTGGATTAGAACATTTGAGAGAACATGCGGGTCAAATAGAGAAGAAGGATATAGAAAGAAGTGACCTGGGGGTGTCATTTTAAAGCTAGGAATTAGAGTTTTTATCGAGGATTCAATAATTCAAGATAGTACAGGGTGGTCATAAAATAGCGACCCTACTTTAAAATTATCTACAGACGAAACGAAAGAAGAATAGTAAAAAATAAATTAAAACTATCATTAAGAAATAACGTTTGTTGCGCAAAGGAAGAGAGGAATGGTTATAATTTTTTTGTTAAGGTGTCCGATTTTTGATGGTTTGATACGCATTTACCTTTTAGACTTTTGGTGACTGTTCGACATCCAAGGCAAAAATATGGGTAAAGCTCGATGAATGAGGTGGAAAATCAACTATTTTTTTGTTTAAAAAAGTCCAATCTCTTAAAATGCCCTCATTAAAGTTTCAGATATTTTTAACCAATATAGTTTCGTCTGAAGAGAATTTTAAAGTAAGGTCGTTGTTTTATGACCGTATTTTACAAAATTATTATAACTAAAAAACCTCAACACATCATTGGGTGTATCCATGAAACTTTTTGAAAATCTCCCACTTGAAAACAGGGTTTTTTATAAATTTTTAGTTAACTTTAAATAGTTATTGTAATAGGTTATTCTAAGGGGACAGTTGATCTCTTTGGCGCCCTCCAAATTAAATGATGCGGGTGAAATGTAAAATCAATTTGAAAATCCCCAGGGTTTAGTCAGCTGCTTCACAAATAAAACATTAGTTAGTTTACGATCGTAGCCGTTACAAAATCATTTGACTTACCTTTGTAGAGACACACCGCTCGCCAGTAAAATTAATCAGCCATACTAGCAACTGTATTTAAACCAACTGAGAAGGACCTTCAGAAGACATCTTATGAATGAATCCTCTGGGCTGAGCTTCCTCAAAACAATCGCTATAAATCCCGCACCTTCACTTATGTCGAATAAAAATCTTTGACTAACTCATTAAAAACCTATCCAGCCCAATCGAATCGTTTATTTCAGAACCGCGTCAAGCACTCAAATTTCTTGATTTGTGAACATCGAGAGAAACTGTGTGTTTCTCGCAATCCCTACATTTTTATCTAACGGGATTTATTTATTTATTTTTCTTAAAGTGGATTATTTGGGATAATTTAGAGGCAAAAGAATATTTTTAACTTTTTCTTAAGTAAGACGCCGTGAAAAAAACCCTTAAATCTTTAGTACTTGACTGGTTTTTGCAATAAACCGCACATTCATGCCTATTTTCATTTTCATTGAAAAACTTATTAGGTTACAACATTTGTGTTTATTAATACTTACCGATAAAAATTGCTGCCCGCGGCTCAGAAGTCTATGGAAAGGCCATAAAATTAATTTTGCTCTTCAGCATTCTAAAAAATAGCCTTATGATAAGTAGGTATTTCATATACAATAAGTATTACAATTTCGAAAAGCAAAAATTAAGAAATGAAAAAAAAACCTTGAATATTTTCAAAATTTCATTATTTTGGCTTGTTTCATTTACTAACATGTGCTCGATTAAAAAGATTTTCAGCATACTAAAAGCATATTTTTTCATATTAATTTAAGCATATCTTATAGTAGGTATATCTAGTAAAGGAAAAAAATATTTGAACTTTTAAAGCAGATTTTTAAAATTGAGATATGTTTGTCCTAGTAAAAGGCCTCATTCTCCTGACATGCGCTTTTTAGTTAATATAAATAAAGCAATTATTCTTGGTATTAATTAATAACAATCGGAAAAGGTGCTTCCAATGAGTACTCTCACTTGGCGTACTAAACCAGCACATCACGACTAATAGAAGGGATATTTAGATCAGATTTGTCCTCATTACATATCATCAAGATATTTAGTCATCTAACATTTTTTAAAAATCGGAAATTTTGAGAGGAGTTCGGTTTTTTGAAATTTTTGTTCTCAATTTTCACATTTCTAGAGTATAGTTCCCATGGGAACAATAGTAATAGCTGTAAATAAAAAGAAATAACTATTTACTCAGAAATGGCGATCAGCTAATTCAAATATATTTATAGAAATATTTATGAGAAATCAAATTTTTTACAACTTCTTCCAAAATAAGTTTTTTTTCGAAAGGAAAAGGTAAACGCAATCCGATGAGTCAGTCATTTTACTTTTTCATGAACTTTATAACCATCTTATAAATCAGAGTACAGTAGACCCCCGATTATCCGCGCAATTGGGTGGCAAGGGTACCGCGGATAGCGAAAATCGCGGATAACCCGAAAAAAGACTAAAAATGAGGTGAAAACACGAAAAAAATATTTCAGCATAAAAACCATGTTTATTGTACAAAAAACATGATGTGTAAAACTTTTAAAATATGTACAGTACAGCAGAAACCTTTGCTCTACATCTAAAATCTCTCTAATCTCATCTAAAATTTGCTCTCATCTTTAAAAAATTTGTTTCGGGGCACTCGCGGATCATCCGCTCGCGGATAATCGGGGGGTTCTACTGTAAAATGATTTAACCAAGAAAAATGATATAATTTGAGACTTTGACACATTCTGTCCATCATATTCAAGTGTGAAAAACTAGGTGTTGGTAATAATATTTAGTATTAAAAAGAGTGTGTAATCATCATTGCAATAGTTCTGGTGGAAAATTATTTTACCGTTAGACTAATACTATTCCTCATCTCCCAATAGATAAATTTACCTGCCTTTTACTTCCTTCTAATATGCCATTTACCTAATAAATTATTATACTTAAGATGGCATAATCATAATCTAACAACGTATTTTCCTTAAACTTGTTAGATAAGTTTACCAAAGTAAAAGTATCGTTTATTGTTAACTACTGTGAACCCTATTAAAATAAAAGAGTTTTCAATTGAACTTTTAGATATATTCTACTTTCCTTGATTTTAATTCTCTTCGCGATTTCAAAACGCGAATTTTTCTAAAAGTTAAATATGTTTTCAGCAATTTTGTTATGTTAAGGAAAATTCTATAAATAATAAGTGTAATCATAATTGAGATTTTTCAAATATAAAGTAGCTATTTGACAATTGAATGAAATAAATCTCTGAAAAATCAATAAGATGATTTTTTATCTTAAATTTGGAAATAATTGAATACTAATAACGAATACTAATACTAATAACGCAATTTTTTGTAACTACTCTAGACCAGCGTTTCTCAACCTTTTTACTCTCACGGAACCCTTTTGACAAAGTCCAAGTTCCGGGGAACCCTAGTGTCCATGCAACATTGGCGTATATAGAAATTTATTTCGGGAGGGGCCCAAAAGTATTACTCAACCCCTACAATACACATTTAAAATAGGTTTAACGTAGCTTTTTAATGCATTTTTAGGTGAAATTTGCATTCAAGAGAACTTTACATCATAAAAATTGTGATTAATAAAGTTTTAAGTAGGAAAGGGGGTTTAGCCCCAGATAATTTTTAGAAATTTGACCCAACAAACTGGGTTTTAAATTGTTTTTGGAACATTTAATCCAAATTTTGGACATACATTTTTAGGTAGGATTATAACTTTCATGAAAACATAATAAAAAATAATACAATTTCATGTATTATTTTTTCATGTATTAGGGGGTTTGGGGGTCCTCCCCCAGAAAAATTTTGAAAATTTGACCCTAAATAGCAGGGTTTTAACGTATTTTGGTATGCCTAGTCCAAATTTTGGGGGAGGGAGGCCCCCCTTATATACGCCACTGCCATGATAAAATATTTTTTCTTGCTGTTTTGTCCTCCCTCAGAATCTATTTTGAAAATTCTCCTTTAAACTAGTGTTTTATCTCCATTTAAAACTTTTGTGGAGCACCCCAAGAAGAAAAGCTTCTTGAGACAGCAGAATGTTCAATGGAAAAACACTGTATAACAGGCGTCAAAATTTTTGAGGGAATTTCGGAGTTCTCCCTTGAAAATGTTTCGAAATTTGCCACTTAAAGTAGAGTTTCAGCGTATTTTAAGACCCCTTGAGTTTCATTTGAAAAGAACAGTTCCTTGTAAAACACAGAATTTTCAAGGGGGGAATGTAATTAACGTCAAAATTTTAAGGGGGCTAGGGGGTCTTCCCTCAGAAATTTATTTTGAAATTCCTCTTCAAGCTAGTGTTTATCTTCTGTGTCTTATCTTTAGAACACCGAAAGACTACGGAAACAGAAGAAAATTTTAAACGGAAAAACACTGTTTCGCATTTGGCTGGATGTTCCTTAATTTATTTAGGGTACTAAAATGTACGAAAAAAAAGAGATTTTCGGATAGTTGTACCTACCACGTCTCTAACAAAGTAGTTCCTATCGCGGTGTCTGAATTTCGAGTGAAAAAAAGAACGTCAATTTTAAAATATGATTATTTCGTTAAACCCATAAATAAATAGTGTCTTTTTATCAAAATTCGCGTACCTAAGTTCCTCCTATCAACCCAACAGGATTTGTGCTTACTCACTTTCTCCTTCCGCGTAGTGACGTACTGGGTTCAGGAAACGTTGCTGTGAAGTATAAATGCATTTTTAAATATTTAATGGACTATCGTATGCATTATTTTTGGAAGTTATGATATTCTTTTATTGAACAGATCACACATTGATATTAATATTTCCACAAAGATATTTCTTTAGGGGATAAGTAATTTTTAAGCCTCCATGCCATGTCATAGTATCTTAAGTCACCTCCAAGATTCTGTGGCAAAATTTCATTGGGATAAATCCATTAAAGAGTCACAGGTTTTATGAATATGAACCTATAAAAAGGAAGAAAAAATTCCGAAACACTGGATGACACACTGTTAAAGAAGGTTTGAATGAATGATGAATCTTGGTGGAAATGAAAAGCTTAAAATATGTATTGCAAAACTCTAATGTTGCTTTTTAATTTCAAATGTACTCCATAAAATCATGGTCGATAATTTTGAAGAAAACCATGAACCTTAACCTGTCTTTCAATTTTTTTGCTAAAAATATCTTTGCCGCTTGCCTCAGGAGTTTTCACTAAAAACATGTTCAGAAGGGGAATATCTTTGAATCAAGCGAGAGAAGTTCTATGTAAAATTTGAAAATTAATACTGGAAAAATTTGAAAGTTAATGCTGATCTAGGGTAGAACAAAACACCGGCCAAAATCGTTCTGCCAATATTGGATGGGCTTTTGGTCAAAATGAACCCTTCTGAAAAATCAGCCATTACCACTGAACTAAATACACTGAGACAGACACTCAGTGTATTTATAGTTAAGTGGCCATTGAAGAATCATTGAAGCAGTCATTGACGCATCTAACATTAAACAATGAAAATAATTAATGAAATTCATTTCTTTCGGGCTTGTAGGCCGTGGTCTATAAATAAAATCACCACAATATCGGCACCACAAAACGCTCCGTTAAAACCGGTCTCTCTGAACACGAACGACAATGCCGCCTTGGACAATACCTGAAATCAGCCGTGGCTGAACACAGTCAGATGAGTAACCATGATATTTTGTTTAACAACACTAGAGTTTTGGCCTCAACCTCGCATTTTTATCCCCGTTTATACAGAGAAGCTATTGAAATTTATAAATATCCCCATAATTTTAATCGTAAAGAAGAAGGCATCCACCTCCAGAAGTATTGGCATCCGGCCCTCAGGAGTGTGATGCGAGTCCCTACGTCATTTCCGCCCGATCCTCCCACCGGCCAAGCAGGAGATTTTAACAAGAGTTCGCCAAATCTACTAACGGCCGTATTCTGAAGCCTCTGGCAACCTCCAATCCAAACCAAACTTATTGAATCGGTGAACTGACGCTGTTTTATTTCCACTGATGATGTCGGACACAGCTTCCGACGAAACGTCTGGACCTTTTATTTATAGACCACGGCCTACAAGCCCGAAAGAAATGAATTTCATTAATCACACCGGCTGTGAAAGTCTTCAGGCTTACAATGAAAATAATTGTTGAATTTATACTGACAAGGTTCCCGTGTATGAATGAATAGATGTCGAGCACCTAAAAACAGTAAATTTATTATATAAATTTAAATATTTTAAAGAGCTGATTCTACGTTAGCAAGTAGATAGCATCTGTTTACATTCAAAATCAACCACAAATTCAAATTTACATTTTCCCCCGAATTTCAAAATGAGGTGATGGCTGAAGGTAAAATACTTTCCCCTATCTACAGGGTGTTTCAGATAAGTGGTACAATATTTTAAGGGGAGATAGGGGACATCTGGACGAGTCAGAATCACATAGGATTTGGGGGTCCCAGACCAAATCCCAGGGAGTTAAAAATGGAGCGACACCCCAAAAAAATTATTGAAAAATTCAATTTGTAGAAGAACTACTATTGGTAAAAATTTAATTATGGTCTCAAAAATTGTGGTTTAATATGATCTTTAAAATTATCTCAAAAGTCTTCACTTTAAAATTTGTTTTATTATGAAAAAAGTTAAAAATCCACAAAAAAATGTGAAAATTCTGCCAAAATCTCATTTTGTATTTCGAAATCCTTTCCTTTGATTTAATAATCTGAAAGATCATAGTCGTAAACCCTTAAGTCCAAAGTTTCACGTAAAACCATCAGTATTAAACGCTTGAGATCCTGTTAAAGTTCGTTTTTTGCGTGCGCAAACTGGTTTCCTATAGCCTTTTCCAAAACGGCAGTTAGCGGACGCAAAAAACGGACTTGTAACATGCTGTAATAGGATCTCAGGCATTAAATATTGATGGTTTTTACAAGACACTTTGGACTTAAGGGTTTTCGACTATGATCTTTCATATTATTAAATCAAAGGAAAGGATTTCGAAATACAAAATAAAGTTTTTGCAGAGTTTTCACATTTTTTATGGTTTTTAAACTTCTTTTGTAGCAAAAAAATTTTAAACTGGAAACTTTTAAGATAATTTTAAAGATCACATTAAACCACAATTTATGAGACCATAATTAAATTTTTACCAATGGTAGTTCTTCTACAAATTGAATTTTTCAATAATTTTTTTGGGGTGTCGCTCCATTTTTAACTCCCTAGGATTTGGTCTGGGACCCCCAAATCCTATGTGATTCTGACTCGTCCAGATGTCCCCTATCTCCCCTTAAAATATTGTACCACTTATCTGAAACACCCTGTATAATAATAAGACTAGAAAACTAGACTAACATTATCTAGATAATAACTAGACATTATCTTTTGGAATTTTATATTCTTTATTAGATAGATTTTTATAACATCAATATTTCCATAGCTCCATTTCTTCAGGGGCTAAGTATTTTTTCAGCCACCATGTCATGTCGTAGTCGTTTAGGTCTCCTCCAAGAATCTGTGGCAGAATTTCCTTGGGGAAAAAATCCTTCAAAGTTTCACTGGTACTATGAATATGAATCTAAAAAAAGAAGAAACAACTAAAGATGACACAAGGCCAGTACAGTAGAGCAAAGAAGGTTTCTGGAAGTTTGAAAAGCCTATAGAGAGTTAAAATATGCAGTAGATGCTTTTGTGTGTGCATCTCCAAATTTTTCCCACAAAACTGTGTGCAGTCACACATTTAAAATTTCTAAACAGACCTTTTTCATGCAATTTTTATTATTGCAACAAAAAGGTATTTCTTTAAAACGTATAGATAAAATTCGATTTTTTATACTTCGGAAACTGTCATGTGTATATTTCTCTAATTTTTCTTTTTCTTCTTTTTTTTGCTGCATTGCTATTGGCAAATTAATCAGTTTTTGGTGAAATTAATATGATACTACATTAGAAACACGCCTATAATAACTATGAATATTTTTTATGGGTTCTAGGTTAAAATATTTCCCTTTTTTAATATTTGATTAAAAGTGCAAGATGTTGCATATACCTACAATTAAGGGAAAACATAAATATTTGTCAAACAGAAAATTATAAGCATGAGTGTTATAAATGAAATAAAATAAAAAACAATGAAGGCAATTCTTGAATATTACTAAAACACAATTACATCACAAAACCCATTTCCGACCCCCCATTCCTAAGTGACTCTAAGTCGTCTAGGTGTGCCCTACCCCTCCTAGAAGTTATAAAATACTTATCTGAAACACCCTGTATGTTGAAGGGTGGCTAAATTAGCATTATAAGTAAGAGGAGAAATGGTTCACCTCTAAAAGGGTTTAATGCTATGACCCTTACCCTATCTTTCAGTTTTACTGGTAAGAACATCTTTGCCGCTTGCCAAAGGAGTTTTCCAATTCCAATCATGTTCAGAAGGTGAATTTCCTTGAATCTACCGGGAGGATTTACCTGAAAATTTCGGAACATATTACAAGATAAAAAAATAAAATAGGTATTTTGAAAAGCTTCTCCCTGTAAACCTGATACAGCCTTGCATGGATAGAGTGTATGATTCGATTTTTTGAAATTTTATAGCTGCTTTTTTTCCTAGTTTGTGTTGATTTCCCTCCAACTTTCCACAATTAGGCTCAGTTTAATATTTTTCTGGCATTTTAAGATCACGATTGCATTCCATAGAAGTTAATTGAGAGACCCTGCGAAATAATATAAAAATATTTAAACTAGTAAAATCGATTTTTTGTTAATTATTGTAATTATATCGTGAAATGTCTTCAAAAGTTGTTACATGTTTCGAAATTTAAAACTATTCTTAAAATTTAAAGGAAATAACTTAAATGCTTGAACAGCGATCTTTTCTCAGTATTTAGAAGTTTTTATGTAACAAATATTATTTATTTAAGAGTCTTTAGCAAACATATCTTTAATAGGAACTGAATTAAGTTTAGGGACATATTTTCAATAGTGATACGAAGTTTCCTTTAAATATGAAGTTACGCATTTATATTTTTATAGTTACGGAGCTCCTCTCCCTATACCTTAAAATAACTTCCTCTAACATTTCAAGCAGTTTCTATCAACAAGGCTCTTAAATAAATAATTTAAAAAAACCCGCTGTGTAAAAATTGACAGAATTTCACTCACAAAAAAACCGTACGCAAATAAATGCAAGTTGGAAGGTGTGCAAATCTTCACAAAATCCAGAGAAAAACTAAGATCGATTATGACCTTAAAACCGTTCACTTGTGTCATGGGCTTTCTGAGGCATTGCGAAAACACAAAGGAGAAAAACGGTTTTAGGGTATCTAGGTGATGCTTTTGAGCATTCCATTTACCTAGAAGCATAAAAGTTAAATACAAAAGTGTAAGACACCTTAAAGGACAAAAATACTTATTTAAGTAGTAGCTCTTATAAAACCAGCTGTCTCACATCTCGAAAGAGTAACTTTGGTGAAAGTCCTCAAAGGTTGCCAAGTTGGCGCTATTTTAGAGGAGATTTGTTGCAAGTAAACTCATAAGTAAAACAATGCCAAATTGGCGATCACTAATAACTTTTACCAAAGCAAACGCTTCCAAAAGGTAAGATATGGTTTTTATAAGAGCTTCTAAACTGTAATTCCCTAATATTTTAAACTGCCAATTCTATTTTTGCAATGCCCATAACATATTCCTATTTGTTATTAGTTCTAATGGTCATTTTTTTGTCAGTGGCCCCTAAACGGCACACCACACAGATCCCTGAATGTCCTTTTATATTTTATTTTCATTAATCAACTTTATATTTATCTATACTATGCTTAAAGGGGTTGAATTTATTAATTCTGCTTGTGCTTTTGCTTTTCAATCAGTTAAAATTTTTCTTACAAACCTTACCAAAATTTATGTAAATAACAGCACATCCATCTTTACATCTCCAAGGTAGGACAGTTGCAATTTCGTCAGTCATAAATACTGAAAATAGGTCTATCGAAGGGATAACGTAACACTCGGGATGTTCATTTTGAAACTTCCTCCACTTTTTCAGATGTCCTAGAGCTCCTTCAACCTTAAATTTTCTACATGTGAGAAAAATAAGGAGCTCATTGTCTACGAACCCGCAGTCCTTCAGGAGATCTTCGTCTGAAAATTTGAACAAATTTCGCTTTCATAATTTATGTAGGTACTATATTTTTCGAGGTTAGATAATAGGTAAAGGGGACACAACCTTAAATTTCACTCTTGGTTGAATACTAAGTGTGAATTATAAGTGTTCAAATTATTTAATCCCTCTTAGATTTCAATATTCACATTTATCCAACCAAGCTTCCACTACTGAATCCTGTCCATATTAAATT
The DNA here is from genome assembly GCA_024610705.1 of Tetragnatha versicolor. Classification (NCBI taxonomy): domain Eukaryota; kingdom Metazoa; phylum Arthropoda; class Arachnida; order Araneae; family Tetragnathidae; genus Tetragnatha; species Tetragnatha versicolor. Next base: position 43,018,630 of record JANDEH010000003.1, read on the forward strand.
ATATTCAAGTATAGTTTCATTTTGAAAAAAAATCACTGGACTCAGTCCTCTTAATCACCTTTCCTTTAATTTGATATGCTTTAACCGGAGGTAATTAATTTAAGAATGAAATAAAATAAAAAAGTAGCAGATTAAGCAGCAAACTTAATAATGATTGCATTTGTACGCTTTAAATTGAAATAATTTAATAAAGACTTCTATATCAACTATGGAGAAACTGGGTTAAATATTTTATTTAATTCTGGGACATTCAGAATTTCATATTTCGGTTTAACTTATTTATAAAAACTGTGTTAAGCTTGCATGTTGTTTCTTTAAGGGACACTGGCATTTTATTTTTACCTCCAGCCATTTGCCTGCATTAACTCATCCATTACTCTTATGGTTAATTTTGTCCGCTCTCTATAAATTTTCAGGGGGTGTTTTTCTCTTGATTTTTCTACCTGATTCTAAATTATTTTTGGGAGGAAGTCTATACCAACCTCTTCAAACACTCTGAATATTTGTGTCTGTTAACAAGTGTTTTGTTAACAAGTCGACAGAAGTTCAATTTCTATCACTTCGCTGAACAGGATTGTTTAGAAATTGACTAAAAAAAGCGATCAGAAGGTTGCGTGTTTGAATAACGTCACCAGCTTTTAGTGATTTGAGGCTTAGCTAAATTCAAAGTTAATCACCGAGAAATTATAAACATTATTTATTAATAAATAATTTAACATATTAAGTAAGAGTTTGTAAAATAATAAAGGCAAAAGGGTTGAAAGCTGCTGCATGCAAGCAGTTAAGAAGATGGAGGATAGCCAATTTATAACAATAACTTCATCTTACTTGCTACAAGTTCTTTCAGGGTTCTAAGTTTCTCCTCAGCTATATCAGGTGAATAATTAATCTCTCTCCTTGCCTTTTGTTGGAAAAACTCTGGTAGGTCATCCATATCCAATGGCAGGATCTTCTCTCCAGTGTTAGCTACATTAAGATCTTGGTCGGACATGGTTCCTTACAAATTCAGTAGAGCATAAACGAGTAGCACTTTATGAAAATACTTATATAAATGTAATAAATTATATGTTTTTGAAAAATAACGGTAAAACCAAAATACGAATAAGTGAAACTAAAAATTTATATGTGAAGTTTAAGAATCAGTTAAACACTTTGTATAAACTATCTATAGGGGAGAGTGTTGTACCTACGGACGGTTGTACCTTCAGCCACCTCATTTTAAAATTCGGGAAAAATGTAAATTTGAATTTGTGGTCGATTTTGAATGTAAACAGATGCTATCTAGTTGCTAACGTGAAATCAGCTGTTTAAAATATTATTTAAATTTTCTATAGTAAAAATACTGTTTTTAGGTGCTCAAAGTTTTTTTTAGTGCATCACTACATTAATTATTTTCTTCCTCTATGATTATGATATGATAAAATGGGATATATGGGGGAATCCCCGAGATTTGACTTTTTAGTTTTGATATTAGAAATCGTCAGATCTCAATTATTTTATCTTTTATAGAACTTTGAATGCAAAAACACCTGATGCTGTACCTTCGGACACCATAAGTGTTGTACCTACGGACACGTTCTTGTGGGTGTCTGTAGCTAATCGGCGTTTTAGAATCAGGTTTCATTTAACTGAATACATTTTAATAAATGTTTTAATAAACATTAAAAGATTTATAATTTAATTCAAAATTTTGAGCATTGTTTACAGAAGCCAAATCATCAACAAAACTAATACAGCAATTTCATTTTCAATCATTTTAAAAGTTCACGAGCGCGTGAGTAAAATATACAAGACAAAGGGTTTAGTTGTAAACCAGCATTTTCATCTGTTACACACTTCCCCTCAACCTGCGGTCTAAACGTCCTCGGAAAGCAGGTTGGATAAGACGAAGAGATCGGATTCTCATCTACTTTCGGGGCCGGCCGCGCCTTCGAATCGGAGCAACTGGGATGGCATCAGGTCGATTACAAGGCACCAGGGCAGACACATGATAATTTCCCAAAGGGGACGATAAGTCATTTGGAGAGGCAACAGTATAAGATGTTGCAGACCGTTGTGCCACTATGACATATGGACCATCACGCCTTGGCATGAACTTAGTGGTTAATCCCTTTTTAGCTTGGCTAATAGGATGCAAAGTCACCCACACGTGGTCACCTATTTTATATTGGAATGATGGCTTACGTCTTTTATCCGCATAAAATTTATGACGATCTTGCTTTTCTTCTACTCTATCTCTTATTTGTCTAGCATATTTGGCAAATCTTTTCAAGTATGGAGTTATTTCTGGAACAAAATTGTCATTATCGATGATACTTCGAAGATCGTGGGACACATCATCGACTGTTCGCAATTCTCTTCCCAACTGCAAATACGCAGCTGTTTGACCAGTGGTGTCACATTTGGTGGTATTCAAAGCGAACCTAATGGCAGGTAACTTCTCACTCCATAATGTATGATCACCAGCAACTAAAATCGCTAACCGTGGCTTGAGATCACGGTTTTTCCTCTCAACAGGGTTGGCTTGAGGATGATAAACAGATGTCAAAGTCTGTTTTATGTTAAGTAAACAACAAACCTGTTGCATAACAGCGCTGACAAATTGTGGTCCATTATCACTAATGATTCTCCTTGGAAGTCCATACCTCATGAATATTTCCTGAATGAGAATTGTAGAGCATTCTTTGGCAGTTGCTCTTTTTAATGGAAAAAGTTCTATCCACTTAGTGGAACAATCTTCTACGATGAAAATCCATTTTTCTCCATCTTTTGTTTCAGGTAAAGGCCCAAAAAGATCTACAGCAATAGTTTCGAACCGCTGCGAATATATTGGTGTTTGAAGAAGTCCAGAAGGCTTTTGATTGCTTGGTTTAAATCGACAACAATCAGGGCAGTTCTTGACATAATCTGTTATGTATTTTCGCATACCGATCCAAAAATAACGCTTTGCAATCTTACTGTGAGTTCCTTCCACACCAAAATGTCCAGCTGTTGGACTGTCATGGTATTCTTTAAGAATTTTCTCTCGTTCATGGGAAGGTACAACTAATTGTGCTTCCTCGGTTTCTGCGTCTGGGGCATACCGGTATAAAACGCCCTGGTTCATTAGATAACCCCGTTCGGAATAATTTGCAGAATTTTCATTTTCGACAGCAATTTCAAGGGATTCGATAATTTTCTTGAGATTTTCATCCTTTAGTTGCTCTTCACGAACATCTCTAGGACTATCTGAAGGCATGTCAATAATTATGGAACAAATTTCACAAGTTCCGCTCTCATGATGGCATACCGGTCGAGACAACATATCAGCGACGACATTAGATTTTCCAGGTATATATTCCAACTTGAGGTTGAAAGATTGAACTTCTAAAGCCCATCGAGCTAAACGTCCAGTCGGAGACTTCAGACTCATCAACCACTTAAGAGGTTGATGGTCCGACATAACAGTAACCTCCTGTCCTTCTACGTAAGCCCGGAACTTTTTCAAAGCCCATACAACGGCTAACGCTTCTCGTTCCGTCGTTGAATAGTTCCTCTCAGCTGGTGTGAGTAGTCGACTGGCATATTCAATTGGGTGTTCGTTAGGTCCAGTCCCTTGTAAAAGAACCGCTCCCAAAGCAAAGTTACTTGCATCAGTTCGAAGAATGTAAGGTTTGGTGGGGTCACTTTGACTTAGAATGGGGGGATTAATCAAAAGTTGTTTCAATGTTTGAAAAGCTCCCTGTTCTTCTTTTTCCCATTTCCAACACGCATTCTTTTTAGTAAGGTTGCTAAGTGGTCTTGCCACTTCAGAAAAGTTTGCTATAAATCGTCTGTACCAGGAACAAGTCTGAAGAAAGGATTGAACCTGTTTTACAGTTTTGGGAGACGGCATTTTCTGAATGGCTTCAGTTTTTCCTGGATCCACCTCCAGACCAGTTTCAGTTGTGTAGTGTCCAAGATATTTGACACGGTTGCAAGCAAATTGACATTTTTCTCGGTTAGCATGAAGTTTAAATTCTTGGAGTTTCATAAAAACAGCTTTTAAGTCAGTAAGGTGACCTTGAAAGGTTTCAGAACAAATGATTATATCATCTAAATAAGAAAGTGCCATTACCCCTTTTAGAGAATTTCGAAAATTGTCAATCAATCTCTGAAACGTTGCAGGGGCGTTTTTCAATCCGAAAGGCATTCTGCGATATCTGTAAGTTCCCAATGGACAAATAAATGCAGTCTTATCACGATCGGCAGGATTAACTTCAATTTGGTGATACCCTGATTTTAAATCAATTGTAGACATGAATGATGTGTGCTTAGCTTCATGGAGCAAATCATCAATCCTTGGCAGGGGGTAAGTATCAGTTGTTGTAATGGCATTCAATTTCCTATAATCAATGCATAACCGCATCGAACCATTAGGCTTAGGAACCAACACTATAGGGGAAGCGTATGGAGATTCACACTCCTCAATAACATTATTTGCTAGTAGTTCATCTATTTCTTTTTTTAAAATTTCCTTCTTTGCAGGAGATATCCTATATGGAGGTACTGAAACTGGTGGATTATCTCCAGTATTAATGAAATGTTTAATCTTAGGGGTTGCTTCTTCCCCTAGACTGAAAATATGGGAGAAATCTTCCAACAATGCATTTAATTCAGCTCTTTGGGATTTACTGATGTGTTTCCCTTCATCGTCTCTTAAACAGATAGAATTGACAATAATACATGTTTTATCGTTGGGAGATGACCCCATAACCTTATCTTCGGAAAAGCTGAACCTCTTCCTAGGTCTTCTAGAAAAGAACCATTGTTGACGTGGAACATCTATCACAATTCCAGCTCTTTTCAGAAAATCCATCCCTAGAAGAGTTCGGTTGTTTTTAGGGGTTTTAAAGACAACCAATTCCGTTATAACGAAACAATCTTCTATTCGGATTTGAACTTCTGTCTTATAAACTTCAGTTTCCCTTTCAAACCCATCAGCAAGAGTAAAACTCATTTTTGTAGCCTCAAACTTTACTCCATCTGCTTTTAAAAGATTATATAATTTGTTGCTAGCAATTGTATGAGTCGCTCCAGTATCAGCACATCCCGTCCCTTTCCTTCCATTGATGGATATCTCTAGAAGAGTGTTGTACGGTTGTTTACTTTTAAAAGAATTAAGCCTTATGGAATTAAGCCTTATGGAGTTGCAGGTGGGACACTTAGGTTTGATAACTCCCTCTTTCCCACATCCATAGCAGGATACTTTGGGAAAATCCTTGCCATTTGCTACTCTATCAGAACGTTTTGTTCTAGAAAGATTTTTGTTATACCCCGAATCCACTTGGCATTTCGAAAATGCATTTTTCTTTGGTTCCTCAGAATCATTTCTTAACTTCAGACGTCTGACTTCTTCATACGAATCAAATTTGTCAGCTAACTCTTTTGGATCAACCAGCTCAGACCAGTGATCAATAAAGTGTTCTTTGTATTCGGGAGGGGCAATCATCTTCATCTGATCAGAAATAATTAAATTTTTAAGTTGATCGAATGAATTTATTTGCAGCTCGTTTACCCAACCTTCAAAAGAACATCTCAAATTAAAATAACAATCTCGCCAAGTATTTTTATAGTTTCGGCGGTGTTGAACAAAAAGATTGCGGAATTTCTCGGCACTTATTTTAAAGCGCTTCAAGAGAATTCGTTTGACGTGCTCATAATTATGGGCATCCTCAGCAGTTTCTTGGGCTATCAACCTAGTTATGTCACTTGGAAGAAGTCCTATCAAGTAAACAACCCATTTGGAACTAGGTACTTGGAGGAAATTTAGCTGCTTTTCAAATAAGTTCAAAAACAAACCAATATCATCAGTTGCTTGATTGAAACTGGGGATCAGCTTCTGTAATTCCAATTTAGGGATATCCGTGAAAGAAGACGATGAGCCTCTTGAGAGCATATTAGCAGAAAAGGTTTGAAGTTTTAACTTTTCTATTTCAAACCTCCTTTCTCGCTCTTTTTCCTCCATTTCTCTCTCTCTTTCCTCCCTTTCTATCTCTTTTTCAAGAGTTTCTTTATCCACTCTCTCAGTGATAATATTATTAAATAATTCTTTAGTGAATTCCTCATCATATTTATCACTTTTTATGATTTCATTCCTTACATTAATTCTAATCAAATTTTCATCAACGGTAATTCCAAGTTCTTCTGCCAAGAAGATTAAGTCTTGTTTTTTACCTTTAGCTAAGTAACTCATGTTAACTTTTAAATAACTTAACTGAATCTGCAATATTTTGATAAATATATATGCAGTTTAATGAACATATGTTCACATACTTGTATCGCAAAGATTGCTAGGCTTTGAAACTTCCACATCCGATTACTTGCTCAGCAACTTCATCCTGATGGGATCGTGTTTCGGCCGCGAGTTAGGGCGCCAGTTTAATAAACATTAAAAGATTTATAATTTAATTCAAAATTTTGAGCATTGTTTACAGAAGCCAAATCATCAACAAAACTAATACAGCAATTTCATTTTCAATCATTTTAAAAGTTCACGAGCGCGTGAGTAAAATATACAAGACAAAGGGCCAACGCAAAGTTTTATTACAGCCAGGCACTGGCTGTAATAAAACGATTACTGCCAGGCGTCCAGCACTAGCGGTTTAGGGGGAGATATCCCGATATCTCCCCCTAAACCGCAAGTGCTGGAGCCTAGCAGTAATCGTTTTATTACAGCCAGTGGAAAAGTCTACGCTGCACCAAAGGGTTTAGTTGTAAACCAGCATTTTCATCTGTTACAATGTTAAATTAATTCTAAATGGTAATCTATTTGTCAGCGATTATTTTCAAGTGAATTTTAGATGAAAAATCAAATATTTTGTGATCTAAACTACTTTTTTAAATTAATGATTCTACTTGGAATTTAATTTAAAATATGGTGTAAAACCCTAAGCACCCTATCTCATTTAAGTATGACGATTAAAAAACTTCAAATTTCCACTGAAGACGATTTACCACCAAATTATTATTGTTATTACCACCAAATGATTGCACAACTAAGTGTCGATCGAATTGGGTTTTTTTGGATCAGTGAAGTTGTCAGATCAATCAGCATGATTGATGAAACTACTACCTTAAATTCTTATCTGAAAATACCATGTGATTTTTGTGTTTTTGGTAAAAAATCAAGAATCCAAAACCAAACGTGATTTTTGTCCATAGGTACAACACTATCCCCTAATAATAAAAGAGCTTTACTGTTCATTCACCGATTCACCGATTCATCGGTTCACCTATCAACGCACAGCAAAATCTACCGGGGCTAAAGAGTCGAAACTTGGTGTGTTGGAAGACTTTACAGTGTATACGCGCACTAAGAAGGGATTTTTTGAAATTCTTTTTTTCTGACCCACAGGGGTGCTTGGAGTGTTTTCTACGTTTTTGAGCCTAGCACCGTCCCAAATGACCCTAGATCTTCGTAACTTCGCAGGAAGGTACCTATTCACAATATCTAGAAAGGCATTTTTCGAATTTTTGATATTCGAATTTTAAGGGGTCTAAAAATTTTCAAAACCCGATTTTACTGAGAATAAACAAAGTTTTACATTTTAGAAGAAAAACATACTAATAATTTGATATTTCGAAGCGACCGGTTGGTAATATCTTCTTAAGAATATTTCAAAGAAAGTAACTTCTGGATTTTTCGATAGTCCATTCTGGAGGGGGTGCTCGGGGGTTTGAATATTTACTCCCGTTTTTAGTTTTTGCATTCTATCACCCACCTTATTAATGCGATTGGTATGAAATTTTAGCATGTTGTTCCTCACACAATCGGGAAGGTTTTCAAAAAAGAATTTTTGAATTCAAACCATTCTAGGCTGTCTTTTTTGGCCCTTTTCTAAATTTTTATGCGTAGCTTCAATCAAAGCTATCAACACTTAAGCAACGACGCTCCCATGGTAACAGCGGTCGCAACTTTCTGAGCGATCGCAGCGCCAATTTTTTGCAGCGATCGGGCGGGGAGTGAGCCGATGACGGAGGGCGGCCGCCCGCGCATGCGTGTTAATACCTTCCTTAGCATTGTTTACCATTCCTTAAAATTTATTTTGCTTAGTCTTGTTGAAGAAATAAAATAAATTAGGTTTCCCATAAATTTGATGATTTTTTATTCTTATGCTGATTATAAAATATAATTAACATTAAAACATATATGAAAGCTGGTGTTATTTGTGTAAGAAAAAAAGCATTTTAATTTGAAACCATTTTATTTTAATTTCATTACATTAAATCATTAATAACAATAAAATATGGCTTTTAAGTTAAGACATAAAATATTAATTTTTTTAAATTATAAAAAAACTAAAACTGCAATAGTACTATATGGTTTTGTTTAGCAACTTTATTTTGTTTTCACAGAATACATAAAATCATTAATGATATATAAAATTAAAAAATTAGGATTCTTATTGTACATTTTTATGCATCCAAATATTCTTAATAGGATATTAAGATATATTCCCAAGAACACGATTGTTTCCTCCAAAATGAGATTTTATTGTAAAATACTACCAAGTTGATTCAGTTATTGAAATTCTTTAAGATTCAACAATTTTCACATAATTCATGGATTAAAATTTTAGTAAAATTATACCCTATTTTAGTCTCCCTTTCGTACTTAAAGCTTATATTTTAAGTGAATATTTTCTTCAATTATTTTTTTTCTCGAATTTAGCTAGCTTAAAGCAAGATTGACGGTGTTGCATATGCAAATGTTTGGTCAGTCGACAAAATCAAAATATTCCATCTCTAACTTCTAATAAAAAAATACTTTATTCTATAATCAATACCTAAATCCTTGCAAAGAAATTTAAAAATGTCCCTTTAAAGAAAACTGGAAAGTTATTTACAATATGTAGGATAATGGGACAGATTTTACAAACACATTTTTAATACTCCAGTTTTGAAATAAGAAAAGCGATTGAGTCTGTCTAGGATTTTTTTAAAACTACCAATTTTGGGAAAATTTAAATCAACTTGGAAAAAAATATAAATTAACATGAACATATACATAATCTTCAAAACATCAAAAAATATCAGAAATTTGTTCAGAATGACTTATTAATTTTATATAGGATAAAACAGCTTATATCAGAGAACTTTCCTATAGAAATTTATTTTGTGAAGGTACCAATAAAATGTAGTAAATTTTCCTTGAACAGACACCTGGAGTAGCTTGTAAAACTTTAAAATTGTATTTTATAATATACTAAATCTTGAAAAACCTCTTAATTTCAAGAAGGTTCTGAACTGTAAAAAAGTTAGCACTATACAAAAATTTATCAATTATTGAACGTTTATTCAGTGACTTAAATATAGTTGGATTGTCACTTTGATGGTCACAATTCTTAGGACAGGAGAAATAATTTTTTTAAATTACTAAATATACAGTAATCTGTTTTTCACTATCAGAATGGTTATATGTTATTGTCATCAAAAGATACTCAGAAATGAAGAGAATTTATCAATAGAAAAAAATGTTTATTTGACTACATTACTCGACACTAACTCTTGAAATACATGACACTTATTAAATTACATCATTTTTAAATTCTTCACAATCTGCCCTTTTCAATATTTGTTTCATGGATTTACAAAGAACAGCATTTTATATGAAATAAAAAAAACAATTAATAGAAAGCGATCACAACATCAAAATAGTAATTACAGGTAAAAATTTAACAGTATATTATTACTGATTGCTATATTAAATGTCACATTGAAATTTGAAATGTTTACTTATTTGCATTCAATGATATTTATTTTATCTTGGTGTAAATATCTAAATTTAATCTCCTGAGATATAAACTTTCATGCGAAAGAGTTTAACAGAACTTCTAGTTTAACAGAAAACAAACGAATAAGAATTCTTAAAATATGGGATTTCCTTAGAAAAATGCGTAATTTAGCTAAATAAGAATGAGAAAAACAATCAAAAATAATAAATATTTTTATCCCTCTTTCAATTAAGAATTACAAATAATACGTAATTTATAACTGTGGCAAAAAAATATCTTATACAAAATTTTAAAAACAAAAGACCTCTTCTTTCTTTCTTACAACTGGAAAAAACAATAAAAAGCTCCATTTAAAACAAAGTAAACAATGGCTAATAAATATATAATTTGTCGAGTAAGATATCTTTCACTGGGATCTAAAAAAATATTTAATATTTACCTTCGTAATTCCAATCTTGAATTGGCCTGAGCTAGTCTATAATTGTTGATGTTGATTTGAAATTAATGATCAATCAAAACAATACTCGCCATCGTCGATTCAATTGAGTGACATGGGGAAAAAATGGCGGCAAATTTTGAGCTCTGAGATTTCTGTAGTTCCCCGCCCGATCGCTAGGGGACGCCACTAGGAAAAAAGCGACTGGTCGTCTCATTGGATTGTCTTCGCTTAACTATATAACGCTTTGGCTTCAATGTTAAATTGATAACGGTTATTGCTCCTTCCAAGTGACGCAAAACCTCTATTGTTAGAAATATTTATTTAAAAATATTTTATAGCGAGTAGAATTTTTTTTAAAAATATCTCTATTCTAAAAAAAAGTTTTTGGTGAACGGTTTCCAGGGAAAGGCTTTTTAATTACTGATACGTATAACACATATTTGGTATCAAACTGTCCGGATTCTTTTGAGGATGTGCAAAGTGCCTTTAGAATTTCTAAAAAAATCTCAATTTTAAAATATTTCCATTTTTTTAGATTACGGATAAGGTTGCAGTTATAAAGCAAGAAACTGTGAATTTCAAAAAAAATTGAAAACATATTTCACTGGTTTTTAATATTCAAATAAAGTAAGTAAGCATCTTTCTATTTATAACACGAATTTAAAAAATATATTTTGGGTTATTTTTAACAATATTTATATTTCTGTTGTTTAAACGGTTTTAATTATATTTAAAACTTATGTATAAATAATTTATCTTTTATTTTTTAAATAACAAATTAATATTTTTACATTTATCTTTGTCGTTGTGGCAACCTAATCATTACCATATTTACAACAAAATATAAACTCGCTTTCGGAAATTTTGAACTTTTGCATTTATTTTTTACAATTATTATTATTTTTAATATTCTTTTGCAAATATGTTTTTTAAGGTAGTAAAATTTGGCACCTTATTTCATAATGCCAAAACGCAAACAACTAGATAACACGGAGGACTGTTTTAGAAATTAAGATAAAAATCGAAAATGTTTGAAGTCTAAACATTCGTGTCATTGCTATGAAACTGACACAACTTCGACGTTTGTTTGTTCTCATGAAGATAAAATTCTATATTTTCGTGATGTTTACGATAATTACTACATTTTTCACAGCCAATCGATGAAAATAGTTACAAATTTTAAGAACGTTAAATTTATTCCTGAGATGTTTCAGTGCTTCTTAATGGATCTGTGAAAAAAACATTACCTTGGGGAAATGGTAAAGGAATGTTACATTGCTCTGTTATTAATTTTCTTGGAATTATAAGGCGACCCGCCAATTAATGTTACCATAATGGAACTGTTAAATTTCCGCTACTGCCCAAGTAGACGGATGACGTCATTTATCACGTCAAAATCTGGTCATATTTTTTCATATGACGTCCAGTGGGAAAAAATCACGTCAACTATGACGTCCTTTTTCAGTCAGAAAAAATGACGTCAATTTAAAACGACATTTAGACGTCAGTATTACGTCACCTAGAATGACCTAATTTTGATGAATGGTGATAATTTGGTCAATTTTACGTCACTTGGAATGACGTGAATTGCACGACGTCATAAATGTGGTCATTATCACGTCAGTCTAAGTGACGTTATTTTAAACTCGTCATGAATTTGGTCATTTTTGCGTCATTTAAATGACGTGATATTTAGTACGTCATTAATTTGGTCAATTTTTCGTCACCTAAAATGACGTGATATTTAGTACGTCATTAATTTGGTCATTTTTTCGTCACCTGAAATGACGTGGTATTTAGTACGTCTTAAATTTGGTCATACTTTCGTCAGCTAAAATGACGTGATATTTAATACGTCATTTTTTGTCATATAAAATGACGTGATAATTTATTACGGCATACATATCGTAATTTTTTCGTCACATAAAATGACGTAATATTTAATGCGTCATACATTTGGTAGTTTTCACGTCTACTCTTGATGTAATTTTTTAGATCTCATTAATTTGAGGCCTTTTTAAAACCTTTTGACCCACTTCGAACATGAATAAAAAAGCGGTTAAAAACGACGAATTTTTGTAAAACTTTTGTATTTTTGTACATAAAATTTCACACTTCCAATCAATCGAATAATTCGTCTTTTCCGACATCTATCGGTGTTACCCGACACTCCTGTTGTAAAAAAAGGAAATTTGCTAAGATAATGTCGGAGAAGTGGTATTATCCGGCATCAGATCAGATAATGATGATACAATACTCGCTCATATTGGATGTCGTCTTAAATTTGGCGTTGATTAAAAATTTAATTTAAAATTACTATATTTTTTTAATATTTTTAAATGATGTTTGAGTTTTTTTATAAATTTCAAAATCAAATTTACATGGGCTATATAATTTCAGTGCTGAATAAGAATATTTCCTTTGATTGGAAAAATAAATCATTAAATTAATTTAACAAATTAATTTTAAAGAAGGTCTAAAAGTGTAATAATCTCTTAAAAGTTTTAAAATGCAAAAAAAAGTTAAGTTTAATTTTCCAAATATTTTTACCCGTTTTTGGCTAAAAAGTTCTATTTTTCATTCCAGTTCTGGAAAAAAAACTTTTGGGGCATTTATTTATCAGACACATAAGTGTCTGACCTATATAATTTCAGACACCAAAAACACATCTGAATTTCAGACTTATAATTGTAAGTTTTGTGGTATCGTATCGAAGAGCTGAGTCAAGTGTCTGAATAGTGACACCGTCTGAATTTAAGACATTTCGAGCCGCATGTGCACTCTATGACATTCTTCCTCCTCGCCTCGGATGCCGGCGCGCGACGCGGCGTCAACGAGTTTCGAGTTTGTTTTCAGCGCCATTTTCATTGTTGATTGTTGGTTGATGATCTCGAAGACGAAGCGTGATACAAGTAAGTGTTTATTAATACTTGTTCATTTCTTGTGCTTCGGCAATGTGTGTATTCATGATTATCTTATAAATCCACAAGATAACTTCGGCTTCAAAATGGGTTTGGTTTGTAAATGCTAACGAAATCTGAAAAATATTTCAAAATCAAGATAATACTTGCAGATCTTTTTAGAATGTACTATTTCGTGCGGGAAAACATTTACTTATCGCTCTTACTTTTTGAGTATTAAGTATTAATTTGATTTTATAACTAATGGAGGGTTGTTTACATTTATTATTACTATATGTATGACAGCTACTGTTTGCAATGCAACCCACATTGACTCTAAAAACATATTGTAGATGTAGTGCACATTTTACAATCTAACATTTTTTGGGATTGATAAAATTTCAACTGAAATTTAAAACGAAACATGGGGGAAACTGATCTTAAAAATCTTGATTTATCATTAAATTTAAAATAATTAAATTCAACCAAAAAGTATATTATTAGGATACAAATCATATTAATGATAATGAAGTTACAAATTTATAGGTCAAGTTTAGTTGACATTCCGGGTAAGGTAAATATCACCAGCTAATACATTCCCTGCAAGATATTGTTTTGGTTTATTCATTGTGTTGAATTTTACAACTTTAGTATTTCCCTCCCCTGGTCACTTAATTTCACATTGATAAACCCCCTTCCTCCCCTCCAAATGTGAAATTTTTAAGGACAGTCTTAACTTTCACATGGTGTCGACAAACATCTTATCCCAAAAAAGATTGTTTAAGGAATTGAACCAATTTACATTACATAAACATTGGGTCTCAAAGCTGAGTTAAAAATTCCTATGTTTTGGTCACCCATTGTGTTTCCAATTACATACATATGTTTAATGATTTTCTGCATTTAGGTATTATTATTGATCTTAAATAACATCTTTTTAATATTCCTACTACAAAAATTCTAAGGGCTATAAATAACACTGAATAACATGGTAAGGGCCTTTTTCTTAGGGTTCTGTGATGGACATATGCTTGAAATTTTTGACTTGAGTAACTAATTCCTATTTGAATATACTGTATTGTGATTTTGTCAAAATTTTTATTTCCAATAGGTGCTGATGGTAGCTGTCGAGGACTGCCAGGTACCACCACCAGCCAGGTCTGAAGTGAATCAAGAGAAGTTAAATTTCATTTGGTTAGTACATTTTTATTAAAAAATGCTGTTTATATTTCTGTTAAGCTACCTCCCCAAAAAATACATTGTTTTGGTTTTGGTTAATTCAAATCACTGTGTTGAATGTTGCAACTTTGTTTAATGATTCCCTGCATTTAGATTTGATCTTGAATATCTTTTTCATATTCTTACTACAAAAATCCTAAGGGTTATAACTAACACTGAATAACGTGGCAAGGGCCTTTTTCTTAGGGTTCTGTGATGGACATAATCTGAGGATTTTTAACTTAATTAACTAATTCCTATTTGAATATACTGCATTGTAATTTTGTCAAAATTTTTTATTTCCTGCAGGTGCTGATGGAAGCTGTCGAGGATTCTTAATAAATCACACTACCAGGTATACCACCAGCCAGGTCTGAAGTGCATCGAGGGAAGTTAAATTTCATTTGGTTAGTACATTTTTATTAAAAAATGCTGTTTATATTTCTGTTAAGCTACCTCGCAAAAAATATATTATTTTGGTTTTGGTTAATTCACTGTGTTGAATGTTGCAACTTTGTTTAATGATTCCCTGCATTTAGATTTGATCTTGAATATCTTTTTCATATTCTTACTACAAAAATCCTAAGGGTTATAACTAACACTGAATAACGTGGCAAGGGCCTTTTTCTTAGGGTTCTGGGATGGACATAATCTGAGAATTTTTAACTTAATTAACTAATTCCTATTTGAATATACTGCATTGTAATTTTGTCAAAAATTTTTTATTTCCTACAGGTGCTGATGAAAGCTGTCGAGGACTCTTAATCTGCCAGGTATACCACCAGCCAGGTCTGAAGTGCATCGAGGGAAGTTAAATTTTATTTGGTTAGTACATTTTTATACAAAAATGTTGTTTGTTTCTGTTAAGCTACCCCCCCCGAAAAATATTGTTTTGGTTTGTTCTTAGTGTTGAATTTTACAACTTTAGTATTTCCCTCCCCATGTCACTTAATTTCACATTGATAAACCCCCTTCCTCCCCTCCAAATGTGAAATTTTTAAGGACAGTCTCTTAACTTTCACATGGTGTTGACAAACATCTTATCCCAAAAAAGATTGTTTAAGGAATTGAACCAATTTACATTGCATAAACATTGGGTCTTAAAGCTGAGTTAAAAATTCCTATGTTTTGGTCACCCATTGTGTTTCCAATTCTGTGATGGACATATGCTTGGAATTTTTGACTGAAGTAACCAATTCCTATTTGAATATACTGTATTGTCATTTTGTCAAAATTTTTATTTCCTATAGGTGCTGATGGTAGCTGTCGAGGACTGCCAGGTACCACCACCAGCCAGGTCTGAAGTGAAACGAGAAAAGTTAAATTTCACTTGGTTAGTACATTTTTTTTAAAAAATGTTTATATTTCTGTTAAGCTACCTCCCCAAAAAATATATTGTTTTGGTTTTGGTTAATTCACTGTGTTGAATGTTGCAACTTTGTTTAATGATTCCCTGCATTTAGATTTGATCTTGAATATCTTTTTCATATTCTTACTACAAAAATCCTAAGGGTTATAACTAACACTGAATAACGTGGCAAGGGCCTTTTTCTTAGGGTTCTGGGATGGACAGAATCTGAGAATTTTTAACTTAATTAATTCCTATTTGAATATACTTTATTGTAATTTTGTCAAAAAAATTTTTTATTTCCTACAGGTGCTGATGGAAGCTGTCGAGGACTCTTAATCTGCCAGGTATACCACCAGCCAGGTCTGAAGTGCATCGAGGGAAGTTAAATTTTATTTGGTTAGTACATTTTTATACAAAAATGATGTTTGTTTCTGTTAAGCTACCCCCCCCCCGAAAAATATTGTTTTGGTTTGTTCTTGGTGTTGAATTTTACAACTTTAGTATTTCCCTCCCCTAGTCATTTAATTTCACATTGAGAAACCCCTTCCTCCCCTCCAAATGTGAAATTTTAAAGGAGACCTCTAAATTTCACATGGTGTCGACAAATATCTGGTCCCAAAAAGATGGTTAAGTAAGGTTTTACAATCTAAAAAACACTTAGGGTCAAATTATATTAAAGATAATGTTATATTATCTGGTGACTTCTTTGATTAAGACTAATTTAAATACTAACTGACATGAGTTATTTTTGGAGTGCACAGTTCCCCCTCTAATCACACCTCTATACTAGGCTGTTAATGTAAGCTAGTGTTTAAGAATATTTTATATACAGTAGGGTTATGATTCTGAGACTTTTTTTAAAATATTTAAAAGCCTGATGTTGCATTCGATGAACTTTTGCCCAAATGTTAATTTTATAGCATTATTTTCTTTATATTGAGAAAAAAACCTTGCGCGCCTAACCTCATTTCACTTTCTAATATAGCAATCACTAGTGTGTCCCGGGGAAAAAAAACTTTTTTACAAAGAACCTCGCTACCCAGGGCTTTTCCCATTCCTTTTGGTCCCAAAAGATTTTTTCAGCCCCATAAGTTAACTCTAGGGTGTGCCTATAGAGCCCCAAATTTGAAAAAAAAAAGCGAAAAACTACCAATTTTCAGAATTTAAAAAAATATTTTGATATTTATATAAAACTGGTTTAAATGTGTTCTTTAGAACATATTTAAATGAATTATATATATTTATGTGCATTAACTGTACCCTATAGCCCCTATAATTTAAGATTAATAAGTGCTAGGGACGTTGCACTCCCCAAAGCTTATAATGCACTACCGGTAGCCGAAATGAATTAAATCCGAATTTCTTTGAAGGAACTCCCTCAAATGATGCTATTTGTTGTTAAATTGATGTTTAAATTATAAAGACCAGTGAAATAACAGTAATTAGGCCTTCCACTGAACTTTTAATGCAAAAAGTGCTTTTCTGCAAAAATGCTTGTTTCTAGCTGATCAAATCCAAAATTTCCTCAAAAATAGGGAAACCCTTATAGATTTCATTTTTATAAGTAGATTTTAACTTTAAACCATACAGATTGGAAACGTCATGAACTTCTCCTATACCAGAAATAAAAATAAATTTTATCGTATGAAATAATGAAAATTACATCTTTTTAACCTATTAGGGGGAAGTTTAATTGAAATCTTCTTTCATCAAAATATGAGCAAAAATTTACAAATATTAAAAAATTTTCTTTACTTAATAAAGAGATCCCATTTCTCTTCTGGTAGAGAAATAACCCAAGTCAATTCCGATCTGTTTGATTTAAAATTAAGTTCTAAGTAAAAATGAAGCTTATAATGGTATTTGAAAGTTTTTGAACTAAAAAAATACAATAACATCTTTTTTAGAATACATTTTGTATTTGATCAGCTAGAAACAAGCATTTTTTACATTAAAACTTCAGTAGAAGGTCTAACAACTGTTATTACTTACTGGCCTTTATATTTAAAACATCAATGTAACACCAAATGGCATCCTTTGAGGGAATTCTTTTGAAGAAAATTGGAATTTAATTACTTTCGACCACTGTTGTGTATATTATAAGCTTTGATATTATTAAGTATTTTTCAGTAGTTTTTTTTATCAGGAAAACAGTCTTAAAAGATATTTTCTGGGTATTTTTTTAGATTTTAAAATTGCTGGAAATTGTTTTTTAAACAAAAAAATACCATTTTTTTAGATTTTCCATTCATGCATTTTTACTTTTTGCATTATGGATTAAATTAAGTATGGTTTTACTAAAAGTATTTTTTAAATTAAAAACATTAATTTTGTTTTCAAAGTTCATTAGTTTGAAAATTCATGGAAGTATTTAGTTGCAATATAGTTTGACACTTTTAGCCAACTTTTGTAGCCAAGTACAAGTAAATTTGAGGTTATAAGCCTAAATACCAAACACTTAAAACTGATACAGAAGTGTCTTTAGTCCTGTTACCAAACTATTAAAAATTTATTTTTTGAAAAATCCTATATATTTATATTTGGTCACTTCTACCCCTGCTCAAGTAAAATTAGAGGAATATACCTAATAAGTCTAGGATGAAAATATTTGTAAAAAAAGATTTATGACATAATAATTAAAATTGTCTTATGGACCGTATTTCACCACAAACTTGGTTCAAATTTAGCTGCAACATTAATTTTAGTGATTTTTATTTTATATTAAGTTTTTAAAAAATTATTAGATGATATAATTTAAGTAAAGCTGATTTTTTATTACCTTGTAGGAAATGTCATGTATACCAAGTCCTGCTGCTTTGAATATGTTTATCTGCTTATGTGACAAGTGCCTTCTTCCAAGTCCTACATTGTTACTAATATGTTTTTCTCTCAAGCTTATGGTTGTTACAGTAAAAAATTAAAACAATAAAATAAAAAAATTAAGTCAAACTGTGTTTTGCTTACATTTTAGTTATTTTTATGTCTACTATCAAATAAAAATCAAGTGTAAATTAACTAATTCATTCTTAATTATCTAAAAATGTGTTTTCAACATACAAAACATTCTAATTTGGAAAATTAATATTTTTGGATAAGCATTAGCATATAATGCATTAAAAATTAAGATGACTAAATAATTTGAAATTCGGTTAAACATGTTATAGGTGCCTTTTGTTGATATTTAGTAGAACTTCAAAATCCTTTTAATACATAATATAATGGTTCATTTATTCTGTAAATAGGTTACTTTTTTGTGATTGGTATGTTTTGTCCTGTGCACTGGTTATTTACAAATAATGGTTGAAATATGCTAACTTGATCAAATGAATTGACACAATTTATTTATATGATTAATTATTTAAATTAAGTTAGCATATTTTAACTATTGAAGGCTAACCTAACCAGTGTCTAGGACAAATAACAGGTCATTCACGTCATACCGAATACGTGAAAAAGACGTTATCGAATCACGTGAAAATCACGTCGTTTAACCACGTATAAAAAACGTCATAAAATCACGTAAATGTGATCACGTATACCGTCAAAATCACGTCCTAAATGCCGTCAAAATTCACGACACATATGACGTCAAATTCACGTCATTTATGACGTGTAAAATCACGTAAATTTAATACGTCGTATATAACGTCCAAATCACGCCATAAAATCACGTCAAAGTTCACGTCACATATGTTGTCAAATTCACGTCATTTATGACGTCGAAAATGACGACGAAAGGTTGGACATTTCGACGCAAAACATGACGTCAATTTTAGGGCATTTTTTGACGAAAAAATGACGTCAAAAATCACGTCATTCGTCTACTTGGGTGAATGTATATCCACCATTTTCGAAAGAATACCCCGGAGAAGTACTAACCCTGTTTTAAGAATGTTTTATAAAGTGAGTAAGTGCAGTGAGCAGGGTTTTGTGAGGAATTGCGAAGCGGTTCAAACATGTCTGCGTCAGCAGTTAACGGGGGTTGGCGAGCGATAGCGAGCAGGGGGCGGTAGCTCCCTAGTATGACAAAGAAATAATTTGTGATAAAATCAATTTTTTACAATAAATTAAAACTATTTAACCGAAAATATTTTATTTTTTCCATTCAATAAAAATTTAAAATAACAATATTTCATCAGAAGAATTTTAGATAGTTGATGTCAATAATTCAAATGATGTCTACTTTTATTTCATGTTTGAAGGTGATTTCTTTAATGAATGAGTTGGTAAAAAAACAACCAAGGGGGGTCAGGGGGTCTCCCCCTGACCTTTTTTAAATTTTGATTTTAAAAACCGGTTATTAACACTTTATTTGAAAAAGTTTTTTTTTGTTTTGTTTTATATTTCAGGAAAGTATTTATTTTTATTTGTTTTGAATTTTATGAAAACAGCGGGATGAAGGGGGGGATAAATATTAAGTCAGTAGAAATCGCTGTTCAATAATAGACCTTTACTTTTATTTTGAAGTGAAGGTGGAAGAATTTGCCACAACAAGGCATTACCAATTGGAGAAATGGATGGAGTGAACAAAGGATATTAAAGAGAACAAAGATATAACACCTTGAAATAAGGGGGTTAAGAGAGTCTCCCACCAACTTTTTTCTAATTTGAAAATACCAGTCTTAAAAATGAGGATTTCACACACTGGTTCTAAACAGGTGGTAATTTTAAATTTTTTATATCTTAAGGAATTATAGCATCAAAAAAGAAACCCAGCGGGAAGGTTCTTGACGGAGTTTATACAATGCAGTAAAAGAGTGAACCTAACACGTGACCCTCTAAGCACGTTTAGACATGTCTCGTCACGTGACTATATATGTGGTTTCGTTCTCTTTTTTTTGTTTCGTTCTTAGTTTTTGCAGGAACTATTTTTTTGGCGAAGTAAAATGAGACAACCTCGCCAAGTGTTTTGATTTGATTTAGTTTTGATTCACCGTTGCGACTTGTGGTAATCAAAATTATCGTTCCTTTAGTGCATTATTTTTTAAGGTTCATTATAATAATATTATATTTTAATTTACATTTTTTGTAATTCCAATCCTTTTAAGAGTATATCTGTGTAATTTTTAATTTCTTATTAATATTTTCCCAACACTTAGTTTTGGTTCTTAGTTTTTCATTATTGCTTGTTTCCAAGTTTAAGTAAATTAAGTTATCTAAAATTATCTAAGTTATTAAATTAGTTGAGCTAATAAAATGCAGGTTCTCATAATCGGCGATTCCATGGTTAAATATCTCAATGATTATTTACCAACCACGGAATTGGATGATTATGTTCTGCGTTCCCTTCCAGGAGCTCAGATCGGGGACCTGACGAGGACATTGAAGAGGGACTCAGGTAATTATGACTGGATATTAGTTCATGTAGGGACTAAGGTAAATGAAGCGAATCCGGCCCGCAAGCTGAATTTGGCGATTTTTTTTGTCGCCAAGTGGAAAACCGATGGCATCCGAGCATTGAATTGTTACCGCCAAATTTGGCGCCGAAAATCTACGGGCCGGATTCGCTTCATTAACCGGGACTAATAACCTCTCGAGTTCCATTTCGGAAATTCGAGAGGAATTTTCTGGGCTCTTTCAGGTTCTCGCCAGCCATCATCCATCTTCTAAGGTGCTGATATCGTGAGTTCTACCTCGTGGCCTCAACCACTTCGAGCCATCAACGCTTAATGCCCAGATGCCCTACGTGTCTCGTCTAAACCAAAAGATACAACTGGTAAACACTGAACTGGAGGCTTCTTGCTTGTCTCATGGGACCTCTTTTTTAAAGTCTCTTGGTTCTTGGGAGGGCCTCTGGGGACGTGATGGCTTACACCTAAACCGTGAAGGGAATGGTCACCTTGCCCAGACGTTTGCTAGAGCGTTGAAACAACTGATGATAGACGAGGAGGAGACTTCCTTCAAGGCGAGTAATCTTTCTTCTTCTCAAGTGTCCCTTTCTTGTACCTCTTTGACTAATGAACTAGACTTTCCTCGTCTTCTGACCTGCAAAATTCATTTTCTGTATCAAACCTTTCTGATCTCTATTCTGATTGTGTTTCTAAATCTTTGCTTAAACCTCTTCATGTTCCTAATCCTTTACCTTCTAAACCTTTTACTGTGCCTACTGTTGCTTTTCCTAAACCTAAGTCTTATTCTGTCTCTAATTCTTATACTCTCAGTAACTCTTATGACACAGACTTTCCTCCTCTTCCTTCTAATCCATCTAACTCAGTTTCTTTTTCTAAACCTTCTGAACTGTATTCTGTTTCTGTTCGCAAGTCTTTCCTCAAACCTTCTGTTTCTAAATCTAAACTTTCTCCCTTGCCTACTTCTGGTTCTGTACCTTCTCTCTGTAAATCTTCTCTTCCCAAACCTTTTGCTTCATCTTTATCTCTCTCTAAACCTTCTCTTCCCAAACCTTTTGCTTCGTCTGAATCTTCTCTTCCAAAACCTTTTGCTTCGTCTACATCTGTCTCGAAACCTTCTCTTCCCAAACCTTTTGCTTCGTCTATGTCTGTCTCTAAACTTTCTCTTCCTGAACCTTTTCCTTCTACTAAATCTGTCTCTAAACCTTCTCTTCCTGAACCTTTTCCTTCAACTAAATTTGTTTCTAAACCTTCTCTTCCCAAACCTTTTCCTTCAACTAAAACTGCTAAACCTTCTCTTCACAAACCTATTGCTTCGTCTAAATCTGTTTCTAAACCTTTTCCTTTAACTAATTCTGTTTCTAAACCTTCTCTTCCCAAACCTATTGCTTCTACATCTGTCTCTGAACCTTCTCTTCCGAAACCTAAACCTTCTCTTTCCAAACCTTTTCCTTCTTCTAAATCTGTTTCTAAAGTTACTCTTTCCAAACATTTTCCTTCGTCTACATCTGTCTCTAAACCTTCTCTTCCCAAACCTATTGCTTCTTTTAAATCTGTCTCTAAACCTTCTCTTCCCAAACCTATTGCTTCGTGTAAATCTGTCTCTAAACCTTCTCTTCCCAAACCTATTGCTTCGTGTAAATCTGTCTCTAAACCTTCTCTTTCCAAACCTTTTCCTTCTTCTAAATCTGTTTCTAAAGCTTCTCTTCTCAATCCTTTTCCTTCATCTATATCTGTCTCTAAACCTTCTACCACTGATTTAATCACACATCCACTTCCTGTATTTCGTAACGTAATTCCTGTCTTGGTAGTATTGATTTGTTTTTTTTTTAATTTTCTCAATGCCTTCATTTTTGAATTAATGTCTTGCAAAACCTCTTGTATCTTGTCAGATGAGTGTTTTATAACAGGTGGGGGAGAGGATGGGTCAGAAGTATTCCCCAAAACTTGTAGTAAATGTGGAACTTTGTATAAAACGAAAATAACTTACACTAGGCATGTTCCTATGTGTGGTAAAAAAATTAAATATCCCCGTAAATGTTCTACCTGTCTGAAATGGTATAAAAGTAAAGTAACATTTTGCCAACATAAAAGAACTTGCAAATCCTTCCTAGATTCAATCTCGGGAAAAAGTGATAGTGTACCTAATCTGAGAGTTGTTAGTGATAATTTAAAACAAATTTCAACTGTAAAGAATGATGTTTGTAATGACCCTATCTTATCTGTTAAAAGTCATTATTGCCCTTTACAATGTAATATTAAATTTGAAACTATTCATGAACTAAATGAGCACTTAGTTAATCAACATGGTTCAAATAAAAACTTTAGTTTTGATTCAATGCTAACTTTCCACCAATGGTTAGAAAAAGAAGAAAAATCCACTTTCTCATCATTTGTTAAGAAGACCGGTTCTAAGTCATACAAAACCAAAATATTTCATTACTTCAAATGTATTTTTGGTTCGTTTTCTCCGCGTAAGAAAAATAAGAAGACGTCTCGTAGGAACCAAAAAGGAATTGGGTCATTTTCACCATACGCTTACATTTCAGAATAAAAAAATTGTTTTTTCAAACTTCATAATTTCGTAATAATATTAATATAGGAGTTTTTATATATGTTTCAAGTATATGGAACAGCAGTTGGTCATACACTTTTGCCCATAGTTTAGTCATGAATACTTCAAACTTTAATATGAATGAATTGTAGAGTATGAATCTAAGAGTAAACCAGACCCGAGCCGTAATAAAAAAGGCAGGTGAAGGAAGCAGCCGGTAAAATCCTATGAAATCAGCTGCTCTCTTTGAGTTCGAGAAACAATGAAACGAACCTTATGAAAATAAATAGAATATTTTACTTCTAGAAATAAGTTTATATCTGACCTACAAAATTAGTATACAAATCATTTTTAAACTCTCATTGTGCTGTGCAACGCGACGGCATGGCATAATGTAAAAAATATCCCAAGTTATCAATTTGCACACTTCCGTACTTTACATAGATAAGGCAAAAACAAGACCTAAACTAAAATAGTTATGTGTATTATATCAAATACAATTATTTCTCTCTAAATGAAATATGCAAGACCTTTTTTTAATGAAATTAACGATAAATCAAGCGAGAAATGTCAAATCCTTCGTAAAAAGGGAAAGTTGTTGATACTACTTTCAAAATCAATTACATAATAGTAACGGGAGTTGACAGGTAACGGGAGTTGACATTTTTAATAAAATGACAGAATAAAACATACATGCATGGTTGGAAACTGAAATAAATATCCATATATCCTATTTATATCAATAAATAACTATATTTCTGGGGTTAAAATTTCCAAAAAAGTTTATTTAATATTAAAAATTACCGTAACGGGAGTTGACATTAATAAAAATACGCTACCTTGACGACAGATAATTTCTTTGAAAACACGATAGTTTTCGAGCCGAAGAATGAAAACACGGTTTCAATATATTCTAAAGTAAACAAACAATCGTTTGGAATGTGTTTTTACATTTTTAAAGCATAATTATTATTATATTTTTTAAAATTAATTCGCCTGTAACGGGAGTTGACATAAAGTGAGGGACAAAAGGTTTTATTGATTTGTAAAAATATTAAATTCAAAAAATTAATTTTTACAATTATAATAACCTTTTAATAGTTCATAATTTTGATATTTATCGTTTTTTATTTCAAAAAGTCAAATTAAATAACAATAAAACTACTTTTAATTTCGTGAAAATCGTTAGGGACAAGCGTTTTTGGCTATTTTCGTATTTTTAAATATCTTTATTTACATAATTTTAAAGCTTTTCTGATTAATTAAAAGCTAGAAATATTTCATTTAGTCTACTTTACCTAAATCAAAGTTTAAACAGAAATTTTAATAATGATTAATTGTTTAATTTTCATGTTTTACTTTCGGGACAGCAAATGTAAGCAAATTTTGAAAATGACCCAATTGCACCCTCCCTTAATTGTCAAGCAAAAATAAATGTGTGTGAGGAGGAAGATTTGGTTACAGTCTCTTATAATCCTAACCATAACCACCCTTTGTCATTTGAAAACTGTAGGTTTTATCGTCTAAATCAAAGTACTCGAAATATAATTAAGCAACAATTACTAATGGGTATACCAGCTAAGAAAATCCTAAGTTTCTTGAGAGGTGATTATGGGGAACTAAACCACAGAGATTTTAATCCTTCTAAAGAGATCTATATTGACATAAATTTAATAAAGTCGTATAACCGTGCTTTTAAAGAAAGACCTGAAAAGGATGTAGTTTCAACTTCCGCGTTAGTTGAGGAAATGAAAATAAAAGCCCGGCACCATGATCCAGTTTTAATTTTCAAACCTCGAGGTTCCCCTACTTTGTATGGTCCTTCTTCTTTAGATAATTTAAGTTCAGGCGCATTTGCTCTTGGGATACAGACAGAAGAACAGCATACTGTTTGGGAAAAAAATCCCCTAGTTTTGTGCATCGATTCTACCTTTAAGACTAATGAATGGATGTATCCCTTAATAAATCTAATCGTTGCTGATGAGTTTGGTCGCGGCTATCCAGTTGCCCACTTCATTTGCAGCTCACTTAAATTAGAGTACATGATTCTTTAGAGTCTTTTTCAAAGCCTTAAGGACAGATCATCCTTCCCAGAATTTAACATCATAATGACCGATGACGACCATACAACAATTACCGCTTTTCGCTCAGTATTTGGCTCCAAAGTTAATCATTTATTGTGCCAATGGCACGTGTTCAGAGCATGGACTAAAAATATATGTCTCTTAATATCAGATAAATTAGTTCGTAAAGAGATAAAGAAAAAATTAAAAAACCTATTAAAAGAGAAAGAGCTATCAAAATTTTTAAAACTTCATGAGGATTTCCTGAACTCTTCTGGTTGTAGCAGTTTTATTCGATATTTTAAAAAAACTTACTCCAATCGCTGTGACATGTGGGCTACATCTTATCGTAGATATTATCATGGGGGAATAGACACTAATAACTACTGTGAATCATTTCATAATCAATTGAAAACTGTATACATGAATCGTAAATTTAATAGACGATTGGACACTCTAGTTAAAGTACTTCTAGACATTGAAAAAGATAACTTATTTAAAAGAAGGGCTAAAATTTGTTATAAAGTTCCCGAAAGTAAAAACAATAAAAGTTTAAAGTTAAAGCACAGTAAAGGTGTTAAAATTCTGGATGAAGACATAGACATACTTACTCAACATGATTGGTTAGTAAAGTCTCAGAGTAGGAAAAATCTTAGGTACCAGGTTGAGCGAACAAATTTAAAATGCCCTTTTCCTGACAATTGCTTTGATAGATGTATCAATAGAAGTTGCCCAGATTTATGTTCTCATTTATATATTTGTAATTGTCCTGATGGCTCTCGCCTTTGCAAACACATTCATAAAATTCATTCCTTTTCAACACGAAACCTGACAACCCAAGAGGATTTAAATAATTTTGGAACCCCCCCAAAAAAAAGTGATTTGGAAGAGCAGTCTATTGTCCCCTTTAAAAAGAACCTTTTTCCCCCCAAAACCAATAAGTTAGATAGTGTTAAAGAACTGTGTAATGCTTTATCAAAAATTGTTGAGGATCCTAAAGTATCTGATGTTATGCTAGACAGAATATACACCACACTTAATTCTTTATATAGTGTATGTCAAGGGGTTGCCAGTTGTAGTGCCAGTGTTGATGTAGATGATATCCCCCGAGAAAAAGTTTTTCCAAACCAGAAGTTAGATCATCAAGAGCATGGTACAAATTATTCAAAAAGGCGTAAAAGGGTTGATTTAAGTGATATCCCTGCTCCCCCCCTAAAACGACCTAAAATCTTTCCTAGACAAACTAGTGAGCCATTAAACATTAATGATTTGAAATTTGAAAAATTAGATAGTCGTATCACTGCTTCCCCACTAAAAATATCTAAACTCTCTCCTAAAAACACTAGTGAACCATTAAATAATTTGAAATTTGAAAAATTAAATAGTCGTATCACTGCTTCCCCACTAAAAATATCTAAACTCTCTCCTAAAAACACTAGTGAACCATTAAATAATTTGAAATTTGAAAAATTAGATAGTCGTATCACTGTTCCCCCACTAAAAAAACCTGAACTATCTCCTGAAGAAACTAGTAAATCACTCTGGAGTGATTTACTATCACAATGGATTAAATTACTAACTCCTAAAGAAAATAGTAAATCAAACTGGGAAGTTTTGAATGAAATGTATAAAATTAACTTAGTAGATGATGGTGACTATATGGTTACTTTATATGGTCCCGGATCGAAATTGGCACCCTTACAATTTCCCCGTTCAATATTGACACCCTTAGATGAGAGTTTAAAGATAGAAAATTATAATGATTGGAGCGAATTAGTACCTGCATTCCCAAAATGTGTAGGAATTTATAAAATTGACGAAGTTTCATTTAAATCTTTAGATATTAAATTAAGCATGGATGAGGAAAAATTTCTTAAATCTAAAGATAAAAATTTTGTCAAAGGGTGGTTATATGATGTTGTTATTGATTCATACATTCATATTTTAATTGAAGATAACCTTGAATTTTCATTTGTAGATTCCAGTCTAACACATTTAATTGTTAATGATATTCCAACAAGTAATCCAATAAGTCCACGTGTAAAATCAATTATTTTTCCTCTTTGTCTTAATGACAACCATTGGATTCTAATCCTGGTCAACCAATTTGATAAAAATATTAATGTATATGATCCCCTATCAAACATCTTGCCTTCAAGCTATTCAAATATAGTTAATAAAATAATGGATTTCCTTAACATCACAGACAAAAATATTTGGACTACAAGCTCACCAGAGCACGTATTACAAAAAGATAACATTAGTTGTGGGGTCTTTGTATGTTATTATGTTCATCAGTTAATTTACAAAGAAGGTAATGTTAATATTAAATTTAATACCAATGAATTTAGACAGTCTATTTGTGATACTCTTGTTAATAATTCTTCATTGGTCAGAAGGTGTAATTTTTCAAAATTCAATGATGTACTTAAAAATAATGTTAATTCATGTGAGATAATTGTTGATGGTATCAAACTAACAACTTACATGTTAAAGTCTTTAGATCTAGAAATTTCACCTAAGAAGGAAAAAATTCTTAAGTCAGCCTCCTCAGCATTTAAAAAAGGTTGGCTGTATGACAGTATTATTGATGCTTTTATAATAAAATTAATTAAAACAAATAAATCTTATGTATCAATATCAACCACCTTATCATTTGATATCTTTAGAAAAAAAATAGTCCGAGATAGAGTGTTAAACCAGATAAAAACCATGATAAAACCAGAACACGAAGTCATTTTTATACCTGTAAATGTTGGGGGACATTGGATAGTTCTTATTTGTAGTAAAAATGAAGGGAAAATTGAAGTTTTGGATTCCCTTAACTGTTATGAGGGAGAAAACTCTATTAAGGGGGATTTAAAGGATTTTTTGAACTGTTGGATTACTGTGTTAAATGGTATATATGATCCTCTAATTTGGAAGGTTGATTGTCCTTCTCGCATTGAACAACTCGACAGCTTCAACTGTGGTGTATATGTATGTTTTTTTATCTATCAAAAAGTAATGAAACTTTCCTATGAGTCTTATTTTGATGTTAAAGATTTTAGGGAACTTATTTATAATACCCTTAAGGAGTGATTTTAGCTCAGATTTTAAAAATAAAATATTTGATTACTGTCTTAATAGTTCGTTTTCTTTTTGCTAGGAGGTTAGATTTTAAAATGGGAAACACCATTTTTGTTACAATAAAATAAAGTTTGTTATTTATATTAATCACATTCATGCTCTCTGTAGTTGATAAATAATTGATTTAATTGCAATTAAAGGTTGGGCTTGTTGCTCTCAGTAATGACAATTATAATTGAAGTTATAAATTTAATTTCTTATAATTCCATGTTAGTTGCAATTAAATCAATTACAATAATATTTTTGATCTTAACAATTTTTATTTATCCTGTGCCCAGTAAATAAATTGTTATGAATCAAATGTATTCAATTTACAATTAGGGCATTGCATGATTTCTTATTTTCTGTTTAATATAAATTTGCTTTCCCGCCAAAATACTAGTTAAGAATGGAGCAAGTATGGTAATAAAAAATAGGGAAACTGTTAAAGCTGAGCCTCTAAACCTTCAATCAAAAGAAATTAAAATCCGGATAGCCGGGTGGGGTTTGAATTTGGGTGCTGTTAATCAGCATCAATTTCAAACTCTTCCCAGTTGGATAAAAAGACAAGTTCCAAAAAAGGACTTTTTACCATGTGAGTAATTTTATATTATTCCCTTAGGTACATTTATTGGAATTAATGTATTGTACTTATAATTGAATTTCTATTCTTTTTTTCTTTGCTGTCATGTATATATCTGTCTTAAATTTAACTTAATGTGTTTAGAGTTCATTTTTTTCTCTCAACTTTACTTCATTAATTCAATGTCTATTATATCTTTCACTTTAACATGTCATTATCCCCTAGGAGGAGACACTGATATGATTTTTTAATTCTTTGTTTTATGTTATTTTGATTTAATAAAATATTTATTTTACCATAATGTAAGATTTCACTGTTGTTTATTATTCTGATTTCAGAAATTTTATGAACATACATTCTAAGACACTAAAACAAAAAAAATTTATAATAAAGTATACATTTGAATATAAAGAAAAGTACATTTAATAGATATGTTTTTTTTAAAGGAAAAGCATTATTTAGTACTTAATTGATTTTAAGTCATATTAAGCACTTGTTTTTCTTAGAAATAAAATTACTTTTAGTTTGAAGTGAGTGGGGGTAGTTTATTTTTCTTGGTTGGTGAATAAAATACTAAAATTGCAATTTTTCAGATTCCAGAAATGTCAGCTTATTAGCCTTTCTTACAAAAAATCTTATTTGAGAGAAATTTAATTAGTGGTAACTAAAATAAAAGTAAAGGGACATGGAGCACCTTGATTCACCTATTATTAAATTTTTTAATGTTTTTATGAAATTATATTTTTAAAACATTTTAAGTCTGATAAGTATTTTGGACCAATTGTTTCTTATGTGAATCCTTAGTAAATTTTAGTAGTTATTGTAAGTTAAACTTCAAAATTAGTGCACAATGGACTAAAAACTGCACTTATTCTTTGAACTGTTTTACAAGGTTTTAAAGTAATTTAAACATCAAGAATAAAAATTCATAAGAATACTTTAAAAAATTAGTTAAGTGATTTTGAAGCTTAAAAATTACTATTAAAATATTAGTAAAGCGATTTTAAAGCTAGCTCTACCTCCAGTGGTTCTCAAAAAGAGTTTCTTTGAGAAATATGATTGCAGTATTAAAAATAAAAATCAGTGAAAGAGAGGGGCTAGAGTTCTTAAAGATGATTTTAGTAATTAGCTGTATCAATCTGGTGTTTAATCAACATTTTAATTTAGTTTAAGGATGTCAAAAAAACACCCTGATAAAATAATAGCATAATATTTTTATATGGTTAAGATTCCTGTTCAAAGTACTCACATATTAAAAACTATCCTATAAAAATGATTTTAAAGGTACATTATTACAAATAAAAATTTCTATCCAAAATCTGTTCATAAATTAGTAAAGTATGAAAGATGTTATTTTTAAATATTTGAGAAAATAGTAGTGACTCAAATTAAGTTTTAATTAAATCAATACTGATAATATTTCTAAGAAAAAGCATAAATATGAGCTGTAAGCAGTTTAAAGAAGTATTTCTGATATTGGCATTCTTCATTTTTAGTAGCACCATCATTTAAACTTTTATAAAATTAAATGAATTAATTTTATAAAAGTGACTTAGCTGTATATTTAATGCTGATTAAAGATGTTTTATATTCAGATATCTGGATATCTCAGAAAGGTAGTATTAAAATTCAAAAATTTAAATTGTGAAACAATGAAATGTTAGCTACTTGTTCAGCTATGAAATGTTAGTTACTTGTAGTCAATTGTTTGTTGTAATTATGAAGCTTTTGATTACCTCTAAATTTTAAATACAGTTGGAAATTTGAAACTTTTTATGATTATAAAATTAGATTTGCATATATAAATGCATGGTATGGAAGTTAAGTGATTTCAATAGCTTGATTTCTCAAAAATGAAAATTTTAAACAATAAATTCAAGGAAACACATTTTATCTATATTACAAAAGGGATTTTGAATCTTACTTTACCTCTAGTTAGTGTAAAAATGAATTAATTCGAGAAATTTGCACTATCTGGGTGAGTTGAGTAAAATACATATGATTTAATTTTAATGCCAGTTTTTGTGGATCACTTCTTTTTGATAATCTACCAGCATACTAAATATTTTAATATGAATTTTTCGAAGATTAATCCCCTGAGATAGTCTTTCTGACTGCAAGAATCTATAATTCTAAGTAGTATATAATAGTCACTTCTGGGAACCTTCCTACCTTGACCCTGTGAAATAAACCAACTCCCAAGAAATAACTCCAAACTACTCCTTGTGGGTACTTTTCTAAACCTACTCGTTCTCAAAAACCCTTCTGCAGTGTCGGTTTGTCGAAATAACCCGACTGGTCACTCATGGGAACCTTCCTACCTTGACCCTGTGAAATAAACCAACTCCCAAGAAATAACTCCAAACTACTCCTTGTGGGTACTTTTCTAAACCTACTCGTTCTCAAAAACCCTTCTGCAGTGTCGGTTTGTCGAAATAACCCGACTGGTCACTCATGGGAACCTTCCTACCTTGACCCTGTGAAATAAACCAACTCCCAAGAAATAACTCCAAACTACTCCTTGTGGGTACTTTTCTAAACCTACTCGTTCTCAAAAACCCTTCTGCAGTGTCGGTTTGTCGAAATAACCCGACTGGTCACTTTTGGGAACCTTCCTACCTTGACCCTGTGAAATAAACCAACTCCCAAGAAATAACTCCAAACTACTCCTTGTGGGTACTTTTCTAAACCTACTCGTTCTCAAAAACCCTTCTGCAGTGTCGGTTTGTCGAAATAACCCGACTGGTCACTTTTGGGAACCTTCCTACCTTGACCCTGTGAAATAAACCAACTCCCAAGAAATAACTCCAAACTACTCCTTGTGGGTACTTTTCTAAACCTACTCGTTCTCAAAAACCCTTCTGCAGTGTCGGTTTGTCGAAATAACCCGACTGGTCACTCATGGGAACCTTCCTACCTTGACCCTGTGAAATAAACCAACTCCCAAGAAATAACTCCAAACTACTCCTTGTGGGTACTTTTCTAAACCTACTCGTTCTCAAAAACCCTTCTGCAGTGTCGGTTTGTCGAAATAACCCGACTGGTCACTTTTGGGAACCTTCCTACCTTGACCCTGTGAAATAAACCAACTCCCAAGAAATAACTCCAAACTACTCCTTGTGGGTACTTTTCTAAACCTACTCGTTCTCAAAAACCCTTCTGCAGTGTCGGTTTGTCGAAATAACCCGACTGGTCACTTTTGGGAACCTTCCTACCTTGACCCTGTGAAATAAACCAACTCCCAAGAAATAACTCCAAACTACTCCTTGTGGGTACTTTTCTAAACCTACTCGTTCTCAAAAACCCTTCTGCAGTGTCGGTTTGTCGAAATAACCCGACTGGTCACTTTTGGGAACCTTCCTACCTTGACCCTGTGAAATAAACCAACTCCCAAGAAATAACTCCAAACTACTCCTTGTGGGTACTTTTCTAAACCTACTCGTTCTCAAAAACCCTTCTGCAGTGTCGGTTTGTCGAAATAACCCGACTGGTCACTTTTGGGAACCTTCCTACCTTGACCCTGTGAAATAAACCAACTCCCAAGAAATAACTCCAAACTACTCCTTGTGGGTACTTTTCTAAACCTACTCGTTCTCAAAAACCCTTCTGCAGTGTCGGTTTGTCGAAATAACCCGACTGGTCACTCATGGGAACCTTCCTACCTTGACCCTGTGAAATAAACCAACAAATTTTTGGAATTTTTAGCCTTAGAAGTTGTGTTTTGACTCATTTTGAAACTATTTAGATTGCATTTCTTGTGAGTCAATTATTAAAAATTTCCCTGATTTTTTAAATTTTTTAGGAATTTGCCTGATTTTTCCAGATGAATGAAATTCCCTCAAACTAAGGGACTTCACAAACAACTTACATCGAAAACAAATTTAAATGCAAAGGGAAAAAATTATATGGGGGTTACAATGTTACAATAGAAAGATCCTGCGCTCCAACTCTCAAGACATAAAAATTCAAATAATATAGTTTCGTTATATTGCAAATTATTACAGGACTTAAAAGATTATGAAGGGTGAGGGTTAGAGTGTTTTTTTTTAAAACGAAAGTTGGAATTTTTTTCGGGGCACCCCCTCAAAAGGTGCCATTTGATATAAAACTAATATTCTGAGAGTTACAGCTCAAAAAAATAATACTTAGACCCCGCCCCCGAGCGTCAAAGTTTCAAAAAAAACTCTAAATTTTGCCCGTTTTTATAGCTATAAAATCCAAACTAATGATTGTAAAAATTTAAAGTGGGTCTCATTTTGTAGATAATTTATTTAGCTTCACTTTTATAATTGAAACTTATTTGTGAAGCTTACAGATCATAAGATACGAGGGGTTTCATTAACTCCCCACGCAATATCTATTTTTTAAGAAGTGCCAGGAAATTTCTTTAAATTTATCAGCTATCGTAAAATGGTTCAATAACATATAAATAATAGTGTTAGACAACATAGGTACAACATTTAATATATTAAAGAGCAAAAAAAAATTTTTCGTACATACCTGTTACTTTTTATCACAATCGTAAAACAATTCAAATAAAATATATAAAATATTTTTTCAACTACTTATTAAATAAATAATGTGTAAAAGCTCATAAACAAGCAAAAATATACAAATTAATATTTTTTTTTACTTTTTTTCTAAAATATAGAAATTTTATTTTCATCGCTTTGATTGTATTTTTCATTAGATCTCCCTCTATTTTAGAAGTAGTTTTGAGAGCAGTATTCGACACGACCCTAATCTGAAGTTTTTAAATTTAAATTGAACTGTTGTAAATAAAATATTACAAAGTTCGAGTTGATGATAAAGAAGTCAATTTAAAACTAATTATCATAAAAAATATTGGAAGTTCTATGCATTAGGAAAAATTCAATATATCTTCAAAGAAAAGAATCTTGCAAGTGCTTGGTATTTATAAGGCTTGATATATCAAACCATCCCTAGGTACCATTGTATCATGCTAGATGTAATGCAAAAGTCCAATATTGCGTGAAATTTCTCCTTTTTAAATACAATTGTATCAAAATCTAACCCTTAAAAAAGGTAGCTGTAATCAGAAGTATCTGTGGTATTCTACTACACACCTTCATTACAGTTTGGTTTTCTGAGAGAACTTAAATTTGTAAAAACTGTAGTTAGTTACGAAAAAAATGCAGAAATATCAAAAATAGCATTATTATTTTTCTAATAGTTTGTGGTACTTAAACCCCCAGACTTTTGAATTATCAGAAAGCTTTAAAAATAAATTAAAGGTAACATGTTTTTGTGTTATGAGGAGGAACTATAAAACTAGCTGAAGACTATGTGAAAGTAGAATAATAATAGTGAGAGTTAATTTAAGTGTCTAATTATCTTTTCAGCAACGAAATCGACAGTTTCATCACTTCATTTTCATTTACAGTGAACGTTTTCAAAGATTTAATATTTCTATTCTACTTTTAAAGGTCTGATAAAGCTATTTGAAATACTGACTGGAATTTTCATACAACAGAGGGCTTTTGTATTACATCTAGCATGTAGCATGGTTGTTTTGGACACCTAGTCTGATTTTTTTGGGGGGAAGGGGGGTGGCGGGTCCCCTACCAACCCCCTTGATATATCAGTAGAATACCACAGATACTTCTGATTACAGCTACCTTTTTTAAGAGCTAGATACAATTATATTTAAAAAGGAAAATTTTTCACGCAATATTGGAGTTTTGCATTACATCTAGCATGATACAATGGTACCTAGGGATGTTTGATGTATCAAGCCCCTTATAAATACCAAGCACTTGCAAGATTCCTTTCTTAGAAGATATTCTGAATTTTTCCTACGGCATAGAAATGAAACTTTCAATATTTTTAATGATAATTAGTTTTGAATTGACTTCTTTATCATCAACTCAAACTTTGTACTATTTTATTTACATCTGTTCAATTTAAATTTAAGAACTTCAGATAAGCGTCGTGTCGAATACTGCTCAAAACTACTTCTAAAATAGGGAGATCTTATGAAAAATACTGTCAATGCGATGAAAATAAAATTGTATTTTTTACTAAAAGAAGATATCAGCAAAGTACATTGAATTAGCCGCTGAATTACTCTTACAGAGATGTCAATAACCATTCCGGATTTTACGGAATTAACTTTAGGGGTATGTGGTGATGTTAGAGGGGCGTGTACAAATTAAAACAGGTACCGAGTACCGAAAGGGCGGAAAAAAATCGACACCGACTAGTTCGATACGAATTCTGAAAGGTCTTTAAAAGTTGTACAACATACTGAAATTTCATAAATATCCGTTGGTATGAATTCAAACTGCGATTTTTTGAGAATTTACAATACAGCGGAAATCGGATAATATCCTCTTAACGAAAGCCTTAATATTGACCGATCGACACGAAATTTTAATATGTTGTAGCCAGACACGAATTCTAAAACCTATTAAAGTTTAGAGGGTTGGGGTCAATTAGGGGGCCGTATACGAATTTACAAAGTCGAAAAGTCGTTAAAAATTCTCATTTGAATTGTAATAAACCAATTCCTTCGTGCGACACGTACTTTTACTCGTCTCATATCAGGCTACAACATATATTTTTTTCATGAATTTATCGTGATATTTTTGGTCACTTAGGGAAAAAGTTTGAGATTCCAATAAAATCGTTCAAACCAGGTTGTAGAGCGCAATTTTTACATGATCCCCTAACAATTTCAAGTTCCTATTAGCATTTTGAATAAGCTTTCAGAATATATAAAGCATTTTTCTGGGAAATAATTAGAATTTAAATGGTGATCTCGAATTTGGGAAATTAACTAGAGTCATTCGCGTTCAGGACAAGTGAGCTCCATTCTGCTTTCAAAAATCCTGGATGACGTCAGAATCACCATGGAAACCCGTAATTATGGAAAAACTTTGCCACAAGCCTTAATTACTCATAACTAAAATAAAAAAAAATTATTCATTAATATTAACGACTTTATTAAGGAAATGCGGACTTAAGTTTTTTTCACCTAGGGTCGAATTTTTTTCAAAGTCCAAAATCATAATTAATTATCATAATTTAAATTTAGAAATCGAATATGTTGCTCATATATAGGTATATTTTAACATTTTAATGACTAATAGTCTGAATTTTTTAATTAAATATGACTTAATTAGCCAAAAAATCGATTTCTCGGCAATTAATTAATTTCCTTAATTATTAACTCATAACCAAGTGCAATACATTTTCTGAAAGGGGACATTAAGAGGAGCAACATACTGAAATATCAAAGAGATCCGACGATATCGAAAGATTTTATTAGAAAACTAATTAGACGCGAATTTACGCTAATTAATCAAAAAATAATTAACGTAAAGCTTAGCCGGAACCATTTTCTAAAAGCTCTCATGACCCCCTTTCAGAAAATATAAAACACTTGTAATAATATTTATAAATCGCTGAGTAATAGGCTGGGGCTGAACGACAGACCGTGTCAAGGGGCCTCGGACTACGGTAAAGTCACTCCGAACCATGCCGCGAAAACGCTCTGGTACAGCGGCATGACCCTGAGAGACTTTACCGGTGAATTTCGCCCGTCTCCCAAGACTTGTTGTAATTATGCAAATTATAATTAATAGATATATAATTTAGTGCGATACATTTTCTGAAACGGGACACCGAGTGGACCAACATACTGAAATATCAAAGACATCCGACATTATTTTATGGCTCTCTTAAAATTGTTTTTTTTTCGGTTGATTTTCAGCTCCAGGGTGTGATGCCACAACTATCAACTATTTCTCTTAAATTTTCTGAGTTGACTCCTTATAATTATAATGTGTGTTTTCTGCTAAAATCTAAGAATTTTTTTAAAATTAAGGTATTTTTTAAGTGAGTATACTTGATTTAAATGTTTTTTTATGAATATTTATTTTTTTTATATCAAGTACCTGTATTTCCTTTCTATTTTAAAAATATCCTATTTTTTTGAGATAGTAACACATTAGTGTCTTGGGCTTAAGATCCTGCAAAAATTTTATTTATTCCTATAAAAGAACATCTTCAGGAGTTGTTGGCAGAAGTTTAAATTTTAGCCTTCATTGTTTTGGAACATTAGCTCTCAGAAAATAGCAATTAATTAATTATTTACTTCAAATTTTTAAATAATGCCAAATTTTGTTGTTGTTATCAGTTTAATAAGTTTATTTTAAATGTCCGGCAATAATTCTGTTATTTAATGATATTGTGTCCACATCCCTGTTTTATGTCCTTTTCTGATCGATCTAATTTGCAGGGGGGGGTAAAAATCGTTCCATATTTCTTATAAATCCTATATTTCAAAAGATAATCCTATATTCCATCAAACGACCCGACCCTACTTTCGAGTTCAAGTATTCAAAAATTTAAATTTGATGTCTTTGATATCCTTGAAAAAATTTTATTGATACTTTCTAAATGCCTAAAATTTAAAATTTTAGATGGCGTTATAATTATTACAGGATGTTTACTGATCATACAAAAGTCCTTAGTATCATGGTCCGGATTTCTTCTGAAATGTAAGAGTACGAGTTTTCAATTGAATCGTCAGTTTGAAGAAGGGAATAAGTCCAAAAATCAAGTGTTAAGAAAATCGAAAAAAACTGTATAAGTAATGGAATTTTCATTGTATAACCGCCAAATTTTTACTGGAAGTTCAGAACCCTATTTAGAAAACAAAGCAATCATCAAAACAAATATAAGTGTATTCAAAAATATTTTACAGCCAAAATAAGTTGATGGACTTATTCCCTTCTTCCACCTTATGAAATTTTTCTGATGAAAAAATCTTTAAAAACCCTTAAAATCACATTTAAATTATATTTCTCCTTAGTTCTTAGTTTACACAACAAAAGGGTGAAATAAAAAGAATAAGACAAATGAAATTCAAAATTATTGTGAAACTGGGTTATTAAAGCAGTATCAATGGAGTGAGTGAATATGAATGGAGTCAAACATTCCCTACATAAAAAAAAGTTTGAAAAACATTGAAATTAAGAGAAAATTTTATTTTAACTTAGTTTACAGCACAAAGAATATGAGGAGAAAGAAAAATTAACTTTAATTCCAAATTAGCTTAAAAAATACAATGAATGGACATCGATTTCACAACTTCAAGGGGCGATATCTCCCTATAGGGGTTAGTTATTGTTCCCCTCTTTTCACCCATGTGTAGAGCAAAGCTTGGAGATTGTTTTGAGCACAAAAAGTCAATTTGTCATTTTTTGGACTTATTCCCTTCTTCTAACTGACGATTCAATTATTCTTTGGGATTTTGCCTATAAAGTTCGATATTCTTGACTTTAAAACTTGTTTTTATGTCCCAAATATGGACAGTTTTAGCTGGTATATTAAAAGATATACCACTTAAATTGCTTGCTATTATGTAAGAAAGCAAAGTAGTTCGTAAAAAATAAGAATCTGCGCTTTTCAAGTAATAATTTTTTAGATAATTAATTACAAAAAAAATATTGAACCTGTGATTGTAAGATTTTTTTGCATGTATTTTCAATGTTCATTTTTATAAATTACTGAACTTAACACGTAAGAAAAATCTTCATGGAAAAATATCCATGGTTCAAACTTTTTAGCCACTAATTCAATTTTTCAAAGGATTTGAAAATCTCGTGTTTAATAAAATTATTTAAACTACCAAAATGTTAGTTGAATGATTGTTTTAAAGGGGAGGATTTATAAAAAGATATAATATTATTATAAATATAAAAATTAGGAAAATTTTTAGCAAGTTTTTTTTATATTTATTTAATTTTTTAATTTATTTTTAAAATTCCAAATATATTCAGAGTATTTACTCAGTCTTATTTTTAAATTGCATGCTTTATATTTCTAAGGTCACCATAAAAAGGCTCACTGTGTTGAATAATCTATCAGTATTCTTATAATTTAAAGAGACCTTGCAATACACGTAATTAATTTTATAACAAAAAATTTTTACAAAATATTTTGAGTTTCGTAACCAAAAGTGAACTATACATGAAATCAAAATTTTAAAAAACTTTCAAACCACAACCACAGCAACACTATTTTTGATGAAATATCTGTAATCAACACTAAAAAATAGCCCAGAAAAAAGTTTTGTACTTGCAGGAGTGTAGTATTAAATCATTTTTAAAAACTTTAAAATTTCCAAAAATTTTAAACCACAGCTTTGATGAAATATCTGTAGTTAGCACTAAAAAATACCCTTAAATAACATTTTAAGGGTATTTTTAAACCCTTTAACCCTTTAACTTAACCCCTTTTTAAATAAATTTAAAAATATTAAAATTAAACTTTAATAAGATAAAAAAATCCTTTTTTAATAATTTAAATTTTAAGCAAATTAAAATTTTTAATTAGTAGTATAGGCTAGGCATGGGATGTATAGACCATATTTTAGGTGGAAAAGTAAGGAAAGAAAGATATATACTTTTTAATTACTAATAAAAATATTGGTTTTATTTAAATATTGGATATTAATTATTAATTGAAAGGGAGAAACCATTACTTTTAAAACTTAAATAACCTTGAATTTCGAGTTCAATGTAACTAAAAAACATAATACTAAAATAAATAGTAATAAAAAATAATTACTACTTTATAATGATTTACTTTTATTATGGTTTAAATTATTAACTTATTATGTCATTGTCATCGATAATTTTAAAAATTTGGTGATGGATACCGGTTTTTTCCTCCTTCCAGTTGAGAAGAGAAGTTTTCGTTAAGTTTTAATTTAAATATTATTAATTTTATTTTATTATTATAATTATTTTTCAACTTTTAAAGATTCATTATTCATTAGAAATCAATTTTATTAATTAAAGGGTAGTTCTAAATACTTTTCATATACTCTATATTTGGTTACTCTTTTGGTTTTTTTTGTCACCACTTAGTTACTTTTCTGAATACTTGTACTATTTATACTCAAGTTCTATTTCAAAGTAATTTTATAACAATCTTGGAAATTAATATTTTTATTCTGAAACATTCGTCATCGTCGTTCGAAGTTTCCTTCCTAAAAAAACCGCAGCAGGCGGAGTTACATGCCCATATATGGACTATGAACCTAACACGGATAGGTCGAAATTGTAGTAGGCGGAGTTACATACCCATATATGGACTATGAACCTAACACGGATTGGTCGATATTGAAATAGGAATAACACTTAAGCTCGTGCTGCCATCTTAAAAGTAAGATATAAACTTAAGTAGATTGAATAATGGAAATGTGGTTCAAATTAAAATTTGAGGCAGGATTTACTTAATTCATGTTAATATAAATAACTGAAAAATTAATTGAAACTATTCTTTATCAACTTATCTTTGGAATCTTTTTCTTTTTAATACTTTTTCATTCCCTATTGTACTTTTGAATTAGCGCCTTTGTATCAAGTATGCACTTGATTAATAGGCAGTTCCAATAATTAGTGCAGAGAGAAAAATAAATCAAATAAACACGCCTATTGGAAATTAACATGGGGAAAATCACTCCAAATCTTAATGATATGAACTAATTAAATTAAATACATAGAATTAATCACTAAAATAATCAAGAACAAACATCAAAACTCCAAATAAAGTGGGTTTAGTCTTACAAGTCGTTTTATTAATTAAAAAATATCACTATTGTAATACAAGGGCCATTACAATTTTATAACTTAATTTAAATGTTGATTTAAACTAACTGATTTGTACTAATCATAACTAAAACTGTCACATAAGGACTCTTCCCATTCACTAATTGAAGTTGGTATTTTTAATATTTAGTAGGTATTTATAAAATTTAAATTTCAGAATAATATGTACATCACTAACTAACCACTTACTTATTTCTCAAATTAACTCCTTTTGTCACAAACTATAGGTAAATTTAGATTTAAAATAACTTTACCAATCTATTAATAAGAGGTTTTTTAATAGTAACAACACACATTAGGCAATATTTAAAAAAATCCTGAAGTTTTTAAGCCCTGCCAAATTTTCTTTTATTATTGAATATTTCTTATGAATAATTTCAAATTTTAATACCCTTGTAGTATTAGCCACTTGCATGACTCTTTGACGTTTAAGGCCATGATGCCCCTTTTGACAAAATTATCAAATTAAAACTTAAATAAAAAAGAACATTATCAAGTTGATTAATATTGTCTTTAAATATTATAATTTTTAAAAGTATTATAAAAATCATACTAAACTGATAGTGTGGATAACTGCTATTGTTTTTAGCTGTACTCTATATACAAAATTTAGAAAGGAATAAAAATCTACTGAACGTTTGTTAAAAAGATGAAACATAACAAATTAAATTTAAAACGTTGATGTATGATATTCAATTTAACACAAAACCAATATCAGCTTTCTTAAATACAGTGGAATCCATTGTAATAATTTAAATTGCATTTGTAAATTCATTGGTAAAGTTTCCTCCATTCTATTTTCTTACCTTGGTCCTCACATTGACTCAAATTTCAGTTGAGTTGGTCTTGTCCACAGATTTGAGTACCTACTTATTTGGTCACCTACATGAATCAAGAGGTCCCAGGTGACTATTATTTTGTGTATCTGTGTTGCTTCCTAATTTATAAAATGAACTAATGTTTTAAGCATAAATTCTGCCAATTCACAACTTAATATTAGTATAGTTTCTTCCAACCTTGAATCGAAATTTTTTTTTCTAAATTTAAGGCTTTTTAAATGGAATTTTGAAACGCTTTTGAACTTAAAGTAATACAATTTTTATGGAAGAACAGTTCGTGGTAAGCCAGCACACAAATTGAGAACCACTGGCAAAAGTGCTCTCTCTCTCTAATAGTAATTACTATTATATTTCATAATTTTAAAGTTATAATGTGGTTAAAATGAACACATTGTACTACTGTATGAAATGTGGCTAGATTATTTACAGAAAACTACTGAAAATGGATTATTTTCGGA
This sequence comes from Tetragnatha versicolor, assembly GCA_024610705.1. Classification (NCBI taxonomy): domain Eukaryota; kingdom Metazoa; phylum Arthropoda; class Arachnida; order Araneae; family Tetragnathidae; genus Tetragnatha; species Tetragnatha versicolor. Next base: position 43,060,891 of record JANDEH010000003.1, read on the forward strand.
TCATAGTAGGTCTATTGCAATACCAAAAAAAAGCTTTCTCCAATTCTCTTCTCTTTAAAACAAATCATTACATTCAGTACTTGTGGTGGAAGACTCCTAATTAAATATTGCAATAGTAAATTATATAGACCAGGGATGGCGAACCTTTTTCAATTAGTGTGCCATTTATATTACAGTTTCTGATTTTCAGGTGTCAAGTGTGCCATTTGTTATTTTTTTAATAAATTATATTTAAACCCTTGGAAAATGAAATCTGCCTTTGAGGGTCGATAGTTTAGATCAGGAGTTTCCCCCAACAGACCCAACTTAAAAGTACCCCAATTAAAGGCACAAGTCTAGTGGTGGGCCGTCAAGTCAGTGGTGTGTAGAAATTTATTTCAGGAGGGGCCAAACAATTATTCCTCAGTCCCTCTCATGCATCTTTAATAGATTTAATGCAGCTTTTTATTACATTTTTGATAAAATTTGCATTTTCTGGAATTTATTCTAGGAAAAGTTGTCAATAATGAAGTTCCAAGTAAAGGGTATCCTCCCCAGACACTTTTTTAGATTTGACCCTAAAAATAGGGTTTTGAACTAGTTTTTGGTGCATCTAATCAGAATTTTGAACATACACTTTTAGGGAGGATTTTGATTTTCATGAATATTAAAAAAAGTTGTGAATAATAAAGTTTCAAGTAGAAAAGGGGGGTTTGGGGGCACTCCCCCAGAAAATTGAAAATTTTACCCTCCAAAACTGGGTTTTAACTTGTTTTGGTATACCTTGTCCGAATTTCAGAGGGTGCGGGGCCCCTTCGCCCCATATATAAGCTATTGCGTAAAGTAATCAGACTCCCTTTGCATCCATGATATTTTTTTCTAATGGGCAATGTCATTTTCCTTACGTATTTGTAAGGACGGTAATTTGCTTTCCTTTGCTGACAAAACAGAAGAGGGGGTCCAAAATGACCAAGGAAATGGGGTTACGCAATATTTGAACAGTCCAACAGCACCTAAGAGGTAAGTGGGGGGTTTGTGGGTCCTCCCCCGAAAAATTTTTGAATTTCAGCAAGCTAAAGAGTGTTCTGAAGTTTGTTTTGGGAGTTTTCGGGTAGTAGGGAATCTCTGGTATAGTACTAAAGTTTTTTTTGTCATTTTTAGTGAATGTCGCGTGCCACAGAAATAGGTGGCACACATGCCATAGGTTCCCCTCCACTGATATAGACATTTGTAACATTTTTAAATCCATGATGCATATTTTTTTAGCCACCAATACCAACTTTTCTTTATGGTGGGAGAGGTAAGTGTAGTTCTAAAATTATAGAATAGCATCAACAAAACTATCTTAATGAATAAGGGTACTTTAGAAAGGAATTGGTAACTTATTACCAGGGGCGTAAAGAAGGGGGGTCCCCGGGTCCAGACCCCCCCATGGGCCTGACCCAAAATTTTTGAACCCTTTATTAGGCGTCAAATATCTATCTCACGATGGCGTCTATGTCCCTTAAAAAAGACTAAAAACCACCTTTTTTGCATACTAAAATCTAAAAATTTCCGGGGGAACCCCCGGTTTCCATATAACAAACGTATGAATATGAGGGAAGATATAAGGGGAGGGGGCAATAAAGGGTACTAAAAGAGTAAACCAAACCCTGTTTTTAGGGTCCAATTTTTAAACAAATTTTGGAGAAGTACCCCCAGACCCCCTTCGAACTTGGAACTTAATAACTTTTTTTATGAGTTCGTCAAAATAAAAAAAACTCCTAGGAAATATTAAATCCCTGAAAATATAATGTTTGAAATTCTGATTAGGTGTACCAAAACAAGTTGAAAACCTGCTTTTTAGACTTGAATTTCCAAAAATTTTCTGGGGGAGGTCCCCCAAGCCCCCCTTGATGTAATTCGAACACGATTATTTTCAACCTTTTTAACATTATATTCGTTGAGAAGATTCAATTTGATTTTCAAAATTTTTAGCCCCCCCCAAACCGAATCATGGACCAACCTTTGCCTTAGAAACTTCAGATTTTCCTTTTTTTTCCTTAAAAAGTATCTGGCTTACAAGGAGTGGTGCTCCTCGGTTATCAACTCATAAATGAAGTAAAAAAACTCCTTTTAAAACTCTAAATCTGTTTCTTAAGGGTCTCTGTACTTAATAAAAAAATTATGTGGATCTGAACTTTCAATCGAAGTAATACTTAATCTTAATTATTAATAAATTATAACAATATTAATTAACACAGAGAATAAATTAAAAGTAATGTAAAAATTATAATTTTATTTCACTAATTGTTGAAACTTTTTGATATCCAATGGTAAATTTTTCGCTCTGGACCCCCCCAAAGGAAAATCTTGGCTACGCCACTGCGTATTACAAAGTATATAACATCAAACAAAAATAGCACCACACGTAGATCAGGTATTTAAATTGTTTAGCATGAGTACTTTTGGCATTTGTTCTGATTTCTTATTACTTGTACCCGGGTAATCCTTAAGTACCAAATAAGCTAAGAAAATAACAGAAAAAACCAATAGTAACTAGTTTAATTCTTTTCATTAACGTAACTTATCGCTCTTCTCTTTGGAAAGGTACTTAGATAAGTAATTTTCGACTAATTTGAAACTTCTGATTTTTAACCAAACTTTTCAAAAAGCACATTTAGTACAATATCCATGCTAAAATAAAATGTAGTGAAATACTTTTAAATATGTTGAAAATACAAACAAGACTTAAGTAACAAATGAAAACATAATAAGTTGCTATTTTTAAAAAATGTAGAATAAAAGAAATCTTTTTATTCTTTAAAAACACATATTTAAAACTTTTACATTCCCAGTAATTAATTTAATATTTCATTGGAAAATGATCTAGCTTTGCGATAAACTTAAATACTAAAAGAAATTAGTTATATTGCATAAATATCAATTAAAAATTTGTTAGTGCTTATACTTCAACAGCAAACTGATTAAATGAGTTCATTTTGAAGCAAATAAACAATGTTTAGAAATGAATTTTTTAAAATTTTCAAGAGTAAGACATCTTAAAATAGTGTAAACCAAAAAAATTAAAACACATGATATTTAACTGAAATAATTAAAAAAAAGCAGACAAAATTGAAAAGGAACTCTAATATACATAATACTTCTTCAATTATCACTTGTGTTTTGTGTTTCTTTTCTTCATATCAAAACATAAATAAATCCGAAACTTTTGTGTTAAAATCGAAAAGAGCTATAAGAGCGATAAAATCGCCAATATGTACTATTTACAAATCTATAGGGTTGCTTGCAAGAAAAGGGCGATGAATATGGAAATAAGATTTCCCGTTAGGTTCATAGTAGGGTTGCCGGGTTTTTACTCCCTTGTAAGTCGTTCGCAGTTGACCATAATGCCCTTAAATGATGCCCTGGAAAAGAATATAATGAAGAAACTAATTCTTATTTATTTTAACACAGTTTGAAAAGCCTTTTCCCCCCGAGCGACGGCGGGTATATCAGCTAGTTATTTATAAAATTCTTCTAAACGAAATTTTTAAACAAAATGCGAATTATTTCAATTGACTTACAATCATATTTGATGTATTTGCATTCAAATCTGTTAATTAAATTAAAGTATAACAAGATAAAAGTAAATTTTATACCAGAGAAATGATAAAGATAAATTCTTGCTGACTCCGTGCAAGTAAAAGCACTGCAATTCGTGACCATTTTCTGAGGAATCAGAGAGAACAGTGGCGTAACTTTAATTGAAGCTCTTAAATCCCAAAATTAAATCCAGATGATGTGGTCATGCGTTTAGATGTCGCAAAGCAACACCTGCTGTTAAGAGAGGAGTACCCCAGAATCTTGTTGTGTTTGAGGAAATCTATAGTTTACTGCAGTTTTTTTCAAAGTTTCTACATTAAAGACTATTTATCGATTAACTTAATGACGGTTGCAAATTTTCTGCATTTATTTCCCCATTAATTTTTTGTTTATTTTGTTTAGTTACTCCAATTTCTAAGTTCTAAGAAAAACACCGATAGTATTAATTGAATTTGTTTTAAATATGATTATATAGATCTAAAACATTAGCATTTGTACCAAAAGAATTGATTTAAGAAGTGGTTTCTTCCTAAAAAAGCGAAAGAATATTTGAAAAAGATAAAGGTTATTCTTTTTTTAAACTTAATTTTCGATGTATTCATCATTAAATGATCCTATCCCTCTAGTCCTAACTAAATACACTAATATTCCCCCCAAATATAAAATAAACGATCCCTCAATGACGGAAAGTTTCACTTATAAAACAGACGAGTGTCCTTAAATAACGAAAAATAAAAAGAATTAAAGTAAGTTTTCTTAAATAGCGGAAATAATCCGGCTACAATCCTGCCGTAAAATTTCCGTTTTTTTAGAGAATTTTTAATAGAGTGCAGTCAAAGTCTATTAGTTAGTACTCTAAAAAATCTATCATTTTTGACCATGTGTTTTGAAATACTATTAAATAAAATTATATAGTAGGGGACACAGCGAAGATCAGCTGAAAACAGATAGAATAGTCCATAGATCAGCCTAGATTTAATTTATCATGATAATATGACAAACATATACTAAAAAATACAGCATAACACATCGTTATATTTTGGGTATTGATATCCTTCATTTGATGGATTTTTACTACATCAATATTTCCACAAAGCCATTTCTTCAGGGGCTAAGTATTTTTTCAGCCACCATGTCATGTCATAGTCGTTTAGGTCTCCTCCAAGATTCTGAGGCAGAATTTCCTTGGGGAAAAAATCCTTCAAAGTGTCACATGTTTTATGAATATGAATCTAAAAAAAGATGAAATAATTAAAGATTACTCAAGGCCAGTATGGTAGAACAAAGGTTTCTGGAAGATTGAAAAGCCTATACAGTAGAGCCCCGATTATCCGCGCAATTGGGTGGCAAGGGTACCGCGGATAGCGAAAATCGCGGATAACCCGAAAAAAGACTAAAAATGAGGTGAAAACACGAAAAAAATATTTCAGCATAAAAACCATGTTTATTGTACAAAAAACATGATGTGTAAAACTTTTAAAATATGTACAGTACAGCAGAAACCTTTGCTCTACATCTAAAATCTCTCTAATCTCATCTAAAATTTGCTCTCATCTTTAAAAAATTTGTTTCGGGGCACTCGCGGATAATCCGCACCGCGGATCATCCGCTCGCGGATAATCGGGGTTCTACTGTACTTGGGAAAAGTGCAGTAGATGGTTTTGGGTCTCAAAGTTAATCCGGCCAAATTGTGGCCGAAAGTTCAAGTCAGTCATCCATTTCAAGTCTCCGTTTTCTCGCAATTTTTTATAGCCACAACAACAAAAAGATATTTCTTTAAAACCAATTCATAAAATTCGGTTATTCATATTTCTGGAAATTGTAGTGTATTTATTTTACCAAATCATTAATTACTGCATTACAATTGACTAAATTTTACGATTTTTGGAGAAATTAATAAAGTACGACATTAGTAAGAAGCTTCCGATAACTATAAACGTTTTTTTAGGCTTCTAGGTTGAATGGTTTTTATTTTCTTTAAACATTTTCAAAAAACATAATAGCACTATTCCCTTTGAAAAGAGTATCTCTAAACATCAATTAATTCGTTATTCGTAAGAATATTTCTAAACATCAATTAATTCGTTAATTTAATAAGGACTAAGAAAAATAATTAAAGGGTATTCATAGTTTTAGTTTGCATTGAATTTCGAAAAATAATTTTTTTTTAAATTTCCCATTGGCGTATGGATCAATCCATATCAAGCAGGGTTGGCTGAATTGGACCCAATTGGGTTGGACCCAATGGGTTTTTTCAAAAAAACCCATGTGAAAAAACCCACATTTTGGACCCATTTTTGGGTTTTTTCAAGAAAAATCCAAGATTTTGGCAGTTCCTTCAAAATTTAATGTGTTTTTTTTTCTTCAAAGTTTAGGATATTTTTAAAGTTTAGTGGGTTTTTTCAAAGTTGAATAGATTCCTTTCAATATTGAATGGGTTTTTTCAAAGTTTAGGATATTTTTTAAATTTAGTGGGTTTTTCAGAGTTGAATAGATTTCTTTCAATATTGAATGGGTTTTTTCAAAGTGTAGGATATTTTTTAAATTTAGTGGGTTTTTTCAAAGTTGAATAGATTTCTTTCGATATTGAATGGGTTTTTTCAAAGTTTAGGATATTTTTTAAATTTAGTGGGTTTTTTCAAAGTTGAATAGATTTTTTTTCAATATGGAATGGGTTTTTTCAAAGTTTAGGATATTTTTTGAATTTTAGTGGGTGTTTTCAAAGTATAAAAACTTTGAAAAAACCCACTTAACTGTGGAAAAACTAACATTATTTTGACAGAACCTTTTAACATAGAAGACTCACTAAAATTTGAAAAACCCCACTTACTTTCTAGGAGAAAACCACTTAATTTTGAAAAAACCCACACTTTTTCCGAAAAAACCCAGTTTTACATGGGTTTTTTCAGGGTTTTATTGAAAAAACCCGAAAAAACCCAACCCACTTGGGTTTTTTCAAAAAAACCCGGGTTTTTGCCAACCCTGATATCAAGTGATCCAAAGGTGGTCGCTCGACCTTTCTAGGGTATAATCCTGTTGTACAAATGCCGTCTTTGGTATTTGCTTACAAGTGTAGTTAGAGGTCTTCGAAGTTGTCATAAAAACGCTCAATTTAACGGTTTGAAAAGTGCAATTTTATTTTAAGGTATCCGCCTACCTTTGAGACCATTTTTTTGAAATACTTGATTTACAAATTTTACTTTTTAGTTTAAATGTACATCAAAACCTTGATCAATGCTAAAAAAACAAAATTAATTATATTACTTTCTAAAATATGGGGTAATTAGTGTAAAATTTAAGTGAATTTTTATAAAACCCCTCTCACTCTTGCCCAAAAACTATTACCCCTATATAAATTTCCTTTGGACACAAGTATCCTATAACACTTATCTTCAGAATGGACCATTTCTAAGACATATTTTGAAAAGTAATTGTTTTACAGCATAAAATGTAAAGGTAAATGAAAAATTTCAAAATTTCTACTTCCATTTAACAAAAAAACATCAATAAAAACAAAAAATAATAAACTTACGTAAAAATCTGCGGTCCATCTGGTTAATAACAGTAGATTAATATACTGTTAAAATTTGGAGTGAATATCTTGGATAGTTTTTGAGTAATCATGTAAATAGTGGAGGGTTTTTATGCAAAACTTAGTTCTGAGAAAATCAGCTTTTAAGTTTATATTTGTATACGATCGCACACGACTATCTGTTTTAATAATGCTGTAATTGCTTTTCTAACTCACCTACAAGTAAAATGAAAACAGTTTTGGAAAGATAAAAGTCTAAATTACTTGAAAATGTAAGAACCAAATTTTCGACGAAAAAGTCGAAAATCGTCTTTTTAGGGGTAGGCGGATACCTTAATAAAATTTAATCTTAAAACGTGAGAATACCTCATTGAATCGCTTAATTATAAAACGTGTCAAACGTCATTTTTTTCAAAATTGAGTTATTGGTGTCATGGGATTTTGTGTGGGTACACGCACATTTTAAAGTAAGAATAATAAAAATAACGTGATTTTAAAATAGTTTTCCAGCATGTTAAATTTCAGCTTTAGTGCAGAAACAGGTCAAACGTCGTCGCTTGACTGGTTTCTGCACTTACACTGGGGGGAATTTTGTTCATGCCGTCGCAAAAGAATTGATCAAATAGTTCATCAGTGCGATCTTCTGATTTTGACTGTTGCTTTGGATTCTCAAAAACTTTGGAAAAGCAATTTTGGCACAGACTTTCCCGGAATCAAAGAGATGATCCCAAAGTTGTTATTTTTTGTTAAATGTTCAATAGTTATTTTGCAAAGTCCTTTTTTAAGGTTTTTTATGTTCCTTGAAAGGATCACAACATTTCCGGGAAAAAATATGAAAGAATATGTTTTTATTTTTAAAAAATTTTTGTGGTACTTAATAGAACACTGAGTTTCCATAGGGGTCAATCCATATCAAGTGATCCAGAAAAAAGAGAAATGGTCGCTCGAACATTTTAGAATCAAATAATTTTTTGAGGTTGATTCTTATATCAATGCAGAGTTCAAAAACACTAACTTTAATTTTTTATCTTTATTTGATTTTTTATGGCAGCCATCGAAAAAGCTGATTTTTGCGTAATTTTTTAATTACTTCTATGTCAAGTTACAGGACCATAAAAACGTTATGTTTGAAGAACATTAAACTGAAGAATGAGGGTATCGTTACATTAATGGATTTTATCATGTTCCCAACTAAGCATTTTAAGAATACCCCACCTTCGAAAATTGAAAATTCATCATTTTTAAAGTTCTACTTTTGGGCTGTTTTTCTATATTTGGAACACGATTCTCCAAAAAATTGTACAGTAAATTTTGAAGGATGTATCTTTCTGAGTACAATGGCTTTTGTTGTGCATGAATTAAGTTAAACCAGTCAGGAGTAACGAAAGTTAACAGAAACCCTTACAAACGCAAAAATCAGCTTTTTCGATGGCTGCCATCAAAAATCAAATAAAGATAAAAATTAAAGATAGTGTTTTTGGACTTTCCAATGATATAAGAATCAACCCTCAAAAAATTATTTGATTCTAAAATGGTCCGAGCGACCACCTCTGGATCACTTGATATGGATTGACCCATAGCTGTTTTCAATTTGCTCTAATTTTAATAACCCTTACAGAATCTTAAGTCACTTCACAAAAAAAACGCAATGAGAAATAAAATAAACCAAATTGTAATTAATAAAGTGGTGAGCATTTGACCTAAAATTGCACTTTTCAAACCGTTAAATTGAGCGTTTTTATGGCAACTTCGAGGACCTGTAACTCGACTTGTAAGCAAATACCAAAGACGGCCTTTGTACAACAGGATTATACCCTAGAAAGGTTTAACCAGTAACAATTTCAGATTTTTAAACTTTGTTCCACCAGAGATATTGGGGGGGGGGTCAAAGTGGTGAATTTTTTGAAATGATCCGATTTTGAGAGTTCATAGCTCTAAAAATAAATGTATACCGAGGTCAAATTTTTTTAAAGTAATGTTTAGGAAGTATGCTACATATTCCTCAAGAAAAAAATAGAAAAATAATAGTTCCTTTAACAAAACTATGCGTTTGAAGAGTGATAAATGACCATCTTAAAGCTCGACTTTAAGGGGGATTTTTTCTATTTGGGACTCAGTACCCCTTATATTTGATTCAACTATCATAAAGCCTGTATCTTCCTGAGTAAAATGGCTTTTGTTCCATGAATTTAAGTTAAACCATTTAGGAATAACGCTAGTTAACGTAAACCCTTACAATCGCTGTTCCGTAGAATATCGATGGCTGCTATAAAAATTCAAATAAAGATAAAAAATTAAAATATGTGGTTTTGGACTCTCTAATGATATAAGAATCAACACACAAAAAAATCATTCGATTATAAAATGGTCGAGCGACCAAATTTCCTTTTTCTGGATCACTTGATATGGATTGACCCGTATCACATATTTTTTGTATTCATTTTATATACTCGGGGGCTCTGCCCCCTGCGCGTATTAACATTCGCAGCACTGATATGGCAATGTTAACTTTGGAGCGTTCTGGTTGGGCCAGCCGGCTGTCAGTCATTCGTTTTTTTCTTCTGAGTTTCGCGGAAGCGCCAGTAGTCCTTTTTTATTATTTTGTTTGCGATGCGCGGGAGAATGGAGAAATATATTATTACTGAAAAAGCAAGGGTTTTTATTTTTTTCGAAGGGTGTTTTTTTTACTAGAATTATTTTCATTGGAATCGAAGTGGCGCTAATAGAAAGCTCCCATCTTCCACCTTCGTTTAAAAACGAAGTTGTGGAAAATGGAGATTCCATTTTAATTAGAAGTTATCTAGGTACTGTACAAAAAAAATAATTATTGCAATCAAAATGTAAATAATTAACTGAAATAGCTCTAGATTTATGTGTAAATGTTAATTTTGTCAGAACAATTAGTTTTAGCAAAATTCCACATTTTGACCTTTAATTATTTTTAGTGTAAGGATATAGTTCATGTTTTTTAATTAATTTTATTATTAGTTAAAGTTCAATTGTTTTTTAATAAAATTGGATTTTTAAAATGATTGTAGAATTTCTTTTATTCGCATTTTTATTATGAATATTTAATAGTACTACCTTGAAATATTTCATTTATATAATTGCTTTCTGTCCTTCCTCAGCAAAACCAATATGTATTATTACAAATCGCTATGAGACAATTAAATTTTTTTGTTATTTAATTTGAATTTACAGCGATTGAAAAATTAGATTCTAATTCATCATTTTTATTTAAAACTTCACTTTTTCATATTTCTTGTCGTTTAATGCAGAATCAAGATTTAAACCATTTACTCATTTAGGGGACATACATAAATTACGTGAGGTGTTTTTTCCAAAATCTGGACCCCCCTCCCCCCTTGGTGAGATTTAGTTACAACCTTTAAAAATTTTCTATCCTATTCGTTTACATTTTGTGCTTCATATAAAGAAAATCGTATAATTTCTAACTTAAAAAGCTGACGAGATATTTTAATCGACCCCCTCCCCCCTTAGTGAGATTTGGTGAGATTTTTCCCAACCCCTCCCCCCCCCCTTTTTGACCGCACGTAATTTATGGATGTCCCCTTACAAATCACAATCGCAACATTTGTAAATGGTTAAAAATATAAAATATGTTTTAAATAATTTTGCATAATAAAGAATGAATAAAAATATAAAACAGTGATCTAGGAAGCTTTGTGAGGTTATCATAGTTTTCCATCATGAGTTTAAGTTTTTTGAATCAACCAATGATTACAGAAAATAATTATTCATTAGTAAGTTGTCTTCTTTCAGTAAACAGTTATTTATAATTTAATAGTTCGAGCTAAATTTCAATGATTACTTAATATTGTTGCTGACAATTACGTCCTATAGTCCAGTGTAACTTGGTGTCAAAAATAGGGCGTTTCAGGAAAAAATACAGAAGTTTTTTTCTCGACGGTTTTATATGTTTTCGAAGGTGCTGGATCCGAATATGAACTTTGCATACAAAATTTCGAATGGCATTTTGGTGAAAATTCGAAAAAACCCTGAAATTTCACCTCATTTTTTGGTTTTTTGTTTGTAGAACGGAAAGTATGGGTTTCTCATGAAAATGTTAATTACAAAAAATAAAGATGATAAAACAAGCTACAAAATTGTCAATTACAACTTTTTTGTCAGACTAATAGTTTGGCCGCTAGAGCGCGTTGAAAATAGGGCAAAATTTGCACCTGCGGGTAAAAATCCAGAAAATCGAACATCTAAAAAATAAAGTATTTTTTAAATAAGGTACTTTAAAAACTAATTTTATAATGTTTCACATGAAATAAACCATCTATTTAGTCTATTAATTAGTATTTAAATGCATTTTCCTCAGCAATTTTCCTTAAGAACGCAGTTTCAATAGAAGACAATAGTGTAATGATAAGTAAGTCGCTTGTTGAAGAAAACATACAGAAGTTTTTTCTCAACGGTTTTATATGTTTTCCAGGGTGCTGAATCCAAATTTGAACTTTGCATACAAAATTTCGAATGGCATTTTGGTGAAAATTCGAAAAAATGGTAAAATTTCACCAAATTTTTTGGATTTTTGCTTGTAGAACGAAAAGTATGGGTTTCTCGTGAAAGTGTTAAAAGTAAAAAATAAAGATGATAAAACAAGCTATAGAATTGTCAATTACAATTATTTTGTCCTACTAATAGTTTGGCTACTAGAGCGCTTTGAAAAAAGGGCAAAATTCACCCTGGCGGTGGAAAAATCCAGAAAATGACCCTTATATTCCTAAAAAAGTCATATTTCGATTTAGATAACTAAGAAAAACTACATTTGTAATTTCTTACATGATATAATCCTACTATTTATCTCAAATATTATTTATTCAATGCATGTTCTTTAGGAATTACCTCCCAAAAACGCAGGTTTTTTAGGCAAAGAAAAATCCAGTTGCTATTTTCTTTTTCGTCCTAGGCACCAATTCCCAATGAAAACTTTTGTTAAGCATTAAAAGTTAATTTTTTATCTACTACACTCATTGCTTTTTATATTATCCTCTCCTGATCACAAACTTATAAAATCTATGAATAATTTTTTTTCTGGAAAACTATAATTTTCTGTTGTAGATTATAAAAACTCCTGGCATGATTATTAGTAATGATACCAAAATTCACAATAACTTCTTGACACGTGTAATTATAATATTTATTTATCAGTTTCTACACCCAGGAACGTGAATCCAATTGATTTGTTAGGGATAAAATTAAGCATAACTTGGTTATAATATAAAATTACATGGTCACAGAAAATTATCCTAATATATTCTTTAAAGTGATGAACATAATGGTTCCCATTCGGGAATGGGGTTATATCATGTAAGAAATTATAAAAGTGGTTTTTCTTAGTTACTTAATGACTTTTTTAGGAATATAAGGGTCATTTTCTGGATTTTTCCACCGCCAGGGTGAATTTTGCCCTTTTTTCAACGCGCTCTAGTAGCCAAACTATTAGTAGGACAAAATAATTGGAATTGACAATTTTATAGCTTTTTTTATCATCTTTATTTTTTGTACTTAACATTTTCATGAGAAACCCATACTTTCCGTTCTACAAACTAAAAACCAAAAAATGAGGTGAAATTTCAGGGTTTTTTCGAATTTTCACCAAAATGCCATTCAAAATATTGTATGCAAAGTTCAGATTCGGATTCAGCACTCTCGAAAACATATAAAACCGTCGAGAAAAAAACTTCTGTATTTTTTTCCTGAAAAATCTACCAAGTTACTGGACTACTAAGGAAGTTAAAAAAAGTTTATTGAAACAACCATTGTAAAACTAATTGCAATTAATTATTTCTGAATATTTAAAACAAGTTTATAAAAAATATTAAAGCAAGATTAACTTAAAGTATAAATGTTTTTGGCAGATAAGAAAAACTTTCGGTGATATTCAAATAGCAAAGTAGAAACGCCAGTATTTATTCTCTCATCTGCCGAAAACCACTAAGACGAAAACTGAATATAATAATTTCCTTTTGCTAAACAAATATGCACGAGCACGTGTCTCAGTGAAAAACTGCAACGAAAGGCGTAAATAAAAAAAGAAAGACATCTGTCGCTTCAACGAAGAAGCAGGAGGAGAAAAAACAAATGGCTGACAGCCGACTGGCCCAATCAGAACGCTCAAAAGTTAACCTCGCTATCGCTCACCAACCCCCGGAACTTGTCTGCTTATAATTTGTTCATTTAGAATAGGCGCCTGCAACAAGATCAAAAACGCTCAATAATGCTTAATAACGCTTATCAGACAACTTCAGTGACCGATTTTTTCTACAGTATTTTAACTACTTCTGCTTAGGCTGCCTTGTCATTGCAGAAGAAAATTTTTTCGACGATAATTAGAATAATAACTGCTTTTAATACATTACGTCTCAGGCGCTAATTCTAAATGAACAGAGTATAGTTAATGATCATTTAATATCGAAACTTTTTATCTCCCAAACTTTTCAATAATTTAATTCGGATCATTACCACGAAAATATCAAAATAAAACTCTTACTGAGATATTCCTTTTTAAATTATCAATAATTTAATGGATAGGGGGCTACCGCCCCCTATTCGCTTACGCTCACCAACCCCCGTAACTGCTATGCAGCTCTTTACAGATCGCTTCGCGATCTGTAATATCTGCAATCGATCTTTAGCAGAGTAAAACAAACTTCCCGAAAATCCTCTTCCTTTCGTCGGCACAAATAGCACTCAAAAAGCTAAATTATTTATTTCTCTAGTACAGTGGTTCCCAACTCAAATATGTCTGCGGACCACTTCACTTAAATTTGAACCTCTGCGGACCATCTTTATCCCTAACTATATCCTCAAAATTTTACCTTTTTTTCAGTGCATTCATTTCTCATAGAGGGTCAATTTTTTTGAAGTAAGGTAAACCTAGTCTTATAATGTTTCTAAATGGAACTTAGAAAACCAAATAATCTATTAAACTTTAAAGAAAAATTAGCATTACATTAATTTTACATCTAATTATTTAAAATTATACCTTTTATAAGAGACATTTAACCATTTTTATCAAGCTCTCACGAAATTCAACAAATAAAATAGAGATTCCATTATTAATTACGATTGTTTATTTAATTCAGTAAAACTAAATTAAGAAATTTAATAAGAAAAATTCTTTTTTTCAGCAATATACCTTACAAGTTAAAACTTCAATTTATCTCATAGGAGAGGCTTATAACCATGTAACTTTCTTCATCTTTTATGTATGTATATAGAAGAGGATAATACTTTACAAATGACAAAAATTGTTCTGATGAGTGGAAATGGTGTTGGTTTTAATCAATTCCATAGTCCTCTCATGGATCTATTAACCCTAGAAGGGTTCACACCTACACACAAGTTACAGGTTTAAAAAACAATAGTATAAAATAGTTATTTTTTTCTTTATCATAACCAACAAAAAAGTAATATTATATTATTAAGAGATGTAAATTTGAAAGAAAGTACTTAGCTTGAAATTTAACTGCAAGACAAATGAGTTAACCAGGAATTGTGTTGATCAGAAAAAAGAAAACTGGACATGCACTGACTTTGAGTTGTGACAGTAAAAGATTATATAAAATTATTTTTTTAAAAACTGTGATTAAAAATACTTTTAACAGTATCTTTTTTTAAAGAAGTAAGTATCCCTTATTAAGTACCCGAAGATAAGTATTTATACCCAATTTCATGTTTATAACTTGAATAGTTTTTGAAAAATCTTGCACGCAATGAAATTTTTTCCTTTATTGATTACTCCTATAAAAAACATCAGAACTTTTTGAAATTTTTTGTATTTATGTATTGATATATAGTTATTATGCGGTAAAAATTTAAAGTTTCTACAGAAATTAGTTTTAGTGCAATACTAGTTCGACCCTCCGCATAGTTAAGAGTCCTGGGACCCCTTAATCTGATGCAATACTTTTCCACATCATCACATTTCCGTTTCTACTCTGTAATAAACTACTGTTGAATAAAGTTGTGGAAATTAAGAGAAATGAACAAATAATTCATAGGAGAGAAAGAGAACTTAACATTTTTTATTTATGAGATGCATGATTTTTTACTTATGTTTTTGCATCTGTGGTGTTTTTACTATTTCCTGGAATGTATGATTAGGAAAACTATTTTTTTAATTTCCACACATTTTTTGGGTAAGTTAAAAATCTTCTCAAGGACCACCTCTGAAGGCCTCACGGACCACCTGTTGGGAACCACTCCTCTAGTAGTTCAAAAAATATCGGAGTATCTTTAAAAGATTATTAACCAAGTCTATACTATATCGCTAGCAAACTTAGAGCAAAAATGTGCACCTCAAAACTTTTAAATTTAAATATCTGTGCTCGCGACAATCTAGTGAACAGGCAAATATAAAATTTAAAAACATTAAACACGTCTGATAAAGACCTACTAAAACTATGAAAAAAATGAAACTTTGATTCTTAATAATTCCAAAACTAATTAGAATTTTTTAAAGAATTAAACGCCAATTTCTTTCTAAAAAATAAGAATGTAAGTGTTTAAAAAATCATATTGATACCGTGATTAGTTTTCATTTTAGATAGAAAAAAACGAAAAAGTGTCAAAAATTTCGAAAATTAAAAAATTAATTACTCTAATCTAAACCAAATTCGAAATTCGAAAAAAGGGCGACGTATTGCACATCTTCATACTTCAGAGTATTAGGCTGAAAAAAATCATAGTTCTGCTGCTAATAGATTTCGCTGAACTGGATTACGCGGCAAAAAAAGAAAAACTTCAACTTTGACCTTAAAAATACCCCAGAACTAATTATCACATCAGTTAGCTTTTTGTTCTAGAATGTGCCCCAAGTATTCCTCTACAAATATTTCAAATTTCATAAATCTCTATCAAGTAGTTTTTGCGATATGAGAGTTCAAATAGTTGAGAAATTAAATTTTCTGAAACAGCGGCGGCAGCGGCAGCGGTGACAGTACCTTTTTTTAATATAGAGAGAAACCCCCCGTTTTGTACATAATTAAAAAGATGGGAAATGGGAGTAATTCATATTCAAAGATGTCTAAAATAAAGAACTAAACACGTTTTAAGAATGGTATAGAATGGTATATAGAATGGTATGAAGAATGGTATATAGGTATATGCTGTAGAGGGGAAATTAGAGAGGGTTTACCTCTAAAAAGGTTTAATGTCATGAATCTTACCCTATTTTTCAGTTTTGCTGGTAAGAACATTTTCGCCGCTTGCCAGAGGAGTTTTCCAATTCCAAACATGTTCAGAAGGTGAATTTCCTTGAATCTACCGGGAGAAACTACCTGAAAATTTGGAAGATATATCAGGATAAAAATAAAATGGGTATTTAAAATGCTTCGCGCTGTAAACCTGATATCGTCTTGCATGGGTAAAACTCATGATTTGATTCTTTGCAATTTTACAACAGCTTTTTTCCCAGAGTTTCTGTCAATAGTGTTTAATTTTGGTGGCAGACATTTTGAGGGATGTGGGTAAGGATGTTGCGGAGAAGAGCCGTTAAATTGGAATAGTTTCGGAGCTTTAGTCATTCTCATCCAAATCCCTCAAAACAACCCAAGTAGACAGATTACGTGATTTATGACTTCATTTTTTCGTCAAGAAATGCTTAAATTGACGTCATTCTTGACTTCAAATGTCCACTTTGAAGACGTTATTTTTGACGTCATAAATGACTTGAATTTGACGCTTTACATTATAACGTTATTTTGACGTCATATATGCGTGATTGACGTGAAAATGGCAAAATTAATGACTTCTCAATAATCACGTCAATTTATAGACGTAAACTTGACCAAATTATCACCATTCAGGTCATTCTAGGGTACATAAAAAGGACGTCGAAATGTTTTGTTGAATTGACGTTATTTTTTGTGACTCATAAAAGACGTCATGCTTGACGTGATTTTTTCCCAACTGACGTCATGTGAAAAATTGTTTTAACTGTTTTAATGGTAATTGTTATAAAACTGTTTTTAACGACTTAAATGACGTCAGCTGACTACTTGGGAAATTTCACCAATATTTCATGCTGTTCCTGTGAACGGTATAGGGTAAGTAGATGCTTTGAAAAAGGTTAAGTGTTTCTAGAAAAACCCCTTGGAATAACCCTGTATTTGATTCTTTAAATTAAAGCATCAGAAGCTTTGTAAATATACTCAAACTTTTACTCACAAAAATACCGTATGCAAATAAGTGCAAGTTGGAAGGCGTGCAAATCTTCATTATATCCAGAGGTAGGTCAAGATCGACTATGACCTTAAAGCCGTTTACTTGTGTCATGGGCTTTCTGAGGCATTGCAATATCACAAAAGAGAAAAACTGCTTCTGGGTATCTACTGGGTGCTTTTGAGCATTCCATTTACCTAGAAGCAAAAAATAAGTAAAATGAAAGTGTAAACCCCCTTAATAGCCAAAAAAATACCATTAATCTCCTGATACTTTAAATTCCCTTTTTAATTTTTCTGCAAATGAAAATTAACTCAACCTTTTATAGTTGGAGTTGAACAGCAGTATTCACCGCTAACATAACCTAATGTTGACTTGGAATCAAAATCCTTATAATGGTAGTTGAATAAGAAAAACAGATTAGCGTGTTCTTCTTCTGGCATCATAAGTTCACATGGTGAGTAAGGTAAAAATCATTGCTCTTATAAGCCGAGTGTAAAAAAATTAAATATTTTAAGTTAGTCGTTAGATCCTGCGCTTGGTAAGATTTGGGCTTATAGATCTACCATGCAAGTTTATGAAATAAATATGCCTTCTGTCTTTATCAAAAAGGCCTGATAGCAAACGAAATATTTACAAAAATTATTTTTGTATTAATTTTACAAAATGTTAACGCAATTAGAAGATCAAATTTGAATTTCGGCTACTTGGGGGAATCTGTCTCTTTCTCCATAATGGATACATCCTCGTATCCCAAAAATGAATAGTCTCGAATCTTGCTTTTTGGTTTTATTTTTACCCGTAACTACCTTTCAGAAAAAAAATTCTAACTAGGTTTTCTCTAAAATAATATTTCTCTAAATTAGTATTGTTTCTGTAAAATATTAAAATATTTCTCTAAAATATTAATATATATAATTTCCTTTTCACAATGTCAATAAATAATGAGGAAGTTGCATGCTTTTTTTTTCTTTTTTTAATCGACTAGGGGGCTCTGCCCCCTGCTCGCTATCCCTCACCAACCCCCGGAACTGCTTCGCAGTTCTTTGAAGATCGCTTCGCGATCTTTGCGAGCAGAGCTCGCTTGTTTCATCTCAACTATCCAGTACAACCTGGAACTTGTGTGCTTAGTCTGTTCATTTAGGATAGGCGCCTGAAACAGGATAAAAAACGCTCAATAATGCTTAATAATGCTCATCAGACAACTTCAGTGACCGATTGTTTTTACAGTATTTTAACTACTTCTGTTTAGGCTGCCTTGACGCTTCTAAATACATTACGTCTCAGGCGCCAATTCTAAATGAACAGAGTATAGTTAATGATCATTTAATATCGAAACTTTTTATATCTCAAACTTTTCAATAATTTAATTCGGATCATTACCACAAAATATCAAAATAAAACTTACTGAAATATTCCTTTTTAAATTATCAATATAATTTAATGGATAGAGGGCTACCGCCCCCTGCTCGTTTACGCTCACCAACCCCCGTAACTGCTATGCATCTCTTTACAGATCGCTTCTCGATCTGTAATATCTGCAATCGATCTGCAGCAGAGTAAAACAAACTTCCCGAAAATCTTCTTCCTTTCATCGGCACAAATAACACTCAATAAAGTTAAATTATTTATTTCTCTAGTGGTTCAAAAAATATCGAAGTATTTTTAAAATATTATTAACCAAGTCTATACTATAACGCTAGCAAACTTAGAGCAAAAATCTGCACCTCGAAACTTTTAAATTTAATATCCGTGCTCGCGACAATCTAGTAAACAGACAAATATAAAATTTTAAAACATTAAACACGTCTGATAAAGACCTACTAAAACTATGAAAAAAATAAAACTTTGATGCTTAATAATTCCAAAACTAATTAGAATTTTTTAAAGAACTAAAAGCCAATTTCTTTCTAAAAAATAATAATATAAGTGCTTAAAAAATCACATTGATACCGTGATTAGCTTTCATTTTAGATAGAAAATAACGAAAAAGTGTCAAAAATTTCGAAAATTAAAAAATTAATTACTCTAAACCAAATTCGAAATTCGAAAAAAGGGCGACGTAGTGCACATCTTCATACTTCAGAGTATTAGGCTGCAAAAAATCATAGTTCTGCTGCTATTAGATTTCGCTGAACTGGATTACGCGGCGAAAAAAGAAAAACTTCAACTTTGACCTTAAAAATACCCCAGTACTAATTATCACACCAGTTAGCTTTTTGTTCGAGAATGTGCCCCAAATATTCCTCTACAAGCATTTCAAATTTCATAAATTTCTATCAAGTAGTTTTTGCGATAGGAGAGTTCAAAGAGTTGAAAAATTAAGGCGATATAGTACCCAAATATATTTTTTTTTAGTTTTTAATATTATAATTTTGATTTTAATTGCATATTTAGTGGGCTAATATGGTATACCCATTCCCCTAAAAAAAAGTTGGATTTTAATAATCAGAATTTAAAAATTTTAAATTTTTCAAAATTTTTGACCATTTTTTAAATCCCTAAGGCTTTTTTAATTATGCATATTTTTAATTTTTTTTTCATTTATTGGTTCATTATATTATACTTCATAAAAAAGTGCATGGGTTTCTTTCTATCAATAATACTTTATTTTCTAGAATTTTTTGTAGTAAAAACTCCCCAAAAAACCGGAAAAATTCATCATTTTTGACTTTAATATTTTTTTTTAAAAAATCTAACCTTATTAGAGCTAAACCCATGCACAGTTCTATAATACATATATTTCAGAATATATATAAAAATTTTCATACTTATATTTAAAGTACATAAAAAGCCTTAGGCTTTCAAAATATTGTAAATACACAAAAATTCAACGTGGAGAAAATCCAACTTAAAATTTCGTTTCTTCATAGAAAACCCTCATCATCGCATCAGAAAAATGTAAATAACTTCATAAATTATTAAGGTAGAGCTCTGAAATTTTGAAGACACATTTAAAAAAATCCATGGTATGGATTAAGCCAATAAAATGTTTTTTGATATTTTGATGATTTTTTTGGGTACTATATCGCCTTAAATTTTCTGAAACAGCGGCGGCGGCAGCGGCGGTGACAGTAACTTTTTTTTAATATAGAGAGATTCCTCTTGCAAAATTAAGCAACTACCCAAAATTTGAGGCCGATCGAGAAGTTTTTTGATTGTCAGAAAAATTAACAAAAATCCCCTTTTTAAAAGCGCGCGAAAACGCCAAGAGTTTTTATGTGACGTCATCTTATAATAAACATTGTTGTAAAGCAATGGAGTTGATGGTATTATTGTTGACGTCATCTTATAGTTTAAACAATAAACGTTTTCAGTCACGTGTTTTTTTCTCGACTTTTAAATTAAAATATTTAATTACCTGTACATTTTTTTGAAAAACTGACTAGATATTTCATTTTACCATACAAAAAACCATACGGAACACTTGTTTGTTTTTGAAAATCTGACACATGCAACTTCCTTATTGTATGCATAATGAATATACATATTTCGTATTAGTTCTATTGTACATTTTTGTTGTTCGTGGCCGGTCATAAACGGTCATTGTTGGGCAACGGAGGATCAGGCATTTTTCCGAATTATATACTTTTATTTATAACTCAATTGCTATAATACTTAATTTATTAATAACCAAAGAGGTTAAGTCCTATTAATTGAATCACTTATTTCTGAAACATGTCAAACGGCACTTTTTTCAAAATTGTGTTATTGGTGTCATGAGATTATGTAGGGGTAAACGCACATTTCAGTGTGAGAATAATAATTAATGAGATTCTTAGCTTTCCAGATGTTAAATTTCAGCTTTATAGTTGGGTGGCTTATTACATAAAAATGCCCGAAAACTGCAAAATGTGATACTTTCATGAAACTTTAAGGGATGTTAGATAATCATATAAGAACTAAAAAATCGATGGGAGCCCAAAATTTTAGGGCGTGGTTTGACCGTTATGACGTCATATCAAGATGGCGACCAAGGGCCTATATTCGGTTCTTTTAATGACAGAAAGACATTTTTGGGGTCAAATATTATGTTTTAAGGGTCAAAAAACATTATTCTGATGACAAAACGTGCAATTTGTTTTTAAAATAACTTAAATTCAATAAAAGTTCAAAATAGTAATACAGCCTATCGCCTGTTGCGTCAAAAAAAATTTGTTGAAAAGTTATTTTTTTCGACGGTTTTATATGTTTTTTGAGGCGCTGATTCCGAATATCTGGTTCACTTCCACGTGGAAGGTCGGCTTCAGTTAAAAAAAACGCAAAAATATGTGAAAAAGTCGCAACATTTTTACTCTTTCTTCGGATTTTCGCTTATTTTTCAAAAAATATTAGTTTTTCGAAAATTATTTAAATTACAAAGTTGGAGTAAATATAATTTCCTACAAAATGCACTATTCAATTTTTGTTTTCCGAAGAATAGTTTTGCCTTTATAACAAACACACTGAAAAACAGAGAAACAAACATCCTCTGTTTAAATTATGCTGTGTTAAAATTATCTGTTTTTCAATGCGTCATAACGTGAAAACTATTGTTCGGAAAATAAAAATTGACTGATGCATTTTGTAGGAAATTTTGTTTACTCCAACTTTGCATTTTTTATATAATTTTCTAGAAACTAATATTTTTTAAAATATAAGCGGAAACCCGAAGATAGAGTAAAAATTTGGCGATTTTTTCACTTTTTTTTTGCGTTTATTGATATGAAGCCGACCTTCCGCGTGGAAATGAACTAGATGTATTCGGAATCAGCACCCCAAAAAACATATAAAACCGTCGGAAAAAAATAACTTTTCAAAAAAATTTTTTTGAAGAACTGCCATTGACTGTATTACTATTTTGAACTTTTATTGAATTTAAGTTATTTTTTAAAACAAATTGCACGTTTTGTCATCAAAATAATGTTTTTTGACCCTTAAAACATAATATTAGACCCCAAAAATGTCTTTCTGTTATTAAAAGAACCGAATATAGGCCCTTGGTCGCCATCTTGTTATGACGTCATAACCGTCAAACCACGCCCTAAAATTTTGGGCTCCCATCGATTTTTTAGTTCTTATAATATGATTATCTAACATCCCTGAAAGTTTCATGAAAGTATCACATTTTACAGTTTTTATGTAATAAGCCACCCAACTAGGGCAAAAACATGTCAAACAACATCGCTTTATTGGTTTCTGCACTTAAACTACTTTAGATAATTTTGTTTCTGCCGTCTCATCTGCAGCTTTTTTGGGAATACAGTTTTTTATTTAACCGCATACAAACACTATATGCGATTGGAAAAGTCATTCTTTAGAGGTTAGGTCCATCAAGTCATAGTAAAAACCATATTTTTAAAGTTTTTGTACGAATCGCGCAAAACTAAGGACGCTTTGGTAGCTGTATATTTAAAATTTCCATGTTTGTGGCCATTTATTACATCCATGGGATTGATATTTTGGATCTATGAATCACTTTGTTAAAAAAGGACATCAAGTTTATACCCCAGATTATAATATTGAACTAATTAACTAATTTTGTAGGCTTTTAAAGAGCAAAATCGTTTTACTGTCCACAAAGTTACACCTAAACAACTATCTATTTGACTTCGAAGATTTCTATATTAACATTTTGAATTGGCTGACCCCTATTTTTGAGTCTAGAGTTGAAATCATTTATTAAAATAAGTATCTATACATCTACTAACCAAAAGAGAAAAAAATAAGGAGTTATAATAATAAAAATTATTATGGAGTTATAATAATACATATTACAACTCCATAATAATTTTATGGGTTAGTATTTAATAAGGAAATGTTATTTTCAACTAATATTCCTACTTTTATTACCAAATCCTTAAAAATATCAGAGGTAAGCTATGAAAATAGGCTTGAATTCTCTGTTTATTGCAGACACCTGTCAAGTGCAAAATTTCAATAATTTTTATGCAAAGAATAAAAATATTAAAGAAGTTCTTTTCGTCTATAAAATATCCAAATGAGGTCTACTTTAAGAAAAAAAATTTCTAAAAGTGAGCTTCTATACAGTTTTTCTCGTTTATCTCAAAACAAGAAAAGTGGCGTTTGACATGTTTCTGAAATAAGGGATTCAATTCTGGTATACTACTTTTTTTACTTTTGATCAGTTAAAACCTTTTTAACAAAACTTACCAAAATTTATGTACATAACCGCGCAGCCATCTTTACATCTCCAAGGTAAGACAGTCGACATTTCTTCTGTCACAAATACTGAAAGCAGGTCTAAGGAAGGGATAATGTAACACTCGGGATGTTCCTTGCGAAACTTCATCCACTTTTTCAGATGTTCTAGAGCTCTTTCAACCTTAAATTTTCTACATGTGAGAAAAATAAGGAGCTCGCTGTCTACGAACCCGAAGTCCTTCAGGAGATCTTCATCTGAAAATTTAAATTTATGTATATATTTTTCAAAGTAAGGTAGTAGCTAAAGGAGACAGCCTTTATACTTCGCTGTTGATTGAATACTAAATGTGAATTAGGGTCACTTGGGGTAAGTGGGACCCCTTTTTGGCCTAGTACATTTTTGGAGCTTTATAGAAAAAATTTGAAAGGGTTTATTTTGTACTTGTTGACTAATTTCGTTAAAGAGTCTATCGATAAACAAAAATTTATCAGTAGTTTCTAAAATAAAGCTTTATATTTTTCTTAACTGGTCTTTTTTTATCAAAAATGAGATGAGTGACCCACTTACCCCAAGAGATGGGGTAAGTGGGTCACCGCCTCTTTATTTATATTTAAAGCAAGCAAAACTTAAAAGGAAGTAAGTGGGTCTTACTTGATAAAATACAGTAAATTTCAATACAAAATATTTTATTGTAACTGTGTCCATGAGTGAGAAATATACTCACATAAAAATCAATATGACAAGGTAAGAATAGAATGAAAAGCAAAATAAGTATTTTAAAGAATATTTTGTAAGGCCATTGGGATATGTTTTACTTTAGCATATAAAATAGTGTTTAAAAAACATAATAAGGTTGATTAAGATTTATTTTGGCACTTAAATACACATTGTAAGATAAAAAAGAAATCACACACACTAAATGAGAATGAACACTATTGATGAGATATTTCACTTAACTCACCATAACTTAAATTAAAACTCAAATTTGATATAAAATGTCAATCAAACTATGTTCGTATATCAAATGGGACCCTCTAGAACCACTTATATCATAATAAAGGGTCCCACTTACCCCACACTGAGGGGTCCCACTTACCCCAACCATGCTAAAACTATGGGGTAAGTGGGACCCCCCTGTTAAACACTTCAAAATTAAAAATTTTGAAAAATTTCAAATTGCCGTATGTAATTTAGGTTAAACTCTGCAAAACAGTTTAATAATGTTAATAAATGTAATGAAAACTTACCTAGAAATACTTCTTTGAAAAATACGTCTTGAACTCTCCAAAAAATCCATTCTGGGAATCTATTTTAAATTAGTTCTATAATCTTAAAAATAAATTAAACAAATCTCAAATATATGCAAAACTCATCGGTGTGACAGGCTGGAACATAATCAATGCGAGTTAGTGTGAAATTTCCTGTACATATAATAGTTTTAGGGGGGTGACCCATTTACCCCAGTGACCCACTTACCCCAAGTAACCCTATAAGCCTTCAAGGTCTCAAAAGATGCCAATCAATATTCACATTAATCCTACAAAGTTTCCCATTCTGCACCATCTTCATATTAATCACCTTTACATTACATCAAAGTATAGTTTCATATTATTATCTCTGCTTTAACCAGACATAATTAAATTTTAAACATGATGTAAAAAGTAGCAGATTAAGCAGCAAACTTGATAACTAAATATTTTACAATTTAACCACTTAACAGTGACATATATTTCAGAAAAATTGACCAAAAATGGAAAATTTTTTGGTTGCTTAATTTTGTTCTTTATATTATTATTAGTGTTAGAAAATAGTTTTTTATCACAAAAATCAAAATTTAAATGAAATTACAAGTGTATTAATTACTTTAACATACACATAAAAAAGTATATTCTATTAGGAGGAAGATTATCCAAACATAATGTCTCCCAATCTCTAAACGAAGAAAAATCACTATCATCATCAAACTAAGTTTGGGCTTCACAAACGGAAGCGTTAATTTTTCTCCAACCCGAACTCAGTTCGGGCATCACAAATTCTGCAAGTATAAGTTGCCCGAGCTCAGTTCGGTTGGCACTGTTAAGGGGTTAAATTGAAGGAATTTAATAAATCCTTCTACGAACTAGAGAAACTGGGTTACATATTTTTTCTCTTGGCAAATTTTGTACTATCTCAATAGCGGCTCTGGAATGCTTTTGTGACCGCGTTTTCCATGGTTCTGAATTTTTTTTGTGTATTTAACTAGACCCCTTAAATCTCTTCAGATACACCCTGTCCCTATGAGGATTTTTTTCTACTATGGACGAAAATCAAACTTAGCTGTAGGATTTGTATTAAATTTACTTTAGTGTGGGTGATATGAATTTAGTAGAGTAATACGACTTTTGGGATCTTACTTGCAACAAGTTCTTTCAGGGTTCTAAGTTTCTTCTCAGCTATATCAGGTAAATAATTAATCTCCCTTGTCGCCTTTTGTTGGAAAAACTCCGGTAGGTCATCCATATCCAACGGCAGCATCTTCTCTTCAGTGTTAGCTGTATTCAGATCTCGGTTGGACATGATTCCTTACAAAATCAGTTGAGCATAAACGAGCATATATATATATATATATATATATATATATATATATATATATATATATATATATATATATATATATATATATATATATATATATATATATATATATATATATATATATATATATATATATATATATATATATATATATATATATATATATATATATATATATATATAAGGTACTTGTACCCAATATGGACAGGGCTCTCAATATGGACACCCCTAATATTTTTAAAACTAAGAAACTTGAACGAAAGTTGGCACTATATATTCTTGAAGAAAAGCAGTTTAAAAGAAAATTTAGTCTGGAAAGTGCAAAAAAGCGCGCTGTTTGCCATTTTGAAGGAAATTTGTGTTTTCATGGTTGCTGATGGTATTTACAGGTTAAGTTTAAATTCTTATTACATATGGTAAAATTACTTTAAATATTAAAAAGTGGAGTGTTTTAGAAAGCGGATAAAACATATTTTCGTTTGCTATTGCGTATATTGCTTGAAAATGTTTTCTTTGTTTATTTATTACAAGATTAAGTAAAACTACGCCCTGTTCCCTGTTCCTGTATTATGGACACCTTATGTCCACATTGGAAATACAGCAAGTGAATCTTCAGATTCAAAAATTTGTAAAATAATTATCTGTTTTATGTTATTTTATTTAGCTAATTCATAATAAATTTGTGTTTATATGTATTTTTAATCTTAATTATACTATCCGTACATAACATTACGAAGTGCATGTTCTAAAGATATTTACTGTGCCCCTTCTCCCCCCGCAATACTTTAAGACATATTTTTTTTATCCCCTCTCCTCTAAAATCCCTTGGAAGAGTGGTTCTTCCATACACCCTGGGTAGAAGGTCAATAAGTAGCCACCTGTCCATAATAGGGACAGGTGGTTCCTAATATGGACACTTGCAAA
Source organism: Tetragnatha versicolor (assembly GCA_024610705.1). Lineage (NCBI taxonomy): Eukaryota > Metazoa > Arthropoda > Arachnida > Araneae > Tetragnathidae > Tetragnatha > Tetragnatha versicolor. The sequence goes on from JANDEH010000003.1 coordinate 43,087,827, forward strand.
CATTTTTTGTTTTTATTATTAAAAATTAAACCAGAATAATTACAAGGTCGCTAATTTTAATAATGAGAGTCAACAGTCCAGGGATAGTGGTCATAGATTTTTGGAGTCCTATGACGTGTACAAGGGGGCGAAAAAAATACATTTTCCTTAGGGTGTCCATATTAGGCACAGGTACCTTATATAAATCTTTCACAAAATACTAATATAAATGTAAAAAAAATAAATGTGTTTGAAGCAATTTAAAGAACAAAAATAAAACAAAATTCAAATAAGTAAAAGTATTAATTAAATCTTTTAAAAAATGCTTCATTGAAAGTGTTTGACCCAGGGGTTCTCAAACATTTCCAAGTCTCGGGACCCTTTGGAGAACACCCTTTTCTCATGGCTCCCCAGTCATATAATATCTATCGAACGGATTATTATTTAATTTTTTTTGGATATCAGACATTTTTCGCCCTGTATTAAAATAATTGGTATGATCTCCCTCTAAACTACATTTTGGCTGCTGCAATGTGTCAGATTTTCAAAAACAAACAAGTGTTGGTAAAATGAAATGTATGGTAAAATGAAATATCTAGTCAATTTTTCAAAAAAAAATGTACAGGTAATCAAGTATTTTAATTTAAAAGTCGAGAAAAAACACGCGACTGAAAACGTTTATTGTTTAAATCGTACGATGACATCAACAATCATACCATCAACCTCATTTATTGCTTTCCAACAATGTTTATCGTACGATGACGTCACATCCCAAACTCTTGTTTGTCAAACGTTTTCGCGCGCTTTTAAAAAGGGGATTTTGTTAATTTTTTTGACAATCAAAAAATTTCTCGATCGGCCTCAAATTTTAGGTAGATTTTTTATATTTTTATAATCGATTCTTCTTGCAAAAATATAAAAAAAAATCATGCAACTTCCTCATTTTGTCTAATAAATCTTTTTTTATTGAAACACTCCCCCAACCTAGAAAAACCCATAAAACCATCTTTTTGCACACTTTTATCCAGTTTTTCCGAATTATTATCCCCTTATTTACATCTTTATGGTCATTCCACCTAAAATTAGATAACTTTTCGGATTAAAAAAACAATGCCTCACCTTGGGTTGCTCTCAGCACCCCTGTCATCTCTTCGGGCACTTCATGATTCTTCTTTGGGAACAAATTTTTTAATACTTTTATAACATCTAATCCATGATTTTTGAACCCTTATTTCATCAGCTATACGTACTCTATCTCACTCACCAAACACGAACTAACAGTTTAATCAAATCTAGATTTCTTTACGCTGTGTAAGACAAAAATTGTCTGACATGAGCAAAATGCTTGACACTTGTTCTGAAGTCTTATATTAGCAGGAAGATATTTTTCTAAAAACAAGACTTCGGAAGTACAAAAGTTAATTTTTTACGACAACCTACTGATGTACAATAAAATCGTTTGACTTACCTTCAACTGGAGTTGGATTTCAATGAACAAGTTTAACTAATCGAAAAACTCCAAATAGGAAAAAGTACTTATAATAAACCTTGATAGGTTTAGTTTCAAGCTATACCAGGTTGTAGTAATTTCCTAAAAGCAGTAATAGAGCTTTACAGTATAAAATGTTAAAAATAGCGAACGAGATATTCGATGTCTCTAACTAAATACATTATCGCATTTGATTTGAAGCGTTTTGCTCATCGTATTCGAGTGAAAAAATTGATGCGTGATAATAAGTACCAAAGGGAAGTCGTATAAAATTTCCTTTTGAAAGTATATAATCTTCTTTCATTGTGGGAAATGATTTCCCTTTTGGTTACTAAACATGGTTTAAATCGCTAAAAATATCTGTTCATTACCATTTTCACTGTGTAAATTCGTATATTTACCATTTACTTTCATGTATATTGAAGAAAGAATAATCGCATAGTCTTACAACCTTTGAAGTAAAGTAGTTTCTCTTTATCGGAGGTTTATCTCTTTGTCTTATGTTAATTGTCTAACGGAAAATCAAAAACTTCAATAAAAAGTAATAATACCTTTTTATTGACAAAAACTTCAAGACATTCTACTCTTTGGGATTTTTTATTCGTTTCAGTGTTTTAAATTCAAACACAGACTTATTTTCTGTTGAAAAAGTTTTTTGTTCAGCCACCATCATTAGGGGAGTGTGGGGTATAATAAGAAATTGGGGGAATAAGAAATATTTAATTTGCAGTTTGGTGTGTGGGTATAAAAATCATCACAGAATATCTTCAAGACATACTCAATATCCCATAAAAATTTATAGTTTTAGAATGATTATTTCAGTGAAAAATTTTCGTTTGAAATAATAATGTCAGCAAAATCATCCACCTAATCCTAAAGTCATGCTTTTTCAACTATTTCCATTTATCTTGTTTTTGCTATTAAATTCTTATGGAATTTTATTTGTGAACTTTTCAGAAGGTTTAACGGGCTATACAGGGTGTCCCATAAATAATGGGTCACACTTCTAGGGGGGATAGAAGACACCTAGATGAGTCAGAATCACATAGGATTCGGGGGTTCCAGACCAAATCCCAGGGAGTTAAAAATGGAGCGACACCCAAAAAAAATTATTGAAAAATTTAATTTGTAGAAGAACTGCTATTGGTAGAAATTTAATTATGGTCTCAAAAATTGTGGTTTAATATTATCTTTAAAATTATCTCAAAAGTCTTCACCTTAAAAAATTTTTTATTATGAAAAAAGTTAAAAAAACCACAAAAAAATGTGAAAATTCTGCCCAAACCTCATTTTGTATTTCGAAATCCTCTCCTTTGATTTTATAATCTGAAAGATCATAGTTGTAAACCCTTAAGTCCAAAGTTTCACGTAAAAACCATCTATATTAAACGCTTGAGATCCTGTTAAAGTTCGTTTTTTGGGTGCGCAAAGTGGTTTCCTCTAGCCGTTTCCAAAACGACAGTCTGCGGACGAAAAAAACGGACTTATACCGTGCTTTAACAGGATCTCAAGCATTGAATATTGATGGTTTTTACGTGACACTTTGGACTTACGGGTTTACAACTATGATCTTTCAGATTATAAAATCAAGAGAAAGGATTTCGAAATACAAAATGAGGTTTGGGCAGAATTATCACATTTTTTTGTGGTTTTTTAACTTTTTTCATAATAAAAAAAATTTTAAGGTGAAGAATTTTGGGATAATTTTAAAGATCATATTAAATCACAATTTTTGAGACCATAATTAAATTTTTACCAATAGCAGTTCTTCTACAAATTGAATTTTTCAATAACTTTTTTGGGGTGTCGCTCCATTTTTAACTCCCTGGGATTTGGTCTGGGACCCCCGAATCCTATGTGATTCTGACTCGTCTAGGTGTCTACTATCCCCCCTAGAAGTGTGACCCACTATTTATGGGACACCCTGTATAATTCACATTTTGTTCTTCAATTTAGGGTTGCGGATCCTTCTTAAAAGTGCCCTGTTTCTTATTAGGGGCCATTCATTAATTACGTAAGGGTCTCGAGGGGAAGGGGGGTTGGAAAAATCTCTACATACCCTTACTTGGGGGTTGGGGGGTCAAACCCATTCTTACGTAAGATTTTCCGAGTTAATGTAAACAACTTACAATTATTCTAATCAAATTACTATTGATTGAATAACCCCAGAAAAACTTAAAAATGCTGAGGATCTCGGTATATTATCGAAGCTTTAATTTTTAAAAAATGAAGGTATATCAATAATAATAATAATAATAATAATAATAATAATAATAATAATAATAATAATAATAATAATAATAATAATAATAATAATAATAATAATAATAATAATAATAATAATAATAATAATAATAATAATAATAATAATAATAATAATAATAATAATAATAATAATAATAATAATAATAATAATAATAATAATAATAATAATAATAATAATAATAATAATAATAATAATAATAATAATAATAATAATAATAATAATAATAATAATAATAATAATAATAATAATAATAATAATAATAATAATAATAATAATAATAATAATAATAATAATAATAATAATAATAATAATAATAATAATAATAATAATAATAATAATAATAATAATAATAATAATAATAATAATAATAATAATAATAATAATAATAATAATAATAATAATAATAATAATAATAATAATAATAATAATAATAATAATAATAATAATAATAATAATAATAATAATAATAATAATAATAATAATAATAATAATAATAATAATAATAATAATAATAATAATAATAATAATAATAATAATAATAATAATAATAATAATAATAATAATAATAATAATAATAATAATAATAATAATAATAATAATAATAATAATAATAATAATAATAATAATAATAATAATAATAATAATAATAATAATAATAATAATAATAATAATAATAATAATAATAATAATAATAATAATAATAATAATAATAATAATAATAATAATAATAATAATAATAATAATAATAATAATAATAATAATAATAATAATAATAATAATAATAATAATAATAATAATAATAATAATAATAATAATAATAATAATAATAATAATAATAATAATAATAATAATAATAATAATAATAATAATAATAATAATAATAATAATAATAATAATAATAATAATAATAATAATAATAATAATAATAATAATAATAATAATAATAATAATAATAATAATAATAATAATAATAATAATAATAATAATAATAATAATAATAATAATAATAAACGAAATATTTTGAAAAACGAAATGGAATATTACGTAAGAATAGGGGGGAGGGGTTTGAAAAATATTATGTACCCTTACATGGGGTAGGGGGGGTTCAAAATTGCCAAAATCATCCTTAAGTAATTAATGAATGGCCCCTTACCCCATTCAATCAAAATTATGGGGTAATAAGAAACACTAGCATTTTATGCATGAAAATTAATTTATCGAATTTTTCTCTATATTATATTAATATTTAATTGTTCTTATTTCATTTATCAAGTTTAAACTTTAAATTCAATTAATTTTATTTCTACTTAATTTTCCTTAAATAGGCGAGTTGAAAGACAACGTTTACTCACCACTTTAAAGTTAAAATTTATAACTAATTCGATAGACAGATAATATAATTATAACGTTTTAATTTAAGTTATGGTGAGTAAATTAAAATATTAAGTCCGTTTTTTTTATATTTAATTTTCCGAGAAATTAATTAAAAACTATATTGAATCCCAAGGGGTGGGGAGTAGGTTCGAGGGTGTCTTCATAAACCTCCTGAATCATTGAAATTTGAAGAAATGGGGTAGCGCTGAGTTTATACGGAGGAAGTGGAACCAACCTTAAAAAAACTGAGCTTGCAAAAAAATCGAGTTGATTTTTGGGGATAATAACCAATTAGTATCACAAAATAAAATAAGAGAAACACCATTTGATTAATTTTTTCATGATTTTCAAATATTTTGTATAAGAATATAGCGTTGCTTATAACTTTCAACTTGTACTTAACTTAAGACTAATTTTTAACTAGGCATAAATCGAAAGGTTTTTAATGAAAAGTTTTGAAAATTACTGGGGTTATAAAATACTCTTTAGAGATTACATTAATATCTTCATTTGATTTTTAATTGTTTTAGTTAGTAAAATAATTTGATGTTTCCTATTACCCCAAACGGGGTAATAAAATACAGTTGCTTGGGGTGATAAGAAACAAGTAAAAACTCCCCTTCCCCTTTTACTTAAGAAATTCATTATATTTTTGCAAAGAAAGCTATTAACGGTGCAAACATTCTGTAAAAAAATCAGCTTCATAAACTTAAAGGAGAATTTTGTGGAATTTTTAATGTTTCTTACTACCCCATTTGAATCTTATTACCCTACTCTCCCCTAATTTTGGAGTAAACGACAAAACTGGTTTTACCAAGAGTACAAATATTCATTATAAAATAGGTAGTAGTTAATAAATCTGAGGCTAGATCCTTGAAAGAGTTAGTTGTCTTTTTTCCCACTTCCCGATTGTTCCTTTCTGGATTTCCTTTTATCAAGATCCTATTGAAAAAAATATTCAATTGCATCTACTAGGGGAAGTTCTCCTAGGATTTAAAGCGCACTCTGACAGAGAAAAGAGTGGTATCGCGGGCGCTTGCAGGCAGGAGGTGATGAATATTTGACATCTGGAATTTTATTGAATATTTTCCCCTGATAACCTTGCATTTTTATCCACCTCCCACCCACCCACCCAAAAGTGCCCGCTATCCTCTTTATTTCTCGATCAGTGTGCGCTTTTTTTTCGGACAGTGTGCGCAGTTTCATCCAGATTGATTAAAAAAAATTTAAATCGTGAAATGTTTTTATGGTAATCGATTCTGGAAGTAATTTTATGTAGGAAACCAAAATTTCAATTGATTTTATCTATTAGTTTTTGATAGAACGAACTAGGAAGAGCATTTGCGGTATGCATTCGGCAACGGTATACGGCCCCTTAAGATATTAATTGGTTTTTATCAAAAACTATTGGATAAAATCGATTGAAATTTTGGTTTCCTACATAGAATTACTACCAGAATCGATTACCATAAAAATATTTCACGATTTACAATTTTTTTTTAAATTTGTTTTTAAAAAATAAATTTTTTTAATCGATCTGGATGAAACTGGGTATTTAAGGGTTTGGGGGAGTGGCCTTTCAGAAAAACTAATAATGATTGGGGGTGCCCATTGGAAAAAAAGTTAGTGTTTCGTTTAATATGAAGACGACCCCCTAAGGACTCGAAAAATTTGTTTTGGTAAAAGAATACTTTAATTAATGAAAAACGACCCCTCTTTTGTCTTCCTAACCCAAGTGGTTCGCCAGAAATCGCAACTGAGTCGTATTTTCCTCAACTGTACATTTTGCTGTGGGTTAATGAATGAATGAATGAATAAATGAATATTGTTGTTGTTACTATATATATAATCCCCCTGGTGTGTGAATGAATGAATGAATAGATGAATAAATTAGTTGATTTAAAACTACTAAAAAATTAAATATTCATTTTATTTATTAGATTCCTGAATGTTCAGTCTACAACTTCTGCAAGGAAATAAAACTTATATTATTATTAGTGTTTGTGAAAGATCATCAACTAAAAAAAATCAAAGCTACAAAGTCAAATGGCAAGAGCATATAAAGTGAGGTATGTTTATGCTATGAAACACATTACATACTCCCAATTAACCACGAATCTTTATTACAGATCTTAATTAATAAACATACAGATGAATGCAATAAAAAATCGTAGGAAGTCGTAGAATTTTTTAATTGAAAAATTGTAAACATTGTTAAATAGCTGTGTAAATTAACTTATGTCTTTAAATGATACATTGAAAAGATGGGACTTTCATATTGTTTGCATTTCGCATAAGGTTGCTTATGCTTATAAATCATATTCGACTCTAAAATTTAATGTGCGTGAATTCCTATTTTGCATTTTGAATAACCATGGGATATTTAGTTTTTTCGTATGCTGTGTACTGTTTACTATAAAATGTCTTTGTTGGATGAGAGGTTTAAGTTTAGGCAATAGAAAATAATATATCTTCCCAACATAAACAATTTTTGAAAAGAAAAATAAATAAAAATCATTATAAAAGTAACATTTAATTGTTACAAATACGATTTTAATGAAAAAATATACTTCCTAAGATACTTGTAGAGATAGTAATTTTCTCATTCTATACAACTTTAATCTATCTCTATATATATAAAAACGTTTGTGGCTATGTATGTAACGCATCTCCTCCAAAACCACGCCGAAGGCGTGGATAAAACTCGGTATATAGACGTATCTCGAGGCGAGAACGATCACTGTCAAGTTTTCCAAGCTCGAAAATCGAATATTTACGAGTAATTAGCGAATTTATAGCCGAAAACGCTTATTTCTCCAATTCTCTACTAGAGTAGATCTGCTCGACTCACTATTGTAAACGAGATTAAAACCTCAAAAATTAAATATTTTAACAGGAAAAACTCTATAATTGTCCATTTCAAAGCTTTATCAGCTATGAAAACATCAAAATAAATTCCAATAATTCATTATCAAACGTTATTTTCCTTTATTTAAAGATTTTTTCCTTTAAAATAAAAATATTTATGGAAAATGTAATTTTTTTCATGCAAACAAATTTTGAAAATTATGCATTGTTTCAAAAGACATGGTTCACTAGACTCTTATATTTACTACTAGACCTTTTATTTTATTTCCAAATTTGTTACTTTTTTCACTAGAATTATTAATATTAACCAGATATTTTTTATTATAGTTGTTCCGAATTTGTTACTTTATTAAGATGGAACAAGACACCGGGATATTAAACATTACCGGGAACACCGGGATAGGAAAAATTACCGGGAACACCGGGATAGGAAAAATTACAGGGAACAAACACCATGATAGGAAAGGCGTCGGGGATACCGGGATGATTGGTAATTGTTGATTTACAAAATTATATATATATAAATGTATTTTAAGAAAACTTAAAAAAATTGCATTTATACACTCCACCCGAGCAAGGCCGGGCATATCGGCTAGTCTATAACTAAAAACGTTTGTGGCTATGTGTGTGGGTATGTGGGTATGTAACGCATCTCCTCCAAAGCCACGCCGCAGGCGTGGCCAAAATTCGGTATATAGGCGTATCTCGAGGCGAGGACGATCACTGTCAAGTTTTCCAAGCTCGAAAATCGAATAATTACGAGTAATTAGCGAATTTATAGCCAAAAACGCTTATTTCTCCACTTCTCTACCAGAGTGGATCTGCTCGACTCACTATTGTTAACGAGATGAAAAACTCCAAAAATCAAATATTTTAACAGGAAAAACTCTACAGGGTGATTCTAAATTACGTGGACAAACTTCGCATGGGGGTAGAGGGGACCTAGACAAGCATATTTCGCATAGGAATGGGGGGGGGCGCATCCTTACCGTTTAAGAGCTAGGACCTAATGTAGTGCAAGCACGTTTCAAGAGGCCGTTTTTAGAAGGCCCGTGTGACGAAACAAAACATAATAAAATGAAAAACATTATTGTATGAGGTACAGGAGTATCCGTACAACTTAAATCCTCAATGTGATAGAAATTGGACCACATGCTAAACCGTGGGGTTAGTATTAAAACGTGCAATATTAATTTCTCAGTCAAACAATGGAGTTCCCTTAATGGTATTTAGAAAAATGATAATCGGGGAAGGAATTTTCGATGATCAAACAGTTTCAATGATCAATGTTACGATCATTGAAAATTCCTTCCCCAAACGTCATTTTTCTAAATACCATTAAGTGATGTCCATTCTTTGACTAAAATATTAATATTGCACTTTTGAAACTCACTCCACGGTTTAGAAAGTGGTTCAAATTGTATCGAATTCATGGTGTAAGTAGTAAGAATACTTCCTTACCTTATGCAATAATGTTTTTCATTTTATTATGTTTTGTTTAGTCACACGGGCCTCCTAAAAACGGCCTCTTGAAACGCGCTCGCACTACATTAGGTCCTAGCTCTTAAACGGTAAGGATGCGCCCCCCCATTCCTATGCGAAATATGCTTGTCTAGGTCCCCTCTACCCCCATGCGAAGTTTGTCCACGTAATTTAGTATCACCCTGTATAATTGTCCATTTAAAAAGGATGTAAGTTGTGAAAACGCCAAAATAAATTCAAATAATTTATTTTCAAACGTTTTTTTTCCTTCATTTCAAGATTTTCTCCTTTAAAATTTAAATATTTATGGAAAAGGGTAAATTTTTTTTCATGGAAAACAACTTAAAAATAAAACATTGTTTCAAATGAAGCGATTCACTAGACTTTTAAATTTACTAGACCCTTTATTATTGTTTCAAATTTGTTATTTTGTTCACCAGACTCATGAATTTACTAGGAAACATTGCCGAGAACACCGGGAAAAGAAAAATTACCGGGAACATCGGGATAGGAAAAAATACCGGGATTACCGGGACATAAAAATTACCTCGAACATCGGGATAGGAAAATTATCGGGAACATCGGGATAGGAAAATTATCGTGAACATCGGGATAGGAAAATTATCGGGAACATCGGGACATAAAAATTACCTCGAACATCGGGATAGGAAAAGTATCGGGAACATCGGGATATGAAAAATTACCGGGAACATCGGGATATGAAAAATTACCGGGAACATCGGGATAGGAAAAAGGCGTCTGGGATACCGAGATGATTGGTAATTGCTGATTTAAAAATTTTAAATATATTTTGAGAAAATTAAATTTCAAAAAAAAAATTATGCACTCCACCCGTGCAAGGCCGGGTATATCAGCTAGTATTCCTATAAAAATGTATAACGGATTTCCTTCAGAATTCAAACGCACATTTTTCTTCTGGGGCTAAATATTTTTTCAGCCACCATGTCATGTCATAGTCTTTCAGGTTTCCTCCAAGGTTTGACGGCAAAATCTCCCTGGGGAAATAATTCACCAAAGTGTCACTGGACTTATGAATTTCAACCTAAAATAATAAAAAAAACTGCCATTAATACCTGATCTGATGATCTGGAAAGTTGATCACGAAAACAGTTAGAAAATTGTAGAGCTTTAAAGTAATTATTTTGTCTATATATCTAAAAAAATGATTTCCCCTACCCATTTTGACAAACGTACAGAAGACATCCTTTTAATCAAGTTTTTAAGGGACTTGGAAGAGAAGACTGTACTAATGAAGTGAGAATTGGATACAGTGTAGTTATAATTAATAAAAATTATTTACGTGCAAATGGGTATTAGTTATCAGAGCTCAACTTTCGTCTAGAAAAGGGACTCGACCAGGGATTGCCAACCCGTGGCTCGCGTGCCCCAAAGTTGTTCGTTTGATTTAAATAAGGGGCACACCAATATATTGAAAAAAAGTTGTGACGTCATCAATAAATGTATCACAATTACTCGGGGAAGTTTTTTTATTCTATCTGATTTGTTTTCTAAAAGGATAGAGACGTATGATTTATCTTTATATAAAAGCTTTTAATAGAAAAACTAGAAAAAATATATCATATTTAGGATGATTTTTAAAAAAACTTACTCATATTTAGGATTTTTAATATGTGATTATGTAACTATAGTAATTCATATATCCGAAGAAATATTGTTATTTTATATAAATTTAATACAATTTACAATAAACAATATAAAGTTGTGGTGATTTTTAAGCAAAAAAATCTTATATGGAATTATGTTAACATAATTCCATATAAGATTTTTTAAGATATAAGATAAGATTAAAAAAGGAAAAACAGAGTCAAGAAATGCTATTAAGGAAATTGATGTTGTAGACCCAATATCTTACCCTTTCTCTCACTTTTGCTGGCAAGAAAAACTTTCCCGTTTGCCATATTACTCTACCTATTCCAAACGCATTCAGAAAATGAACTGCTTTGAATCTAGCCGGAGAAATTGCCTGAAAAAAATTTAAGAAAAAATTAAGAATAAAACTACAAGAAAGAGTTGTTTGATCGATATATCATTTATATCGTTTCTTTGGGTGATTAAAATCATTTATTTAAATCTGTCGGTTTAAAAAAAAAGGGAAAAGTCTAAAAACCAAGTTTGGAGAAAGTCTAAAAGAGACCAGTATCAGTAATGGAATTTTTATAACCACCAAATTTGTACTGAAAAATCATGTTTAGAGTACAAAATCATTAAAAAGAATATAAGTATATTTAATAATATTTTACAGTTAAAAAGTTCATGGACTTATTTCCTTTTTCAACCTTATGAAACTTCAGATGAGAAAAGAAAATCTTAAAAACTACATAATCAAAAATAAAATTATACATCTGCTAATCGCAATGCCCAAAAGAAAAAAAAGGGAAAAGTAATAAAGACTAAGGCGAATAAAATTAAAAATTATTATGAAACTGTGTCATTAAGGCAGTATAAATGGAGTAATAAGGGAATATCAATAGAGTCAAGCATTCACTGAATGGAAAAGTTAAAAACACTTTTACATTAAAATCAAATTTTATTTTAGTTAATAAGTTTACTGAACAAATAATAAGAAAAGTAAAAAAATTAACTCAAAATTAAATTTAATCAAACAATACCATAAAGGGACATCGATTTCATAAATTTAAGGGGTTATATCTGCTTATAGGGTGTAGTTATTTTTCCCCCTCTTCAACACTCATCTGTAGAGCGAATCTTGGAAATTTTTTGGGGCACAAAAAGTCTTTTTTTTTTTCATTTTTTGGATTTATTTCCTTTTCAAAAACTGGTTAAAAAAATTGCCGAAAAAATTAAGAATTAGATACTAATTAGATACATGAAATATACTCGTATATGAAATATTATTTGGCAACTTTTTTGCCTTACGAATAAAATATTTAGATTTCTATTATGAGAGCAGATGTTTACAGTAAAGGCACAGAAGGCATAAATATATTACTCACAAAAATCCCGTACATGAATAAGTGCAAGTTGGTAGGTGTGCAAATCTTCAAGATCTCCATGGGTGCGTCCAGATTGATTATCACTTTAAATCCGTTTACTTGGGTCATTGGCTTCCTAAGGCATTGCAATATCACAAAGGTGAAGAACTGCTTCATAGGCTCTAGAGGGTGCCGTCTGGAATTATATTTACCTAAGAAATACAAACGCTTCATTAGTAGCTTTTTAAGTTACACATCTTTTACTCTCCTTAATTCAGAATTTTAATAGGAAACTAATTGTAAATTATCCGGACTAACTAGCTTTGGCGTTGACAGATGCTGAGAATTGAGGGAGTTGATCCAAGGGTATTCGGGATCTCATTCTAAAAGGATTTTATAAAACAATTGAATAACTACCCCAAAAATTTCCTTTTTTCATGTAAGCCCCCATTCAAAGATTTTTAAGTTCTGAATCAACTAATTAGCTTTTGACCCACGTTTTTGTCAGTTTTCTGTAAACTTTTCACTAAAAATGAGAGTCTTGGGGTTCTTTGAAATTTTACCTTTCGAAACCGGGTTAAACTAATTTTTAGTGTAATATGATTACACAATTTCTATGCTTTGTGGTTGGAAAAACTTTTTTTCTTTGCGGGGGGTCACCTTTTTTTTTAGCTACAAATAAAATATTTCGTAGGGACGATGTTCCCAATCTCAGGACTGGCTTCAACCTTATTCTAAATTACATCGTGTTTTAAATGATGGTTCGTCTCCCTCTTATATAATACGCCTCTTATGTTAGGTGCCATTGGTAAATAGGCACTATCCTTTTTAACTTTATAGTATTGAAATTTCCGATTTCAACAAATATATTTAGTGGATCAGTTCACAAATAAATATAGTATTTAAAATTACTTTTAATATGAAGTAATTGCCCTCATACCTTAAATTACAGAATTTCTCAGTGGGGGTGTTAAACATTTTTCCTCACCTGTAGGGGAGCGGTAGTTTTAAGTAGAGAGCCTGTATACGAGAGAGAGGCGACAACTCAGTATAGCGCAGGCAGATCGGTAAATCGGTTTTCTATTCGCCAAAAGCGGAGTTAGGTTTCCCTCCGTAGGATTTGCATGGGACGCGAGACAAGCGGCATGATACAGTTTGGACAGAATTTGATGCGCAGAGACGCTTATAAGTGAGTTGACGCCTCTCTCTCGTATACAGGCTCTCTAGTTTTAAGAAGGTTGAAAACCACTCCGTTTGAGCGTTATGAAGAGAATTTTCATAAACTTTTAATTGCTTGGAAAGGGAGAATTTTCAGATCTAATCCTTTAGAGCCAATCTGTAGTCTAAACAAAACAAGTCTCAATTATTCATGGGTTTTAAAGTAGTGCCAACTTGGCGACCTTTATAATTCTCCAAATCTCTCTCTCAAAAAGTGAAACAGATGGTTTTTGTAAGAGCATCTACTGCAAGTTTTTGAAACACATTACTGATTATTAGTTCTTTTATGGCGAATATTTTGACGGTTAAAATTGAATTTTCGGCTGTTGTTTATACTTGTTTAAAACTAATGTAATAAAACTTACCAAAATCTATGAACAAAACAGCACAGCCGTCTTGACACCTCCAAGGTAAAAGCGTTACCATTTCATCGGTCATGAACGGTGACAGCACTTCGTACGTGTGTCGGGTGGCTCTACTAGTTCTTAGGGAACTGTATTATCATCACCCTAGCCGTTATAATGTATAGTGGTTAGTGTATATTGACTGCGTTGGAACAAAATAGAGCGAAACAATTCGGTTGATTTGTTTAAAAATACACACATTTATTCTTGATTATGTATATATAATAATACATTCCATTAATTGAATAATTAGTTTTCTTAGTGGATATCAAATAGTACATATCATTCGCATGCATTAGCGTTCTAATTCGAGCCTTATTGGCTAAATTATTCAAATAAAATATGATCACACATCAAAACATATCAATGATTAAATAATATTATAAGTATATGTATACATACATAGGCACTTGGCACATACTTAACATGCACATATTCAACACATTATACAATTATTATCCCAGGCATTGTTCCCACTCATGGTCCGCAATATCATTTTTAATGAGGATTCTCTTATCATTACTTTCTAATTCTTCCTATTCATCCCTACGAAGTAACTTCCCAATCCTCCAATACACTAATTCTTATCCTTTACTTTTACCCTAAAGTTTAAGCTGGGATAAAACCCGCTGAATTAATGCTTACATTAGTTCACTTAATATGTAATACATTGCAAATTACTAATATCATTAGTAGACCGAGAAAGAATGCCTGAGAGCAATATCATGCGATAAACCATGCGCCTTATGGACGCATAAATTGAACACAAAATTTACAATACACATTTATGCAATAATATACTCATTATATTTAATGCTTGTGATAATCTGGACTGAGAGGAGAATTGGGGAAATTGCACCTACCTAAGAGAAGCAGCCTAGAGCTCCTCATTGTTCTCTGCTAAGTCAATCCGAGAGTGATATAGTGTTCACAATTGGGTTTCGCACCCGAGAATAGTTATTCTTGAACGATTAGTAATTCTTGATGATCACTTAAACAAAATGCACATTTTCTTACGAACTTAATCGCGCACTCGGGAAAAGATATCTTCTTGGATGCTAAGGGGTGTCCGATTATCTCGGGCCGTTGGCCAAAATCTTCGGGAGCCCAGCTCCGGAGGGGTAAGGAGTTTGTAATTCTTAATCACCGGAAGGTAAAGATTTTATGAGAGGTTTTCCGTCGTTCCTGACTTTAAATACGGCGCCGCCCACCTTTGGGTGGTGCTACCTTTGACCACTCGTGAGGGACCACCTACGCCCCCTGGGACTGTCCTGGACTCCTCACCCAATCTCCACGTTCCTTATTGTGTTGACCCTAGCCTATGGCAGAGTTCTTAGTGTTCCCCAGTGTATTCTATGTGGCCTATGGCGAGGCACTCTTCCAGCTTTGTTAGCCTCGAATTTATGGGTGACCATCGCCCTGCTTGCCGCTTGCCCCAGGTGTGCATACCAAATTTCCCTTTATTTCATCTAGCTTTGCCCTTGTGCCTCCCAGACCCTTTGTAACCCCCTTCTTGTTCCGGCGGTCTACCTGTCTCGTAAATTCGTCATCGTGTTTTCGCGCAGCTCTCCTTTCTCTTTTATTCCCGCTGTGGTGCGCTTTTTTTGCCCCCTTTTCCACGGGGAACTTGTGTGGTCTTTCCGGAGGGAGGTGATGCAGGTGGCCGATGGAATGTGTTTTGATTCCAGCTGGCCAACACGTGGGTATATAAAACGCCTCTGGGTGTTTTTTGCGAAACTTATTCCACTTGATAAGATGTTCAAAAGCTTTGTCCACGCTGAACTTTTTGCAGGTGAGAAAAATATTTAGCTGAGTATCAAAGAACTTTAATTCTTGTAGTGTATCCTCATCTAAAATTTAAATAAAAAAATTGCATTTTAAAAATTTATCTTTATAAAAATAGTAACTTTCATGTAATGTTCACACCAAACGCCTCCAAAACCTTGATAATTTCTATATTGCAGATAATTTCTATACCTTTTTAATATTGCAGTAACCTGCCATATGTAAAAATTTAATTTGTTTGGCAAAGAATCAGAATGTTAAAATAATTGTTTTTGTCTGTAAAATATCCAAATGAGGTCAATTTTAAGAAAACAAATTACTAAACACCTTCATATAAATGATGCGAGTTTCTATACAGTTTTTCTCGTTTTCCTCAAAAGAAGGAAATTGGCATTTGACATTTTTATGAAATAAGTGATTAAATATTAAAGGAGATTAATTTTATTATTGGCTATCTGGCATAATAATGACAAAATTCCGATGATAGGTAAGCACAAGTAAACTTAAAACAGTAAAAGCTTCTTATAGAACCACCTGTTTCACCTTTTGACAAGTTAACTTAAGTGAATGTCCATAGTTTTGACACATGACACTGTTTGACAACCAATGAATATTTAAAACTTGTCTTGTTTAGACTACTAAAATATCGCCATCTTGGCTACCAATAAGGATTTTCGCCAAGGTTAACTCTTTCAAAAGGTGAGACAGATGATTTTTATAAGAGCTTCTACTGTACATCAAAATTAATTAATAAATCTAGTTCAAAGGGAACTTTCTTGCATCTTACTTCCAATACGTCTCTTAAGTTCACCCAGGGTCTTTTCTGCTCCATAAGGGGAATAATTAATCTCCCTTATAGCCTTTTGCACGAAAAACTCCGGTAGATCGTCCATATCTAAAGGTAGCATCT
Organism: Tetragnatha versicolor; assembly: GCA_024610705.1. Taxonomy (NCBI): domain Eukaryota; kingdom Metazoa; phylum Arthropoda; class Arachnida; order Araneae; family Tetragnathidae; genus Tetragnatha; species Tetragnatha versicolor. The sequence goes on from JANDEH010000003.1 coordinate 43,104,577, forward strand.
CCTCTCCCTTGTTGACCGGATTTTGTACGCAGAAGGATGTCATCCCAATCAATTGACTAAAAACAAATATCGTTATGATGAAAATATACAGAAACTTGAAGTGTCCTTATAAAAAATAACTTTAAAAGGTAATACAATACAAATAAAACGAAGTTTGATAGGATTTATTTGCCTTGTGTTATTTTCGTGATCTAGTGTTCTGAAGATAGACTTTCTAGAGGAGTTATTGATTACCATGAAGCAAATACTTCTTCTGCATTCTTTCTTTTATCTAAAATTTCACTCAAGCTGTTAATACCCATTTGGAATTTGTGTATTGTTATTGGTTTTGTGATTAATGCTTTTTATCATTATTTTTATTTTTACAAAACATTAGTGTAATACATTATAAAAACATACGAACGCATTCATGTAATCATGCTATTACTAATGTTATAGTTGTCCTGAACAACTTTTTAATATCCAATAAGAACTTTTTTATGTAGTTACATAATATTTTAATTTTGTTGGTTCAGTTAGAAAACATTCCCTTATTTTTTAGTTTATTGGTGTACTTACCTTTACTCTGAACGTATCCTTTAAATATCTTCAAACTGTTTATGAATATTTTGATACAGTCTGTTAATAATATATTGTTACAGAAGTAGTAAAAGCTCGAAAATTTTAGGGGGGAGCTGGTTAAATAAGTAAAACTGGTTTTATTTTGTAAAACTTTTTTAATTTCTAATAATTAAATTTTAGGTTATTACAAAATATTTTATTTTTTATTTTATTGGTTGTGTTAGATATTATTCCCATATTTTTCAGCATATTGTGGTGTACTTTCTTCTCTGAACGTATCCTTTAAGTATCTTTAAACTGGTAATGAATATTTTGATAGCCTGTTAAAAATAATCTATTTTTACCGAAGTATAAAAGCTAGAATATTAGAAGGAAAACTAGTTAACAGAAGTAAAAATAGTTAAACAGATTGAAACAAGAACAAAGTATAGTGTATTACGTAATTCCATTTTCTACATTAATTTTAAAGCAAGAAGAAGATTCTTTTCTCAAAAATTATCCATCGTTAAAAATGTAGCTTATCTTCTGATGGTTATTACTTATCTCCTTTGTTATTTATATGAAACTGCTAGGATGGGGGTTTATTATAGACTAGTCTAATGATAAAAACAGTTAATCAAACTGATAAAATTAACGAACCTCAACATTAATCTCTCTATATTAAAAAAAAGTAACAGTGACCGTCACCGCCGCCGCTGATTTTGAAAATTTTATTTTTGAACACTTTGAACAATCACTACGCAAAAACGATTTGAAGGAATATTATGAAATTTTGACCATTGGTAGACAAATGTATGAGGGTCATTTCAGTTTCCAAACCTAATTAATTAGATAATTAGTTCTGGAGTTATTTAATGTCAAAGTTGAAAATATATTTTTCGGCTGCGAGTTCGCCCCCAGCAAATCTATTTACAGCAGAAACATGATTTTTTGCAGACGCATACTCTTAGGTATGAAGTTTTGCACCTCGTCGCCCTTTTTTCGAATTTCGAATAATTTTTTGAGTTATTAAATTCTAAAGTTTCGAAATTTTTTACCCGTTTTCGGTTTTTCCGTTATAATAGAAAAACTAATCACAGTAAAACTATGATATTTTAAACACGCATACAATTATTTTTTATAGAAAGATTGGCGTTTCGTTTTTCAAAAAAATCGAATTAGTTTTAGAATTATTAAGATACCAAGTTTCAATTTTTTCTTCTCTTTCTGGTCGTTCACTAGAGAAACAGGCGATTATTTTATGAATCTGATTTCTTATTCCCGATGATTCACTAGATACACACGTGCATTTTATAAATTTAAAAGTTTTTTAATGGCATTTTTTTCTCTAAGATGGTTGATGATAATTAGTAGACTTGCTGGATATTTTTGAAAAATTTTCGGTTAAATTAATGGTAAACTAAAAAGGAATATTTTAATAACAGTTTTATTTTGATATTTTGGTAGTAATAGTTCGCATTAAGTTATTGATAAGTTAGAGAGATAAAAAGTTTCGATTTTAAATGATCATTTACTAAGCAGACAAGTTCCAGGTTTTACTGGATAGTTGAGATGAAACATGCGAGCTCTGCTCGCTAAGATCGCGAAGCGATCTTCATAGAACTGCGAAGCAGTTCCGGGGGTTGGTGAGCGATAGCGAGCAGGGGGCAGAGCCCCCTAGTGGGACAAAAAATAATACTAGCTTCTAGTAGGTATCTCTCTATATTAAAAAAAAGTAACAGTGACCGTCACCGCCGCCGCCGCTGATTTTGAAAATTTTATTTTTTAACACTTCGAACTATCACTACGCAAAAACTATTTGAAGGAATATTATGAAATTTTGACCATTGGTAGACAAATGTATGAGGGTCATTTCAGTTTCCAGACCTAATTAATTAGATAATTAGTTCTGGAGTTATTTAATGTCAAAGTCGAAAATTATTTTTTTCGGCTGCGAGTTCGCCCGCAGAAAAATCTATTTACAGCAGAAACATGATTTTTTGCAGACACATACTCTTAGGTATGAAGTTTTGCACCTCGTCACCCTTTTTTCGAATTTCGAATTATTTTTGGAGTAATTAAATTCTTAAGTTTCGAAATTTTTTACTCTTTTTCGGTTTTTTCGTTTTAATACAAAAACTAATCACAGTAGAAATATGATATTTTAAACACGCATACAATTATTATTTATAGAAAGATTGGCGTTTCCTTTTTTAAAAAATTCGAATTATTTTTAGAATTATTAAGATTCAAAGTTTCAATTTTTTCATGTCTTTCTGGTCGTTCACTAGAGAAACAGCCGATTTTTATGTGAGTCTGATTTCTTTTATTTCCAACGATTCACTAGATACACGTGCATTTCATAAATTTAAAAGATATTAATGGCATGCTTTTTCTCTAAGATAGTTGATGATAACTTGTAGACTTGCTGGATATTTTAAAAACATTTCGATTAAATTATTGACAAGTTAAAACAAGGATATTTCAGTTGCAGTTTTATTTTGATATTTTTGTAGTTATGGTCCGAATTAAGTTATTGATAAGTTCGAGAGATAAAAGTTTCGATTTTAAATTATCATAAACTAAGCCGACAAGTTCCAGGTTTTACTGGATAGTTGAGATGAAACAAGCGAGCTCTGCTCGCTAAGATCGCAAAGCGATCTTCAACGAACTGCGAAGCAGTTCCGGGGGTTGGTGAGCGATAGCGAGCAGGGGGCAGAGCCCCCAAGTATTCAAAATAATTTCATAAGTATATGCTTTGCATTTATTACTTGAAAATTTTTTCAAAACACTGTATAAATAGCATCAAGCATATTTTATCGGGAAAAAGTTCATTGATGCATTCATAGAATTAGAAATGGCATAACAAGTAGAAATATATATTTAGAAGACTTACTCATAAACTGTTTTACAAACATGAATTTAACTTACCAAATAATTCTGTTTGATTACCACGAACGTGTCCAACTGAAGCAAAGTTTCTAGCTGTTAACAAAACTCAAATATTTGCCTTGACGCTACTTGAAACACCATTAAGCACTAATAACTTAAATCGTTCCAAAATTGAGCACAACGATAAAGTAATGATTCCCAAAATTACCCAGGAAAAAATCCAACAATTCCCTTACAATAATTTCCCACTTGCTTCGTTTGTAGCAGTCGATAAGAAATGAGTATAGGCTTTCTCTCGCACGTATTACTTTTCTTGTCAATAGTAAACAAGATTCACTAGAAGGAGTAAGAACCGAAGGACAAGGACGACCACTTGTTATTATTTTTCTGTTTCTTGTTTATTATTACGATGCTAGGGGGAATAGTGTAATGTGAATGTATGAGAAATGTGCAGAAGGGGAGTTCCGACCTTGAGATATTATGTGTTTCATTGAAGTAATTGTTCTTAATCTTTCGGCGGATCGGGAGCGCTAACTACTGGACCGGTTTGGACGAACGTTTTACCACGAAGGATTTCACTTTTAAATGATGAGTCTATTTCACTTAGGGTCCATTCACACTGTTTCACTTTCACTGTTCATTCTGAGTAATTCATTTCCGTAAATCACTAGTTTGCATAGAAAAGTGAAGGTGTAAAGAGCACCCTTTCATACTTTCCCCCATGGAGGGCTCTTCCAAAATGAACACTAAAAGTGAAAAATCTAATTGAGCTTTTAGCCTCCACGGCGTTAATTCTATGGGACGTTTTCCCCCCAACTGTTAGCGAGCTCTAACTTTGTAGGGCAGGTCAATACCTTACAGTTTCATTAGTCATCCACTACACTACTATCAGCTGTACTAGATATTTTTTTAAAAATCAAATATTTAAGTATCTCCTATTAATAACTGCATAAAATGTAAAACTGCCGAAATTTAGAGACATTAGAGAAAGAAACATAATTTTAATTAGTGAAAAATTAGAATCACTCAAGAAAGTTTATCGATTTCGCAAAAATCTTGTTATGTTTGCTACCGGAAAACATCCGTAATACCAGGGAGATCCTGTTACATATAGGAATCTGGAGCCCTAGTCTGAGGGCATGCGAAAGATCTGGAGTACGGATCGTGACGTCAGATGCGGAGCGGTCCGTCTCGGACGCTATTTCCGTATATCTTTTTCGCATCTTCACCGAAAGGGCAAGTCTCGGGCACAAGAAAGCCTACGATACGGATTGGCGGTCGAGGCGAACATGCATGAGGAAGATATTAAGCTCCTCCTACTTTCGATACGAAGAAAACCAATGAAAAAATTCCTTTTCCTCGATATTTTTCATCGTAATCGGTTTTTTCGCGCTTTTTTCTTGTTGACTTTGCTGCTTGAATTTCTTCTCGTTTTTATTATTTTGTGTGAAATATTTAATTTACTTTTCTTAAATTTTTAAATACTGGATTATTTCTTTCTTTTAATCATTAAAATTATTAAGGAGCTGCTAAACTACTGAATGGAGATCCTCAGGGGGCCAAGAAATTTGCTAAACAGTGGATAAAAGTAGGTATGTTTTAATCAAGTTGATAAGAGTATGTTAATTTAGTTGTGTTCAAATTATTAAATGTTAATGAACTTGATACAATTACTATTATATTAACAAGGCTTTGATAGCCAAGGTGTGTAATATTATTCAAACTTAATTTTTTTAAGGACATTTTCATATTTTCTGTTAAAAATAGATTTTTGCTGATCTTATTAAAAATAGTACTGAAATCAAATTCATGATCCTTTTTTTATGTAGGAGATTTTTATTTCAATTAATTCTTTAGTTTTCTAATAAACTCCACTAGTCTTACATAATTGGTTCTTACAATAACGTTACTTTTAAAAAAGTTGTTTTATAATTCAATATTCAATTTTTAGTTTTGGATGACAAAAAAGGTCAAGGACTGGATGATCAGTGTTGTCCTCCACCAGATGCACGAGGAAGCAAACAGCAGCTATGAGTTCTATAGCTTACTAATTAAAAAATAATTGCCAATAAATTGATTTTATGTGTAAATGTGTACCTACTTGTCTCTTATTGAGCAGCAGTTAATTTTTATATCTAGTGCTCTATTTATGGCAGGAAGTAATCTCCCTAAAAGTTGAGCTTCCCACAATTACTTACAGCATCAGCACTGGGCCTGTCGAAGGAGTCTGATTTTTCATTTTTCTCAACCCCAACATGGAAAGGGACCACTGAAAATGTATGCTATGACCGGGTGAAAGTCTGTAAAGTAGATTCAATATGTACATGTACAGGTTTCTTGTAATATATAATGTAAAACAGTAAATTTATTATTATTAATGCATTTTAATTAGGGGCATGACTATTTCAACAGCCTGATTAGACTTAAATTTTCAAAAATTTTAAGTAACTATGCATATATTTTAAGACAGTGAAATAAAAAAAATTATAAAACTCAAACATTATTAAGGTCAACAAGTACTTAACACGTTAGGATGAAGTAGGGTAAGTGTAACCATAATTTTTTTTGAAATATCAGGCTGACCACAAGCCCCGAGGTCTGAGCAATGCCTCGTTATATTGACATGAAACATTTGACTTGTAAAGAGAAATGTCTGTAGTAATTAAACACTGTTGATCTAAAAAAATCAAAATCTTAAATGTAAAAATGAACTAATTTCAAACCAAAATATGTGTAATGACAACCCAAACAAATAGTAAATTAATTCTTATTTATTGTTTTCAATTTTTAAAATATATCTTCAGTCGTCTGTTCAAGGCACTTGTACTACCAATTTTTGGTATCTTCACAAATTCACCATCACATAAATAGGTACTTTCACAAATTTAGTTTTAGTAATAAAGGTACCTTCACAAAATACATTTTTGTAACAAAGTTGTCTCGGAAGCTATAGTCAACCTTTAGCTATTCTAACTAAATTTTCAATTGTTTCTTACATTTAAATAATTATTTACATGTTTTTTGATGATTTTGAACTTAAAATTTCACAAATTCACATAAAAGTTTTCACAAAATAGTCACCTCTTAAAAAACCTAGACAGTTTGTTTTACATAATACAAATGCTTGAAAGATTAGTAAGTATTCTATGCGCTTTTTATACAGGGATGATACTTTTCATTCACTTTTGAATCGTGAAATATTTTCATTTAACATTTAAGTAAAGAACTGTTTGTTGAAGTATACAAATCAAAGATGAGCTCACAGATGGTGGCTTACCATTACACGAAGAAATTGAAATATTTTCAAAAAAATAATAACAATAAAGTGTAACAGGGTTCATTTCATACCCTTTCTTTATTTTTCTAAGGGACCTTATAACTCCTGAAAATTATGTTTTATCACCTGAATTTACCCACAGGCTTCTGAAAAACATCTGGTGAGAGCAAAACAGAATTGTATTATCGATTTGGGAGAAATAATTAGTTTTTTAATTTACAAAACTCAATTGAAATGTGAAATTCTAACCACTTTTGCAATTCCTTGCTCCATACTTCATTCTGAATTCCTTCTACTCAATATAAAGAGTTGTTAAAAGTTAATAATTAATCACATTACCTACTGTTTTTTAGTAATTTACTCCTGAATTTCACTATGCTAGATAAAGTATGAAACATGGTGGAATTCATAAATAAAATTTAAATTATAAATACAGTTAAGCACCGTTTATGTAAGTAAAGCACTTGAAAGCTGTTTTATGAAGCTTTGAGTTACACAAAACACTCCCCCAGTCAATGAGGAAGATGCATGATTTTTTTAATAAATTCTTCTTGCAAAAACAAAGTACCCAAAATTTGAAGCGGATCGAGAAATTTTTTGATTGCCAAAAAAATTAACAAAAATCCACTTACAAAAAACATCCGCGCGAAAGGCCAAGAGTTGGGATCATCGTATGTCGACTCATCATACGATAAACATTGTTGGAAAGCAATGGAGTTGATGGTACGATTGTTGACATCTTTAAACAATAAGCGTTTTCAGTCACGTGTTTTTTTCTCGACTTTTAAATTAATACTTATTTACCTTTAAATTTTTTGAAAAATTGACTAAATATTTCTTTCTACCATACAAAAAACCATACGGAACACTTGTTTGTTTTTGAAAATCTGACACATGCAACTTTCTTATTGGGCGAGCTTGAGTTCGAAAAATCGAGTGCATTAGCATAAATCGTCAAATACAAAGAAGGTGTAATCTCGTTTGGGGGTGTGTTTTGTGGAACTTTTCATTTTTGTTAATGGTAAATTAAATACTGATGTCAGGATGAAAAGTTTAAACAGTTAAGATTCTTCCCACCCTCTGTCAATTTCATAAAATGGACAAATGTTACTTCTCGGAAGACAATGTGATAGGTATGATTTTGGGCAGACCGGATTTAAAAAATACTACAACAGGCTTTATTAAACAAAAAGAAATTAGACTGTCTTCATAATCCAACAAACTCCACTGGAGTAAAATACAGTATATAGAGTGAGAAATACATAACAACTGTTAATTAAAAAATATATGCATTTCCCATGCGGCACAAATACTTTATTTTTGGCCGGACTAACCTTTAACAACTTAACCAACACAATGCTTCCAATGTTTGAGCCTACGTCAAGCAGGGGGATAATATAACAATGAGAAATTTTTTCACTGGCCCCTTCAGAGACCCAAAACAAACCCTAATAGTAAACATTTTTGGGATAACATAATGTGACATTTAAGAAATGGGGGACCATGGTCAAAATCTACAACTGAGATAGCATAGCAATATTCTCAAGGCAGAAATCAACACAAATTTCTTGAACTGAGTTTCAAAATACTGTTGAGAGTATGCCTAGAAAAGTAAATAATAAGTCCCTACATGTGATTACACAGACAAAAAATTGGCGGAAAATATAAACAAAATTTGATACCTAAATTTTTCTTCATTTTAAGTAGAGGGAGTTCATCGGCTTCTACTTCCCGAGATCTAGGTTGGTTGGGTTTTTATGGCGCATGACCTAAGATAGGGTATAGCCCAAGATCTAGGATTCCATATGCTAGATTCATAGTATTTTAGCTTAAATCTTAACTAATTTTCATAGTACTTCGATATTTAAAAAAACATTCCAATTTTTTCCTTAAATTTAATAATAGGCCACACTAGCGGTCAGTTTTCAGTATAAAACGATTATAATTAAGAATAATGAATTTCATTTTTGCAAATCAAATCGACGGATTTTAATTTTGCTAAGCAAATAGGCGGAAGAATCACATGTATGTAAGTCTATCTGGAACAACTTTAGAAAAGGTCCACTTTTGGCGACGGCTGAAAACCTAGCCGCTATGTTTACCTACGATTTTGCGGCTGATCGGTCATGAAATACTTGCAACTGCTTCAAAAACAGACCTATTCTAAACCGTCAATATTTTCAAAGTAAATCATGTATATTTTAATTTGAAGCATCACACCTTGATATATTTGGTCCAATACTGTAGAGTAGTGTAAAACCGATATTCTGTGTCGTGTAAAGAAATAATGGCACAGCTTCGATAAGAGTCAACCATCAGCTGCCATGTTTACTCACAGCACAAATAGACCTGTGGTTGTATGTCATCATTTGAACAGTGGGTAAACATGGCATCTGGTAGATTATCATAGCTGTTCCGAAATAATTGGTTCAAATCCATTAACATTCCCGCTAAATATCACCATTCTTTTTTGATCGACATATACTCAAATATTTCGGATTTTTAATGATAAACTAAAAAGTTATTGATCTAATTAAACAATTTAATCTACGAGTTTTAAATTATTTAGCAGGTTTTCTACTAATTGGTGTCCAAAAGATAATGGTGATATTTAGCGGGAACGTTAATGGAATTGAACCAAATAATTTTTGCATTAAAATGAATAGGAACTTAGCGAAAACTAGGTACAAATGGAAAAGTCATACAATTGATAAAAATATAAACAGTATGTATGTTCCGAGGATGAATTTAATGACCATTTTGCTTCACAATGCTTTTCAAAGTTAAATTCTAAAAGATTATAAAAATATTTCGAAATTTTACCAAAAACAAGCTATAAGTTAGGCTTAAGTATATTTTTTCTAACTGGATTGGGTAGAATCACTATATAATAGTTGCAAGATTCTTGATATTCACTCATCATATTCACATTTCACCATATTCACACTTCATATTCACAGCACTGATTATAAAGCCCTCGTGAGTGGGCTTGCAGTGGCTATAAGTTAGGCTTGTATATTTTTTCTAACTGGATTGGGTAGAATCACTATATAATAGTTGCAAGATTCTTGATATTCACTCATCATATTCACATTTCACCATATTCACACTTCATATTCACAGCACTGATTATAAAGCCCTCGTGAGTGGGCTTGCAGTGGCACAGTGGTTGTGCATCGCGCTTCCACGCCACAGGTCTGGGATTCAAATCCTGGGCTGGGCAGGGTCCACTCAGCCTTTCATCCCTTCAGTGGGTAGATAAACCGAGGACCAAGCATGCTTGGGAACTAAACACTGGGGTCTCACGTTGCGCTGACCACCCAACCGGGACATATGCCCAGGCCCCAAGGTCACGAAAACGAAGATGGGCACCGTAGGCCTTGGTCCACTAGGGCTGTTGCACCAATGGTTTTGACTTAGGAGTGGGCTTATAGGCAGCCCCCCTGTTCTGGGCTTGTAGTGCACCATAGCATCCTCCATGGCCGATCTCAGAGAGGAAGGGGATGAATTAAATAGGAGACCTCGGACTGGTGTCATCAGCCACAGCTCAAGATGAAAACCACGGTCCCCTAGAATGAAAAATATAGATATTAGGAAAAAGTGATACTACATCTTTTTGGTAGCTACCTCTACCATAGGACGACATAAGCAGCAAGAACCTGCGACAGAAAATAACACACTAATATATAATTTTCCTATAGTCTTATAGAAATCTGAGATAAATGATAGTAACTGAAAAAATAGCTTTTGTATCTTTTTAAAAGCTAAGGTTAAGAGAAGAAATTTGGGTGATAGCGAATTTAAAGACATTTTTCGAAGTATTTAAAACAACCTAAAGCCAACAAGTGTAGGTAAATATTACCGTTTAATTTTTGCATTGAACACATATTTTAAAACAGAAGTATAATTACTAAATACTCTAAATATTACACATGGTTTGAGGAAAGGTCTTAGAAGCGGAGTATGAAGTATTTTAAAACAACCTAGAGCCAACAATTGTAGGTAAATATTACAGTTTAGTTTTTGCATTGATCACATATTTTAAAACGGAAGTAAGAATTACTATAAATACTTAAAATATTACACATGGTTTGAGGAAAGGTCTTGGGAGATGGGATTTTCTGTTCAAATTGTAGGAGAAATTGATGGAAATAAAAATGAATTAAGATTTATTAAACCAAAAAATGAGGCAAGAGTTTTTCTAAAATAAAATGCATTTACACGAATTCGAAGAGGTAGGCCGCCATCCGTGAGCTCATTTCAATCTTTCCAGCAAAAAAGAACTTTAGGTGATAAAAGCCGCCATCCGCCAGTCCTTTTTGATTGATAGTTGTATAATTCCTCCACAAGACTAATGTGAAAAGCAGAAACGCAGGTCGACATCTTTGTTTATTTCGTATTCGCACACGGCTTCTCGCCAGCTAATCGGAGCGGAAGTTTGCACTAGACGTTAAATCTAGGAAATCTTATTTTATTAATGCCTCACTGCACATGCGCTGGGAGTTATATTTCCCAAGCAGTTCATGGACGTCTTGGCGATCACTTTGACATTCAGTGATTCCATGCCCCCATCCATACTTATTTTTTTAAAAGTACATGTTGGGTTAAAAAACTGATATTGAAGATAGATTCTTTTTTTCTGTAATAATAATTAATTCATAAAATATAACTCAACTTTAAATCAAGCAATTATCACATTAAAGGTTGACTTTAATTTTATTTCTATAAAGAGATAATATAAAAATAATGGAGTATATCACAGAAGCATTTCATTTTAGTTATTTTTATTAAATAATTAGATTATATTATTAGAATATTTCACCCAAACAAAATAAAAATAAATAAATTTAATGTTTTAGTAATCAGTTTACTAACCAAATATTAGTTTTATTGTAAGAGTGTAGATGGCGGCATGATGAAAAAATGAAACCTGTTGGATGTTGTTGATTTTATGATGATAATTAAATGATTAAATCTGTTGTGGACAGGTTCATTCATAACTTAGAATAACGTAAGAATGGGTTTGACCCCCCACCCATCCCTCAAGTAATAATAATATAATCTAATTATTGAATAAAAATAACTAAAATGAAATGCCTTCTGTGTTACATTCCAATATTTTTATATTATCTCTTTATAGAAATAAAATTAAAGTCAACCTTTAATGTGATAATTGCTTGATTTAAAGTTGAGTTATATTTTATTAATTAATTATTATTACAGAAATAAAAAGAATCTATCTTCAATATCAGTTTTTTAACCAAACATGTACTTTTTAAAAATAAGTATAGATGGCAGCATGGAAACACTGAATGTCAAAGTGATCGCTAAGACGTCCAAGAACTGCTCTTGGGAAATCCAACTCCCTGCGCATGTGCAGTGAGGCATTAATAAAATAAGATTTCCTAGATTTAACGTCTAGTGAAGTTTGCATGCGAGGAGGCCGGAAGTTTCGTATTGGCTTTCAAATAATGCGCACGGAGGAAAAGCCCCGAGACTAGCGATTGCGGAAGTGCCACGAACGTGACGTCAATTTGACGTCACGTTTCGTACTCCAGATCTTTCGCATGCCCTCAGACTAGGGCTCCAGAAGTCAAACTACGAAGAAATAGTAATCAATACAAGTTTTCTCTGTACGTGATGGTATGCCGGATTGAAATACCATAATTCCCCAAAAAATATCTCCTGGGGAAAATACACCACTTTGAAAAAACCACCGTTATCTTGGACCCGCAATTTTAATTTTGATAGTCCAATTTTCTCTTTACACAACTATGAAATTCCCCCGAAACCCATAAGTGTAGCAGAAAAAAAACTGGAATTTTAAAATATCAAAAATATGACCGTTTGGTTGCTATATCGTTTAAAGTATAGTTTGGTTTCTCAATTTGACCGTTTTGTTCATTCTATTTGATTTATTTACAACCATACGGTGAGATTTTTGACCATACACGTAATTGCATGTTTTATTGAATAAACAACACTACATTTTAAGTCCAAATTTTCTTAAATCGCTTGATTAATTTTTGAAGTATTCGACTTTAAAATTCCAGTTTTTTAAGCCCTAATAATGCGTTTTATGAAATTTCATTGTTGTGTAGAGAAAATTGGACTATCTATCTATCTATCTATCTATCTATATATTACTAAAACCATAGAGGAGATATAACAATGGAGTGAGCTTTCCCATTGAATCGCCTTCAAAAAAGAGTAACCATCATCGGTATGGGCTCCTGGCGACGATTGGCGAGTTATCGCTTTATTGGCAGTTTCAAAACTAATAAGAGGTCATAAAATGATTTTAAAAATTTCGTGATAGTTTTGTAGTGATTATGCAGAAACTCTATTTTTATTGTAGTTTTTTTTTCTAATTTACTAACTTTTAAAAGTAGAGATATATTGAATAAAATAGGTCTTGACCTTACATTGGATGTTTTATTTTATTGTGTAATTAAGAATCATTATATTCCATTTTAGTGTTTTACTTAGAATTCAAATAATTATAATTTTTGAGAAAAGTATTTTACCTCTCTAAAATCATTTTTGCATTCTCAAAAATATTAACAAAATTTTTCAATATCAGTGATAGGGGTTAAAAATTAAGCAAACTGAATGTGCACAGCCCACAAGGATAATTTTATTAAAGATATTTTTTAGGGGAGGAGTTGGAATGAAGACCATTTTCTCTTTGCTCTTTTCATTCTGTGTTTTTTTATTTGCTCCTCGATATAGTGCTGCAGTTTATTTTAGATGAAACCCAAAGAGCAAAGAGAGCGAATTAGTATTTCTTGATGTCCAGACAAAAATCTCGGAAGTGATTCCTTTCATGCAATTATGATTTCATGCACTTTCTTGCCACCCTAAAGGAATTTTTCTTTAAATTTGAGAATAAATGCCAGCTTAGTCTAAAAAATGGCTACTAAATACCAAATGTAAGATGAAAGTTGCATGTATTTTCACATTTAATAATTTCTTAAGTTTGAAACATTAAATAAAGGAAATTTTTTATAAATATTACATCAAATACATCCAATTTTAGTTAACTTAAATTATAAATTAATAAATGAGTTGTATAGCAAGCTTTTTTAAAGGAAAGTTTTAAAGCCAGAAAATGAAGAGATGATTGAACTGTTCATCCTTACTAATTCTTCCCCCAATCTCCCCTACTGTATTTTCTTATGTGCTACATTCTTTTGATGCTGAAATAATAAAATATAATTGAAACACAATTTTTATTAAAATGTAACAGGAAATTTTAGTAAAAAGTCAATCAAATAAGAAGTTAACACTTTTACAATTTAAAATACACATTTCAAGTTTTCAAAAAGGTTAAGGTTCTTGAAGTACAATATCAATCGAAAATCTTAGAAAAGTGAACTTCCCTCGTCACTAGACAAAATATGTCTAATTTTCTATCTCGTTTGGGAGTTCGAACAAATTCTACCCCTCTGGGACATTTGAAAGTAAAATTAAAATTTTTACTGTAACTAAATTAGGTGACAAAGAAAAAAAATTCACAAGAACCTTGATTAAAAATTTAAACCATAAAAATTAATTAGAGTATCCAAATTCTGAACACTTGAATACAGTTCGTTTTTTCAAGTAAAGCTAAGAACTTTTGTTATAATCCAAAATCATGCAAGACTAAATTAGTAAAAATCTAAGTTAGTACAAATCTGAATGGATGCAGAAGTAATTAAAATGCATGGTAATTTTACATTCTGTAATTTCCTTAAAGAAATGTTATGGTTGTAAAAATATGCAAGATTGTCAAAGTTGGGCATATGCAATATTATGTTAGACTTCAATAACAAAATGTTATAACTCCAACTTCTAATTTAAATTACTAAATTATATAATCAAAACCTAAATCCTTACAAAGAATATTCATAAAAAAATCCCTAAAATTATTTACAATATGTATAAGAGAGTAGGGCAGATTTTACATCTTTTTTAATACTACAATTTACACTTACCAAAAGTGTAGCTTGTAAAAATTAAAAAGTATATTCTAGGAACTAAATTTTTAAAAACCAACTCTCAAATTACAAAGATTTAGCAATAAAAAAGCACAAAAATTTGTCATTTATAAACAGTATCTCCAAATCTAGTAGTTATTTACATTTAGTTGGTACCTTTTGATTTAAACATAGTATGGATTGTCACTATTTGATGGTCACTGTCCTCGGAAGAATATTTTTATATAGATTACAAAATACAGTACAACTTAACTTCAAAACAATTTAGCAGATGATGAATTTATTAATTTCCATCTTATAGAATGATTATTTTCCTCAAAAGATAACTCAGAATTAATAGAAAAATTTTAAGATGACTTCTTCACTACTTGACAGTAATTCTTCAAATACACGCCATCAATGAAGTTAGTACATAATTTTACAAACACAGTTTGCTCTCTTCAATATTTCTTTCATGTATTCACAAAGAACAGCATTTATATGAAATAAAAAAATAATTATTAGTATGTGATCACATAAAATGTAAATAATTACGAAAAAAAATTAAAAGTTATTTTATTACTGTTTAATGACACATTGAAGTGTTTATAATTCGTATTCCCATTAATTTTTTATTTCATTATAAATTTCTTAATTTAATTAAATTCCAATTCAATTTAAAACAAAAAAAACTTTCTTGCTCAAAAAAATTATTATGTAGTTAAATGGAAAGCGAGAGAATAAGAATTCTTAAAATATGGGATTTCCTAATGCAAGAGAAAATGCGTAATTAAGCTGAATAAGAACAAGCAAAATACTTAAAAAAGACATATTCAATCAAAAATTACAAGTTATTCGTAATTTATAATCTGGGCAAAATATAATGTTATAGGAATTTAAAGCACGAACAATATCGTATTTCTTACTCTTACAGCTGAAATAAATATGAAAAAGCTTGATTGAGAACTGAGAAGCAAAGTAAACAAAGCTAACAAACATATAAAAAGTTTAGTAATATAACTTTAACTGAATTTTAAAAAAATATTGAATATTTACCTTCTTAATTCCAATCTTGAATTGACTTTGCAAGTCTATCCAGAATTCTTGATCTGAAACTGATTTCAACTAAAAATAAAAACAAAAGCTCGCCGTCGATTTGGGTAACATGGAAAAAAATGGCGACGGCGGCAAATTTCGAGCTCAAGTGGATTGGCGAGCGGTTGGGCGGCGGCGGTGTGACGTATTGGCGGCGGATGTGACGTTTTGGCGGCGGAAGTGACGTTTTCCCATTGCCTTAATGTTAAACGATGTTTGCCACTGTTAAGGTTTGCCATTGCTCACTCCACTGTTATATCTCCTCTATGACTAAAACCGTTTGTGGCTATGTATGTATGTGGGTGGAGGACACATCTCCTCCTAAACCACGCCGAAGGCGTGGTCAAAACTCGGTACATAGACGTATCTCGAGGTGTCGATTGTCACTGTCAAGTTTTCCAAGCTCGAAAATCGAATAATTAGGAGTAATTAACGAATTTATAGCCGAAAACGCTTATTTCTCCATTTCTCTACCTGAGTAGATCTGCTCGACTCACTATTGTTAACGAGATGAAAACCTTCAAAAATTAAATATTTTAACAGGAAAAACTCGATAATTGTCCATTTAAAAATGATATAAGTAGTAAAAACATCAAAATAAATTCAAATAATTTATTTTCAAACGTTATTTTACTTTATTTCAAGATGTTTTCCTTTAAAATTTAAATATTTATGGAAAACAGTTATTTTTTTTCATGGGAAAACGACTTAAAAATAAAACATTGTTTCAAATAAAGCGGTTCACTAGACTTTTAAATTTACTAGATCTTTTATTATTGTTTCAAATTTGTTATTTTTGTTCACTAGACTAATTTACTAGGAAACATTGCCGAGAATACCGGGAAAAGAAAAATTACCGGGAACATCGGGATAGGAAAATTATCGGGAACATCGGGATAGAAAAATTACCGGGGACATCGGGATATGAAAAATTACCGGGAACACCCGGAAATGAAAAAATACCGGAACATAAAAATTATCGGGAACATCGGGATATGAAAAATTACCGGGACCACCGGGATATGAAAGAGGCGCCTGGGATACCGGGATGATTGGTAATTGTTGATTCACAAATTTATCAATGTATTTTGAGAAAACTTAAAAATATTAATTTATACACTCCACCCGTGCAAGGCCGGGCACATCCGCTAGTATATTACTAAAAACGTTTGTGGCTATGTGTGTGGGTATGTGGGTATGTAACGCATCTCCTCCAAAGCCACGCCGCAGGCGTGGCCAAAATTCGGTATATAGGCGTATCTCGAGGCGAGGACGATCACTGTCAAGTTTTCCAAGCTCGAAAATCTAATAATTACGAGTAATTAGAGAATTTATAGCCGAAAACGCTTATTTCTCCATTTCTCTACCAGAGTAGATCTGCTCGACTCACTATTGTTAACGAGATGAAAACCTTCAAAAATTAAATATTTTAACCGGAAAAACTCTATAATTGTCCATTTAAAAACTATATCAGTTGTAAAAACATCAAAATAAATTCAAATAATTTATTTTGAAACGTTAGTATCCCCTATTTTAAGATTTTTTCCTTTAAAATTTAAATATATATGAAATAGCTCATAAGACACGACTCACTAGACCAAAAAAATTTACCAGACTTTTTTCTTTTAAATATTTTCAATTTCTCTACTAGATTATATCTGCTTGACTCAGTATTGT
This sequence comes from Tetragnatha versicolor, assembly GCA_024610705.1. Classification (NCBI taxonomy): domain Eukaryota; kingdom Metazoa; phylum Arthropoda; class Arachnida; order Araneae; family Tetragnathidae; genus Tetragnatha; species Tetragnatha versicolor. The sequence continues at coordinate 43,122,016 of JANDEH010000003.1, forward strand.
AAATGAGATGAAAACCTAAAAATTAAATATTTTTATTAGAAAAACGCAATAATTGTCCATTTAAAAGTTTCAACAGTTCTGAAAACACAAAAATAAATTCAAATAATTAATTTTCAAAAACTATTTTCCTCTACTTTAAGATTTTTTCTCTAAAAATAAATATTCATGAAAACATGTAAATTCTTTTCATGGACTTCGAGAAATTACCGAGAACTCCGGGATAGAGGAAAATTATCCGGAACACCGGGAAAGAGGAAAATTACCGGGAACGCTGGGAAAATGGAAAAATATCGGAAACACCGGGAAAGAGGAAAATTACTGGGAACACTTGGAAAGTAGAAAAATATCGGAAACACTGGGATGGAGGAAAGTTACCGGGAACACCGAGATAGAAAAGATTACCGGGAACAGCGGGATAGGAAAAAATTACAGGGAACACTGGGATAGGGAAAATTACCGGAAACACCGGGATAAGAAAAAACTACCGGGAATACCGGGATATGAAAAATTTACCGAGACCACCGGGATATGAAAGAGGCGCCTGGGATACCGGGATGATTGGTAATTGCTGATTTACAAAATTATGAATGCATTTTGAGAAAATTTAATTTAAAAAAAATTATACACTCCACCACCCGTGCAACGCCGGGCATATTCGCTAGTATATAACTAAAAACGTTTGTGGCTGTGTATGTGGGTGACTGGGTGGAGGACACATCTCCTCCTAAACCACGCCGAAGGCGTGGTCAAAACTCGGTACATAGACGTATCTCGAGGTGTCGATTGTCACTGTCAAGTTTTCCAAGCTCGAAAATCGAATAATTACGAGCAATTAGCGAATTTATAGCCGAAAACGCCTATTTCTCCATTTCTCTACCAGAGTAGATCTGCTCGACTCACTATTGTTAACGAGATGAAAACCTCAAAAATTAAATATTTTAACAGGAAAAATTCAATAATTGTCATTTTGAAAACTATATCAGTTGTAAAAACACCAAAATAAATATAAATAATTAATTTTGAAACGTTAGTTTCCCCTATTTTAAGATATTTTCCTTTAAAATAAAAATATTTTTAGAAAAGTGAAAATTTTTTTCATGGAAAACGACTTAAAAATATAACATTGTTTCAAATGAAGCGGTTCACTAGACTTTTAAATTTACTAGGTCTTTTATGGTTTCAAATTTGTTATTTTTGTTCACTAGACTCATTACTAGGAAACATTGCCGAGAAAACCGGGAAAAGAAAAATTAGCGGGAACATCGGGATAGGAAAAAAGTACCGGGATTACCGGGACATAAAAATTACCTCAATCATCGGGATAGGAAAATTATCGGGAACATCGGGATAGGAAAATTATCGGGAACATCGGGAAAGGAAAATTACCGGGCACATCGGAATATGAAAAATTACCGGGAACACCGGGATATGAAAAATTACCGGGAACACCGGGATAGGAAAAAGGTGTCTGGGATACCGGGATGATTGGTATAATTGCTGATTAAAAAATTATAAATATATTTTTAGAAAGTTTAATTTAAAAAAAATTATACACTCCACCCGTGCAAGGCCGGGCATATCCGCTAGTATATTACTAAAAACGTTTGTGGCTGGTTGACTGACTGGGTGGAGGACACATCTCCTCTTAAACCACGCCGAAGGCGTGGTCAAAATTCGGTACATGGACGTATCTCGAGGTGTCGATTGTCACTGTCAAGTTTTCCAAGCTCGAAAATCGAACAATTACGCGTAATTAGCGAATTTATAGCCGAAAACGCTTATTTCTCCATTTCTCTACCAGAGTAGATCTGCTCGACTCACTATTGTTCACGAGATCAAAACCTTCAAAAATTAAATATTTTAACAGGAAAAACTCGATAATTGTCCATTTAAAAACTATATCAGTAGTAAAAACACCGAAATAAATTCAAATAATTGATTTTGAAACATTAGTTTCCCCTATTTTAAGATATTTTCCTTTGAAATAAAAATATTTATGGAAAAGTTTAAATTTTTTTCATGGAGAACGACTTAAAAATAAAACATTGTTTCAAATGAGGCTGTTCACTAGACTTTTAAATTTATTAGATATTTTATTTAAGTTTCAAATTTTTTACTTTGTTCACTAGATTTATTAATTTACTAGAGCGGGAACACTGTGATTTGAAAATTACTTGGACCACTGGGATAGGAAAACATATCGGGAACACCGGGAAAGGAAAAATTACCGGAGACATCGGGAGGGGAAAAATTACTGCGAATACCGGGAAACGAAAAATTACCGGGAATATCGGGAGAGGGAAAATTACTGGGAACATCGGGAAAGAAAAATTACTGGGAACATCGGGAAAGGAAAAAATTACCGGGAACACCGGGATAAGAAAAATTACCAGGAGCACAAGAGTATGAAAGATACGCCTGGGATACCGGGATGATTGGTAATTGCCGATTTAAAAAATTATAAATCTATTTTGAGAAAATTTAATTTAAAAAAAATTATACACTCCACCCGTGCAAGGCCGGGCATATCCGCTAGTAAATATATAAAAACGTTTGTGGCTATGTGACTGGGTGGAGGACACATCTCCTCCTAAACCACGCCGAAGGCGTGAACAGAACTCGGTACATAGACGTATCTCGAGGTGTCGATTGTCACTGTCAAGTTTTCCAAGCTCGAAAATCGAACAATTACGAGTAATTAACGAATTTATAGCCGAAAACGCTTATTTCTCCATTTCTCTACCAGAGCAGATCTGCTCGACTCACTATTGTAAGCGAGATGAAAACCTTCAAAAATTAAATATTTTAACAGGAAAAACTCTATAATTGTCCATTTAAAAACTATATCAGTTGTAAAAACACCAAAATAAATTCAAATAATTAATTATGAAACGTTATTTTCCCCTATTTTAAGATATTCTCCTTTAAAATTTAAATATTTATGGAAAAGTGTAAATTTTTTTTCATGGAAAACGATTTAAAAATAAAACATTGTTTCAAATGAAGCGGTTCACTAGACTTTTCAATTTACTAGATCTTTTATTATTGTTTCAAATTTGTTATTTTTTTCACTAGACTCATTAATTTACTAGGAAACATTGCCGAGAACACCGGGAAAAGGAAAATTACCGGGAACACCGGGATAGGAAAAAAAAGTACCGGGATTATCGGGATATAAAAATTACCCCGATCATCGGGATAGGAAAATTATCGGGAACATCGGGATAGAAAAATTATCGGGAACATCGGGATAGGAAAATTATCGGGAACATCGGGATAGGAAAGTTACAGGGAGCATCGGTATATGAAGAATTACCGGGAACACCGGGATATGAAAAATTACAGGGAACACCGGGATAGGAAAAGGCGTCTGGGATACCGGGGTGATTGGTAGTTGCTGATTTAAAAATTATAAATATATTTTGAGAAAATTTAATTTAAAAAAAATTATACACTCCACCCGTGCAAGGCCGGGCATATCCGCTAGTCACTAATATAAGCTTAAACAACGAGTCCAAGATGACAGTGGTTTTTTCAAAGTTGTGGTTTTTCCACAGGGAATTTTTTTTGGAATTTTGGAATATTAATCAGCACATTATCCTCTACGTTTCCATCAATTTTCAACTCGTTATTTTGAACATCTATCTGTATTTTAACCCAGCAAAAATTTAATTAAATAAAAATTAATTTTAATTAATTTGGATTTTTTAATTCAAATTTGTTGACATTATTTCTTAAAACACACATTTCTAAACAATTTAGGGCAAAAACGAACACAATCGGGTGCTTGGTTCAATCGCTATGCTTAAAAACGCAATCCAAGATGGCGGTGGTTTCTTCGAAATCTCGGTTTTCCTTGGATGGAATTTTGGGATGTTGTATATCAAGACACTACTCTCCACACTTTCACAAATTTCCATCTCTTTATTTTGAACTAGCTGTTATACCCGGCCTTTCACGGGTGGGGTGTATAAATTTATTTTTTTAAAGTTTTCTTAAAATACATTTATAGTTTTGTAAATTAGCAATATTACAAATCATCCCAGTATCCCAGGCGCCTCTTTCCTATCCCGGTGTTCCCGGTAATTTTCCAATCTCGGTGTTCTTGTCACTTTTTACAATCCCGATGTTCCTGATAATGTTAAATATATTGGTGCCTTTATAAAATAACAAATTTGAAACTATTATCAAAAGTCTAGTAAATGAAAAAGTCTAGTGATCTGTCTCATTTGAAACAATGTTTTATTTTTAACTCGTTTTCCATGAAAAAAAATTATATTTTCAGTAAATATATTTATTTCAAAGAGAAAAAATCTGGAAATGGAAGAAATGTCCACGCCTTCGGTGTGGTTTAAAAGGAGATGCGGAACACACATAAATACACACACAGCCCCAAATGTTTTTATTTATAAAGTTTCCTATTATTTGCTTGCATGACTGGTAAAACAGGTTTTCAAACACGGAAAAATAAGTGAAAAAAAAGCTGGAAAAATGGAAAAAAAAGAATGAAGGACTGATTTTCTCTTTATAAATTATAGCCCATGTCCTATTCTGATGTATAATTACATTATTGTAAAATTTCATTAAAATCCATTCAGTAGTTTTTGCGTGAAAGAGTAACAAACATACAGACAAACATTCACAATAGTAGTAGGATGGTTAACTATATTTTAATCCAGCAAAGCATTAATGAAATTAAATTATTTTTAATATAAATTTTATTTAGAATTTTTTGTACTTTTCTCTTAAAATACACAATGTTAAACATTTTGGGACACAAACGAACACAATCGGATTCTTAGTTAAGTCGCTATGCTTGAAAACGCAATCCAAGATGGCTGTGGTTTTTTCAAAATGGCGATTTTCTCCAGGATAGAATTTTTGAGAATTTTAGGTTATCAATCCAGAACACTATCCTCAACATCTCCACAAATTTTCAGCCTGTAATACTGAATGTCCAGGTTCGGCCCATATTTTGTCTGGACTACAAATTTCAAGTTGAAAATAAAAAGGATCTTGAAGAAAAAATAAAAATGTCCTTTAATATTCCCTCAAAAATTTCTTGTAAGATAAAAGAATAAAACAAAAACCTACCTATCAATGAAATTTATCCCCTTACTCGCCTCCACTCTGGGCATTATTAATGCCCAATTAAGCATTTTGCCCGTGACATATACATTGGAAAACCTTGCATTTATTAAATATTTCGATGGCTTGGTGTATGAATAAATTCTTATAAATGGTTCCTTGTTGAGGAACAATTCGAGGTCAAATCAAGCGATATTATCTTCTTTTATTTTGGTGATATCTCCTCCACAATCTATTAGTTAACCAGGAGATCTGTTTTCTAAATGACTAGATAGTGACCTTTATAAGGGATTGTATATCTGTGAAAGTTTATAACGTAACTTTTTTCGCTAAAACAATTTTTCTTTTCAACCAAAATATTAACATAGTTTTTAGAGTACGCTGAACCCTCAAATATGACAATCGAGATTTATGTCTACCCTACTGCCGTTTTGCCGCAATGCATATTTAATGATGAATTTGGACAAGTGGATTAAGAGAAATTGAAAGCGGCTAATTTCTTTCTTATAAATCTAATAAAAAACTGTTTTGTAATTACAATTACTTTCTGAGGTAGGTAGTTTCTCCAAAGTGATATTCCGGAATATAATTCTTTATACATTTTTGGGAAAACTGGGATACTACATGATTCCGTAGCCAAAAATATACCAAAATCAATTAGAAGAGCTTTGATACCAGCCACAATTTTAAGTTATACTTGTTCACAAAATCTAGCAACACTTGGTCTTTTTCAGTTTTTTATTTTAATTCAAGAAATGATTGTCTGAATATGGCAAGGAAACTTTTTAAAAAAGGAAGATGTGTTAATTTTTATGGTAACTCTTCTATGTAACTTTGAAAATTAAATTAAGTAAAATTTTAAAGTAGAATAATGCCTTTAATAATTGAGTTATTTGTTCAGTGAGCAACCTTCGATTTATTCTTATTAAAAATGAATGTTTTGTATAAATTAGGGATACTTGATCCCTTTTTTCGAGGAATACATGATTCCGGGGATTAAAAGTATCCCATTAAATGGTTGCTTTTGTTTTTCTATTAATCAGTAGATATAAACTGTTGTGAATCTGATAAGTATAATATTGTGTAAAAACAATGTTTGCATTAAAATATTTAGTTTTTTGAAACTTTTGTAGGCTTTATTTTCTTTTTTCCAAGTGTTCTGGTCAGCACACGCATTCACTTTTATTTTGAATAAATAAAATTATTTCAACTCTTAATTAATTTTGTTTTTGCATACTAAAAAGTAAATCAGTTTATTTTTGTAATTATGATTGGGGCTTTTGTATTCTTTATTGTAATTTTAGCTTCCCCTATAAAACTACTAATTTATAAATAAAAAAGTTAATTTTATTAACGAAAGTTAACATTTCGAACTACAAAATTTTTCAAACTACAAAAAATATTTCTTAAACTTGTAGAAGTTTACTAGATATTTTGTTGGAGAATGGATTTCCAAGGTATCAAAATTCAATCTCGCACTTTTCTTCTGGGGTTAAATACTTTTTCAGCCACCTTGTCATATCATAGTTTTTCAAGTCTCCTCCAAGATGACATGGCAAAACTTCCTTGTCGAAAAAATCCAACAAAGTATCACTGGTCTTATGAATTTGAACCTAAAGCAGGAATTAAAGCTGCCATTAGGATCACATACAAGTATGCAGGGTGTTTCACGGCTTTTATTTTGAAACAATGTAAATGACCCTGAAGAATAAATTGAGAAGACTTACAGTGCCCCTAGCGGCACGAAATAAGAAAGTTTAAAAAAGGAGAAAGAACAAAAGTTTCAGTGAGAATATTGTTGGTTATATCATTAAAAACGTACAGAAAAAACATCTTATGAAAATATCTCCAATATTCGAGGAGATATTGGCAAGTGAAAAAAATAGCGCTTTTTCAGGCCACAAAAAAGAAAAAGTTTGCAAATTTTTCAGTGTTCATGTATAGTTTTTATGTTTTTTAGCTAAATAAAAACAAATTCTAATTGAAAAATTTAAAAAGATGCTAATTCTCGAAGACATTTGTTTTGAGGCCCGAAAAAATTAGATTAAATCTATATTCTCTTACTCTGTCTCTCAGTTTGGTTGGAAAGAACGCCTTCATTATTTGCCAAAGCATTCTACCAACTCCATTCATGTGCAGAAAATGAATTGCTCTGAATCTAGCGGGACAAATTACCTGAAATAAATGCGAAGTTATATGTATATCTTGGAAACTGTTTGTTACATACAACAAAGGAAGATTTTCCAAAATGAAGTTAGTATATTTGTTGACATAACAAGTATACAGAACAAAATTACATGAATAGGATATAATCTGATTAACGAATATTTTTGCGGTGTTTTTTAAAAAAAATTTCCATGAAAAATAAAAAAATGAGACTAAAAAATGCCTTCTAACTCATGGATGAAATGGCCACTAAGCCAGAAGATTATAAATCTGTCGGGCACATATCCCATTTATTGTTTATATTTAATTATGGGTATACACACACCGAGTAATTAAAAAATCCTGGACAAAAATGGTACGGGGTATAAAGAGTGTTTCAAAATTGCGTTGCACGGCTTTTATTTGGAACCAACGCCTCCTAGGGTCATGGAAGTAAGGTCTACCCAGGTAATTGAGCCTGAAGAATCCATTGAGAGGTCTTACAGCGTTAATTAAAAAGTTAAAAAATTAATTTAAAAACTAAAGGAGATAGAGCAAAAACTTCAGTGAGATTATTGTTGCCAACGTCATGAAGAACTCACTGAAAAAAAATTCATGAAAATGTCTTGAATATTCTCCGAAATATTAGCATGTGAAAATAGCACTTTTTCAGGGGTCAAAAAAGAAAAAGTTCGCATATTTGCAAATTTTTCAGTGTTATTTTGTAGTTTTGTGTTTTTTTAGTTTAAAGAACACAAAATTTAATAAAAAAATCAAAAAAAAAATTGCAAATATGCGAACTTTTTCTTTTTTGACCCCTGAAAAAGTGCTATTTTCACATGCTAATATCTCGGCGAATATTCAAGATATTTTCATGAATTTTTTTTCAGTGAGTTCTTCATGACGTTAGCAACAATAATCTCACTGAGGTTTTTGCTCTATCTCTTTTAGTTTTTAAATTATTTTTTAACTTTTTAATTTCGCCGCTAGGGGCGCTGTAAGTCATTTCAGTGCATTCTCCAGGCTCACTTACCTAGGGGTAAACCACACTTCCATGACCCTAGGAGGCGTTGGTTCCGAATAAAAGGAGTGCAACGCAATTTTGAAACACCCTGTATTATAGTCTAACCACCACAAGAAAAACTTTGATAGAAAAACAAAACTTTGCAAAGCAGTACAAAGCTAAATGATAGCAACACTGGTTTGATATAGGAAACGTTTTTCGGCGTTTATAAATTGCCATACCCCTCCAAATTAAATGGAAAAATACGTTTCCTAAACAACCTCCCCTTTCCCGTGTGGTTTGACTATAGACTACCCAAGGACTATCCAGGATCTCCGGGAAAGAAAGAAATAGTATAAATATAGTAAAGTAACATAACCGTGTGAAAATGATCTCCTAAATTTACTCACAAAATTCCCGTTTATATATAGGTAAATGTTAGAAGGTGTGCAATTCTTCAAAATATCGAAGGATATGTTCAGATCCATTATCACTTTAAAGCCGTTTACTTGTGTCATGGGCTTCCTGAGACATTGCAGTATCACAAAGGAGTAAAATTGTTTAACAGCGTCTACAGGATGTTTTTCAAGGTTCCATTTACCTAGAAAAGCAACAACGCATACTCATGAAAATTCCGGTGAACATAAAAACTGGTTGGTAAATTCCGGTTTAAAAAAATCAAAAAAAATAATAACTACTCTAATAAATTCGCTTTTTATGTCCCGGAATTTTGCGACTGGTTTTTACATTGACCGGAATTTTCGTTTAACCTTTAAAGCTCTTAGTTTCTTTGGTTTTAAATTTTCATCGGAGTATTTTCCACGAAATACGTTTCTATGGATTTTCACCTACTCAGAAGACTGACACCAACCAAAATAGACTAATGACTTGATTTATGATGTCATGTTATCGTCACAAAATGCTTAAATTGACGTCTTTTTGTTTGTTGAATGTCCACTTCGAAGACCACATTTTGTTCGTTGAATGTCCACTTTAATTTGACGTCATATATGACGTGATTCACTTGAAAAATAGACAAATTAATGACGTCTTAATAATTAAGTCATTTCAAGTGACGTAAAAATTACCAAACAATCACCATTCATTAAAATTAGGTCATTCTTAGTGACGTAAATGTCGGGTTAAAATGTAAAATTAACGTCAATTTTGTGACTGAAAAAAACAATCAAAGTTGACGTGATTTTTCCCAATTGACGTCATATTAAAAAATATGACCTATTATCATGTTATAAATGACGTTAACTGACTACAGGGGGAAGCATTAAGTATTGTAATAAACTTTTGGCTCGTAATAAATTTTTTATCAGGTAAAATGGCAATGGTAAATGCAATAAAACTTACCAGTATTTATGTATATAATAGCGCAGCCATCTCCACACCTCACAGGTAGAATAGTTGCCAACCCTTCGGTCATGAATACCGATAACACGTCGAAAGAAGGAATAAAAAACACATCTGGATGCTTTTTACGAAACTTAACTGCCTCTTTTAGTTGTTTAAAAGCTCTGTCGACGTTAAACTTGCGACAAGTGAGAAAAACATTGAGCTGACGATCTTTAAACTGCAATTCTTTTAGTGAATCATCATCTGAAAAAAGTAGGAGAATATAAGCATGAAGACTTTCACAGCCGGTTTGATTAATGAAATTCATTTCTTTCGGGCTTGTATGCCGTGGTCTATAAATAAAGGTCCAGACGTTTCGTCGGAAGCTGTGTCCGACATCATCAGTGGAAATAAAACAGCGTCAGTTCACCGATTCAATAAGTTTGGTTTGGATTGGAGGTACTAACGGCCGTATTCTGAAGCCTCTGGCAACCTCCAATCCAAACCAAACTTATTGAATCGGTGAACTGACGCTGTTTTATTTCCACTGATGATGTCGGACACAGCTTCCGACGAAACGTCTGGACCTTTTATTTATAGACCACGGCCTACAAGCCCGAAAGAAATGAATTTCATTAGTAGGAGAATAGTTTTCAAATTTTATCAAGTCAATCAAGGGTTTTATCAATTCCTTCAGTATGATTCCTTGCGTAGAGTATATCGTCGGTGGAAGAAGCAATACCGCACATCTACGTAACATTTGAGGCACCTTTAGTATGCCAATCCTCTTTCTCGCCAAACAGTTTTCGCGACTTCGTTTGGCAGTATTAATATGGCTGTGCTTTTTTTGTAGACCAAAAATTTTTCAGAAATTGATGCTTAGATATTTGATTACTTGATCAGGCTTCGCACCTAAAAGTAAGGTACCTGTACCTAATATGGACACCCTAAGGAAAATGTATTTTTTTCACCCCCTTGTACACGTCATAGGACTCCAAAAATGTATGACCACTATCCCTGGACTGTTGACTATCATTATTAAAATTAGTGACCTTGTAATTATTCTGTTTTAATTTCAATGATAAAATCAAAAAATGTTTACAAGTGTCCATATTAGGAACCACCTGTCCCTATTATGGACAGGTGGCTTATTGACCTTCTACACAGGGTGTATGGAAGAACCACTCTTCCAAGGCATTTTAGAGGAGAGGGGATAAAAAATATTTCTTAAAGTATTGCGGGGGGAGCACAGTTAATATCTTCAGAACATGCACTTCGTTATGTTATGTAGGGATACTAAAATTAAGATTAAAAATACATATAAACATTAATTTATTATGAATTGGCCATTTAAAATAACATCAAGCAGAAAATTATTTTAAAAATTTCTGAATCTGAAGATTCCCTCGCTGTTCTCACAATGTGGACATAAGGTGTCCATAATAGGAACAGGGTGTATTTTTACTAAATATTGTTATAAATAAACAAAGAAAACATTTTTAAGCAATATACGCAACAGCAAACGAAAATATGTTTTATCCTCTTTCTAAAACACTCCTCTTTTTAATATTTAAAGTAATTTTACCATATCTAATAAGAATTTAAACTTAACCTGTAATTACTATCAGCACACCTAGTCCAGTCAAATAGTATTTATTTTGGGAAAATTTTGGGGTAGAAGATATTTTTCGCTATCTGTATGTATTTTGGGGTGCTGAATCCGAATCTGAGGTTTGCCAACAAAATTTCGTGACGGAACATTGTGAAAATTCGAAAAAATGGCAAAAATTCGCCCCTTTTTTTCGTTTTCGGCCCCTAGAACATTACCTTTGCGCTTCTAAGCTAAACAGTCAATCCAAAAAATAAAGAACACTAACCAAGCTACAAAAAAGTCCATTACAACTTTTCTCTCAGACGCATAGTTTCGCCGATAGAGCACGTTGAAAAAGGGGCTATTTTTGTTCGATTGGTAAGAAATCAAAAAAATTTCACTAGTATCTCCAAAAAACCGTATTTTTGGAACAGGATACTATAAAAACTGCCTAATTAATATTTCACATGAAATTAGCCATCTAAAAACTCCAATAATGATAACTCAATGCATTTTTGTTCGGTGATTTCTCTTAAGAACAAAAGTTCGACAGGAGATAATAGTATTTCTATAACTAAGTTGCTTCTTCGAAATTACATGCAAAATTTTTCTATTGACTGCTCTATAATATTTTTGAGGGTGCTGAATCCGAATTTGAGGTTTGCCAACAAAATTTCATGACGGAACATTGAGAAAATTCGAAAAAATGCAAAAAATTCACCAATTTTGTTCGTTTTCTGCCCTTAGAACATACACTTTGCATTTCTGAGCAAAACAGTTAACACCAAAATAAAGAAGAGAAAACAAGCTACAAAAAAGTCATTTACAACTATTCCCTCAGATGAGGGGTTTGGACGCTAGAGAACGCTGAATATTGGAGAGTTTTTGTTCCATTGGTGGAAAATTCATAAAATGTCACTCGTATCACCGAAAAACGGCCTGTTTTGGAACAGGATACTATAAGAACGGCTTCAATTGTGTGTTACGCCCATGAAATCAACGTTCTGCATACTCAAATGTTAATTGATAAATAATTAAACATAACAATAAAATACGAACATTAGCAACATTTTGGGATTACTGTAATATTGCTCATTGTTAAAGGCTTTAATAGTGCATTAATTAATTAAAGGCACGATTTATTTCATGTAGTCCCTATTTTTCTATATATTACTTTGATTAAAGCCTTTAACAATGAGCAATGTTACAGTAATCCCAAAATGTTGCTAATGGTCGTATTTTATAGTTATGTTTACTTATTTATTAATTAACATTTGAGTATGCAGAACGTTGATTTCATGGGCGTAACACACAATTGAAGCCGTTCTTATAGTATCCTGTTCCAAAACAGGCCATTTTTCGGTGATACGAGTGACATTTTATGAATTTTCCACCAATGGAACAAAAACTCTCCAATATTCAGCGTTCTCTAGCGTCCAAACCCTTCATTTGAGAGAATAGTTGTAATTGACTTTTTTGTAGCTTGTTTTCTCTTCTTTATTTTGGTGTTGACTGTTTTGCTCAGAAATGCAAAGTGTATGTTCTAAGGGCAGAAAACGAACAAAATTGGCGTGAATTTTTGGCATTTTTCGAATTTTCTCAATGTTCCGTCATGAAATTTTGTTGGCAAACCTCAGATTCGGATTCAGCACCCTCAAAAACATATAGAGCAGTCAATAGAAAAATTTTGCATGTAATTTCGAAGAAGCAACTTAGTTATAGAAATACCATTATCTCCTGTCGAACTTTCGTTCTTAAGAGAAATCACCGAACAAAAATGCATTGAGTAATCATTATTGGAGTTTTTAGATGGCTAATTTCATGTGAAATATTATTTAGGCAGTTTTTATAGTATCCTGTTCCAAAAATACGGTTTTTTGGAGATACTAGTGAAATTTTTTTGATTTCTTACCAATCGAACGAAAATAGCCCCTTTTTCAACGTGCTCTATCGGCGAAACTATGCGTCTGAGAGAAAAGTTGTAATTGACTTTTTTGTAGCTTGGTTAGTGTTCTTTATTTTTTGGATTGACTGTTTAGCTCAGAAGCGCAAAGGTAATGTTCTAGGGGCCGAAAACGAAAAAAAGGGGCGAATTTTTGCCATTTTTTCGAATTTTCACTATGTTCCGTCACGAAATTTTGTTGGCAAACCTCAGATTCGGATTCAGCACCCCAAAAACATACAGATAGCAGAAAATATCTTCTACCCCAAAATTTTCCCAAAATGGCCTTATTTTAGGACAATTTGACTGGACTAACCATGAAAACACAAATTTCCTTCAAAATGGAGAACAGCGTGCTTTTTTGCACTTTAAAGACTAAATTATCTTTTAAACTGCTTTTCTTCATGAACACGTAGTGCCAACTCTCGATCAAGTTTCTTACTTTTTAAGATAGGGGTGTCCATATTGAAAGCCCTGTCCGTGTCCATATTGGGTACAAGTACCTTATTAAAAGCATTTTTAAAACATCTTTATAGCTCTAGTAAGCCGTGATTTGACAAATTTTCATATTGGTCACAAAAAAGTAGCCGATCTTTCATGATCTGTCATAGTATTTATTTAGAGAATCAATCTCGATCAAACCGATTGCTCCGAATATTATTAAACCAATTTAAAAAGGTATTACTGGCTCTTAGATTATGTTGTTTTTTTATTACATGTACCTATTTTTCCTTTAATTAGCTTTGTAAAGTTCCCGAATAATGCAAATAAAGCATGCTTTATTTTATGTCGTGGTACCTTACCTGCTACAAACTTATTGTGATTAAAATGTAAGTAAAATATATACAGTTTTGTAATTTTTTGTATTCCTATGATTTTTTTTGGATTATACACCGATAAGAGGCAAGAAAAAAATTAATTTTCCCATAAGAATTGCATTGAAAATAAAGTTATCAAACAATTAATTCTGATAATAACAGAAAAAGTGCCTATTTACAAAAAAATATTAATAATGTGTATTTTGTCTATCTATGATTTGAGACAAATTAATAGAAATGATGGATATTCTTTTCTGAAAAGCAGAAAAATGCTCGATGTGGGCAAGAGAATAAGAAATCTCTAAGAGAATAAGAAATAGCAAACGATGTTGTGAAGTAGTCGCCCTCCCAAGTATTGCCCGTGCCTGGAAGTGCTTAACTATCGGTGATGAATAAATGTGCCAAAGTGTTGGTTTAGACCATGCTTGTCTAAAGTGCGGCCCACGGGCCACATGCGGCCCAAAAGCCTTTAAAATGCGGCCCAAACGCAAATTATGAAAATATTTAAGTTTGAACATATTTATTTTTAAAAATAAATGTTTGCAATATTTTTCATATAAATCGATTCGAACTGAAATAAAAATATTTATGGAAACAAAAGGGGAACCCCCGTGTGACTGAATTGAAAGACGAAGATTGGGTTTTAGATTCAGCTTTTTCAGTAGACTTAACAGAACATTTGAATGGTTTAAATTTGAGACTTCAAGGAAAAAAATCAATTTATTAATGATATGTTTCAGAATCCAGACAATAACTGCGTTTTAAAGAAAGTTAACATTTTATGCTGCATTAATTTGTGATTTAATTCAACAGTTTGAAAGTAGATTTCAAGATTTTCGAAAAAATGAAGATCATTTTAACATATTTCTACCCCATTTTCTTTAGAAGATAAATAACCTTCAAATAGAATGTATTAAACTGCAAAGCGACATTCAACTGAAAGAAAAATGTGCGAATGTTTCTTTACTGGAGTTTAATAAAGATTACCTACCCCGCAATAAATATCCTAATTTTCACCATCATGCTTTTTTAAAGTCTTCAGCTTTTGGCAGTATAGTAGTGAACAGACATCTTTAAAATGCATTAAAATTTCAACCTAGTCTATTGAACTCAGTGGCGGATCCAGGGGGTGGCACTCCGGAAAGTGCCCCCCTTGGAGACCCAAAAAGGTTCTCAAAATGAGTAAAAACCCAACTTTTACAGGTCTAATTTCAAAATTTTTTCTGGGGGAGGACCCCCATACCCCCCATTAGTATCAAAATGGGGTACTCAGTGTTTATTTTTAGGAAATCCCCAAAATTTTGGGTCAAAAAGTGAAGGTAATAGTGTTGAAAAGTCCCCCCTTTAAACTCAAAACGTTTCTAAAAATGAGTTAAAACCCTACTTTTACACGTCAAATTTAAATTTTTTTGGGGGGGAGGACCCCCAATGGTACCACAAGGGGATCTTGTTTCTAAAAGTGCTTCCCCTTGGAGCCGTGCTGGATCCGCGCCTCATTGAACTCTATATCAATTTGTTCAACAAAAGCAAATTTATCCATCTCATTAATTGGAATTATTTCTATCTTTATGGAATCCAAACTAAATGAAACGAAACTTTTACAAATTTAAATTAAATATGTATCTATACAAATCTAATTAAAATTTTTAAAAATTATATTAAAAATAAGTTAATTTATTAATAAAATTACACAGAGTAAATTTTTATTTCAATTTGTTGAAAAAATATTTTATATGCGGCCCAGCAAATTTTTTTTCGTTGCAATGTGGCCCTCAAACGGTCATAGTTTAGACACCTATGGTTTAGACTCTATTTAAACAGCAACCATACGAAATCATATTTGGCTATTTATGTAAAAGAAAATTGCGACAGTAAATGGTATGGCGTTCTATCCGGTTAAGGTTTATAGAAAACGTTAACTTTAATAAAATTTGTATGTTTGCGGGTTAGATGGTTAAAATATTTACTGCCCATCTATGGGAGCGCCTTGAAATGAAATACTAATATTTTAATAGGATTATATTTTGAAAACAATATGTATCGTATCGTTATTTGTTTTGTGTACTCCACGAAAGGAATTTGAAACAAACTATAGCAAATTAAGTATCCTATTTACTTTATTATATATTAATTTTAGTACTAAATTATTTAAATGTTTTATTATTATTAATATCAAATTTATTTTACACTAATTTTACTTCATGATTTAAATTTAGTAAATCTCACTTGCAATAAGTTTCTTGAATTCTATCATTGCCGTTTCCGCTATATCAGGTAAATAGTTGATCTCTCTTTCAGCCTTTTGCTTGAAAAACTCCGGTAGGTGATCCATATCTAGAGGTAGCATTTCCTCTCTCATATTGGTTACGTTAAGATCTTGAAAAGACATGCTTCTTAGTTCAAATAATTAACAGTAAACTAACATAACCTGGATGAAGACACATTGACACATAAATTAATTAACAAGATTAATATTTTTCTATTAATTTAAGTGTTATTAACTGCTTTTATTGAGAGTTGAATAGACGAAGTGCAAATAAAATAACTGACTTTAGCTGTAGCCATATGATAGCTATGGAAATTATTGTTCGTTGGACTTGTTTTACTTGATTGATCAAAAATGAGAAGAATAGGGTTTCTGTTAATTAATATTCTGTAGGTTATAAAGTATGTGAGAAAGTCGATGAAAAAAAGGACTTTATTAGGGGACATTCATAAATTACGTGAGGTCAAAAAGGGGGAGGGATTTGGAAAAATCTCACCAAATCTCACCAAGGGTTTAGGGGGTCGATTAAAATCTCACGTCAACTTTTTAAGAAATTATACGATTTTCTTTTTTTTAAGTATGAGAAAGGAATACACACAGATAAGATACTGTGATGATTTTTAGGCCTAATTCCTTCTATCTCAGTTTGAGCAAACAGTTGGCTTTTTTCCATCTCTTTAACATGTCATAAATTATCTCAATCAAAATTATGCGGTGTTGCACGGCCGTTTGTCTGTTCATCATCGACGCTCCCAGCCTTTCTTATACTATTCGATTCCTCCTCTCTGTAGCCTGACCAGTCAAAACTTTTCCGTCCAACGTAATCTTTTAATCACCAATATTTTGAATTAATTGTGGAGATAAAAATACCTTGTTGTAACCATTTAAAATTCAGTAGATCTTTTCATTACTTCATTGGCAGTTTTTCTGGCGTAAATGAATGCCTGTGGAATGAGTAAATATGTATCGTTTTAAGTTAGACATTGTAAAATTTTAAATAGTTTTGTGTGATTTTTATAATGAAGAAAACCTGATGATAACATAATGTCGTTTTCCCCCCACATCATTAATAATGTAAAAGTTTTAGGTGCTATGAAGCACAAAATGCAAACGAATAGGATAGAAAATTATTTTTTAAGGTTGTAGGTAAATCTCACGTGGGGGGAGGGGGGGGTCCAGATTTTTGGAAAAACACCTCACGTAATTTATGGATGTCCCCTTTTAAAGATGAAAACGTAGCCAGCATATTATTTGTTCAAAATATTTATTTTACTTCAGAATTAATAATAATTAAGTAATTTAATAATTCAGAATTTTGAGATTCAGAAATTTTATTCTTAAAATCGTCAGTCTTTTAATTGATTAACTTTTTTATAGTTTAATTTGTATTTAAAAAAGTGGGTTATTATATTATTATTTCACCATAAATTGACACCCATGTCAGTTACTGGTGTAATTGAACTTTTTGGATCCGGTAACTGACACCCCATTTTAAATAAATAATTTTTTTTTTCAAAAATATATGTTCAGCAGGATTTTATGTATACTGTTACAATTTTTTATTAGTTCAAATATGTTTCAAAATAGAAAATTTTCTCAAGTTTGACATCGAATAAAAATGTTTGTCCTTAATTTCAGCACTAAGCCAGCCTCTGAAAATCGGAAGGTTTTTTTACATTAAATGGGAATTTTAATCTCTTCAACTTAAAACTCCTTGGTTTGGTAGAAATAAATACTGCATGAAGTTAAAAATGAATGTCTAAAATATTAAGAAAGGCCACCATTTATCTCAAGTGCACAATAACAATCTTATCATTATCTTATTATTTACTATCTAAAACGTTTTCAAGCTTCGTTTAAACTTTAAATAATACTAAGTGGTAAGAGGGGAAAAATAAATATCCCCTATAGAGTGATATATTTCATTGAATTCGATAAAATTTAGCATAAAAGTTTAGGCAAGAAATACTCCTTTACATAATATCATAATATATTCTCAAATTTATAAGAGGTTAGCAAAATTTATCGCTTGATATTTTCCAGACATCAAATTTACAATTTATTAAAATAAAGGGTACATACTTATTTTTAATACATATTTTATTTTTTAAAGGGCATTTGAAGAGAATTTTACAAGGTTTAATTTCAAGTAAAATATGACTCTTTCTGAAAAAAATTATCATGATTTTTTAAAATAATTTTTATACAATAAATTTTGACAATGAAATAATAGTATCACCCCTTATTTTTTAAGTAAATTTTACAAGGTTTAATTTTATGTGATTTTTGAATATTTTTAATGAACATTTTTTTTTTCATCATTTTTTCTGATAATTTTTATGTATTAAGTTTTAATTGTAAAATGTGTTTGTTATCCCTCGTTTTAAGTAGAATTTCATACAAGATTTTTAGTTTCATGTTAAGTTTTACAATATTAAAAAAATTTCATGATTTTTTACAATATTTTTTATGTAAAAGGACCTAACAATAAAGTAATGGTGTCGCCCTTCGTTTTGAAGAGAATTTTATAGGGTTTAATTTCATGTTAAATATGACTATTATGTTAATTATTTTTATCATGATTTGTTTACAATATAATAAGTTTTATACTTAAAGTGTTAACAATAAAATAATAGTGGCACCCCTCTGTTTGAAGATAATTTTAGAAGGTTTAATTTCATGTCAAGCATGACTAAGTTTAGAACCAAAAATTATTATTTTTTTGTAATAAATTTTTATATGATGTTCTACTTAAGTTTTCACTGTAAAATTTGGTTGTCACCCCTCGATTTAAAGAGCATTTTACAAAATTTAATTCCATGTCAACTTTAACTGTTTAATAGGGTGGATCGAAAAAAAACTTTTGAAATTCAAAAAATAGAATTGGTTTTGAAATCAAAAGTTGCGTCGTGGCATGCTGAGCTGATAACTGGAAAAATAATTGTTAACATTCCTAAAAATCTAAATGAGCACATCGTTTAAATAAGCATACGTTTATAAACTTAAAACTAGATGTAAGTACATCTTTTTAGTAGTCTGGATGCAAATAAAATTATTTGAAAAATCTTACTTCCTTTTTGAAATCCGGGCAGGAGACCTAAACTTGGTGAATTTTAGTGGAAAATGGAAAAGTTGGCATTTCAATAAAAAAGGTACCGTTGTATGTAAAACTTACCAAATGCACTTTTTATTCATAAAATAACTTCCTTCATACTTTTTTCATCCTTTGTGCACAATTATAGAAATTAGTTACATGGAGACGCATAAAATCTCCTATGTGAAGCTTCCTCGTTTCTTTACCATACATTAAAACGTTTAATCGTCGAAAAGATTCTTATCTTATTATGTCTGTGAGTTAGCTTTTAACCCTTTCCGTTGCAGTGGTTGCGTTTTGAAACCGCGACTTAGCGATTTTTTATCTCCTGTTTAAATCATAGCAAAGTTCCAATATTTCCCCCCCAAAGCTGAATTTCACTTCTCTTGAACCTTCGTAGATGACATCATGAATCAAGCAAGAGTTCTTATATTTAATACGAATTTCGAAACGAAAGCTGTTTTAAGTAATTAAAAATAAACTCAATTTTTAGCATTAAATACGGTACTCAAAATTTTTAATTTAACCATCAAATTCGGTTATTTGGTTCAGAAAGAAGCGGAATATAATTTTTTTCTAAGTGAAACACATTTTTAACCCCTTTTGATCCCCTTGAAGTAGCCGGATCCTTAATGCGACCACCGCGCCGGATAGGAGTAGAGAGCCTGTATACGAGAGAGAAGCGACAAATCGGTATAGCGCGCTGATTGGTCAACAGCGTTTTCTGTTCACCGCTGGTTTCCCTCCATAGGATTAGCATGGGAGCGAGGCATGATACTTGATACAGTTTGGACAGAATTGGTGATTTGGACAGTTTTAACTGCGCGCAAGGATGCTCAGAGACGCTTTTAAGCGAGTTATCGCCTCTCTCTCGTATCAGGATCTCTAGATGGGAGTAGGAAATCTTTCTCCGCCGATAAGCGAGCGCCGCGAAATTCGAAATTGTTCCCCAACACCACTCTCGAAATATGTTCTTTATCACTCCTCTTTTTTTATGGGGGTACTCCTAATGGGGATTTAATGAATATTAGGATTTTTACATTGAGACTATCCGCACTCTTTCTGTTTTTTTATTTGATTCATCTGGAAGTGTTTGAGAATTCCGATGGTTTATGAGATTCAAGTTCTCTTTCATTCATTGAGATGAGAGTTGGTGGGTTATTTATTTCTTATGGTTCTGCTGTTATGTGTTTGGATTTGATCAATGAGTGTGCTGCATTAATAAGGAAGTTTCATGTGCCAGATTTTCAAAAACAAACAAGTGTTCCGTATGGTTTTTTGTATGGTAAAATGAAATATCTAGTCAGTTTTTCAAAAAAAAATGCACAGGTAATTAAATATTTTAATTTAAAAATCGAGAAAAAAACAAGTGACTGAAAACGTTTATTGTTTTAACTACTAGGGAGCTACCGCCCCATGCTCGCTATCGCTCGCCAACCCCCGTTAACTGCTGACGCAGGGCCTTTCGGATCGCTTCGCAATCCCCACAAAACCCTGCTCACTAAAATTATTTATTTATAAAACATTCGTTATAACAATTAGTAGAAAAAACTTCAACCAACTTTCTTGAAGCACACTCTCTTAAAAGTTAGAATATTTATTGGTTAAATTATCAATAATTTAATCAACACGTTTTCCTTGAAAATATCCATCAAGTCTGCTCGTGCTATTGTTATTCAATATTTACAAAAACGTTCAGCAATGAATCTGTTAAATTTAATGTACCTAGTAACTCGTCAAAATATCTAGTGTTTTATCATTCAAGTTTTAGTTTTAAAACAGACTTTTTAAACAATACTATTTAAGCTATTAAAAATGATAAGAGACAAAATCTACATTGCACTCAATGTTTACAAACAATTAATTTTGGTGTGTGAAATTCTATACTTTATTAGTAGATCTGTGAGTTTCTGGAAAACTCTTATCAGTCTTTTAAAAATATTTTATTTAGAAAGTACATATTTTGAAGCGCATTTTCAAAGCGTGAAAGGAATTATTTCATCGTTAATGAGTAGCGTCGGTTGGTCATTGTGATTGGAGGTATAATAAATTGTACGACAGTTTCTTGCTGTTAACTGCAACCTTATCCGTAATCCAGAAAAATGGAAATATCTTAGAATTGAGAATTTTTTTAGAAATTCTAAAGGCACTTTGCACATCCTCAAAAGAATCCGAACAGTTTGATACCAAAAACATGTTATACGGATCAGTAATTAAAAAGCCTTTCTCTGGAAACCATTTACAAAAACTTTTTTTTAGAATAGAGAGATAAGATGACGTCAACAATAATACCATCAACTCCATTGCTTTACAACAATGTTTATTATAAAATGACGTCACATCCAAACTCTTGGCGTTTTCGAGCGCTTTTAAAAACGGGAATTTTGTTAATTTTTTTGGCAATCAAAACATTTCTCGATCGGCCTCAAATTTTGGGTAGTTGCTTATTTTTGCAAGAGAAATCTATTAAAAAAAATTTTAAAAAATCATGCAACTTCCTCATTGAAGAATTATTCCTCGACTTTATTCAGTGTTAAAAGAATTAATGTATCGATGTTTCTCAAATAAATATACACCATGGGAGAAGGAAATTTTTTTTCAAAATATGGCGAAATATCGGTAATAATTCATTAGTTATTGCATTAAATTGAATTATTAAGTTGTTAAATTAAGAAAAAGGCTGAAGAAAGTTCATTTTGTGCTTTCCTGTTAATGCGCAACTCCGCGTTTTCCTCTACCCATCCGGGGCAGTGGTTGCGCTATGGACCCAGCTCCCCTGGAAAAACGGTAAGGGCTAAATTTTTTTAAATTACCATTTCGTGATCCTAGAAGCCATAGTAGTTGATTCCAAGCATCCCGAAAAAATAGTATTTTTATATGGTGCCCCTGAAAGGGTTAAGTCGGGTTTACAATCAAAGTCTGGAATACAAAATCATGTGTGAAGACAATGTTGTTTTTACCTTTGCTCAACTTATTAAAAGTTGCACATAACTAGAGACAGCTTAGTTGTGGCAAAAAAGAATTGTCAGTACAATGCTTTGTCCATATTAAATT
Organism: Tetragnatha versicolor; assembly: GCA_024610705.1. NCBI lineage: Eukaryota > Metazoa > Arthropoda > Arachnida > Araneae > Tetragnathidae > Tetragnatha > Tetragnatha versicolor. The sequence goes on from JANDEH010000003.1 coordinate 43,144,361, forward strand.
ATGAAAGAGAATGGAATTACATACTTGGATGGTGAAATTGAAGGAATCTTAACTTTCACAGGAGCAATTTACAAAAAACTAACTGGCTGTAATTTTCAAAGAAAGTTAGAGGGAAACATCCATATGTCAAAATCTTATCTCAATAATGATCAGATGTACTTAAATTACGGTTAAGGAAATACAGGCTGGAGTTCTTAGATCTTTCTGTAAATGATCTTGTGTCATTAACGGCCCTGTGCTACTTGATCAGCGGTTAACCACCAATCAAAGAAGGAATCCCCGACTCTGATTGGTGGGTTCCTACTTTGATTGCTGCCTAACCGCTAGTCAGATAGCACAGAACAAGGCCGTGAGACTATCTAGATAATTTTACATTTTTAATATTAAATTTTTCTGAAAGAACCCCGGGTTCGATTCCCGACACCACCAAAGACCCACCAAGTATATGTGTATGATGTATATCTATATATACATACACATATACTCGGTATATGTATATGAGTATGTGTATGTATTACCGAGTACGTGCTCGGTAAATCTGTGGGTCCGAAAGTCTTGTGGTCGGTCATGGCGCAGTTTACCATTGGTCCAGGTCTCTGGGGACTATTTTCCTCCCATTCAGATACCATATGAGTGATATCTCTGGCGATACACCTCAAGATTCGATACTTTGAGTAAAGTGGGACATACGTGACCCAATGCTGAAAAAGAGTTTTTGAGCTGCAAAAATATGTTATTTTAAAGTCTATTTAAAGCGCGAAAAAAATCTTATTTCATCTTTAAATAAGACGTCAATGAGGAAGTTGCATAATTTTTTGTTATTTTTTCAATCGATTCTTCTTGCAAAAATACACTGTAAAAAAATCTTTCTTCAATAAACGTAAATTTCCCGGCAGCACAGCTGCCGGATTATTTTCATCATTTGAGAAGGTATCCGTATTTTTTTTTCCGTCATTTGAGGGAATGTCCGTTTTGTATTTTTCTGTGAAAGGAGGGAAACCTTCCGTTATTTTAGAGAACGTTCGTTTAATATCTTTTCGTCATTGGAGTGGAACTTTCCGTGACAAACAATCCGTAAAACCCAAATAGACGATTCTTTTAAATAATTTACACTACCGATCACAGTAATACAAGTATAATCAAAAGTTACAAGTTATCACAACTATTTCGATCACATTTTTGCGATCTAATAAGACTAGTTAGGTATGCAATATTTTAAGACTTCAGCTACGTGGTGAAGAAAGCGATCGTACGATGTTTAAATATCTGTTTAAAAATAGTATATCAGATTATTTCTATTTTAAAGCATGGTAACGTTTACTACGGCCGTTGCTAGGCTGCCGACCTACTGTTTTGTACTGTATTTCACAATCCCTGCAAGATTTTTATACTTTATTAGCAATGCGCATCCTTGTGGACTTGATTCTTGCTGTTTCTATAAAATATTTTAGCGAAATAATTTTATTTTCAATTAATTAATAATAAAATTTTTTTTTAAATTAGATAAAGTAAAACATTTAAAAAAACACAATGAATTTAATTAAATAAGGAATGACTGTTAAACAAGAGAAATTAATTCTTGCAATTTTTAATGGAATAATAAAATTTAAAATTAAATTTACTGAAAAATCATTACTGGGGTTCGAACCTACGACCATGTGCACTCCAGACTGACCCTCTACCACAACCCCATTCGAGCTATGCTAGATTCCATCCTAAATACTTTAAAGCCACGCCTTTAACCCGATCCCTAGTCATTCCCGATTACGGCCAATAACACAAAAAATAAAAACAATATATTTAACTTACTTACCCATAATAAATTTGCTGAAGGTTCGTTTCGTCTGAAGACGCTTGCACAAACTTCCATTACTTATTTACAACTATATTTGAGTCTCACCAGAACTAGTGGAGAAATAGTACAATACGCATGCGTGAGGAGAGGAAAATTAAAAAACGGAAACTTCACGATGAAAATTCCGTTTTGTAGTTTACGGAATTAATCCATGAAAAATTCACGGAAAATAATACGTTAAAAGACGTTCTTTTTTTACAGTGTAAGCAACTACCCAAAATTTGAGGCCGATCGAGATATTTTTTGATTTCCAAAAAAATTAACAAAAATCCACTTTTTAACGTTTTCAGTCAGACTTTTAAATTAAAATATTTAATTACCTGTACATTTTTTTGAAAAATTTACTAGATATTTCATTTTACCATACAAAAAACCATACGGAACACTTGTTTGTTTTTGAAAATCTGACACATGCATCTTCCTTATTGTCGTTGTGATTGGATGTATAATAAGTTGTTTGACAGTACTTGCTTTGTAACTGACCTTATACGAAATCTTAAAAAAAGGAAAATATTTTATAATTGAGGATATAAAAAAAATCAACAGCTTATTGCACATCCTCGAAAAAATCCAGACATTTAGATACCATAAATGTGTCATTCGGTTCAGCAATTAAAAAGCTTTTCTCTGGAAACCGTTAACCAAAAACTTTTTTCTAGAATAGAGAAATACAATGTCTCAAATGGTGAAAAATCATCGTTTTTAAATTTCAAATTTTAGACTGGTTTTCGTTGATTGGGACACAATTTTCCTTAAATTTATAGAACCTACAGATAAATAGTCTCAATCGTTCTGAGTAAAATTGTTTTTGTAGTTCTAATCTACGAATCACTAGTCCAGAAGGAAGAAAATTAACATAAACCCTCAAAAGCACATAAAAATTCACTATAAAACAATGGTTAATACCAGCATTTTTCGAAAACATAAAAATGGTTTTCTAGTTAAGAAATATAGATATAAATTCAAAAATTGACATGAAATGTTTCAAAAGAATTTAGTTTATCAATTCTTTAAAATAGATTCGACAGTCCCTTTGCATTTGTTTAGGATTGAATGACATCAGATCTGTTTTGGCCTTACTTTAAAGTGAAAACCAACGATCGCTTTGAATTGTTTAAACAATTGAACCATTGCTTAAAATCAATGTTTAGGATTAAATGACGTCACATTTTGACATTTGACGTTTTGGCGCCCTTTTTTTAAAGTCAAAATTTGAAACTAAATTAAAAAATAAATAATTATCGTAATTTAAAAAAAAGTTTTGTGTATATATTCTTCTCTTGGATACCTTTGTGGAATAAAAAAATAATGGCAAAAAATACTGGAATTTCCCATTGTAGTATAGGTAGTATACAAACAACGTAAGCAGAATTCTTTTTAATCTATTATCATTAATATTTCGTATCCATAAGTTTCAATATAATAATGGACTTAAATTAAATCCTAAAAGCTTCCAAGAAAACATTTACGCCTGTAGTTGGTCGACTTAATTTGTATTTGTATTTATATTTAATAACCAATGCTTAAAAAATACTTGATAGAAAAATGAATGATAACAATACACATTTCACATAAACTCGTAGACACTTTCTTATTACATTTACCACGAAATTAAATATTCTTTTATTAAAGGGTTTCGAATATTTTAAATTCAGTCGCGGACCTTTCTTCTGGGGTCAAATATTTTTTCAGCCACCATGTCATGTTGCAGTCTTTCAAGTCTCCTCCAAGATGGCATGGCAAAACTTCTTTGTCGAAAAAATCCAACAGAGTGTCACTGGTCTTATGAATTTGAACCTGAAACAGGTATATAAAATATCATCAGGATTCTGTGGCAAAAATAAAAAAGGACTCAGCGGACTCAGAAAAAAGGCTCAGGACTCGAGCGCTTTCCCTTGATCCCTGTGTCAACTCGATCCTGTGCCCTGTCTGGACTCGAACTCTTAACCTTGTGCTTATGACTGCTTGTCAGAACTTTAGAACTTTACTTGGGAAGCTTGTGGCAACGTCTCTATACTTGTGTATTTAAGTGCGTAGCACTCTTCCTGTCTCTCTTCCTCTTTACTTGCCTGCCTGCGTGCTGTGCACGTGTATTGCTGTGTCGCTTATTCTAAATTACCTTTTTACATTTTGTTAACTAATAAATTTGTTGTTATTGTTAACTATGTCTATTGGCCTTATTTGGAGTCTTTATTGTGGTGCAGTCTTACTTTAGACCAGCAACACCATACCGACCGACCATCGTACCGACGCTGTTAGAAAACCACTGGAGCAACCCTACAAAGGTCCGTTTCGAGTGCTGTCCCGCTCTGAAAAGTACTTCCAACTCGATATCAACGGTCGCCATGATACCGTGTCACTGGATAGACTGAAACCTGCCTTTGTGTTAAAGGAACCAGTAGTCCCTTCAAGCATCGTTCCTGTCGATGAGTCTACTCCTACAGAGCCCAAGACCACCGTCACGAGAGCTGGAAGACGAGTTCGCTTCGTGGACCGTTATCGTCCCTAGTACCACCACACTATGGACTGGTGGGGGACCCCTGTGGCGGCTCAGGACTCGAGCGCTTTCCCTTGATCCCTGTGTCAACTCGATCCTGTGCCCTGTCTGGACTCGAACTCTTAACCTTGTGCTTATGACTGCTTGTCAGAACTTTAGAACTTTACTTGGGAAGCTTGTGGCAACGTCTCTATACTTGTGTATTTAAGTGCGTAGCACTCTTCCTGTCTCTCTTCCTCTTTACTTGCCTGCCTGCGTGCTGTGCACGTGTATTGCTGTGTCGCTTATTCTAAATTACCTTTTTACATTTTGTTAACTAATAAATTTGTTGTTATTGTTAACTATGTCTATTGGCCTTATTTGGAGTCTTTATTGTGGTGCAGTCTTACTTTAGACCAGCAACACCATAATTCTAAAAAAGTTTCGTAAAAAGGTTCAGAGATTTGTGAAGCTAGGAAAATTAGAAATCTAGAAAAATCTTCTCAAAACTATTCCTCCTAACGGCCGTTCACCAATAACTTTGACCGGAGGTTAACCTGGAATCAAAACTATGATTGGTGGAAAACTAGTTTTCCTTCGTCAACTGCTAATCAGAAGCTTGACTGCCGATTAACCAACGGCTAAGTTACCGGTGACTACGGCCGTAAATGTTGATAGAAAATTCCCTCACAAATCTGCCTTAACATCAACATTTATGGGGGGTAGAGAGTTCATCAGGTTCACCAGGTCATATTAGGAGTATGGTACAGATTTCTTTTGGCTTTAAGTGTACGTTAATTTAGATGTTTTTTTAGATTATGATATTTTTCTATGGTCTTAGAGGTTCCCTTAGTAGTGGAAGTTAAAAAACTTTATTTGAAAGAAAAAGTAGTTAAAAAATTTCTGCTATTTGAATCACTTTTTCTCGCAACTTAAAATCAGTAAAAACTACCACATCTTTAAAGAAACTGTCTCTAGTTTCTGCACTAAACTGCGTGAAACTTCTTTGGTGACTCATTTGCTAATTGATTGGTACTGCTGTTTTTTATATATTTACAAATAAACATTGGATGAAAGGTTCCACTATGAATCAGGTTCCACTAGTTCCTGTGAATTTGGCTAAAGTAAAAATCATACGGATTAAGATTTTGTATTTTAATCTCTTTCTCAAAAGTAGTTTTTTTAGTTTTATTTCTAAATTCATTGTTTGTAGAAATTTTATTATATCTTCATGTGACAAAGAGTTTGGAATTTTCAATCCTTTTATTAAAATAGTTGATAGGTTGTCGTTACGTTAAAGTTACATCCTAAAAATATCTTATAGATTGTGGGTAGTTCTTAGTTAACATTTTGAATTAACTGACCACAATTTCAGTGTTGAGTTGAAATTCTTTATGAAAACTAATTAGTTGTCGTTAATTATTATTAAATTAATTACTGTTAAAACTAATTAGTTTTAACAATCTTTTGGAAAAAAGAAAAAGGAATCGAAAAAGAATTTCAATAAAATATCAAAATTGGGTGTTCTTTATGAGAGAAATTAGTAAACGCCTTCAATTAAATAAAAATGTTGTGAGAAGTTGCTCAACAGTTTTCTGGTTTTCTCAAAAACTAAATGGGGGATTCTCTAGAAATCTAAAAAAATTAAAACACAAATTTTGAAAAATAAAATTTCTTTCAAAACTTCTAAATTTTTTTTAAAATGTTAGATGAACACGTCCTAGTTGATATACAATAAGCGGCAGTAAAGTTTAAATACATTTAGTGTGGGAAAAAAATTCCTATCAAAATTTTACGGTGATTAACCGTGATGTGCATTTTCGGTACGCCGAGTCAGAGTGGCCGCCTGCCCGCTGCTACTTTGAGAATGACACCGTAGAAAATAAATATTTCGCCATTTATTTATTTCTTCAGATTTAGACCTGGAAATTTCACAATAACCATAAAATGATGATACCTCTAACATATCCAAATTTCAATAATATACTCCTTTTCGTTCAGGAGATATGGAGGACAGGATAATGACGTTTTTATAAGTAATTCCTTCGCCATTTTTTTATTTTTTGATATTTAGGGCTACAAATTTCACATTCACCATAAAATCATAATACCTCAAACATACCCAAATTTCAATTTTTTACTCCTTTTCGTTTAGGAGATATGGAGGACAGGATAATGACGTTTTAAAAGTATACGCTCTGTTATGAACTGTTCTAAGTAAAAACTTTCCAAGTAAAACACTTTATAATTGCACTAAAAGTGAATATCCACTTACTCTGATTGTAATTAATTATTTAAAAGAAGAGTTATTATTTAAGAAGAGTTATTTAAGAAGAGTTGCTTTATTCTGTCATTTTTATATGCCTCATAATTAACTAAAATGTTTATGTCCGGTAAATAACGCTATTGCCTGGGACAACCATGTTTCAATTCGAAAGTGTTATTTAAAAAATTCAAAAAAAATTTCTTCCACAAATACATATACTATAAGATATGATTAATAATATGATATAAAAAAATCGGGTGAAATATGCTTTTTAGCACACTAAAATTCCTTTTATTTGAGCATATGCCAGTAGTAGGGCAAGCCAAAATGATGAAATTTTGAGCTTTCAAGTTTTTTAATTCCTTAAATTTTCCTTTCAAAATTTTTTATACTTATGTGCCATACTTATCATAAGGCTATTTATCAGAATATTGGAAAGAAAAATTAATTTTTGGACAATACATGGATTTTTGACCCCTGGACCGGAATTTTTCACATTTCTAGAGAATCACCCAAATAGTGTTTAATTTGTTTCTGAGATAAACTTTTCATTTTTTTATTAAAACAGACAAAAAGCTCCCCGTGTAACACAGTGTATCACACTTACTTACAGAAGTAACTAAAATATGACGAGAAAAACACTGCAATACATATAAAATAAAATATTTAAATTTTTAGTTCAATTTGAGTTTCTATGTGCACTTTAAAAAATTCAGACTTTTAGCCAAAAGCGTCAAGAAACTTTTAGACTCAATAAAATGGTAACTCTTAAAAATTTCCAAAAGTTATTAAAATGGTGTCTAACTTTATCGCTAGACATTAATGCACATTAAGCACAGAATAATGTGTATTAAGGTATATAGCGATCTCAAGTTTATTAGAATTGGTAAAATCGCTATTATCTTACTCTTTCTTTCAGTTTTGCCGGAAAAATCACCTTTGCCATTTGCCACAACATTCTACCAATTCCAAACATGTTCAGAAAATGAACTGCTTTGAATCGACCGGGACAAACTACCTGAAAAGAAGCAAAGGTAAGTACGTATCTGGGAAATAACCTAATTCAGCAAAAAAAGTTTGCTTAAAATGTTGATTCTATGTTTATTAACAAAACGTCTTACATTAAACAATCTTAAGTTATAAAATGAAACTAAAAAAACCTACATTTTCGGCGTTATTTAATAGCTTATTGAGAATAGTAGAAAATTATAAGGAAGAATAATCCTTAAGGTTACAACGTCGGAGGATATTCTTTTTTCTATAGAAACCATTTTATGATTTTTGTAGGTATATAAAATTCAGTTTTGTGTAAAAGAAATTTCTCGGTTTCCTAAAAACTCTTTTAAATTTTAAATGCTATTCCTGACTTTTGAATGTTTAAGATTTTTCTCAGCGAAATGACGATTTCTACTAGAAGGATTTTCGTTTTATTTTGCTGTAATTAAAATAATATTGTTATAGGAAGGTAGTTTTACACTTTACAGAAAACATTATATGAATGAGCTAATCTCTATTCGTGGTTTTTAAAAGTATCTAAATGATGATAAATACAAAAATAGAAACAGCTAAATCTTAAACATTAAACTCAAACAGACACTTATCTAAACAATAAAAATTCATCTATGAATTACAAAACACTTTAAATGAGTACAGTATAAATTCAAACTAATGTAATTAGTTTTTCAGTTATAAAAAATTTCTTGGAATCTTTTTCTACTTCTTAAATAATCTACTTCTTATTACAAATAAAATATTTTAATTTGTAGCATAATGCACGTATAATAGATCCTTTTTGGTTGAATTAAGGAGTAATGGCACAGAAGCATGAAAATCTGTAATGGTGTAAAAAATGATCGGCAAATTACTCACAAAAATCCCTTGCGCGATTATGCGCATGTTATTAGGTGAACAAATCTTTAAAAACTCCAAGGATAAGTCCAGATCGATTATTAATTTAAATCCATTTACTTGTGTCATTGACTTTCTAAGGCATTGCAATATTATAAAGTTTACAAACTGTTTCATAGCTTCCAAAGGATGCTTTTCAGCACTCCATTTACCTAGATAAAGAAAAATTTAACTTCATTGCCTCACATAAATTTAACAAGTTTAGCATGATGATAATTGGTTGTTTGAATTTAAAATTAAGCTATGCGTCAGTGGTAATGTGTCACCAAAATTTTAAGATGATTAATAAAATAAACCAAAAAAATATGGGCTCAGGTGAAGTAAAATGGTTAGAAGGAGGTAAAATGGATATAGTTATTTTAACAGTTCATACTTATGAAATTTAGTGTCTAATTTTGACAGGATAATTTTATTGAGGCTCAAGAAAAATCACCATGCCATAGAAACATTAAATTTTAAAAATATAAACTGTAAAAATATCTAAATCACAATTCAACCCCCACTCGGCCCTATTAAAAATATTTTAAATATTAAAAGTATTTAAAACAACATACGTATCGAATCCTTAACAGAAAGGAACTACCGATAGACTCATGTATAGGGCGTGGGGGAATGTGACAGCTTCTATTGGATTTTTTGTATAGATAGAATCAGGAGTTCTAAGTTTTCGTTTTTGATAGATAATGAATGATAATCAAATTTTTAGTTTGGTTTGAAATTGATGATAATGGAGACAAGAAAACCAAAAAATCAAACCATGGATTATTCCTGAATCAATGTAATAACATCATTGAACTTCTGGTTGAATTTTAGTTATAAACTGTAATTATTAATATTTCACTTTTATTTGGGCCATTATTTTTCATTTGGCAAAAACTTGACGCACAATAAACTTACCCAAATTTATATAAATAATAGCACAGCCGTCTTGACATCTTTTAGGTAGGACAGTTACCATTCCTTGGGTAATGAACGGCGATAACACGTCGTAGGAAGGAACGAAAAACACCTCCGGTTGTTTTATACGAAACTTAATTCCATCTTTCAGTCGTTTAAAAGCTCTGTTGACGTTAAACTTTCTACAGGTGAGGTAAATGTTGAGCAGACCATCTATGAACTGTAATTCTTTTAATACATCATCATCTAAAAAATTATGAGTATTTTCAAAATATATAGTATGCGCGCTAACTAAAACTAAATACTGCAGATCCAACGATAGTAAAAGGGTCACGTGCTTTTCACAGACAATGGAATTATTTTGAAGGGGAGAAAGGAAGAAATACCTTGTCACATTTATTCATCAGGTGGTCGATCGTAGTGGCGTGGCGTCTCCAGGGGTGGAATTTGGGGATATGTCTCCCCAAAACTTCCAAAATAGAGTTGTTTAAGGGTAGGTTTATAACACAATATTAAATTTTGTGCATCGGTTTTTCTTTTAGGATAAAATGATCAAGGTTTTTTGGAAGTGCATGTAACTTGAAACGTATTGTACTGAAAATAAACGATGCAGTTATTTTAAAAAATAAAATGACAATTATTTATCACCTTCCTTTACCACACATATTTTTTTCTGATCAATGTCTCATTTCATCTATGATGCAAAGAAATTCTAAACACTGTCTCATTTCTCCTGTGATGCTAGGATCACAGAGTACTAGAACAGAGAGTCCGTCTCCTTAGGAGCTATTGGAAATCGAAAAGTTGGATGAGTTTGGGGCTATTTTGGCGCTGCGATCGCATCAACGTCACGAGAGGCGGGACGGAAAAGCCTGATTGGTTTAGAAAAACTTTTTCCTTCTCCTTCGAAATAGAAGATTGCGTGACAGCCAATCACAGGTTTGATCTCTTTGTCAATCATTCAGTTGATCGTGGCGCCCTCAAACCCATCCAACTTTTGAATATATCGTTTTGGACCCTCTGTTAGGATTTTTCTCTGTGGCTAGGATGCTCAATTCTGAATGGCAAAATAAATAAGTTAATCGTTTGTGCCAAATGACTATTTTCGTAAATTTAATATTGGGTTATAAACCTACCCTTAAGCAGCTCTATTTTGGAAATTTGGGGGAGACATATCCCCAAATTCCACCTCCGATGACGCCACTGCGATCGACCCCCTGATGAATAGAGTCGGAAATGTGACAAGGTAATAGTAAACCCGAGAACACATCTTAGCTTCCATTAAAACTGGAGAGTAAAAGACAAAACGGCTTCCAGTGAGCAAGCAAATGTCTCCTCCTCTTTCAATCAGTTTCTTCCTTCTCCCCTCCAAAATAATTCCATCGTCTGTCAAAAGCACGTGACCCTTTTACTATCGTTGGTTCTGCAGTATTATGTTAACGTTTCTCAGAAAATCCGACGATGAGGTGTCAAAACAAACCACGTCATCTTCAAAACACAATGACGTCATAACACGTGTTTGTGGAATTCTAAAAAGACGATTTTTAATGATGTTTTCTAATTTAAAAAAATTTCAAATCAATCTGGAATTTCGCACATAGATCTATTTTAGCCCGGATTATCGATATTTTTTTTGCAAAATCTAGCGAATTCCTTATTTCAAATATTTAAAAAAATTAATTTTTAAAAGATTGCATTTTCGATCTAATATTTTATCCTAATTTATGGCCGGCAATTAACCGGCAGTCGAGCTTCTAATGAGGTATTCTCACAATTTGAGATTAAATTTTATTAAAATAGTATACTATAAAAAACCATGAAGAATGACGTTTACATAAAGTATTTTCATAGCCTAGATTCTGAGATATAAATTTTTGAAATTTCGTTTTTTGTTTGGGCGCGAAAACACTTTCGAATCCCAAATCATGCGCTGTCAGGTCACATCCAATAGAAGCCCGTTTTCTTATCACGTGAAAGCAGCAAACACAATGGTTTTCATGCGCTGTGATGTCACATCCAATAGAAGCCCGTTTTCTGATAACGTGACTTTTCTGACGCTTTGGCAAAAATATAATTGAATTTTAGATTATTTAAAACACATTTTTGAACTTAAAAATCAGAAATTTGTGAGTTTCAAACCATTTTGTATCGAAAAAGTATAAAATCAAGCAAATCCCTCACTCATGCAAATACCTCATTAGCAATAAGACAAAGAAAACTAGTTTTCCATCAATCAGATCTTTGACTCCGGGTTAACCGCCGGCCAAGTTACTGAGAAGCATAGTAAAAAAATGGTAGATTTATTAAAGAAATATTTTAAAGTACTTAAGGCACTTAGGTTAGGCCAAATATATTTGTAAATTTAGTTGAGGAAGGGTCTTTTTCACTATCTTACTTGCAATAAGTTGTTTCAGTTCTCTCATTGCCTTTTCCGCTGTTTCCGGTGAATAGTTAAGCTCTTTCACAGCCTTTTGCTTGAAAGGATCCGGTAAAAGATCGATATCTAGAGGTAGTATTCCCTCTGTCGTATTGGATGCGTTAAGATCTTGGAAAGCCATCACGCTTCCTAGTATAAGTAATTAACCGTAGGCTAACACAAACTAAAAGGAAAACACATAGACATATTAATTAACAGATTAAATTACTTGTAATTTTGAAAGACTTTGAGTATCTTCTACAAATAAGACACCAGTATAATAATAACTTTATTATAATAATAACTTTATTAGACATTCATTATACAAACACAGAAAAGTAAGACAATGTGATTCGCCAAGGGGAAGAAACTTCCCGTACAGGCGAAAAAGAAATTATATGGACAAATGACATATTACAAATTACAACACAAACATAAAACTGTAAAAAAAATAGCTAAATAAAGATGGCAGCAAGCTGGTAAACCATTAACAAAAATATGCTTCATTGAAGTGAAAAATATAAATCCAGGTCGTCGATATTAATTATTAACTCAAATAAATTTCTTTTGAACTCTGAATATTTATTAATGGAGGTTAGATTTAAAGGTAAACTATTGTATAATTTTGGTGCGAGGTAAAAGAAATGCTTACAAAAAATTGATTTAGAAAATTTGGGAATTTGATATGTTGCTACAGCTCTAGTATTATATAAAGCCCTGGATGAAGCTACGTTACTTAAGTAGCGACATGAGTTCAAATCGTCCGCCATTTTGGGTTTTTTCCGTAAGTGCGCTATGAGGAAACGGAGTTGCAATAGTTGAAATGCAACAATCAGAAAATGGAGATAACTAAAAAAAAATAATAAAAGGAGTCTTCCGCAAAGCTTCTCTGCTATATTTAGGGATTTTTTGGTTTGTTAAATTCATAAAAAATATTTATTTAGTTTTTGGTATATCAGCCATAGTTCAATTCTATTAAATATTTTTGTGTTTTAAATCATAAAACCTACCTTTTCTCTCTTGAAGCTAACTAAAGTCAAACAAAGTTAAGAATTTAAATAAAAAGAAACAGAAACTGTTAATAAAATGTAATACTTATTTAAAATATAACGAGATGGTGCAAGGGATATAAGGTGCCTGTTTAAAATTGAAGATACGTCACACACATATATTTTACAGTATTCAATTTCTTTATTATTTTAACAGTAAAATTTAATTTATTACTTTAGCAGTAATGGAATATTTTTAAATGTATGAAAACATACTTAAAATATTTATATATTTTAACTTACAGCTACTTAATTTCTGATGCTGATAATTTCCTGCTCTTACTCGATAATGATTCTGATGATTTCCAATGCTCTTACTCCAGCATTTTTTTATTTTTCTTGATTTCATACTTTGATTTTTATTTTTAATTAAAAAGTGAACTCTTTGGGTCACTAAATTTCTTATTGCAAGCTTTTCCATTAAATTACAGGAGGTGGGCAAGTTTTTGAAATGATCACAGGCAGAACTAATCATCAAAGATTTTAAAATTTTCGTATCAAAATCTTCCTTCAAAATTCGTTCTTCATTCGCCCGGAAAAAAATTTCTATGTGAAGTAGAATGCAGTATACCTCCTGAGAAACATAAACTAGATTCGATTTATCTTTATGAAACTATCTCAGTTTGGAATTAGTGTTGCAGAGTTTATGATTGAGAGTTTCAATACAAGTTTGGCAAAGGTTTCCTCGTTTAATTACAGTCTTCCCAACACATCCACACAAATAATATAATGCGCTTTCTTCGATTTATGACAAATCCCTCTCAACAATTTCAGAATAAATTTCTATATTCACCTTTTCAGAATCTATATCAAAGCTTAGTTTTTCATGATATGATACATTCAAAACATCAAAATGAAGAATTTCTTCATCATACAAAAATAATTTTAATATTTTTCTAAAAACAATTTTGTGCTGCTAGGGAACTAATGCTTTTCATTAACCAAAGAGGAACTGCATGAAATATTCATTAAGATTATGTATACTTCTACAAAGATATATTAAAATAATGAGCTCATTAAAAACGTATAAAATTAACTTCAGTTATTAACAATTTTATTACCATTTGGAAAATCAACATAATTTTTCTATAATATATATGAGGGTTTTCTTGACCCTTGTATAGAGAAACATGTAGGAACTGCATTTGCTTCAGAAGGCGCCTGTTATCATCTTCATGATTTTCAAACTTGTCCTCCGTAAAATGGACCTAGATAAAAATTTATAATTATGTATTGTAAACAATTATGTGTTACTATCGACTGCGAAGCACAAGTGGTGCTTTACAAATTGGTACTTTAGGATCAGCTAGGCACAAGCGTCGAGGTTTGTTAAATCGCCAAAAAATCTATATTAAAACCATTAAAATAACTCAACTAGCAGTGTTTCTTTCAATTATTGTTACATTTTCATTTGGGAAATAATATGCATAGCCATTATAGTCCGATTGAAGAGTTGCGCCGGTTAATCCTAAAATATTTTTCTTTAAATACATGTGGAGAATCGGTTTAGACAGTAACAGTTTAGGGAAAAAACTGTTTTTTACATTATCTCTACGAGAAGTTGGTTATTTTGAAAGAAATAATATAGTTATTACTCAGACTGTTTTATAACTTTAACTTTATTATGGAAAAGGATTTTAAGATACTGGATGGATATTATTGTTTACTATGTATTTTTAAGGATATTTTATATTAGTTTTTTTAGGACACACGAAATGCATATTAAATCTGCCACAGATGTGTGTTATAAACATTAATCAAAAATGCGTAATGAAAACTGTGTTACTTTTTATAATGACCGGATCACCTTACAACATCAATACGGGTTTATTAATTTAACAAGTGAGTATAATAAATGCAATACATAACTTGAGCAACATAACTAATAAAATCATAAAACTTGATTTGGATAAATATAATTAAATGATTTTTATAAACTTACCTCACACACTTTGCAGTGGTCATTTAGTTTCCACTTTTCTCTCCCGATGTTATGCAGCCAGACTTTTCGTCTTCCTTCGTAAAATTTCCCAGCAGGTAATCGATAGAACTTGTAGCCACCGGTTCAATTATTTATACACCCAAAAGCATAACAACTTGGCATCTTTAATAACTATACAATCGCAAATTAAATTATCAAAGGTGTTTCAGTATGAAAATCTATCGCACTGGCTCGGAGCTTGAAAAACCCATAATGGCGGCTGTTTACATGCGTGACTGTGAACGTCCAATCAAAATCGGAAGCGGCAACATAAAAGTGAATCGCTACTTAAGCTTTGCTATCCAGGGCTTTAGTATTATATGGTCTTGCTATGGTGTTAAATAAAGATTTATTACGATAAAGATAAAGTATAATACGGAAAAAAGCGTTGTGACGAAGAGGTAAAATAATTTGAGTAATCTAAAATTATCAGGATATGACTGCTGATTTAAAATTTTGAATATTTTATTTTGAATAGAAATTAAAGGTTGGAGATTGGATTTATATTCTCCACCCCAAACAGTAACACCATAATTTATTAAAGAATAGAACCAAGAAAAATATAAAGTTTTTAGAAACGACAAATCAATTTTATTTTTTAAGTGGTAAAAATTAAATAAAATAAAGCGTAATTTTTTCCCCAATTCAGATATATGAGTTTTCCACTTCAAGTTAGAGTCTACGATAAGTCCAAGATATTTGTAGCTTTGAACACATTCAAGAATATGACATTGGCAGTTGTTTTTAGATTTACAGGAGGAAATGTGATATTTTAAGTCAAATGGTAACTCTGATGGTCTGAAACTGAAATTAATGTAATTAGTTATGTTTAAATTTAAAGCCAAATCATTAGCATTGAACCACTTGTCTATTTCAATTAAATCAGATTCGATTTGAGTTACCAGTTCATTTAAAGTGGAACAAGAATATAATAAGACAGAATCGTCAGCATAGGTTAATATCCTGCCTGAAAGATTTAACTTACAAAAATCATTAATAAAGATTAAAAAAAACAAAGGACCTAATATTGAACCCTGAGGAACACCTCGATTTGTTACTAAGTACTCGCTTAGATTGTTACCAACTTTAACTCTTTGTGTCCTTCCTGTTAGATACGAAATAAACCAATTTAAGATATATCCTCTAAATCCTGCTCTTTCTAGTTTGTATATCAATAACGAATGGTTGACATTGTCAAAAGCTTTTTTTATGTCTAGAAAAATTGCCACGGTAACTTTGCTGTCATCCACACTATTCACAATAAACTTAGAAAATTCTAAAAGAACCATTTCAGTAGATCGGCCTTGTATAAACCCATATTGGTTAGAGGCAAAGAAATTTGTGTGCGACAAGAAATTATACATCTTTTTTACAATAATTTTTTCAATAACTTTAGAGAAAGAGGGTAAGATCGATATAGGTCGATAATTAGAAAGAATATTTTTATCTCCAGATTTATAAATCGGAGAAACAGTTGCCCGTTTTAAAGAGGCGGGGAAATCACAAGTATTGAAAGAGGAATTAATAAAATTTACAAAAAATTCAATGTTATTAGGGGCAATTAATTTTAAATACTTCACACTGATATCATCATAATCAAAAGAGTTAATTTTTGAAAAATATTTTAAAGCATCAAATATATCAAGATCGGTAACTTCATAAAAAACAAAAGATGATAAACAAGGTGATATATTGTTGACAGTTTGTAAAATCATAATTTGTAACAGTTTGGGTAGCATTATTATATAACATATTAAACTGAGAAGCTAAGATTGAATTCTCAAAGTTGTCAGGCAAGGTTCTAGAGTTATCTTTTACATTATTAAGAACAATACTATTAACAAAATTCCATTTTTGTTTGCCAGTACTGCAGGTTTCGAATTTGTTTCGATAAAACTGAACTTTTGTTGACTTAATTAAGTTTTTTAATTCAGAGACAGTAGTTTTATAAGCTGTTTTATATACAGTATCCCATGGGTATTTTCTGGCTTTATTGAATAATTTTTCCTAGTATTTGTAGACATATAGCACTATGGGAATTGATTTTCGACTAGTCTTCAAAAATTGAACAAAAATTGGAAGCAGCAGTTGTTTGGGGGGTATTCAATAAACGGTATAAAAGATGACAGTTATGTATTTTTTTGAAAATAAAAAAGGACTGAAAGAGACAAGAGACTTACTATACGGATGCTGAAAACTTCATATCTTCAAACATTTACAGCCAATTTAATAACCAACATAAGATCAAAATTTGCATAGCGACTTTTCGTAATCTAAGAAAATTTCAAGCTTTACTCTACATCACTTGGTAGGTAAAAGCGAAAAATATCTACCCGGCTTGAAGGCATATAGGTACAACCTCTACAAAATTTTTGATAGACTAGAGTTACAGTTTTATACCTTTTCTTTACTCTAAATTAGTTCCAGTAAAAATTCCATGATTTATACTCTTTTTTTTACCAATTTGCTCAAAACTGGAGACTTCCTTTTTCAAACCGTCGAATAGTTTTTGCATGGTTTCAAAAATTTTCTGTTACCATGTATACTGATTTTTATGTTCGGTTTTATCTACCAACATTGTATTTTGAATTAAAATCTGGAATATTTATTTTTTTTATTAAAACGTGCATTAACATTCAGTAAAATAATTCAGCACATTTTTTTACAGAAAAACTAAAGAAAAGCTTAATTAAAATCATTAAATATAAAGTAAATTTATGGATGTTTAGTTTATGCTACAAGGTATGTGAAAAATCTGGGCATTATTAATAATGCCCGCGTATTTCGGGCAAAGTGATGAATACTCATTGATAAAGGTCTTTTAATTTACACATTGCTCGCCTCACTCGCATTATAATAATGCCTTGTTTATCCGTCTTTACCCGTAACATACTATATATATACAGGGTGTTTCAAAATTGCGTTGCACGGCTTTTATTCGGAACCAACGCCTCCTAGGAACACGGAAGTAAGGTCTACCCCTAGGTAAGTGACCCTGGAGAACCCATTGAAAGGACTTACAGCGCCCCTAGCGGCGAAATTAAAAAGTTAAAAAAATTAATTTAAAAACTAAAGGAGATAGAGCAAAAACCTCAGTGAGAGTATTGTTGCCAACGTCAAGAAGAACTCATTGAAAAAAATTTGATCAAAATATCTTGAATATTCGCGGAGATATTAGCATGTGAAAATAGCACTTTTTCAGGGGTCAGAAAGTAAAAAGTTCGCATATTTCCAAATTTTTCAGTGAAATTGTGTAGTTTTGAGTTTTTTTAGTTGAAAGAACACAAAATTTTTTCAAAAAACCAAAAAAATTTGGAAATATGCGAACTTTTTACTTTTTGACCCCTGAAAAAGTGCTATTTTCACATGCTAATATCTCCGCGAATATTCAAGATATTTTGATCAAGTTTTTTAAATTGAGTTCTTCTTGACGTTGGCAACAATACTCTCACTGAGGTTTTTGCTCTATCTCCTTTAGTTTTTAAATTAATTTTTTTAATTTTTTAACTTCGCCGCTGGGGTCGCTGTAAGTCCTCTCAATGGGTTCTCCAGGGTCACTTACCTAGGGGTAGACCTGACTTCCATGACTCTAGGAGGGGCTGGTTCCGAATAAAAGCCGTGCAACGCAATTTTGAAACACCCTGTATATATATATATATATATATATATATATATATATATATATATATATATATATATATATATATATATATATATATATATATATATATATATATATATATATATATATATATATATATATATATATATATATATATATATATATATATATATATATATATATATATATATATATATATATTGATTTATGATTAAATTATAAGTATCCCGTTATTATAAGGTGGGAGTCCCAACCTAATTTATGAGCTTTATATCATACAAATATCTTAATGTGGGGTGATACTGCTCTAAGCACACATATCTAAAGTACATAAATTTAACCTTAATTTTTAATTATTAATTCTTATACTTATTTTATGATATGAATAGTCTACCTATGCTTTCTAATATATTATCTTTAAAAAACTTTATTTTTTTAGGATAACTTTTTCAAAGCAAACCATTTTTCTTTCAAGAAAATATTTATTTTTACACCCTACGTAAAATAAAAATATAATGTAGATATATATGTTACGGGCAAAGTGATTAATTGGTCATTATTAATAATGACCGGGCAATGTGATAAATTCAACGAAATTTATGAATGGAATTTATCACTTTGCCCGTAACATATATATTACTAATTATTTAAGTAATATCTAATTAAAAGTAAACATTAGTGAAAAAAATTAGAACGTTAGTTACCTTCGATCAGTTTTGCAGAACCAAGGAAGAAATTAATTGTACTTTTTAAAATTGGGTTTAAAAAGAAGAAAACTTAAGTTTGCAGAGGAGGTATAAACTGTAATGTTAAGTTTAAAATGTTAAAATTTGTTTTACTTTGTAAGACGCAGATTTCATACATGCAAGGGAATATTACCACTGAAAAACGTGACGACTTGTAACATGGAAAGAGCCTAAATGGAGGGTTCTAAAAAATAGGGACTTTTTTTAAGTATTATTTTTAAAGAAACACGTATTTTTATTGTTTTCCTACCAATTCATTCATCTTTATGTAGCTAAAATTACCTACATTTGATATAGTGTTTTGACCCATTCATTAAATTCCTATAAATGTTTCCTTGTAAATCCGTTCATCCTTTCCTTGTAAAACAATACAAATCTGGTATTTATTGACTACATTAGGAGTATTTTTTTGGTACAAATCAAGTTTCTTAAATTGAAGATAATCTCCAAAATTTTCCTGGAGATCGAGAACCTATTATCCGAAATGGCTGGAAAAAACAGTGAATTCAGGGGGACCAAATTTTTGTTATTTATGGATTATGAAGTCTAATAAAGCTTTTTTCCCCCAATGACTAGCTTTTATGTTGAATGCAAGCTATTTTTATCGTACCAGAGTGAATTTGCTCTTTATTTGTTTGTCTATTTTAAAAGGAAGAAAACCTAAAGGGCAATTTCTTAACCCTACAATGCATGATTTTTTAAATTCACTTGAAAATCATATATTTGACTTCTATTATGGTGTAAATTAGTAAAAAAATACTAAAAAAATTAATTTAATATATTCTCGATCACGATATTTTCATGAATTTTTTCTATACGTTTTTTATAACGTTGGCAAGAATACTTTTATTGGCGTTTTTGCTCCATTTCTTAACTTTTTTTCAACTTTCTTATTTCGCCGCTAAGGGTGCTGTAAGTTATCTCAATGGATTATCCATGGTCACTTACCTGGGAGTAGACCTTACTTCCATGACCCTAAGAGACGTTGGTTCTAAATAATAGACGTGAAACGGACTTTTGAAACACTAAGTATATATGGGGCGTTTCAACAAGTCCTCTCAACTCTGTACCAAAAGATTCATTGCTTAAGAGCCAATACCCTCTATATACAGGGTGTCCCACGAGAAGTGGCCCAACCCCTTTATTTTTTGAACCCCTACAGTTATAGTCATGAAAGTGGGGTCTAGGTATAGTAAAGTGACCATGCTCTATCCGATGAGAATTTTTATTTTGAAAACTATGTGAGGTATGTGAAAAAATTCAATGACTAAGTTGTAGAGAAGCATCGATTCAGTAGGAAAAGACACCTTAAGCAGAAAAATATCTTGAATAAAACCCCTAAAACGCACGCTCAATTAGATTGAATTTACGTAGATTTTACGTTTTAAAACGCTCCTCACGAGGCAAATGAGAAATTTTCAATTTAATGAACTTATAATACTTTTAGTCATTTACTTAAGTCATAAAAATAAAAAATTCTCATTTTCGCCTTGTGAGGAGCGTTTTAAGAAGTTATTTCTACGTAATTTCAATTTAATTGAGCATGCGTTTAAGGAGTTTTATTCCAGATATTTTTCTGCTTAAAGTGTATTTGCCTACTAAGTCGATGCTGTTCTACAACTTAGTCATTGACTTTTTTCACATACCTCGCTAGAGGGCGTTGAAACTTATCTCATCAGATAGAGCATGGGCCACTTTACTATACCTAGACCCCACTTTCATGACTATATCTGTAGGGGTTCAAAAGTTAAAGGGGTTGGGCCACTTCTCGTGAGACACCCGGTATAAGGCCTGACAACTACGTCACGATGACGTCAAACGAACTGGAAAAATCAGTGAATTTAATCAATTTAATTCATTGAATTTCCCGCACGTTTGACGTCATCGCGACGTAGTTGTCAGGCCAGAGTACAAAAAAAATGCTAACAGAGCCATATTTTTACGACGACCCTTGTGTTTCGCTGTCTTGTCAAAAAACCACGCAAAAAATCTTTCTGTGCACTATTAAGGCGAACTCACTCTGTACAAGGTAAATTTGGTTAATGTATTTTAACAGTTTCAAAACCGAAAAACTGCAACAAATAAGACGAAAATATATCACCAAATTTGATTATTAGCTGCTCTGGAAATAAAGAATGAAACTTCCTTGAAATGTTCATAATAACTTGTGAATGGATCTATGAAAAAAAATGTAATAGCATAAAGGAAAAAAGCAAAATGAGTGTTATTGGCATATTATATCAGGGGAGGAATGAGACGGATACAATCAAAGATAATTTTAAAAGAAAATATGTTCAAATCAACCATATATGCACCTAACATTCATGTATGATTCGATCAGTTTGAAGTAGGAAACTCCTTGGAGGGTGTAATGGACAGGGCGGGAGATTAGTTATGCATAAGACACAGCTATTTTCTAAAAAATACATTGAAAATCGGTTCTTTTTTATGCCAATAAATAGAGCTATGCCTTCTACTATAAACTGACGGATTTTATTTAGTGTTCATTGAAGTCATTTTGTTACAATAGTACAATATAAATGTAAAATTTTACATGAAAACATGTTTCCAATTAGCTTTTTTATAGGGTTATTCACTACTCCCTAAACAGAGGTTATAGAAAGAAAAGGATCTTTTCGTTGACTCGGATCGAAGGAATCCTTTTTGGTTACCGTTGGTCTGGTGGTATAGTGAATAAGGCCATTAGTTTGTTGTTCACTTTCTTACTTTAAGATTTATTTAGATTCTACTCTTTAACATTAAGACCATCTAAAATACAAATTAATCAGAAATACACTGTAAGGTGAGAAGGAATCTTCTTCTTTCACTTGTTATACAGTTTATTATTTTTCTCACTTATTAATCTACAGTATTTAATATATTTTATTAATTAAATTTAAGTTATCTGTTTCAATATTCCATTATGTTTTGCTAGAATAAAAAATATATTTGGGCTATACTTATTGAATTTTCTTATTTTTTATTTAATGGTCAATGACTTCATTAGTTTACTTTTTAATTCTGGTAATTTTTATTTCTTAAAGCAAGTGTCTCATTCGTAACCACCATGAAGTTAAATGGGACCAAGCCATTTTTCAAACTTATTTTTACTCATTGTAGGTAATATTTTGCATCAGATTTGATTTTTTGTATTGAAACCCGAATGTATGAAGGACGAATTAAAATCTGATGAATAGAAAAGTTTGAGGTATGATAATCAATGATAAAATGATTTAAAAAACGTGAGTAAAAACAAATATTTATTTTAAAAACCAAATTTAAGGAATCGCAATATAGGCGATGTGAATTGAAAGAATGTTGAAAAGGCTGCATGTGCTGTTTTGCAGTCGTATTTACAAGAAAGTTAGAGAAATTTGAATTGTCCTTTGACTGACTAGATGACGGCTGTTTCACTTGGAATCGAACCGTGGGGTTCAAGCCTCATGGATCACCACAAGTTTTAAAAAAATAATTGAAATAAAGTGTCTAAAGTGCCCAATTATTGGATTCTTCTGTGGATCACACGTCGAAAATTTCGGAGGAATTCAGTTCAGATGACCTAGAATTTATAGTTTCCAAATCTGTCACGTCCAAAAACGATATTTCTTTCGGTGTCGTTACTTTCCGTAGCCAATCCATCATGTTGTAGTCTTTTAACTCTCCTCCGTATTTTACAGGTAAGATTTCTTTCGGGAAATAGTTCAGTAGAGCATTGCTTCTGTTATGTATGTGCATCTATAGAAAACAAGATTGAATCATAAAAGTGTCTGAATTGTTAATTGAAAGAACAGCTGTAGAAAATTAAGGTTTTCTTTTCTATTATATAATTAATTTTTGTAAATATTAAGAACAAAGATAATTTATTGGGGACGTCCACAAATTATGTAAGGTCAAAAAGAGGGAGAGGGTCTTGCAAAATATCTTAAAACGTCCCCCCCGGGGGGAGTCAATTAAAACCTCACGTCAACCTTTAGTTTAGAAAATATGCGTTTTTCCTTCTATAGCATAAGTTTAGCAGATAACAGAGTATCAATTTGCAGAATAGTCAAAATAGTGAATTATTAGCCAGTCAATCGTGATACTTACAGGTTAAGCCCATGTTTTTGATTTCAACATGTTATTTGTATCAAAACCTTTGCAATGTGTATGATGAGTTTAATGCTGATAAACGAAAATGAAGCATAGGAATACCAAAGAAATTATATGTGATTGAGAAAATAAAGGCCAAAGAAAAATATGTCAGGTGTTGATTTTTTTACCAACTCACGGTCAGGTAGTAGAATTCGACTAACTACTCAAAACTATCGTGCAACATCAAACATTAATTGAGGCACTTGCAGAAGATAACAATGAGTTAATTTTCACCCCATCTGAGTGAACATAAAGAGTGGGTGCAAAATATAATATCGTCTTGAATGTGCTAAAATATTTGAGACTAGCAGTAGTGCCCCTGACTGCCCCAAATACTCTGACATTTTTCATTCCAAAATTTTATTCTTATTATACAGAATAATCATAACAAGAGTAATTATAAAGGGTCCAGATATGTTGTCAGCGTTCTTATTTTTTTTTCAGAGTCTTTAGTCTTTTTTTTTCAATCGTGTGTGGAGTGGATCCGAGTTTTTATTTAGTAACACTTTGAGGGATCTCTCATGATTTCAATACAACTAAAGTAACTTACTCTTTCCTTTACTTTCTCAGATAAAAACAGTTCTATTATCCGCATTACTAATATTCCTGGTGCAGCCAGGTTGACTATATGGTAAGCTTTCACTCTTCCAGGAAGAACTTTCTGTGGAAAAAATACCCCAACTGTTATAAGAAGTAAATATTTGGCTTAACTCTTTAAATCCTAAGCATGCCCGATATTACAATCGAATCCAATGGAAATTTTGAGGCGGCTAGGTCCGAAAGGGTTAATAAGGTTCAAAAAGTTTAATAAAGTATTTAAAACATGTAGAGGCATTTCAACAATTACTGGCCTACGAGCTACTAGAGATGTAGCCTACCCAGCTTTTGTTCCTTTTAAGTTGCGCTAAAATATAAAATAACCCGTATTATTCAGTAGGCCGCATTATATTCATCCGGGAATATTTTAGTGACATCGTCTCTCCTTGTCACGTTAAAAAAATTTAAAAAGTAATTTTGGCAGATGGTAAGCAGACTGTCAAAATGTGTAACTTTACGATGAAAAAAAATGTATGCCTTTAAACTTAGATATAAACAAGGCCAGATGAAGTCGAATCAAGTAAAACTTTTATTTTGCTTCTCCCATCCCCAAATTTCATCTTCATTCTTATGGACCTGTTAAAAATTTGGTAGGACCCCCTGTAGTTTATTCGGAACAATTTCAGAACACAGGTTAGGCCCGCAACTTTCCAAATTTTGTCCATACCTGTTTTTTTAATTTAGCTGTACACTAATGATCTGAAGTCATTTAATGAACACTAATTTTTACCTCCACTCCGCAATAGAGATGATACAAATTAGCAGGGGTGCAGATCTTTAAAACATGAGGTCCCATTCCAAGGTCAACTATGCATTTGAATCCGTTGACGTGAGTCATTGGGTCCCGGAGTGATTGGGATATCATGGTAAGGAATGCTTGTTTGAAAGGTATGATAGGATGTTTTTCAGCGTCCCAGTTACCTATGAAAACCAATTATTATTTTTTTAATTAGTGGCACCTCAAAACCCAACTTGGGTATCATAACTTGAACCCATATAATATAGTCTTAAATGTTATGTATTGTAAATTGCAATGCGCTAAGTATATATTTAACAACTGTATAAAAGTGTATGGTGCAATATGCAATTGAGGTGTTTACATCAAGAACGAGCTAACCCCAGCAGCTTTACATAGGAGTTAGTTCATTGTTGAAGCAAGCACTTCAATTCGACATTTAAACTATCATTTAAAACACAGGGTGTTTCAGATAAGGGTTTCATAACTTTTAGGGGGGATAGTAGACACCCAGAGGAGTCAGAATCACATAGGATTTGGGGGTCCCAGACCAAATCCCAGGGAGTTAAAAATGGAGCGACACTCCAAAAAAATCTCTCTATTCTAAAAAAAAGTTTTTGGTGAACGGTTTCCAGAGAAAGGCTTTTTAATTACTGATCCGTATAACACATATTTGGTATCAAACTGTCCGGATTCTTTTGAGGATGTGCAAAGTGCCTTTAGAATTTCTAAAAAAAATCTCAATTTTAAAATATTTCCATTTTTTTAGATTTCGGATAAGGTCGCAGTTACAAAGAAAGAAACTATGAATTTTAAAACAATTGAAAACATATTTCACTGGTTTTTTAATATTCAAATAGATTAAATAATCATCTTTCTATTTATAACACGAATTTAAAAAATATATTTTGTGTTATTTTTAACAATATTTATATTTTTGTTGTTCACAAAGGGTTTAATTGTTGTTCAAACGGTTTTCATTATATTTTAAACTTATATAAAATTAATTTATTTTTTATTTTTTAAATAACAAATTAATATTTTTATATTTATCTTTGTAGTTGTGGCAACCTAATCATTACTATATTTACAATGAAATATACACTCGCTTTCGGAAATTTTGAATTTTGCATTTATTTTTTATATCCTTTTGCAAGTATGTTTTTTAAGGTAGTAAAATGTAACTCTTTATTTCATAATGACAAAACGCAAACAACTAAATAACACGGGTGAATGTTTTAGAAATAAGGATGAAAATGTTGGAAGTCTTGACATTCGGTGTCGTTGCTATGAAAATGACCCAACTTCGAAGTTTGTTTCTCATGAAGATAAAATTCTAAATTTTCGCAATGTTTAAGATAATTACTACATTTTTAACAGTCAATCATTACAAATTTTAAGAAAGTTAAATTTATTCCTGAGATATTTCAATGCTTCCCTTAATGTATCTGTGAAAAAACATTACCTTAAGGAAATGGGTAAAAGAATGTTTACATCATTGCTTTGTTGTTAATTTTCTTGGGGTTCAATTCCGTTATAGTTCCCGCTAAATATCGCCAATCTCTTTCGAACGCTCAATATTCAAATGTAAACCAATTTTTCTAATTTTTAATGATAAACTGAATAGATATAGATCTAATTAAACACTTTAATCTATGAATTTGAAACAATGAGGAAGTTGCATGATTTTTTTTTATTTTTTTAATCGATTCTTCTTGCAAAAATAAGCAACTACCCAAAATTTGAGGCCGATCGAGAAATTTTTTGATAGCAAAAAAAATTAACAAAAATCCCCTTTTTAAAAGCGCGCGAAAACGCCAAGAGTTTGGATGTGACGTCATCTTATACCAAACATTGTTGTAAAGCAATGGAGTTGATGGTATTATTGTTGACGTCATCTTATAGTTTAAACAATAAACGTTTTCAGTCACGTGTTTTTTTCTCGACTTTTAAATTAAAATATTTAATTACCTGTACATTTTTTTGAAAAATTGAGTAGATATTTCATTTAACCATACAAAAAACCATACGGAACACTTGTTTGTTTTTGAAAATCTGACACATGCAACTTCCTTATTTAGCAATATTTATACTTTATAGTGTCCAAAAGAGATTAGTGATATTTAGCGGGAACTATAACGGAATTCAACCCCAAGAAAATTAACAACAGAGCAATGTAAACATTTTTTTACCCATTTCCCTAAGGTAATGTGTTTTTCACAGATACATTAAGGGAAGCACTGAAACATTAAGGGAAGGTTCATATTTAGCGGGAACTATATATGAACCTTTCTTGGAATTATAAAGCGATCCGCCAATTCATGTTACCATAAAGGAAATGATAAAATTCCACCACTGAATAAATATTCGCCATTTTTGAAAGAATACCACGGAGAAGTACTACCCCTGTGTTAAGAATGTTTTATAAAGTGAGTAAGTGCAGTGAGCTGGGTTTTGTGGGGAATTGTGAAGCGGTCCAAATGTTACTGCGTCAGCAGTTAACGGGGGTTGGCGAGCGATAGCGAGCAGGGGGCGGTAGCCCCCTAGTTATTTTAAAATTCAATTTGTAGAAGATCTACTATTGGTAAAAATTTAATAATGGTCTCAAATTTTGTGGTTTAATATGATCTTTAAAATTATCTTAAAATTTTTCACTTTTAAACTTTTTTATTGTGGAAAAACTTAAAAAACCACAAAAAATGTGAAAACTCTGCCAAAACCTTATTTTGTATTTCGAAATCCTTTCTTTTGATTTGATAATCCTTAAGTCCAAAGTTTCACGTAAATACAATCATTATTAAACGCTTGAGATCCTCTTAAAGTTTGTTTTTTTCGTGCGACAACAGGAAACAGCCCTAGAAAACTGTCTGCGTACGCAAAAAACAATTTTTACTCTATTTTGTTTACAGCTTAAACTTTTTCTTTTTTAAATTAGTTTTGTACTTTTCCCATTTACATCTGTAAGCCTCATGTTTTTCTATGTAGAGCATGAAGAGTTATGAAATAAATTTTAAGTACAAAAAATATTATGAGCTCACATGACTGTATATCTCAATGATATGAGCTCCAATTACTGATCAAGAAGGATATTAACAGATCATATCGATTGCAATAATAGTAAACAATGATAATACCATACCTAATTGCAGTAGTCCGATTGCGCATCCATCTTGGCACCGCCATGGTAGGAATGTTAGTAAATCTGACGAGATGAAATGGGACAAAGTATCAAACGTTATATTGGTGAACATGTAAAGGGCGTCCTTTCGGTATTTGAGAAACTTCTTGATTTGTGCTGTAGTTTTCTCGACATGATACTTTTTGCAGTTCAGGAACAACAGATACAGCTCGTCAGATAGTTGGTATCGTTTCAAGACGTCGTCTTCTAATAATGACAGAAAAATATGTTATACTCCTATATAATTATGTGTATGCATATGTTGCGTGCAATGTGATAAATCCAAGCTTTAATAATAAGGCGTATTTTGGGTAAAGTGATACTCCTTAATAAATTCCATTGGATTTATTACATTGTCCACCTCACTTCGAGCCATATTCATAAGGCCCTGTTTATCATTTTGCCCGTAACATAACAGGCACGGATCCAAGGGGAGGGCACTTTTCCAGACCATCGCCTTTACCTTTTGACACAAAATGTCAAAATATTGGGGATTTTCTTAAAAGTATCACTCAAGATTCAGTAGTGGTACCGCTGGGAGGTTTGGGGGTCCTACCCAAGAAAAATTTTGAAATTTGACCAATAAAAGTAGGGTTTTAGGTCATTTTGAGAACCTTGCCGCGCCTGAACATATACAATCCATAGTGTGCCTGGTATGCCTGGTATGTATACTTCCCGTGGTATGATAGCTAATTTGTAAATTGTTTGTCATACTTCCAAATGCAAAATTTTTTAATTAAAGTAAAATATCATTAGGAACAATTTTGACACTATATTTCGAAGTAAAACATATGAAATGTAAATTTTATGCTGTTCATCGGTCCTATAAATCATATTTAGAAAAATAATAAAAAACTAACATGTTCGCCAAAAATCTATATTCCTGCGAAAAAATTGACCAAGTATTTAATTACTAGTCACTCTGAGTTTTGCTCTTTTAAGAGTTTTATTTTTACTCCATCTCTTAGTTTAAGCACAGATTTCAAATTAAAATTTTGAGTACATGGTTTAGTACATCTTGAAATTTAGACTTCTGTAATTTGGTTTGGGAGACATCCCTGGAAAATGTTGTAAATTTGACTTTAAAAATATTTCAATTCTGTTAGATTAGACTGTTGGGGGACTCTCGAGGTACCAAGCACCGTTTTGCTACGCACCAGAATTTTCATGAAAAGGGCATTTAAAAATGGAAAACCGGGAAGCCTAGTCACATTCAGTATGATCCAAATGATCTTAAGTTTCATTCAAATCCTCTTCAGATGCGTTTTTGTAAGTAAAAGAGAAATGTAACTAAGAAACATATCAATACATTATCAAGCAAGTCTGTTACAACGTATCAACGAAAGAATCTGATACAGACACAAGGGGCCGTTCAAATATTACTAAAGCACTTTTTTGGTCATTTTTAACCCCCCTCCCCCTTGTCAGCAAATATAAGCAAACCTCAACCCCCCACCATAATTACGTAAGCAAGTGCCGGACCCCCCCTCCCTAAATTTTGACTACCATTATTATAGTAAGTACTATTTTTTTCTCCTTGAAAATTAGGTGACATACAAGGAGCTGTATTTTTTGTGTGTAACCCTCAGGGTTAAAAAATGAGTCGAAACACTACTTTTTGGGGTTAAAATTTCAAAATGTTTGGGGGGTCCATCCCCAGAAAAAAGTGCCTACGTCAGATTTCCTAATTAAATTTTTGTCAATTTTTTTTGTTGAGTTTTGAAATTATTTATGGAAAAAACAAGAGATTTTCGAAAATGTAGTACCTTACGTAAGCATCATTCATATCCCCCTCCCCCCTTGTCAGAAAAAATAAGCAAAGAGCAAACCCCCTCCCCCGTTAGGTGCTTACGTAATATTTGAACGGCCCCCAAGATAAAATAGCGTATACCTATAGAGCTACAGATGTCAACTTAAGCATATAATACTTATCTAATAGTTAGAATTCGACAAATACTCCAGAAACAAGGAAACTTTAAAATTAGTTTATTTCCTCTTGAAATCTTGTACCTTTCATGAAGAACGGGTGGATTTGTAGTTATAAGTTTCGTAACTAGAGGGCAGCACCACTAAATTTAAGAAGAATATTTAGGAAGGAGAGGCAGAGAAAGAATTTAAAAAATTACCAATAGTACAAATAAAGTGAATTTATATTAGTATCAATACAAATATCCAGGGGAGTACACAAGTAAGGGGGAGAGAGGGATCGAGGATCGATTTTCACCCCTTTTAATTTGAACTCGATTGACAAGAATGAGTTTAAACCATCTTTTAAAGAGCCGAAATTCTTAATATAACTGAGGAGCAAACAATCAAACCATGCTTTCTCCTTCACATACAAATTTTCAGGAAACACAAAAAACTAATAACTTAAAAAATAACTAATTTAAAAAACTAATTATCGTTTGTTTAGTTCTATAACGAGTAACTGAGAAGATTTGTAGTTATAATTTACCTAAAAACATTAAATTAATTATTAAAAAATGCATTTGAAATTTGGAGAAATCACGTTTTGATCGAACACATAGGAAGAAACATGGTTCGAATGTTTCCAACATGGACAAAACACTTTTTTAATGAAAAAAAATTTAATCCTACTCTTCTCAAAAACTATTCTTTTTATTTCTGATATACAATGTAAATTTTTAAAATAAACATTAGGTGATTTCGTATCAAAAAGTCCCCACCAATATTTTTACATCACCAACTTTACTTTGACAAATGAGTGGGTCACGTGACGAGTAAGAACAGCTATGATTGGCTGTGACTGGAGGAATCACTGTTAGTCTGAAAACAGGCTCTAGTAGAGGAAACACTTTTTGATTGAAACATCAATTTTCTAAGTAGTTTTAGAATAGGTTAAAATTTGTTTTAGTTGAAGATAAAACAGTAACTAATTTTTTATTTTTTTGGAGATAACACGGTTTGATTGTTTGCTCCTCAACTTGTTTAATAAGGACGAACTTTTTACTTCAACCGTGAAATTAAAATATTTGAAAAATATTTAGGGGTGAGAAGAGGTTATTCTTTCTCCTATTTCCTTTTTCATGGTTTTCCTTGAAAATTATGTAGTGATCAAAAGGTATGATCCTCACCACCGGGTGTCACCCAAGGTGTCCTAATGTGTTCAGTGTTTCAACACTATTCTTAATTTTTGAAAAAAATCCAAACATTTTCTACCTTCCCCTTTTGTACATGAAGCCCTGTGTTCATCCCACAAAATGCCTGTGTTATGGAAATATTTTTTAATTTTTCATGGAGGGGTGGGGGAATAAGTTTGAGTGAAATCTTTCCAATAAAAGACAATAAAAATTATCAATTAAATTTTTTTTGGAAACTAGCTAAAATCGAAAAAAAAACTGTGTAACTTATGAAGTTTTTATTTTGTGATTAATGAATTTTTACTGGGAATTCAGAACTCTATTAAGAGCAGAGAACAATCATTGGAAAAAATATACTCAAGTAAATTTTAAATATCTAAAAGAAATCTAAAAATATTGTAATTGAAAAAAATATTTTTTATAGTTCAAAAAATCTCTAAAACCACTTGAATTGGCAGTTAAACTATATTTATACTTATTTCTCAGCAATAAAAAGAACTAAAAACAGGCAAAACATCATGGAGTACACCCATGAACATAAATGGAGTATTGATGGAACATTCATTGGAAAACAGGTGAAACACTTTTAAGTTAAGGACAAATTTTGTTTTGGCTTTTTGTTTACTGAACAAAGAATAGGAAAAGTATGAAAGATCAACTTTAATTTCAAATTAAATAAAAAATACAATGAATGGACCTAAATTTCACCAAATTCAAGGGCCTATATATCTGACCCTCTTTTCACTCAAAGGATGAAACTTCTAGATTTTTTTAGATCAAAAAGTCGATCTTCCATTTTTGAGCTTATTCCCTTTTTCAAAGCTCTTTCAGGAATAATTCATTTGATCAAATCAACAACTCAAACTCGATTTTAATTTTTTTAAAATTGGATTTTGTTCTTGAAAATCTTAATCTAAACTACAATATTCATAAATCATACAAATTAGATGTATTCATAGGTTAAAAACATTCCTTACTTACTGGCTATTGCTTCTTTGAGTTCTCCCAATCTGTTTTTTCTATTTTCCTCGGTATAATTGAGTTCTTCTTCCGCTTTCTTCTGGAAAAATTCGGGAAGAAATCCCATTTCTAACGGAAATGTTTCTTCCATCCCGACAGTTCGGTGCTCTCTGTAAGGCATTTGAAATTCTAAGTTTTTAAAGTGTTTCGTGAGTATCTGTGCTCTTGGTGTAATTTCTACAGTTGAAACACTTATCAGGAAACTTTTATTTGTTGAATCCATTTTTATCTCAATGAACAGATTTAAAACTGCTCTTGTGAGCGTTTATTGAACTATCCAGATTAGAAAATTGTCTAGGTGTTAGAAAACAATTCAAAATAATGTATAATGTTGTAAACTTTAATGCACTGTTGAGTTAGCAAAGCTTACCGAATAGATGGAGAACAAAGCAGATAATAGTATCTTATGTCAACAAATGATAGAAATAGTGTAGCGAATCCAGGATTTTGATCTAAGGGGGTGAAGTACCTAAAACGCTTATATTTCCATGTTTTCCTCGTTTTAAATAGATTTAATTTTCATACTTTAAAGAATTTAGCATTAAAATTTTAAAGAATTTTTCTTAAAGTAATATAATAAATTCCCAATTACTACTTGTTTTCTTAAAAAAAGTGGAAGAAAGTTCAAATTCTTGTAGGAACTTGTCATAAAATTGGAAGTTTTCTTTTAGTCTAGGGGGCTGCAGCCCAAAGCCCCTCCCCTTGGATTCGACTTTGCAAGAAATGTCTTAAAACATTTGCATAATACTTCAAAAAATTATTTACTATTAAAACGTCACAAATGATTCTAACATGTTTATGCGGATGTTCAACTAAGCTTAACATAATGATAAACGGCTTCTTCCCTAATCCTTAAAAGTATTATAGTAAAGTAGTATACATTTATTATAAAAAAGAAGTTTGGATTGAAAATCATCTTAAATACGGCACAATTTTTTTTTAACTTTTCATTTATTTTAATCAGAAAAATTTCTCCAATTTCATCAACTGAGGCATATAGGGAGAAGTAAAAAAACTTACAATTTTTTAAGATAATTTGTAAACGGTACGTGAAGTAAGTAATTTTATTCCGTTCCATCCTGCCTCATTAGGACTTTTACGTAACAAGTGGATTGAGTGGACTTCACTGAGCACCAAATATTCGAAATAGAATTCACCCTTACACACACACCATCACAGTTTGAGGCGTCTAGACAAAACATATTTTAAATCTTTATTGGGAATAAAAGCTTTGAGTTGAGGCATACTTACCTGGTTGTGAGAATTTAAACATTCCTCGATCATTCATTCTAATGAAACAATTGACGAAATAACTTTTCTAGTTTTGCGCGTGATACTGAATCAGTTGAGAATTTATTGAACAAATATTTCACATAGATCAAAAAGCATTTTCCTTGTTCTTTTTGTTTCTTCTAAACAAAAGAGAAATTCATGACCAAGGTAAAGCAGGCCCACTGTTATACCTTAAAAATAAGCACGATGCGCATTGAAAATGTAGGTATTTTTTAATTAATAGAGAGCATTTTCAAACATATGACTCGGTCCTAGCAACGGCCTTAGAATCAGATTATTTGACTTACAGCAGTTAGTTAAAAAAATAACTGGTCATAGAATGCTTCTATTGGAGCATTTGCAATCATATGACAGCAACAGATACCGCCGCACTTAGCAACGGCCTTAGCAACAGAATGTTTGACCTACAGAAAGAAAGAAAATAACTGGTCGTGACGTCACCTGAAAACACCCTATATATCTGAATAGTTCCAAGTTGAAATTTGAAAAACTCATTTACACGCCAAAATAAATTATTATTGAAGTATAATTTAATCGTAGAGAAATTACTGTGCAAGAAATTATATAAAATACTATAAGTTTCTATAGGCCTCAATAAAATGGAAATACCTAAATTGTAAAAAATAATTTCCAAAATTAAATATTGCAGTTTCTGTATTGGCATTCTAATAAAAATCTAGGTTTTTCATTTTTGAATTTTTTTGGGGGGGGAAAGCTAAGTTTCTTTTTTCCCTACAAATTGGCGTTTAAAAAAAACTTATTGGATATTATTTGTTTGGTTATTCACTTTGTACCAACACCAACGAAAGTATTGTGACATATCAATAAACATACAGTGAATAAAATGTTATGCTCATTTTTTGACAACCGAGTATTTTCACCATATCCGTTTAACCGCAAAAAATATAAACCATCTAACTTAAAATTATATTTCCTAACTGAAAATAAATCAAATAAAAATTCTAACCTTCGAATTTAAAAATAAAATTCTGAGTGTACTAAAAATTATCATTCATGCTTTGAATTACCTATAACCATACTACTATTATCTTTTTTATTCATTTTTATCTATATTCGTTTATTCACATTGAAAACATATTTAATCGAAATTAAAAATTATTTCTTCGGACTAAAAACACATGAAATAAAAATATACAGGGTGTATCTGAAATGGTGCAACAAACTTTCAGGGATGATAGTACACACCAAGACGAGTCAGAATCACATAGGATTTGGGGGTCCCAGACCAAATCCCTGGGAGTTAAAAATGGAGCGACTCCCCAAAAAAATTATTCAAAAATTCAATTTATAGAACTACTATTGGTAAAAATTTAATTATGGTCTCAAAAATTGTAGTTTAATATGATCTTTAAAATTTTCTCAAAAGTCTTCACTTTAAAATTTGTTTTATTATGAAAAAAGTTAAAAAACAACAAAATAATGTGAACAATCTGCCAAAACCTCATTTTGTATTTAGAAATTCTTTCTTTTGATTTTATAATCTGAAAGATCATAGTTGTAAACCCTTAAGTCCAAAGTTTCACGTAAAAACCATCAATGTTAAACGCTTGAGATCCTGTTAAAGTTCGTTTTTTGTATGCGCAAACTGGTCTCCTATAGCCGTTTCCAAAACGGCAGGTTGCGGACCCAAAAAACGAACTTAATCCATGCTTTAACAGGCTCGGCAGAGTTTTCACATTTTTTGTGGTTTTTTAACTTTTTTCATAATAAAACAAATTTTAAAGTGAAGACTTTTGAGATAATTTTAAATATCAT
This sequence comes from Tetragnatha versicolor, assembly GCA_024610705.1. Lineage (NCBI taxonomy): Eukaryota > Metazoa > Arthropoda > Arachnida > Araneae > Tetragnathidae > Tetragnatha > Tetragnatha versicolor. Next base: position 43,179,409 of record JANDEH010000003.1, read on the forward strand.
ATTAAACCACAATTTTTGAGACCATAATTAAATTTTTACCAATAGTAGTTCTTCTACAAATTGAATTTTTCCATAACATTTTTTGGGTGTCGCTCCATTTTTAACTCCCTGGGATTTGGTCTGGGACCCCCAAATCCTACGTGATTCTGACTCGTCTAGATGTCTACTATCATCCCTGAAAGTTTGTTGCACCATTTAAGTTACACCCTGTATATTAACCTTCTAAATTTAAAAGGAAACTTTCTGAAAACCTTTAAGTTTCTTCTTTATTCCTTTAATTATAATTTTATATTTTTAATTGCAATATGATATAAATAAGAGGTTGGATGAATTTAAATTTTATTATGAACTGTGCTGAGCAGTATAGCAGAAATGTGCCATAGATTTTTTTAAAAGAATTTTGTCCACATATATGTTCAGAAAAGAATGCGTAAAGCGTTTTTATAAACTAAAATCTTATACAATTGATTTAAGCTTACGATACGCGTCCCAGAGAAGTAATAAAGCTATCAATTGTTTGATTTTACCTTTGTTGATAACAACATTAATCAGATAAAAAATATTCTCCATTTAATGAAACTGAGGGATTTTTATCACTTTTTATACCCGTGCCAAATATTTATTTCAAGGGAACCCGCTAACGGGTTATCACTTATTGCATACTTTATCGTTGCTCTTAGAATTCACACGAAATATTAGTCAATTAAATTTGATTTCAAATCAATTGATGGCTTTTTTCTATTATGCTCTTTGTGTCTTATGTCTACATTTTGCTATCGTAAAATGTACCAAATTTCAAAGAAATGGCATCGATTCAAATTTAGTTGTTCATAAGGAAAACAGCGTACTTAGTTTGGAGCAGGATAGAATTCTTTCAACACCAGGTATGTATTGTTTCTCAAAAACTCTTATAGATTCTTTTGTTTTAACCACCTATGAAATTGCAAATAAATTTATCAAATCCAGCCAAATGAAAAAACAATAATGTTGTGGAATTTCTTGCTGTTCCAAAAGTACCTTTCACGGCTTTTATTTAAAAGCATCGTCTCCTAGGGTCATGGAAGTAAGGTCTACCTCTGGTTAAGTGTGTGTGACCATGGAGAATCCATATAGATGACTTACAGCACCCCCTAGCGGCGAAATAAAAAAAAGTTTAAAAAATTATTAATTTAGTTTTCAGTTCACTGCTATTATGTAGTTTTATGGGTATTTTATAAGATAAAGATAAAATATAATCAGAAAATAAAATAAAAACTTTTTCTCTGTTCGGGCCTAATAAAAGTGCTATTTTCACATGCTATTATCTCCTCGAATATTCACGATATCCATTGGCAACAATATTCTCACTGAGGTTTTTGCTTTATCATAATTAATTATTTTTATTTTTTATTCCTCGCTAGGGTAGACATTTATTAGAATGTAGCTAAGTCATTTAAATGGACTACGAAAAAGTCAATTACAACTTTTCTCTCAGATGAAGGGTTCAGACTCAAGAGAACGGTGAATATTGAGACCCTTTTGTTGGATTGGGGGAAAATTCAAAAAATGTCACTCGTATCACCGAAAAGCGGTCTGTTTTTGGAACAGAATATAGTAAATTGAATTGTTGAAAAGACTGTTTGAATTGATTTTGTGGAGTCGAGTAAAAGTATTAGTAATTAGTAGTAGTAAAAACTTCAGAGTGTTTAAAAGAACGCTATCATCTTTATTATTTACAAACGACTGAATTATTCTTAAAAGTTGCCATTAAAACCACATAGTATAGAGCTTAACAGACTGTTCAACTCCATAGACGCTGATGGCAACTTTTTTAACAAGGCTTTTCCCATAGACAAACGTCTGGCCAAACGGACCCGCCTCCTTTAATATCACGTCATTCCTGCTAAAATTCTGTCATTCGCCCAATGAAGCTGTCACTCAAATCCAAATCGGAAAAACAACACCGATGAAATTTAAATGCCGCTTGCCATATCCAATCAAGAATCACTTTATTATTTTCACGCATTTATTTTTTTTTCTTATTGGCTGCTAGTAAACTGAATTATAATCTGCGAGCTGAATTAAATTAATTACCTAAGGAGGAAAACGGCGGTTTGGCATCTCTGTTAAGCTCTATACTCTGTGATTAAAACTAACTAAAGGGGCCTACAGACGAGCAATCTGGTCATCAATCTGGGTTGATGATCTGGTTGATGAATTTTCCAGGGATCACCAATCTGGTTGACAACCAAAATGTAAACAATGAGAGAAAAATAATCAGATTGTAGCAAATTAATATATTTTGGTACTTTAAATGCAAAATTATATTTTTTTAATTTTTAATGCTTAGTTTTTTTTATTTTCCTAATAACATGTTCCGATTAAGCTCCGCCCACCAAGTTGACGATCAGATCATCAACCTGAAATTAAATCATCAATTTCCCCACAGACGGCCAATTTGGTTGTAAATTTAGCAAATTGATGACTAGGTTGATGACCAAGTTGCTCATCTGTGGGCCCCTTAAAGTAAATTAAAACACTAGTACTATTTACACAACAATTATTTCCTTCTATCTCCGCGTAGTTCAGATCGCGTTCTCCGGATCACTAGTAACGTCACGCAGCAGATTGTTAGAAAAGGATTGTTGAATTGATTGTTAAAAAATTTTCTGGGGGAGAACCCCCAGGCCCCCCCTATTCAGACAAAGGTTACTCAGTTCCCAAAAACTTGGGACAAAATTTAATTAGTTGATAATTGATCTAAAAATCTTTGAATGGGGGGCTTAACTGAACAAATTATTTCGATTATTATAGGAATCCCGAATCCTTGGATTCCCCAGTTTTCAGAACGCAACGATGCCAATGAGCCTTACTGCTCTGAAAATTAAGGCATGAGATCGTTCTGATACAGCTATCTATTGGTGTTTTTTTCCCAGATTTTTAAATTTTATAAAGCGTAGAGGAATGATTCGGTATACAGTCCCGGTCGCCTAGGTTTATTGAAAGTGAAAAATTACAAAATTGTTGTTATAGTATTACAGAATTGCTGTAAAATTAGTGCGAAAAAAATACTCTAAAAGTGCACATTAGTGCATCCATATGGCTAGCAATTTTTGGTATAAAAGTGCTGTTTTGTTACAGTGTGGATATTTTTATTTGTTCTTGTTATTTTCGCTTTTATTTGTTCGTTTAGATTCGCTGGATTCACCCTATTTCTTTAATTTTGATACTTTTGCTTACTTAAAATAGCATAGTGCCCTCTGTGGTGTTTGTAATTTTTTTTATTTCAATATGAGACCAGTCTAATTTTTTAGCGTGCGACTGTGGGCCGAACAGCGAAAAGTGTGAGTTGGTTAAAGGAGAGAAAGTCTGCAAATGTAATTATAAATTCAGACAGGTTGATGGATTTTGTGAACGTAAGTAGTTTTTAGTTATTTGCAACAAATACGCTAACAAAATCTAGTGAAAATTTATGGGACTTATTGTGACCATAGAAAAAACATTTCAAGTCATATAGTACCAAAAACTTAACTCCCAAAGTAACAATTAAAAAAATCTAAAAAAAAATGTTCGTTTTAAGCAATTTTTCAAAACTTTAATCTCGATGCGTGAACTAAAGATATTAATCGATTTTAAAAATTCTTACGTGGTGTATTTTTTTATAATTTCGATAAAAAGTTTTTTTCGCTTGTTATTGAGATGAGAGGATCTACAAAAAATAACGTTACAGGCGTAGAAAATATATGGATCTTTAAAAACTTTTATTAAACAAAGGAAGGAATTATAAGCAAACAAAAACAGTCAAAAATTTATGTGACTTATTTTAACAATAGAAAAAACATTTGAAATCGTAAAAATTCCCCTTTTTAAACCCAATGTAACATTTAAAATTTTAAAAAATGACATTTTTTGACATTTTTGAAAATTTCAAGCTGAAGATATTAACCGATTTTTAAAATTCTTTTGCGCGGTTTTTCTTCTCATTACATTGCACAACTTTTGAAATAGGTATATTTATAAATTTTGAAAAATAAAATGTTTTTTTCGCACACCACCTTGCTGCGCATGCGCAACTCTATCATTCAACAGATTATATTAATTTACATTAATTTAACACCTTCGAAAATAAAAAAAAACATCTCAGTCAGCTGTATCAATCAGTATAATCATCATCATCATAATATTTCATCTCATTAGTATCATTCATAAGACTCATCATTCATACTATTCCATCTCAGGTAATTTTACGCAATTTCAGCCTACTGTGAAGATAGGTACAGTTGCAAAAACGGAGCGTCGTGTGTGAACGAGTCATGCCAGTGCCTACCTGGAACCAGAGGGGACTTCTGTGATACTGTGGATGAGTGCGAGGGAGATAAAGGACCCCTGAAGTGTGGTGACCCCAATAAAGTTATCTGTCTATACGACGCCAAGAGTCAAAAGGCAGACTGTTTCTGCAGAACATACGACTACCTATATGATGCAAGCAGGAGAAAATGCGTTGGTAAGAAACGAAAACAATTCTATTTAGTATTTTTGGTGTTCAGGGATCAGCTTCTTACATTTTCCATTGCTACGTATATCACTGTTGTAGGGGTTCGTGCTACCATCATACTAAACCACTCGCCTTCTAAAAAATACATTTATTCAATAAAACCATTTAAAAACAAGCCACTCGAAAATACAACATCAGAGCAATACCAAAAAAAGAGCACGTCCACCTGCCAACACAATATTTATATCCTGCAACATTTACATTGGCAGACGGCTTCTTCTTCAATGTGAGGCCAGACGGTAGCATTTCCTCATCTCAGGCCTGCTCTGGCCTGACAACTACTGTCATAGAATGTATCACTATCATAGATTTTTACACACTAATTTTGCTTTAAAATGCAAAGTTATTTACTGCGACTGAGCTTGACGCTACATTTTTTTTGGAGTTTTAGATGAATTTATAGTTTCTGAAACTGATGTAGTAAATAAATAAAATCCTGCTACTGCGTTAACCAGTAATTACTATGAATAAAAAAGTTTAATTTTTTGTTAAAAATTTGAGGAAACCACACAAACTGAAACTTTGCTGCAATCATTAAACATTTAAAGTCTATTAGAAGATAACTGGCGTTTGCAATACCTGAAAAACTTCATACCGTAAAGTCGTAAATAACAATAAAAAGGGCTTAACATGAAATAAATAGGTTGTCCTTACTAACATTTTTTATCTACACTGCTCAAAACAATTAAATAATAATGGTAGTTTTGATACCTATTGGCTAGCAAATGAAAAATTTGCAGGGGTTCAAGCATTTTTCATAAACTCATGGTCATTTATAAGCTAAATCCATGCTGTTATCAAAAGAAAAAAAAATATTTTTACTTTTTTTATCGAAATTGGAAAATGCACATTCTGTGTAGTTAAGAAAAAAAAACCTATCAATACTTAAGGGGAGTCAGTACCTTACATACCTTCAAAAATCGATTTAAGGTGATTTCTTATGAGTTGGTAATAAATCAACAGAGGGTGGTTCAGGGGGTCTCCCCCTGACCTTTTTTTAAAATTTCAATTTCAAAAACCGGTTATTTACACTTTAATTCCGAAAGTTTTTTTAAGGTTTGTTTAACATCTCAGGAAAGTAATAAAGTAAGCTTTGAATTTTCGAAGTGTCTAAATCCACGAAAGTTACCCATGCTAAAGTATTAGCGAAATTCGTTAGAGTTGAGTTGTTACTTTTGTGGATTTAGACAGTGCCTTGAATTTTATGAAAAAATCGGGATGAAAGACATTAAGTCAATAGAAATCGTTGTTCAATAATATACCTTTATTTTACCTTTGTTTTGAAGCGAATATGGAAGAATTTGCCACAACTAAGCATTACCAATTGGAGAAATGGATGGAGTGAAAAAAGAATATTGAAGAGAACAAAGATATAACACCTTGAAATAAGGGGGTTAAGAGGGTCTCCCTACAAATTTTTTTAATTTGAAAATATCACTCTTAAAAATGAGGATTTCACACATTTATTCAAAACAGGTGGTGTTTTTAAAGTTTTCTTTATATCTTAAGTAAGTATATCGTCAAAGAATAATACTAGGGGGAAGGCAGTTGACCCTATTGCCCCTAAATAACGCTCTATAAAGGAATAGAATGAATAAAATAATTCTTATCTAATATAATAAAAGTCAATGTGTGTATGTGTGTATATTTGTCTTCTATACAAATCCACAGTTTACTTCCGATCTGCATCACGATACTTGGTATACCTACGTAAAAAAACTCGAGAAACAACTTCGAAAACTTTAATTGACCCCTTGACCCTCTTTTGACCCTTTTTATGGTTATTTTGCTGAAATAGCTTTATTTCTCCTCCACAAGAGATCTGTTTACCCCATTGTTACAAAAAAACCTAATGCAAAATAACAAGTTTTTAAAAGAATAACTAGATAAAAGTCTATTTAAAAATTATAACACTAATCTAAAAATATAATTAAATGAAATTTTAAATTTTAAAACTGGTAATTAACTATATTTTAAAATATTTATATTTGAAAGTTGATCTAGCTTTTAAATAAAAAGTTTCATAGAATAGCATTGTTGTTAAAATAGTCTCCATAGAAACGAAAATGTAAATAAAAAACGATCGAGCTTCAAGAAAGTTGATTTACAAAACAAAAACAATTGAAAATGTGAAAGCCCTTTCATCTAGAAAGATAGATTCTTCATAAATTACAAAGTGAAATACGCTTTAGATATTGAATAATTTCACAAAAAAAGTTAATTAAAATCCTGTATGATTAATCAAGGGTTCTAAATGGGCATATATTTTAAGTAATTTTGGGAGATTTGTTTCCGATTTTTTTATGGGGATCATGAGGTTAAATGTAGAAATTCTTCAAATATTAAAATGCTTGACAACTGGATGGATTTTAATACCTTTCACCTGGTAAAATAAGGTGTAAAATTTATTGAAAATTTTTAAAAAGAAATCCTAAAGCTTTAACTCCACCCGTGCAAGGCCGGGCTTATCAGCTAGTTTATTATGAGATTGAAAATCCTTTTTTCCCCAAGCAACGGCGGGTATATCAGCTAGTATGAAATAAAGAGCAACCTCAAAAACACTTCTCTGTGTTAGAGAACTTTGAAGTTTCTATCGCGCTTCAAGTTCTACGAGTAACGGTATTGATTTTGGTAGCGCAATGTTAAAAAAGGGATTATAGTATACTAAACCCCCTTGTAAAATTATGCTTATCTCATCTCATGTTTAAATAATGAGTAACAATTTTGTTCGTTTCACCATTTCATGATCTTACCCCTACTGTGCAATAAAACAGTTTCTTAAAGTAATATTTATTTTAACTAACCTTTTCTAAAATATAGGTTGAATATTTCTTTTATTTTACCAGAATGTGACTGCAATACAAAATACGGAAGCTGCTCTTTGGTAGATGGAGTTAAGACTTGCCAGTGTAACCCTGGCACAGCGGTTAGGAAAGAAGACATCGGATTTGGATATCTAAGCCATTACAGATGTTCTCGTACGCATATTTTCAACTTATAGGGTCAGGTGGGGTTTAAATGGATGTAGGTATTTTAACAGTTTATTCATAAAATGTAATGTTTTGTGGCATGCTGATTTTTATTGAGGTACCCCATCACCCTGCCCAATTTGAACAGAACATGCCAGCTTTGTGGAATCCTTGTGGACTAGGCCTAGCTAGGGCATTGCAAAAAAAATTTTTTTAGAATTTCCCAGGTATAGCCCACCAAAAATTAAAAATACTGAGACATTATTACCTGCAAATTTTCAGGTTTTTAAGTCAATTTTTGACCTCCGCGCACCTCAAAAGTAGTTTTCACAAGTTAATGTGTAGGGGAAATATTGAAACCCTTGGCTCCCAAAGTTCCTTATGAATGTATACTTATATTATTGGTTGAAAAAATGTTTTATCACCCTTGTCTATAAATGAAAAACTGTTAGTTTGTACTAATTAAACTTAAAATTATCGCCGAATTTGCTCTATAAATGTAGATTATTTATCACACAAAAGATAATTTTATCTTTTTGCAGACATATTATTGCAGACAAAAAATTATGCACGAATACCACTTTAATTGAATAGAAGGCATTGCTTTATACAAAAAAAAGGGGAAATAGAATTTAGAATCTTCAAATTATTCTAATCCATAAAAAATTTAACAACTACTTAATTACAACTACTAAAATTAACAATTACTTAAAAATTTTTGTTGTACACACAACTTAAGTTATTGTTTTGTGAACAGTATTTTCTACCAGAACTCGATCCAAATTTTACAATAAGCCAGGATTTAAAAAAAACTTTTAAGGACTCAGGATATCATTGATATAAAAACAATAGCTTGAGTAATAATCTAATTTGTTGGTAATTATTCAAATGATAATTATTATTGCATATTATACACAAAAAAGTTGACATAGTTCTTAACATACAGCTTGTGACTGTGGGAACTTCAGCAATGGTTGCTCGTTCAAAGATATCTCAGGCAGCGGAATTTATTGGAGTCAAGTCTGCGATTGTAAAGAGGGTTATTATGAACAACCAGGATTGACTCTAACGTGTGCGAGTAAGTTGTTGCTTAGTCATTGAGTTATTGATTGTTACTTAAAAACTAAATATTGTAAGGCCCATATAGAGGTTTTCACAATGACGTCACGACCAGTTATTTTCACGGATTCCAGTTATTTTCACGACCGTGGAGGGCAAAACAATAGCATGTGCATTAGGGTTATGATTTTTTTCAGATTTAAAAGCCTGTGGTGGCAAATGATGAGTATTGGTCCATAACTCTCGAAAATAACTTTTATTTTTGAAAACTGTGAAAAAATCTTGCGCGCCTAATAAGATTTTTATATGGCTGAAGCACTAAAAGGCAGTTAATATAATCTTTTTTGAAGCTGATTGATACATAAATCATAGATTTGTCAAAGAGCTTTTCCTATTCCTTTTGGTCCCAAAAGATAGTGTGTGAAGTTTTAGCCCCCTAAGTTGATTCTAGGGTTTGCCTATAGAGCCCCAAATTAAGAAAAAATTGGAAAAATTAGCAATTTTCAGAATTTTTAAAAAAGTATATTTTGATATTTAAATTGATATAAAACTGGTTCAAATGTGTTATTTAGGACATTTAAGATGGTTTATATTTATTTAAGGTTATTAACTGTACCTATAGTGTCTATAATTTAAGAGTAAAAGGTACTACTAAGGGAGGTTGCGCTCTTCAAAGCTTATAATACACTACAGTGGTCGAAAGTAATTAAATTCCAATTTTCTTCAAAAGAACTCCCTCAAATGATGCCATTTGGTGTTACATTGATGTTTTAAATATAAATGCCAGTTAAGTTATAACAGTAATTAGGCCTTCTACTGAAGTATTAATGTATAAAATGCTTTCCTTCGAAAATGCTTGTTTCTAGCTGATCAAATACAAAATTTATTCTAGAAAAGATGGTTATTGTATTTTTCAGTTCAAAAACTTTCAAATATCATTATAAGCTTCATTTTTACTTAGAACTTAATTTTAAATCAAACAGATCGGAATTGACTTGGATTATTTCTGTATCAGAAGAGAAATGGGATCTCTTTATGAAAGTAAAGAAAATTGTTTAATATTTGTAAATTTTTTTTCATACTTTGAAGAAAGAAGATTTCAATTAAACTTTCCCCCAATACGTTAAAAAGAGGTAATTTTCACAATTTCATACGATAAAATTTATTTTTATTCCTGGTATAGGAGAAGTTCATGTCGTTTCCAATCTGTATGGTTTAAAGTTAAAATCTACTTATAAAAATGAAATCTATAAGGGTTCAGAAAGGTATTTCAAGGTTTTTGATCTTAAAAAGTATTATAACCCTCTTTTTGAGAAAATTTAGGATTTGATCAGCTAGAAACAAGCATTTTTGCAGAAAAGCACGTTTTGCATTAAAAGTTCAGTGGAAGGCCTAATTACTGTTATTTCACTGGTCTTTTTAATTTAAACATCAATTTAACAACAAAGGGCATCATTTGAGGGAGTTCCTTCGAAGAAATTCGGATTTAATTCATTTCGTCTACCGGTAGTGCATTATAAGCTTTGGGGAGTGCAACATCCCTAGCACTTATTAATCTTAAATTATAGGGGCTATAGGGCACAATTTAGTTAATTCACATAAATATACATATAATTCATTTAAATATGTTCTAAAGAACACATTTAAACCAGTTTTATATAAATATCAAAATATTTTTTAAATTCTGAAAATTGGTAGTTTTTTTCGCTTTTTTTTCAAATTTGGGGCTCTATAGGCACAACCTAGAGTTAACTTATAGGGCTGAAACTTCACACACTATCTTTTGGGACCAAAAGGAATGGGAAAAGCCCTGGGTAGCGAGGTTTATTGTAAAAAAGTTTTTTTCCCGAGACACACTAGTGATTGCTATATTAGAAAGTGAAATGAGGTTAGGCGCGCAAGGTTTTTTCTCAATATAAAGAAAATAATGCTATAAAATTAACATATGGGCAAAAGTTCATCGAATGCAACATCAGGCTTTTTAATATTTTTAAAAAAGTCTCAGAATCATAACCCTAATGTGCATGCATGCACTGAGCATGCGCCTAGCCCTACAAACCTGTTGCTAGGCGATTGTTTGGGCTGTTGTTAGGGTCAAATCACGTGATGTGAAAAGTTCTTGTCCAAAGTTTAAATACCCTTATGTCCCCATGATGAATATAAACAAACACACATAAATTGACCTAATCGTGCCAACATTAGTCCAGTCCCCTTTATTTAATTCAATTTTTTCCAATTATTTAATTTATTTTTACCTCTATTTAATTCATAAAAGCATTGTAAGAGAAAGTTTCCGAGTTCAATTCCGTTAACGTTCTCGCTAAATATCGCCAAGCTTTTTTGAAATTTTTCTGATTTTTATTGATGAACTGAACAGTTATTGATCTAATTAAACATTCTTATCCATGAGTTTGAAATTATTTAGCAGTATTCCTACTTTTTAGTGTTCAAAAGAGCATTTTTTAAACTATCATTAGTTTAAAAAAAAACGTTTGAAAATGTTTATCGCAACGTTAGTTTTCAAGGAAACGTTATGTATAGTATGTGAACCTTTTTTTAACTGTGAGTAAAGGATCAATCCTGAAGCTAATTAATCATTTTCTTTAAAAACCTTTTTCAGAGTGCGAGTGTGGTCCTGGAACGTGTCACACTTACATCACTAATCACTATTCCGTAGGTTGCGATTGTGACGATGGATACAAGCCTTATATGACTAAAGATAGGAGAAGCCTTTTTTGCAAGGGTATATTTTATTTAATTAAATAATTTTTTTCAAAAGTGCCAAATAGTTGCGATTGTTCTAATCATTTCATGAATTACAGATTGGTTACCATTGATTAAATGGTAAATGTGCATGTGCATGGTGGTAAAATCGTATTTTCGCAACTTAATTCTAACTTAAAATTATCTTTATTACGATGTTTAACTGCCGGTCAAGTTACCGGTGACTGTTTAAAGTTTTTCAGCATTAGTTTATTTAAAGTTTTGAGCCATGAAAAGCAGTCAAACAAAGCATTACTTAAACGAAAGTTACTTTTTGAGGTCCCCCATCTAGAGAATTAAAATATTTCTAACAATTTTTAGAGTGTGACTGTGGTGAAAATAGCGTTTGTTCTTTTGAAGAGGAGGTAAAAAAGTGCCAGTGTGATAAATATTTCGCTGAAAGGGACGGCAAATGTGTTGGTAAGTCATGGTTTATTTCTCAGTGCAATGAACATACTTTCAATAATAACTTAATACAATTTAAAATAATGTGTTATATTGTAAATTTTACGAGTTATAACCAAACTTTTTTTGGTCATTGCAATGTTGGATAAATTTAAGCAACAAGCCATTTCTGTTCATAGCCTGTCAATGCTACGCAAATGATAAAACAGTAGACTGCTACTTTGACGGAAAAACACAACACTGTCTGTGTCCCGAAGGATATGAAAATGGAACATTTGTTTGTAAAGGTATATTCCATATGTTATTTTTTTAAAATAGAATGCGCTTCTATTTTGTATGTCTCGCGGGTGTAAAATAATCTAATTCAAAATTTGACTCTTCTTCAGACATAAACGAGTGCTTGAATAGTACTGATGTATGCCCTCGCAACACCATTTGTGTTAACACTATGGGAAGTTTCGAGTGCCCGTGCGTGAAAGGATACGAACCTCGAGAGGAGGGGGTTGACCCAAAGGTTTCTGGATGCGTCGGTAAGAATCTGTCTCAATTTATAAATACTTAAGTATGCAAAACACACTTATAAGGATACGTTCTCAGGATCACAGAAATGGATGAAAATTTTACAGGGGTTTTTAGAGGACATAAAACACTTACTGAGAAAAATTACCTGCAGAATTACAGTAGAAAAGCTATAAAAAATTCTTAAAATCATAATTTCTAACGCCAAGTGCAACTTTATTGGGCGAAAAATGCAGTGAAGGCGCCAAACAGCATAAATAATGAACTGGCTGCGTTTTCTCTGAAGCAATTTAAATTGACCTATCAAAAAAGTACAGCATGAAAAAAATAATTAAAAAAATAAAAAAGCACATGAAACAATACAAAATTACAACAATAAATTACAAGCAAGCAAGCCAACAGTGACATTCCGGACCCCCAATCCATGATCGTAACTCATTATCGAAATCACTATTACCGATATCTGCATCTCTTTGCGATGTGTTCAATGATAAAGCAGATGACACAATGGATTTTGAATTAGGGGCTGAAGAAAGTGAATTTAAATCTGATTTTCACGTTATATGTGTTTTAATGATCTTCAAATGTCAAGTCTAATTTCTCATTCAAAATATTACTGGTGGGAATCGAGCTCTAAATTTAAATCTATTTGCTGAGCCACTTCTGCAATAAAGAAATCAAATTTCTTATTGCATCCAAATGGAAAGTCATAAAGTCGCCAAGAGGTGCTTACTTAATGTGTTTGGCTACTCAGAACCCAATTTTCAAAATTAATTAACTCCTCTCCCATAAGGAAGTTGCATGTGTCAGATTTTCAAAAACAAACAAGTGTTCCGTATGGTTTTTTGTATGGTAAAATGAAATATCTAGTCAGTTTTTCAAAAAAATGTACAGGTAATCAAATATTTTAATTTAAAAGTCGAGAAAAAAACACGTGACTGAAAACGTTTATTGTTTAAACTATAAGATGACGTCAACAATAATACCATCAACTCCATTGCTTTACAACAATGTTTAGTATAAGATGACGTCACATCCAAACTCTTGGCGTTTTCGCGCGCTTTTAAAAAGGGGATTTTTGTTAATTTTTTTGACAATCAAAAAATTTCTTGATCGGCCTCAAATTTTGGGTAGTTGCTTATTTTTGCAAGAGGAATCGATTAAAAAAATTAAAAAAAATCATGCAACTTCCTCATTGAAATTCCGCAGCTTATTTTTTTACAGTGAGTCATCTTATATGCCTGTAACATTTTCGTCCATTTCTGTGATTTTAGCCTAAGAAAGTTTCCTTCTTACTTGTTAGCATTAACCCTCTGATGCCCACTACAAAAAATAACTATGGAAAAAAATTGCCATTTTTATGTTGTTTGGGGTCAAATAAAATAAAAATGCAAGAAAAATATTTATTTATTGTTTTCTTAAATTTGTAATTGAATTCTTACAAAAAATTTTTGAGACTGAGGACTAAACCTAAACTTTATAAATTATAGCACCTGAAGGTGCAATTATTTCTGCAATCATTAAAAAAAATTCTTAAAATTGCTGCTTCATGCTGAAAAATGAATAAGTCCGGCGGTCAGTTTTCTCAACCCGCATCACTGCGCCTGAGTCAAAAGTTAACACCCAATAAGGAAGATGTTATAATAAGATCTAAAGTTATTGAATCTCCTCTTGGAGAACACAGTGCATGAGTTGCATGCATAAGTTGGAGCATAAGTTGCTTGCTTAGCATGCGCCAGTTCCTAGGTTCTCTCAATCCCCGGTTTTTCTTTTTAAAAAACCTGTATTTTCCAAGTGACATTTCAACCAACCAACCAATCAGAGCAGAGTCGGCTGAAACTGACCGTTTGGGTATAGGATCCCGTGAAAATTGAAGCTAGACTTATGATAGTATATTTGCTACCATGGACACAGTAGAGGGGTTAAGGCTGAGAATTCAATAAAGAATAGATTAAGTTGTAAACTGAATGTGTATCTAAAGACAATGAAAATCCTTTCATTCCGACTCTCTTTTTTAGACATTGATGAATGTGAAATTGAAAGCATGTGTCCTCCAGTGCACACCCTCTGCATTAATTTACCAGGAACGTACAAATGCGATTGCGAGTGGGGGTACGAGCCTGTGATGCCTTACGAATCGGCAGTTAATGCAGGTTGCCAGCTAAGTGAGTATTGCGACTATTTATGTTTATACTCTGTTCATTTAGAATATACTCAGTTGCAACTTAACTTGAGCCTGTAGAAATATACTGAGAGCAACCAAAGAAAGTAGTTCCCCGAGAGGTGTCTGAATTATGAGTGAAATTTAGAGCTTCAATTTTGAATAATGACTAGATTTTTAAATCCACGTATATTAAGCATCTTTTCATCCCGATATGCATAAAAGTAAAGTGGTAAAGAAAGATCATAGTTGTAAACCCTTAAGTCCAAAGTGTCACGTAAAAACATGAATATTCAATGCTTGAGATCCTGTTAAAGCACGGTATAAGTCCGTTTTTTTTCGTCCGCAGACTGTCGTTTTGGAAACGGCTGTAGGAAACCAGTTTTCGCACGCAAAAAAACAACTTTAACAGGATCTCAAGCGTTTAATATTGATGATTTTTACGTGAAACTTTGGACTTAAGAGTTTACAACTATGATCTTTCAGATTATAAAATCAAAAGAGATGATTTCGAAATACAAAATGAGGTTTGGGCAGAATTTTCACATTTTTTTGTGGTTTTTTAACTTTTTTCATAATAAAAAAAAATTTTAAGGTGAAGACTTTTGAGATAATTTTAAAGATCATATTAAACCACAATTTTTGAGACCATAATTAAATTTCTACCAATAGCAGTTCTTCTACAAATTGAATTTTTCAATAATTTTTTTGGGGTGTCGCTCCATTTTTAACTCCCTGGGATTTGGTCTGGGACCCTCGAATCCTATGTGATTCTGACTCGTCTAGGTGTCTTCTATCCCCCCTAGAAGTGTGACCCATTATTTATGGGACACCCTGTATACAATGTTTAACATATAGAACAAAATCAGCTTATTGCGAATGAAACACTGACAGAACAAAAAATAATTTTGGATTTACTCGCATTTTCTGTCGTAATTTCTTCCTTTATTGCTTTTCTACATGATTCAGAAGGCTTTTCTACACTCACGTCATTATAAAAAGTACCAGAGTAAAAATTTACACAAATTATTTTTAAATTTCTTTTGTTTAATTTTATGTTATTTTCATACGTCTCCAATTTTATACTTTATCTTTATCATATTAAAAACATATTTTAAATAGTCTCTTATTTCATAACCCGGTTATAATGAAAACTCAGATTTTGCGATCAAAAGGTTGTAGTTCTCTCGTACTCGTTACGTTGTTTTACCGTTATCTTAGAGCAGGGGTGGCCAAGCCAAATGATCTTGAGAGTCACATTGAAAAACTTCAATACTTTCAATATCAGTCTTTTAAAAATATTTTATTTAGAAAGCATTTTGAAGTGCTTTTTTAAGGCGTAAAAGGAATTATTTTCCTCATAAATGTTTAGCGCCGTTTTGTCGTTGTGATTGGAGGGATAAAAAATTGTACGACATTTTCTTGCCGTTAGCTGAAACCTAATCCGTAATCCAGAAAAATGGAAATATTTTTGAATTGAACTTATTGCACATCCTCATAAGAATCCTAACAGTTTGATACCAAAAATGTGTTATACGGGCCAGTAATTAAAAATCCTTTCTCTGGAAACCGTTCGCCAAAAACTTTTTTTTAGAATAGAGAGAAGATATTAGCTGCTCAGAATGACAGGGAAGTAAGTTGAATAAACTAGAAATAGATTAAGGAGTTTTTTAAATAATTTTTGCTTTCTTTTACGGTTTCCTAAATAAAATATTCATTTAAATTTAAATTGACCTGTAGGAGAAACCCCAAGAATGTCATCTTAGGAGCTAAACAGGTACCGTTAAAAAACAATATGAATTACTCGAAACTAATTTAGGTAGCCGCGTGTGGCGCATATAGAAATTTATGTAGGGTTACTTGGGGTAAGTGGGACCCCTTTTTGGCCTAGTACATTTTTGGAGCTTTATAGAAAAATGTGAAGGGGTTTATTTTGTACTTGTTGACTAATTTCGTTAAAGAGTCTATCGATAAACAAAAATTTATCAGTAGTTTCTAAAATAAAGCTTTATATTTTTCTTAACTGGTCTTTTTATCAAAAATGATATGGGTGACCCACTTACCCCAAGAGATGGGGTAAGTGGGTCACCCCCTCTTTATTTATATTTAAAGCAAGCAAAACTTAAAAGGAAGTGAGTGGGTTTTACCTGATAAAGTACAGTAAATTTCAATATAAAATATTTTATTGTGATTGTGTCCATGAGTGAGAAATATACTCACATCAAAATCAATATGACAAGGTAAGAATAGAATGAAAAGCAAAACAAGTATTTTAAAGAATATTTTGAAAGGCCAAAGGAATATGTTTTACTTTTAGCTAAAATAGTGTTTAAAAAACATAATAAGGTTGATTAAGATTTATTTTGGCACTTTAATACACATTGTAAGATAAAAAAAATCACACACACTAAATGAGAATGAACACTATTGATGAGATATTTCCTTTTACTCACCATAACTTAAATTAAAACGCAATTTTGATATAAAATGTCGATCAAACTATTTATAAATTTTAATGAATTTTGAAGTGGTGAGTAAAAGGTCTTTCTACTTTCTACTATAAATCGAAATGTTCTGAAAATATTGGGGGGAAATTGTCCCTATAACCCCCTTAAAATCCGCCCATGTCTTCAGTAGTAGTTCCTATATCATATGGAACCCTCTAGAACCACTTATATCATAATAAAGGGTCCCACTTATCCCACACTGAGGGGTCCCACTTACCCCAACCATGCTAAAACTATGGGGTAAGTGGGACCCCCCTGTTAAACACTTCAAAATTTAAAATTTTGAAAAAATTCAAATTGCCGTATATAATTTAGGTCAAACTCTGCAAAACAGTTCAATAAACATTAAAATTGTAATGAAAACTTACCTGGAAATACTTTTTTGAAAAATACGTCTTGAACTCTCCAAAAAATCCATTCTTGGAATCTATTTGAAATTAGTTCTATAATCTTAAAAATAAATTAAACAAATCTCAAATATATGCAAAACTCATCGGTGTGACAAGCTGTAACATAATCAATGTGAGTAAGTGTGAAATTTCCGGTACATATTATAGTTTTAGGGGGGTGACCCACTTACCCCATGTAACCCTATCTCTAGATAAAGGCTTTTTAATTACTGATCCATGTAACATGTTTTTGGTATCAAACTGTTCGGATTCTTTTGAGGATGTGCAATAAGCTTTTAGAATTCCTAAAAAAATTATCAATTCTAAAATATTTCCATTTTTCTGGATTACGGATAAGGTTGCAGTTAACAGCAAGAATTTATTACAATCTTACAATTTATTATACCTCCAATCAGACAACAATCCAAACAGATTTTTAACTCGTTTTGATACACTTAGTTCGAATTTCGGGAGCTTTAACTTAACTTTTGACTTAAAAAATCTCGTGGGCGGCAAAATTATTTCAAGCGGGCTGCGGGTTGGCCACTCCTGTCTTAGAGCATGAGGAAGTTTTTTTAGAGATTCGAGTCAAGAACACATAAATTTACTAGGGTTTCAGAACACCCAAAACACCGTGCTTCCTTGAAGTGTGCAGCATTTTAGTTATTATTAACCAGATAAAAACTGCACTTTTAACATTTTTTTAGGGCGAATTAAATCGGTTTCATCTCCGTGGAAAACTGGAGTCATCATAATAGGTGTGATTTTCGGCCTTTGCATAGCGGGTTTAGGAATTGCTATTTTAATAAAACGCAGGTGAGTACATGTTGCTGTCTATTGGATAAAATGTATGGAATATTATTTTATCTTAAGTGTCAGTGGGATTTTTAAGGGAAGCACGTTCGGTTGCACTCCAATCTTACCTCAACGAATTTGACATAACATATTTAAATAAGTGTGTCAGCTCTTATACAGGGTGTCTCACGAGAAGTGGCCCAACCCCTTAACTTTGGAACCCCTACAGATATAGTCATGAAAGTGGAGTCTAGGTATAGTAAAGTGACCATGCCCTATCCAATGAGACTTCTAACACCCTCTAGTGGAAAATTTAGGAATCATAATTTTTATTTTAAAAAATATTTGAGGTATGTGAAAAAAGTCAAGACTAAGTTGTAGAGCAGCATCGATTCAGTAGGAAAAGACACCTTAATGAGAAAAATATCTTGAATAAAACCCCTAAAACGCACGCTCAATTGGATTTAATTTACGTCGATTTTACGTCTTAAAACGCTCCTCACGAGGCAAAAATGAGAGTTTTTCAATTTAATGAACTAAGAATACTTTTAGTCATTTACTTAAGTATAAAAATGAAAATTTCTCATTTTCGCCTTGTTAAAACGCAATGCAGTGAAAAAAACTTTACATTTTCCAAAAAAATTAATATATTTTTTTCTAATTTATGAAAAGACTCGGTTTAAACATATTTTTAATCCTTATTTATTAAACTTTATGTAAAAAAATAATTGAATACTTAATAGACATAGTTAAGTTTATACATTGAGTCGAAAAAAAGCAACTTTGACGGTTAAATGTTAGTATGCAGTGGCTTTCATGCAAGATAATTAACTAACTATTAAATGGAAATTCAAAATTTCAATTCACATATATACTATATGAGTATACAATCAAGCCCTACCAGATATTTTGAGTTTTACAGTCAATTAATATTTTTTATTATAACTTGAACTTAGGTGTCAAAAACACAAAAAAATTATAAGTTCACAATCTCAAAAAATAATGAAATATAGGTTCAAAACTCTAAAAAGAGGTAGGGCTTTATTGTCACTACTAAATATTGATGCTCTCAAAGTTTCAAGGATATATTCTTATTACTTCAAATTTTATCATGCATGGAACACAAAAAAATCACATTTTGAGAAAAATGACCTCAAAGTTATAAAGTTAGTAATCTCCTTGGGTTTCTTGTTTCAGAATTTTAGCCATAACTTCTGAAATAATACGAATTTTCGCATGCGGTTTTTTTTAAATTGTTAAGAAATATCTAGGCTATCACTTATATTTTTTCAAAAAATCGATTTTTTTCATGATTTAACAGTCCTATGACCCCTGTAAAAACTACGTTAATTCAACCTAATTGAGCGTGCGTTTTATGGGTTTTATTTCTCATCAAGGTGTCTTTTCCTACTGAATCGTTGCTGCTCTACAACTTAGTGATTGACTTTTTTCACATACCTCAAATAGTTTTTAAAATAAAAATTATAACTCCTAAATTTTCAACTAGAGGGCGTTAGAAACTGTCTCATTGGATAGACCATGGTCACTTCACCTACACCCCACTTTCATGACTATATCTGTAGAGGTTCAAAAGTTAAAGGGGTTGGGCCACTTCTCGTGGGACACCCTGTATAAAGAATATGATAAAAAACCTGCCTAGATATTACTTTGAACCTTGGTTTGAAATAATAGAACATAACAATGAAATAAACTAAGTGATTTTTTTGCATATTTTTATAAATGATCTCGAGGAGTGGGTGTGATAACTTAAAGTTAACGCACACAAGTTCCAGTTAACACAAAAAATACAATTAACGCAATTTTGTTTTAATGCAAGTCTTTTTATTACAAAATTTAGTATAAAAATCTATAAAATGTAACCCCCAGGCCCCCATGTAAATGTATGCCCCCATGTAAAAATGTAACCCCCATGTAAATAAATACTTGCTCCCCAGGGCTTTTCCCATTCCTTTTGTTCCCAAAAGATAGTGTGTGAACTTTCAGCCCCCTAGGTTAACTCTAGGGTTTGCCTGTAGAGCCCCAAAGTTTGAAAAAAGTGGAAAAAATGACCAATTTTCAGAATTTTAAAAAATTATGTTTAAGATTGATAATGCAAATAAAACTTGTTCAAATGCGTCATTTAGGACTTGTTTAGATGGAATATATTTATTTATGTGTATTAACTGTACCCTATAGCCCCTATAATTTAAGATTAAAACGTACTACTTCGGGACGTTGCACATGCAAAAGCTTATAATGCACTACCGGTGGACGAAATGAATTAAATCCGAATTTATTCGAAGGAATTCCCTCAAATGATGCCATTTGGAGCTAAAATGATATTATAAATTATAAAAACCAGTGAAGTAACAGTTTTGAGCCCTTCCACTGAGCTTTTAATGTAAAAAGTGCTTTTCTTCAAAATTTCTCGTTTACAGCTGATGAAACCCAAAACTTATACTAAAAAAGGGGTTTGTTGAACTTTTTTAGATACCAAACATTAGAACCTTTATAGGGGTTTTATTTTTTCAAGTAGAATTAAATTTTAAACAGCACAGATCGGAAATGACATGGATATTTCCTATTCCAGACGTGAAAATCGATTTTCTTTTTTCAAAGTTAGGAAAATAGTTTAATACTTGTGAATCTTGGTTGAAATGTTAAAGAAAGAAGTTTTTAATTAAAAATTTCCCCCTAAAACGTTAAAAGGAAGCATTTTTCCCAACTTAAAAAAGAAAATATATTTTCACGTTTGATATAGGAAATATCCATGTCATTTCCGATCTGTGCGCTTTAAAATTTAATTCTACTTATTAAAAACAAAACCCCTATAAAGATTTCAAAGTTTGGTACCTAAAAAGTACAATAATCCCCTTTTTTAGTATAAGTTTTGGGTTTTATCAGCTGTAAACGAGAAATTTTGAAGAAAAACACTTTTTACATTTAAAGCTCAGTGGAAGGGCCAAAAACTGTTGTTTCACTGGTTTTTATAGTTTATAATTAATATCATTTAAGCTCCAAATGGCATCATTCGAGGGAGTTCCTTCGAAGAAATTCGGATTTAATTCATTTCGTCCATAGTGCATTAGTAAAGCTTTGGCGAGTGCAACTTCCCTAAGTAGTACGTTTTAATCTTAAATTATAGGGGCTATAGAGTAGAGTTAATACACATAAATAAATATATTATTCCACCAAAATAAGTCCTAAATGAAATATTTGAACCGGTTTTATCGCAGTATCAATCTTAAAATAAAATTATTAAAAATTCTAAAAATTGGTCAATTTTTCCACTTTTTTCAAACTTTTGGCTCTACAGGCAAACCCTAGAGTTAACGTTGGGGGATGAAACTTCACACACAATCTTTTGGGACTAAACAGAATGGGAAAAACCCTGGGGAGCGAGGTTTTTCGAAAAAATTTTATTCTTGAAACACCCTAATGGCAACATACATTTTATATTCTTCATTCTACAGGGTGTTTCAAAAGTCATTTTCGCGGCTTTTATTTGGAACCAACGTGTCCTAGGGTCACGGAAGTAAGGTCTACCCCTAGGTAAGTGACCCTGGAAAATCCATTTTTAGAAAACTTACAGCGACGAAATAAAAAACTAAAAAATTAATTTAAAAACTAAAGGAGATAGAGCAAAAACCTCAAGGAGAGTATTGTTGCCAACGATATGAAGAACTCACTGAAAAAAATTTAATGAAAATTTCGTGAATATTCGCGAATAATGTGAAAATAGCACTTTTCCAGGCCTCAAAAAAGAAAAAGCTTGCAAATTTGCAAATTTTTCACTGTTATTGTGTAGTTAAGTGTATTTTTAGTTGAATGAAGAAAAAATTTAATCAAAAAATCACAAAAACTTGCATGCTATTACTTTCGCGATGTATCCTTTATATCTCCTTTAGTTTTAAATTATTATTTTTTTTACTTTTTTATTTGACACGTTGGTTCCAAATATAAGCTGCAAAACGAACTTTTGAAACACCCTGTCCACGAACAATTTATTTTATTTTCTGTAGCACATTTAATTTTTAATCATATTACTTTTAGGAATGGCGGACAACTACCAAGAATAGATACTGCACTTCAGAGAATGAGATAGTGTACAACTAATTGATAAATGCACCTTATCACTGTTCAACAAATTTTCAGTTTTTTTTTCTTTTTTACAGAAATGCGAATACCCATTACTCAGATATTTCGGGGTTGCTGAACACGAAAAATACCATTACAGATTTTGTAATTGTGAAATCACTGAAAATGAATTTGACCCCGTTTTAAAAGTTCAAAAAATGAAAACCAACCTCTTAAATTAAATCATGAGAAGAAAATGAGAAGCTTAAATTATTTTTTGGTAGTTAATCACGGTTTTTTTAAAATCCTTCTAGGGTGGAATCTCAAATCTTTGGGTTGCCCCCCCACAGTTTTCAGAACCCGACGACACTAATGGTGGGAGGGGGTCGAAAGTGTTGAAAAAAAAGTGTGACATCGCAGTGACATCGTTTATAGATGGCCCCAGTGTTATTCCTATGATTTTTTGAGGAGTAAAAATAGCCCTCGAATTTTTTGGGAAGATTGATATTAATTCATGATGCGTGAAATACGAAAATAGCTTTAATTGAGACAAATTTTCCATAAGAAACGCTTACTTTTTTAATGGACAAAATAAAATAGAAAACAAAAACTATAGCAAATGTTTGGTATTAGAAGAAAATATTAGACATTATTAATGAAATAATTTATTTCACATTAAACATTCTAAAAGAAATATTTATTTAATATTAAAAATTTAATCTTCTTTTCCTCTGATTTTTCCACATAGTTAGAGCTCTTTCAAAATTTAAGTACGAAAAATGGGTTCGAAATCCATACTTTTCCATTTGCAATAAAAAAACTACCGCTTTTGTGAAAATTAAAAGCGTGAAAATACGCCTGACTAGTTTTTTAAAGCGTATTTCTTATTTTCACTGCGTGAAATACGCTCTCATAGAGGCGTTAAAAATATCTCTGAATGGCCCCCTCTGTGCCCCTCTGTACTTTCAAACACAACGGGTGGGTTTATAGTTTTACATTTTGAGACTAGATGGCAGCACCACAACAATTAAAAAAAGAATTTCAGAGAGGAAGAACAAATTTTAAAAAATTGTGGTAGATGTGCATATAATATTCATAAAGCTTAATATAAGACAATTTTATTGCTAAAAATAATTCTACCACATTTCTTGAGCTTTCCGAACGAATTCAAAGAGTAAGAAAATCTTTCCAGATACATAGGATTTAGTAAGTCCGTTCAAGTAGAAATTTTCTGCTGTACTTTTTGGAGTAACAAGATTTGAGAATACTTTTTAGAATAAATTAAAACTGCTCTTCGAACAAACATAATGATCTGGTCAAAAATGTTTTTAAAAATTAAAAAATTATTGCGGTTTTGTTTATCTATAATTTACTCTAGGAATTAGAAAGTATGATATATTTTTTGACGAGCATTCAAGCATTTAAAAATACTCTGTCTGAAATTAATCAACTGGAATGTATAGAATTGTTTCTCATCTATCAGGTAACTTTACAACTAAAATTTAATGAGAAAAAAGATGTGATCAGATTGAAATGGTTGTTAAGAGATCATGATGTCTTATATTAAATAATAAAGGATATATGATGAGCAATTGAGCATTTTGTTTTTGCCAATAAATTCTACTAGTAAGCAAAAGATGTCGCTCCCAAGTTATCGAGAAACGTTTATTGTTGTTATTACACATAAACCTTGGGGTTTTCTGCGGTTTTCCCCCAGAAAATTTTGGAAATTTGACCGACTGACTGTATAGATCATAGATAGAGAAGAAAAGTCGAACTTCCTTTTTCAAATCACAGTGCTCCTGTTGGACCCGCAGGGAGAGTGACATCTAGCGCCCAGATTGATAACTAAAATGCAATGTGAGGAATAGGGTATATCGGAAAAAAATTGGATATGATGGGTTAGTGCGGAAAAATTGTCTTAAGTGGCAGAAAGTACCTGTGATTTTTTTCAGAATTTTTGGATGATACCTTTAGGGGATAGCTTATCCCTTGTGGTGTCTCATGATGGTATGGAGGCATGCTACCCAACAAAACTTGAAATTTCTAGATTATGTTGATTTGTGGGTACAAAATTGAGCGAGGAAAGACGCGATTGTCTTACTGGGATAGACAGTGTAAGCAGAAATTATTTGCTCAGCTCTGCGCTTATTTAGAGACAGAGGTTATAGTCTTAAAATAATCCAGATACCACCAAGTGGAAATGGCTGAACATCGTGCCTAAAAAGTAAAACTAAGTCTAAGCGAAAAGCTGGACATATTTCCTTGGAGTAAGAAAATCCCGTCTTTCCTAGTTCCCATTTTAACCCACAATCAACATGATACAGATATTTAGGCTGTTATTCCGAGTAAAGACATTCGTCGCTTTATTTTAGACTGGGAAGAAGGGGCGAAAAACCCCTTTTCTGCGTTACGCGCTCCATAGAATAACATGAAAAACCTACTGGGCAAAGTTGGCACTAAAGATATTATTCGAAAATTCTGAAAACAAATAACAGGTACCCTCTGATATCTTAGACAACTTTTCACTTTTCCGTACTAACACATCATCAAGATCCAAAAAAAAGTTTTTTTTCGATACACCACGGTGTGTAACCTAACACAAAAAACACTTAATTGGAACTTTAAAACTGTAGAGGAGAGTCATAATGATAGACGCTTACGCTATAAAAACTTTTCATCAACTTCTGTTACAATGAAAAGATAGGCATTTATTCACCACTCCTTTTAATTTAATAAACACGTCATAAATTAGCTAAAGATCATTCTCCTAAACTAGGGGTCAAAAAGTAATTTTACTCCGAGTCCAAATAATTTGTAAAATTTTTATGGAGGTCCAGAGAAAGAAAGGTATTTATTAGTTTTAAATTCCTATTTTCTGATACACATTTTTTTCACAGACGATATTTGAGTAGTGTACGCTACCTTCTTAATTAAATTGCTAAATTAAACAAAAGTATCGTTAATTGTTGTTAAATCCATTTCACATCACAGAATAACTACTTTAAAATCAAATTTACTTGTAATATTTTTATAAGGCTATCACTCAGCATGAGGGGTTGAAACGGGATTCCTCCATAGAAAAATTCCCAAAAACTTGATACATTAGCAACAAAATTCTAAAAATGGTCAAAATCATTTTCCCCTTCATAGTGTTGCTTTACCTAAATTTTTGCTTGGTTTTCGAATCCTCACAAGAAGTCTTAAAGGTAAAAAGTTTTAAATCAAAAATAAATTATAACTATCCCTAAGAATGTAAGCAATTTTGTTGAGAAAGGGTTAGTTGTAACTCCTTTTAACTTAGTGTCTGATTTAATATTTTGAATAAACATTTACTTTCTAGATTTCTGGTGACGGAACGAAATAAAAAAAGGCAAAAATTTCGGTAAATTCACGAATTTACAAATTTTTTTTGTTTAAAAAAATTTACATCCCTTCAAAATGCCCTCTTTCAAATTTCAGAATTTTTTCACCAATAGTTTTGTCAGTAGAAAATTTTGAAAGAAGGTCATTATTTTATGACCAACCTGTACGAAATCATCAACTAGACAAGCTTTGAACAAGGAATTTTTAATGTGATTTTTATTGAATTCATGTGAAACAAGAATGTTTCCGTTATTTTCGCATTGAGGGTTCTTCTTCCAAGTTAATGTAAAATTTCTTTTAAAACTCAGAAAACTTAAAAAACACACTTCCCAAAGTCTGTTCCCTTTTTGGCAACAACACAATCAAGTAATACTAATTAACAGTTGACACTTTTGAAAGTGGATTAAAAAAAGAAAATATTAAAAGACGGTGATGTTTATTTAAATACAAAATAAACAACTTTTACACAAAACATTTACTAACATACAAATATTATCATAGAGCTCTTTGGTTAAAGATAAAAAAAATATCTTCATACCTACAAATTTCATCAAACTGTTCTTGATGAAACATTTTAATGCATTTTTTATTAATACAGACGATAGCTAGTATGTCAATGTAATTACAGAAACATTCTCGTATAATAGTTAAAAAATAATTCAAATTTTAGGCTAACTTGATAACATCTAAAAAAAATGTTTTTTTCTATCTATATTTCTGTTTTAAAGAATATAAAGAAATAGATAGTTTCAATAAGTAACTATTTACTTGTATTATTTCATTTAACCCGGGAAAGACTGAATTAATTTTTTTTCTCAAATTAAATTTTCCTCTTTACTGTATGCTTATGACATGTCTTGAAGTAGCCTAAAACCATTTTTTCAAAAAAAAAATTATTATTTTAGTCAGAATAGGGTGGTACCATATGGTACCGCTAGGCTCTTACACTACCATTTTGTGCACCATACATATTCTTTTAAGTTTGAGATTTCAAAGTCAAAATAATAAATTTATCACACTTTTATCACTTTATTTACCATTTTTAACTGAAACAACAAGTAAAATTACAATTTAGGCAATAATGATTGACAAATTAATTATTAAATAGTTGATATTACTCTCATTATAACAATTAGTAGTTATATTTTGCTCTTAAAATCCTATTATCAAATTTATTTCTAGAAATAAATTTTGTACACACTTGTCCAAAGGTGATAAACAAACTTTTTATTACGCGAGGTAAGCTGATATGATACGGAATTGATAGTTTTTCCAATTTTCCCCTCATAATGAGTGTTAAAATTAGGAATTTTGTTAAAAAACATAAGTTTTAGGCTTTAAAAATTTCATAAACCATATTTTATATTTGCGACTATAGTTAGTTGAAGGCTATGAACATTATATTGATGATTTGCATGAAATACTACCATTGTATAGATGGATATTCCAATCAATCACTTATAATATGAAATTTTTCTTATTAAATTTAGAATTATTGGCCTTAAAAATTAAAATTTTGGGAAATACACTATAAATTCAATAATTTATTAGCATAAAAATTATTCTATAGGTTTTACCTTAAAAATTAATTGATTTTACAGCATATAAAACGTTTGAAATAAAAAATACCCTACTTCGAAATATTAGTACTATTTGGTAGCGTAAAAGCCTAGCGGTACCATACGGTACCGCAAGATTTCTATACCAAAATTTTCTACCTTAAAATTAATCAATCTTTTCCAAATTTGGGCTATTATTGCACAATACAATTATAAATAATAATTCACCATTATTTAATCCATTCACTAATTTTAGGTATGAATAAATTGCACTTACATTTTCAGACGAGCCATTTTTTCGGGAGTCTTAAAAACACGTTTTTCATTAAGCCATTAAGCAAGAATTTATTTAAATAATTAGTTATTAAATTGCTGTTTACAAAAGTTTGGTCCATGTAGTAGTGACATCTACCGTCAGAATGAAAAAGTAAATGTATTTAGGTAGAAAAAAGCCGTTTTATCGTAGTGATGTTTGCCGGTACCATACGGTCCCGCTAGTCCTTCCCGGGTTAAAATGAAAACCGTAATAACTGCACATAAATGAAAAACGTATATTTAATTCAGGAAAACTTCATTAAAATAAAATTTAAATAAAGCAAAAATTAATTCATATGCCTCCACTTGAAATTTGTCAGAAATATTTAGCTAGTTTTTAAGGGGTATATTTTTCAGAATTTACAATGTTTGAAGACTATAAAAAGATGACAATAAGGTACCATATAACCTTATTTAATAATAACCTGAGATTTTTTTAAAAATCCAACAATAAATAAAATACATGTTATATCACAAAAGTGCTATTTACATTGTGAAGCTTTCACCTTTGAAGCAAAGTAATAAACAAAAAATTTTATTACATCGTCCTCAACATTCACAAAATTAATTTAACTCCCAATCCTGTATAGTTATTTCAAAAAACCATACATTACCAAAGGATAGTTTATAGAAGTATTAAAAAATCCTAATGATGCTTCTAGTCATTGCTACAAAGATAATATGATTCATATTTCTCTACAGAGCAATTATATTATTTTTTATAGAATTGACTGTAAAGCATCACAGGTTCTTTAGTAGAGTTAAAATGGTCCAGCCATGTTATTAATCAGTAAGACCCTCTTAGGAATGTGAGTGCAATACATTGTGGAATTGTTCATCCTTTAGAGCATTTTTCAACCAAGAAATGGTGTCGTTTTCTCTCTTCAGTTGTCCATCAAAGTCTATTGGTAACGTATCGACAGGGAAGTCTTTATGAAGACTTGAGTTATCGGGATGGAATTTTATCTGAAAAAAGATTATTACGTTAATTCGAGTAGAGAGACCTTCACAAATTTTTTTTTGGAATTAGAACTCAATATACACTTCAAATTGAGAGAAATATTATGCAACTTTGTGCTTTACGACTTTTCTCGGGCCGTATTAAAATTTTTAAATCACTCGGCAGTACTACACACATAAAAAATTTTTGGTTTAACTTTTACGTAACCTAATTTTAAGTTGGCTTTACAGTTAAAAATGAAAATGTCTTTTGAAACAGTTTTGATCATACAATTTTCAAATTTCACAATAAAAATAATGAAGGAATGTAAAAACTAATACGTAATAAACATTGATAATTTTAAGCTCTTTCGAAAACACCCTTGCACCGCCAAGCCATAACAACCAATGAAGTTTCAGATTCTACCAAAAGACATTCCCTCGATTTTCAACTGGCCACATGAAGTATATGAATTTTGAAGGTGGCTCAAAAGGATTCCTGTTGTACACTAAATCATCCCTTTGTCTCCTCGTCATATTCTGCAATGACTGGGGTTTGCCGGTGAGGAGGCGGGGGCTGACCCCCCCTGCTGTTCTTTGATGTTTTAGAAGTACATGACCTCATTTTTATGGTTTAGTTTCACAGAACGGATGGGGATAAATACTATCGCCCCCACCAATAATTTTAGTAATAAATATAAACACAAAAAGAACACGAGATGAACACTGGAATTTTAGAAAGTATTATTACACAGCAAATCATTTTGAACTTTAGTTGGGTGAAATTAAAAGGTAAGAGGGACAATTTGCAAGTGCTTTAGTTCTTTTGTAATAAAAAACACACAGCATAAAAATTTCTCATTTCAAAACATTTGATAGTTGCAGGGATGCCAACCTGAGACAACGCTCATCCGTAATCGCCCCCGCCCGCAAAAAAAATTCCGGCGTGACGCGTGGCTTGCCGACCGACGCCACGCCTTCTGCACGTAGAAAAATTACCCAATCTTTTGCAATAAGTTTTAGAAAAGTACTGAAAACGCAAATATTTGAGAAAAGAAGGCCTTTTTTTTCTCCCATAAAACAATCATCCATACAGATATTCTAAATGCCAATTGATTCCCCCTTCTTATTGCCGCCCATGTCATCATTTACTAGCGACTAGCGTTATCGTTTTTATTTACAATTTTAAGTTTAAAAATATGTATTTAAAGGATTTAAGGCTAAAAACAGAGAATTGAGAAGAAAAATTTAATACATTGTCTTTAAAATATAATTAGCGTAGTTTCCGTAGTTTTTCTAGCTTTATCCGTAATTGCGGAATTCGGGGCCGAAATGCGGAATGATTCCGCAAAATCCGGAATGGTTGGCATCTCTGTAGTTGCAAAAAATATCATAATTAATAATTATACATACTCTGGATTTCAACTTTTCTGAGAGGAAAGGAGTGACAATAGCCCAGGCAGTTCTGAAGGTTGCCGACATGTTGACCACATGAATTCCTTTGAACCTTCCTGGAAAGCATTCCTGAAAGATGGGTTGAAAGAAATAATCAAAATCATACTTAATGTTCAATATGTTCGTTTCTTTCAAACTTAACTGCATAGAAGAAATTTGCTTATGCAGTTTCTCACACAGTACATAATATTGAGGGAAACATGAATGTACACTACTTTTATGCTAAATAAAGAGGGAATAGAACGGTCGTAATGAGAGAAAATAAAATCTAGAGAAATATACAAAAAAGCTCCTTTTGATTACGTTTTTAGTCCCAATTTTTATGACACTCAGAATCGTCTTTTGATTGATTTACCATTCCTAGTAGTTTTCATTATTGAGGATTTGGAAGCATTGCGCAAAACGAATTTTACCCAATTCCACTTCGCAAGAGCTCTGATTGACTTATCAGATAATTGTCATTCCAAATATGGTATTCCCAGTCGCTCTGATTGGTTCTTAAGAGGAATTATTGGAATTTTGCAAAGTGGAGTTGGGAAATATGCCTGCAGAAGGCAATGGGTGACGTAAGCAAAGGAGTTTTAGAGCCACTTACTTGCGTCCCACTGTACAACAGGTAAAGATTGTAGGGCGTTGCGAAACGAAGGTGCTTCAGGGGATGCGACTTGACGTCAAAGATGACTTTGTAGCCATTTATTTGGGTCAGGGGATCGGTGATGGAATGGAAAAGGAAGAGAACGATGCATTTTTTCAAGTCCTCTATGCCAACTTTAGAAGGGTTCCAGTTGTCTAGTAAAAAAGGGAAAGTTATTAACTAAAAAAGTTGTCAGAGTTGTATGTTTGAGTGAGACAATAAATGACAGATTTATACAATCACAAAGAAAACGTACGAAAGGAAGGATTTAACCCATTCAAAAGGCCTTTCCTGGTAGAGTGTGATAGTTTTGTAACCAATGTCAAATTTCAATGCATTATTGTGTTTAAGTTTACCAATTTTATGTTTGTGTTCAAGTCATTAAAGAAGTATTGAAAATTATCCTTAAATTTAAATCAAGTAAATTCAAGATTCCCCAAATGAATCAACATTGGGAAGTGACCTTTAAGCTAGCTCACTTTAAAGTAAGTTTCACTAAAGAGACAATTGACAAAGAGACACCTTAAGCATCAATAAAATTGATAATTGATTTAACAATTCTAATGCATATTATTGTTGTTCGAGGGGATTTATGATAAATATCCTTAAAAATTGGCTCTCTTTAATGATGGGCGAAGTTTTTAATTTTTGTATTTTTACTGAATTTAATTTCTGTCTAAATTGTTTTATGTAGCAGGGAAAAATTCCAAACCCATTTCACATTTAGGCTAAGCGCGCACTAGGAGACAAAGACAAAATTGCTTCCCTGGCTATTGCAAGAAGCTAGAGTGCGCGCACATGGCGACGAGACCAAGATCACTAGGCCAAGAATTTCCTCATAGAAATGCATTGCTCTCGAGTGACTAGTGTTTTAAGTCGCCGAGACAGAAGTCTCTTAGTGCGCGCTTAGCCTTATTATTTCACAGACACGCATAGTTGGTACAGAATATGGTTAATAATAGTAGAAAGAATACACATAACAGGAAGAAAGGAACCCTTTTCAGTATGTAAAAAAATTCTACTTACAGAGAAAGTATTCCTATAGAATATTTCAGAACCCTGGGAATCCATCTTAGCAAAAGGTATAGAATTTCAAAACCTTATAGAAAACATTCGCGGCCTAGATTACTATTTATTTCCATTTTCCGGCATTGATGGTCGTGTCATTTGAAATTTTCTTCTAAACATTTCGCCCTCTTCTTCGGAGATAAAAGTTGTTGTACTTCATTAATAAGTAGTTAATGATTTTTTTCCACTGACTTTTTCCTCCGAAGAAGAGAGCGACACGTTTGGAAGTAAATTCCAAATGACACGACCATCAATCCCATCAATTGAATAATAGTAATTTAGTGTTTTATTTATTATTATTATAGTAAATCGTTATTTCGGTTATAAATTTTATATGAAATTAATGTTAAAAACTGTAAAAATTTAAGGTAAAGTCTAAGTTCGTCATATGGTGAGCAAATTCATCGCTCAGTGAATATTCATGTATAAGAGAGTATAGTTAAGGGTTGAGAATAGAGATGGAAGAAAGGAAAAAGCTTTACTGACATCAAGACACAGGGAACACTTTAGAGAGGGTGGTAAATTCTCACTCAAATGGACGAGCAGGACGACGCAGCCGTCCTCGTCCCTCTCCGGCAGCCATCCCATCGTCTTCGTCTCGACCACCTCGGCCAGAGCTTCGTAGTTCATGTTGGTGAAGATCTGCGCGTTTTTCTTCTTGAAGGCCGTGTATTTCTTGAGGAGGCTGAGCGCTCGGTTGATGTTGAACTTGCGGGCTCGAAGGAACATGAGCAGAAAGTCGTCGTCTGTTGTCTGGCACCGGAGGTCCTTCTCCTCTGAAAGGAGAAAGATCGACTTAGTTTTAGAGACATTGACACTATATTGTAGAGACTCTGATAAACTTATATTTAATAGTATTTCATGAAAAGCCATCACCCGAAAAAAATATCACAGTGGGCATTGAGGCAATTTCATAACGGAAGGGAACATGCTCCTTTTAGTCTGTGGCCTTCAATTGGGAATGCAACGATTTTTCAAATTTAATTTATTTCAATGAAGCTTCTTTAAAAACAAATTTTCCTTCGAAATATGATCATTAGTTCATTTAAAAAAATAAAACTACAATGCGCAGAACGGTTTGAGGTTTAGCGCTTGATGTCTCTTCTGTCTTCAGTGCGACACACTTGTGCGAAAGCGTATTCGGCAATGGTTAAATCCTTTCTTTTAAAAGTATTGATTGGTTGAAGATTCGGGCGAAATCAGAAGTGACGTCACGTAGGCAGGCCACACCTCCAATTTTAGCGAGAGTAAATTTTGAAAATTAATTAAACATCTGATAATAAAAAATCTAAAGATTTGAAGAAATGCGTTTTATATCCCAATTAAAGATTTTAAATAGCCGAAATCTTGAATTTCCAGAAGTGTTGTGTCTCTTTTTTTTTATTCAAAAGTCTGAAAGTGCGTTGGTGTTCGGCTAAAATTCTATTCGTGACAACTTACGTTTTTTTTGCGTTACGTGGTTTCTGAATAACTTTTTTGTTTAACATTTTTGATTATTTTACCTAAATATATTGAATAAGTAACAGCATAAATCAGGGTTTGGGTTTAATGATCACACTTGATCACCAAAACCTGGTTTCATGATTAAAGTTTGAGTAATATCGTGAAATAGGGCCTGCTTTAAGAATTAAAACACATGAATTATTTGCACTTTTGAACTACATTAATATAATCAGATAATAATTATTCATCTAGATGAAAAATGTTTCGATCTTAAGGCAATATAGTACCCAAAAAATCATCAAAATATCAAAAAACTTTTTATTGGTTTAATCCATACCATAGATCTTTCTGAATGTGTCTTCAAAATTTCAGAGCTCTATCTTAATAATTTATGAAGTTATTTACATTTTTCTGATGCGATGATGAGGGTTTTCTATGAAGAAACGAAATTTTAAGTTGGATTTTCTCCACGTTGAATTTTTGTGTATTTACAATATTTTGAAAGCCTAAGGCTTTTTATGTACTTTAAATATAAGTCTGAAAATTTTTATATATATTCTGAAATATATGTATTATAGAACTGTGCATGGGTTTAGCTCTAATAAGGTTAGATTTTTTTTTAAATATTAAAGTCAAAAATGATAAATTTTTCCGGTTTTTTGGGGGGTTTTACTACAAAAAATTCTAGAAAATAAAGTAATATTCATAGAAAGAAACCCATGCACATTTTTATGAAGTATAATATAATGAACCAATAAATGAAAAAAAAATTAAAAATATGCATAATTAAAAAAGCCTTAGGGATTTAAAAAATGGTCAAAAATTTTGAAAAATTTAAAATTTTTTAATTCTGATTATTAAAATCCAACTTTTTTTTAGGGGAATGGGTATACCATATTAGCCCACTAAATATGCAATTAAAATCAAAATTATAATATTAAAAACTAAAAAAAATATATTTGGGTACTATATCGCCTTAAAATAAAATAAAAACAGGGCTAAAACATTATTAGGCACATTTTGCCAAAACCGCCAATCTAATCTTTCAAGGATAGAAGTTCTCTTCAGTATTTTTCAGATTAACCTACTGTATGTCTCCATAGACGATTTAGTGGTCTTTCGTGCGACTGAAAAAATATTTAATTTTCTGGTCTGAAAAATAAAACTTAAAAGTAATGATCACAGATTATCATGAAAATTAAAATCCCCAGTAATGATAGCAACGTGATTTTTTTCTTTTCTGATCACCAAACGATGATCGATGATCCGTTTTTAATGAAAAACGCTATCTGAATTTTGATAGTTAGAAATAAAAATTTTGATATGATTTTGGTTCTTTTTTTTGTTTCCATAAATAATTATTAATTTAAAATCCTCTGGAATAAATTGCCATTAAGAACAGAAATACCGCATAGGCTCACATTTAAATTTATTAAAATTATTTTTAAATGCTTTGAAAAGGCTACACCAAAACATTGAAGACAACTCCCGATAATAATGAGCTCAAAGTTGTTTCACATTCAACTTCACGCGCGTCGCATGCAGCTTAACTAAATGAGCAAGCTCTGGAATAGAAGGTAATAAATACGCAAGTAGAAATATTACACTTACAATTCGCTTTTGCATCCACTCACGAGATTTATAAATGTATACTCACCTGATATAAACTGCTTTAACTGCTCAAGGGCGGCGCTTCTGTTTTCTTCCGTTTCAAACAGTTGCTCCTCCGCTTTAGAGGCATACTTTTCCGGCACGAAAAATGCTTCGAAGGGAAGACGACCGCTTTTGGATATGAGGACCATTGTGCTTGTGCGTGTTTTCTTTAGAAAATCTGATAATGAGGAGGGATATAAATTAGATATTTATGTTTATAACTAAAAATCCAAAGTCAAGTCAAGTGATTGTTGAAGATATGTGATTACTCTGGGATGAGCCGTTTCATCTTCTTCTTTAATTTATTTGTCTGAAGGGGTGATTGGTATATATGCGAGCCCTCTAGGAGCCGCTTTCCTTCTTATAAGTTTTCTTTATTATTTATTTATTTATTTGGTTATTTATATTCTTTTTAATGCAGTGAAAAATTAAAATTATAAGAAGAGTTATCTATATACAATAAAGCTTTATTACTTAGGTCTATAAAAAGAGAGAGCAATCCAAAGCTTTATTATATTGTTTTCAATTATTCTTGTAATATAATTCTTTCTTAAAAATAAAAACTATACATAGCCCTATTTTTGAAACTCAAATGATAAGGGTTTTTTCCCAAGGATATTCGACTTTCAAAAGAAATGCATTTGGAAAATGCTTAAGATTGTTTTACTTACTCTGCAATATTAAATTTTTTAGAGATATTTTATGTGTAAAATAGTAAACGTTATCCATTGAAACACAGTATAACACTGACTAAAAATGTTAAATCACTTGAAACTTTTGTGAAACATAGTTCTACCAAACTTACACACTCTCTATAACCACCCTCTATCTACCGTGAAGAAACAAAATATCATAAATGATTTTATCATTTCAAAGTTCATTTTATTCATACTTGAAAACTTTTATATTTATTTATTTGAGAGGGAAGAAGTTAGGACTTAAATACTCTTTTAATACCCTTTACACCTTTTTCATTAACCTTTATATTTAAAAAAGGAATCATGCCTAAATCAAGATCAATGAATCATTTGAATGTGTTAATCAATGAACAAAGGGAAAATCATGGGATATAATTATTATTCATGCATAATAATTAATGTGCGAATGACTTTTGTCAATGAAGCATGTGATAAATGACTTTTATCACATGCTTCATCAAAGTCTTCCCTTCATGAAAAGGCATGTGATAACGCATTCATTTCAGTGAAGTTTCATTTAATTTGTTATGAAAGGAGTGTCACACACTAACAAGGAAGAAACAGTGTAATAAAAACTCTAATGCACATCAAAAGGTTCTGAGGAAAAGCTTCCATCAATTAGATGTCAATGCACTTTATATTTATTCCTATAGATTCAAATATTGGAGTAGTATTCGTGAAATTCCTTCCCGTTTATATTAATTCTCATAAAAAGTTATGATAATGAAATATTTTTGTAGATTTTAGGGTTAATTAAGATCTATCTTTTCTGATGATTCTTTCAATGATGTATGCATTTTAAGAAAATATTTTTTCATGTTTTTTAAAGAGTCTCCGAGGAATAAGGGGACTTTAAATCAATTACATTAAAGTTGTTTATTCAATGAGATACCTATTGAAACTAAAAAGTACAATTTAATTAGTTATTAAAAGAATGGTAACTGATGGATCTCCGAACCTCCAAAACTAGAGCGTCTAACAATATAACCCAAATTAAGGAGATGGAAAAAGAACCAATGCTCAGTCCGAATCAAAATTAATTATGCTGATCTTAATTACATCTCCAAGGTATGCAAAAACAAAGCGTCGTTCTTTTAAAATAATATTCTGGTTTTCGTTCAACCTGGTGTTGAAATTTTATTCACAAAAAAATTTAAATTGCATTTTCATGCTCTTTCATATTTTCTAGTAACTTTATCAGATAGATATTGGTCTGGTTATTGCCCAGATAAATAGCCTGCTCTATTGACACGAAAAGAATCGGAGGCCTAATTTTCTCAGTCTCCTTAGAGAAACACGTGTTTTGAGGCTCACGTGAGTAAGATACTGTCTTGAGTTTGGGGATTTAGATTTACCTGTATTAGAAGAAAGTAAGTGAGAAGTTTTCTTCTTGGGAAAAATTCTTCAAGCACTATATGGGATCTTTGATCATTAGAGTTCAATTTTATCCGTTTAGAAATGCCGAAACGAAGTATTTTGAAAGATTTTGTCAATTTTAAACGTAAGAAAAATTTTTATAATCAAAAAGTTTTTATTTTATTTTCCTAAAGAGAGGGGTCTTTAGATATTTTGATAGGGTTTTAGAAGTGATTATATGTGAGAAATCTTTGTCATTCTGTCCTTGTTGTTGAAATTTAATATGAAATATTACAAAAAATTTTATATATGTTCAAATGAATTGCGAAATTGCAAAGAGTCATTGATTTAGGAATTGTAAGCAATATTATGAAGGTTGAATTCAAAAATTTTTAAATGGATAAGTTTTTCTTTCATATACTTGTTTCTTTTTTATAGTATATAAATCACCCATATATTTTTACAAATACACATTAAGGCTTAACAGTATATTTGATTAAAGTCCATTGAAACTGAAGCAACTATTTATTGCATTCAATAAATATCTAAATTAACATTAAATGACAGACTTACTGCATTCAACCTTAGTTTATAAAATTGTACCTGAATAAAAAATTTTATTAGAATACAACTAGAATATAGAAGATTGATAAGAAAACCACAGAAAATAAGCATTATGCATAACTTTATGTTAAATACAGGGTGTTTCAAAATTGCGTTGCACGGCTTTTATTCTGAACCAATGCCTCCTAGGGTCATGGAAGTAAGGTCTACCCCTAGGTAAGTGAACCTGGAGAATCCATTGAGATGACTTACTGCGACCCTAGCGGCGAAATTAAAAAGTTAAAAAAATTAATTTAAAAACTAAAGCAGATGGAGCAAAAACCTCAGTGAGAGTATTGTTTCCAACGTCAAGAAGAACTCACTGAAAAAAATTTGATCAAAATATCTTGAATATTTGTGGAGATATTAGCATGTGAAAATAGCACTTTTTCAGGGGTCAAAAAACAAAAAGTTTGCATATTTCTAAATTTTTCAGTGTTATTGTGTAGTTTTGTGTTTTTTTAGTTGAAAGAACACAAAATTTAATCAAATAATCAAAAAAATTTGCAAAGATGCGAATTTTTTATTTTTTGACCCCTGAAAAAGTGCAATTTTCACATGCTAATATCTCCGCGAATGTTCAAGATATTTTGATAAAATTTTTTTCACTGTGTTTTTCTTGACGTTGGCAACAATACTCTCACTGAGGTTTTTTCTCTATCTCCTTTAGTTTTTAAATTAATTTTTTTAACTTTTTAATTTCGCCGCTAGCGGCGCTGTGAGTCATCTCAATGGATTCTCCAGGCTCACTTACCTAGGGGTAGACCTTACTTCCGTGACCCTAGGAGGCGTTGGTTCCGAATAAAAGCCGTGCAACGCAATTTTGAAACACCCTGTATATATTTCAAAAGTTTTTCTATCATTCCTTTATAAGGAAAAAAGCTGAAATTTTGAGAAAACACTGTATTTTAATAGAAATTTTGAGCATTATTTTTGCATTAATTTCAAAATTCCAAGTCATTTTTTCATCAGGAAGTCAATTTGACATTGAATCACAAGGTATCCTGGTCATCCTCAAACTCTACTTAAAAAGAATCTCAATTTTTACGATAAGAATGAAAAACGTTTCTCGCTGCTAAATTCAATTCATTTATCGATGATAATAGAATCGATTAGAATGATTTGTCCATAGAAATGCTTGATAACAGGGTTCAAGTCTAAACTGGGATTGAAAATAATCTTTTCCTAGTATTTGTCATGTTTTTTTCCTTTTTTATGAATGAAAGCTTTTATGAATGATTTACAACGATCGGATATGATTGTGTACTGAGTTGCATAATACTAGATTTTTTATTAAACTCTTTGCCATCAATCTCACTTTTGGTATTTGCATACAAAAGAATG
Organism: Tetragnatha versicolor; assembly: GCA_024610705.1. Classification (NCBI taxonomy): domain Eukaryota; kingdom Metazoa; phylum Arthropoda; class Arachnida; order Araneae; family Tetragnathidae; genus Tetragnatha; species Tetragnatha versicolor. The sequence continues at coordinate 43,218,020 of JANDEH010000003.1, forward strand.
GATAAATAGATACTTTTACATAATAATTTCAACATAATTGTGATCCTACTTAACTAAAGAGCGGTTGAATAAAGGTCTCTTTTTCTACTGATGTAATTTGAAAAATTATTTAAAGCATTTGCTATATCCATCCTAATATGAAGTAAAATAATCTTTGTATTTAAATAAATTTAAAAAAAACTAAATTAAAATCAATTTCAAAGTACTTTTATTAAGTTTTTTTCTTGAATGATGGAGCATTGTGTTTTTCATATTTTGTGTTAAAAGTTATCAGCATTTACTTGGAGAATTCTTAATAAAGTTTGACCAAATTTTAAGGTTGTACCACTAACATATGTGGATAACACATAGAAAATTACAATGCTTAAATTTGACTCTAATTTACTAACTGTGACTCTCTGAAACAAACCAAGTTCAAAGGTAACTAAATTTAAGGGATAAGTTTTGTTTAGCTTTTTTAAAATTTTGCATTATTCAAAAGTTTAAAAAATGTCGAAAAATCTTATTTTTTAAACTTTTCCAGATATTAAAATAGAATGTTCGAAACTACTACAAAGCGGAAAGCTCGTTTACAGTTTTCGGTCTAAATGTAAAATTTTTTACTACATTTTTAATTTTATAACATTTTATAAACATGCAACAAAAGGTTAAACTAATACGTTAAATATAAAAATGCATATTTAACTGATGTTCTTTGGATAACCAACAGTAAGATGTTGACCTTTTCTAAACCCATTATAAATGTAATGGACAGAATTTTGAAAGACAATAAACTAAAAAAAAAGGATATTTCAAGAAAAAGATCAACAACAATATCCTTATAGATTTTTCACTCTAAGTTAATATCTAAGCCATGGTCAAAGTCGATCATTAGATAGTACTCACAACTACGAAACATTCCATCTATTCCCTTGGGTCATGGTTCTATATAAAAGTTGGTTAATGAGAATAAAGGACATTCCGAAGTTAATTATAAGATTAAGAAATAATTTCATCATCGTAGCTGATAAGTATATGAGAAAAGAGAGATCAAATATAACTATTTTTGAATGTACGTAATAACTGTTGAATACAATTTCATAACATAAAATTTTTTTTATAGAAATGTCTGTTTTTTAACTGGTATATACTACATGAAAAATATACCCTTTTTGTTCTGCTTATTATTTTCTTGTATTGAATATCCTTTTCCCACCCTATTATTTTTTTATAAATATCAGCATGATAATTCATATTTAATTATGAATTTAAGAATGAAGGATTTTTATAAATTAGGTTCTTGATCATTAACGTATTGCTTTACAAATAATAGTTGAAATCTCAGTCAAATAATGCACAATTTCTTTTTAAGGACTTTGAAAACTTTAAAAACCATAATGCATGTTTTAATATTTCCTAAATTTTAATAATCTTTTTTTAAACAACAGTTTTTTACTGGAAGCAGTTTGAGTATTTACTTAAAAATACAAAATTATATCAACTACACATTTATTGTGTTTGATATAGAATATAACTCAAGCAACTCCCGCTCGTTAACAAGTTTAACCGAAACAATGAGATGATAGAATTGTCATCTAGATCTAAACTATGTTCAAAATTTCAAGTCCAGCTCATCGCGAAGTTAGTTCAAAATCTATTTCTAAATTCCACCCAGACAGACTTGATAGAAAGCGACCAAATGAAAACGTTTTAAAAACTACTTACACAAAAATAAGATGTCTGTGTCCAAAGAAACTCAGAAATCGAAGAGAAAGATCCCCGAAGAGGAAACGGATCTTTTGATAAAGGTGAATTTCACCCAGCTCTAATAACCAAGTGTCGATGCGTTCACAGTTAGCCAATTACCCGAAAAACCCGTACAACTAGTCTCTTTCAAAAATCTTCAAAACATGAAACGTGCTTGAGGATTTTTTTTCCTAACAAAGTCATTGAAGTTATAGCTCATATTCTTCAGCTGTGTGTGCAATGATAAAGCTTAATTCTAACGATTCGTGTAGATTTTGACGCTGAGGTTGAAGTATTTCATTTTAATATAGGTACTACATTCTTGAGTAGAAGATTTCCCGATAAAGCCCATCAAAGAAAATTCCATTTCATGGATACCGTGAAAAAATACGACTGTAAAAGTGAAAGTTTGATAAAATGACATTTGTTATTTAAAAACCTTTGTATTTTTTTGAAAGTTTATTATATTAAATTTTCTTTATTACCTTTTTCTTTGTAGATTACAATCGTCAAAAAGTAAGAAATACTCTGTTATAATTAAGTTAACACATTAATAAACTAGCTTGTTCAAAACTGAACATATAGGTAAACGTATTAGGGGTTTTTTGTAACTACATCTATTAGGGGCTTTTTTGTGAAGATGCTTAGTGGAAATAGCCATTTTCCCTTAGAATCTGTAGTTTTCAAATCGCGATGGTGGCCTCTTCGGGTCTGCGACTGGGGATGGGAAGAGGATCAGAAGAGGAAAATTGACAAGTTTCGGTTTTGCGTTATTTGAAGTCAAAAAGGTTCCTTTATTTTTTATTTGCTCAAATGCTCCTTAATACAAGAGAGGTGAGGGAGGACTAACAGAACATAGATTTTGGAAAGGATCCGTTCACTCGTGGAGAAGGGGTGGAAGTATTAAGTTGAATGTAAAAACTTGAATGCCTATTTTCTCTGAGGTTTTTGTTTATATTCATTTTTTGTACCCCTAAAACTCTCACTGCGATAGGACTTTTGTGATCCCATTTTGGAAGAGAAATATTTTTTGACTACTAAATGCATGCCTCTTGCAATTTCGGGGTTCTATCCTAAATTTCATAGAAATACCTAGTGTTTTTTATTCCTAGTACAAACTATAAAATGTTTTTACTTCACTCAAACTATTGAAAATACAGTTAAAACTCTTAAGCAAACTTCCCATTAAATCCCAATTTAAACAAAATCTCTCAAAGTATAAAGATAATGAGAAAAAGTTACATATCTTTTAGTTCAGTCAGAAAGTTAAAAAAAATGGGAAAAACATTTGTGCAAACTCTTGAGCCACAAGTTAATTTACCAATTTGCTTTAAAAAAAGTCTGCTAAACTTTTTTACTTTAACCGTTAACACATTTTTAATCTTCGCCTCTTCAGAAATTTACCTATTATCTTAGAAACTTTATAATTATCTCCCTCAGTGGTGTTCATTATCTGTGACCCTTTAATCTGATGTTCATTCACTTTCATATAATATATTTGTAAAAATAATAATTACCCATATAACCTTTAATACTGTCAAGAAAAACTTAAGATGCAATTTAATTCTAAAATAATATGCCTAAAGCATTTTATGAATAAAAATTGACGCAGTACATTTTATAATACTTGATGGTTTAGGTTATATAGATTTAATCTTCCTTCTTAGTGAAAAGGTAATGAGATACAGAGAGATATTGGAAGAATTGCTCGTTACCCTTCTTTATCAACATAGCTCTTTTCTGATCAGTAAAAAATTATGCTAGATTTTTTATATAGCTTTATAACAAAGGAAAATCATCACACTTTTAAAAGACTCAGTGGATCACAAAACTGTTAATAAACGATTTAATAAATTCTAACCGAATCAATCTTGATACACTAATAGGTATCCGGATTTTAGCTTCAGTATGGCTATTTCCTTTTTCTTTTTCTGGCGGAAAACTCAATCAATCAATTTATATTCAAATATTTTGATTATCATGCAAGAAAAAACAATAGTTATTACTAAGTGCGTATTTCTATTTATTTTAATTCATCTTTTTTGCTACAGGCGCTAGAGTAATTTATCTCATGAAAGGATACAAACATTTGGATTTAAATTCTGGATTCCTAAATTTGAAAGTTTGAATATCAGATACTTTAATGTTTTTAATTATCCACAAATTAAAATAGTCTTACAAAACTTCTTTATCTCACCAAAAAGAATTTATAGTTTTATTTCAAAATTTATTATTCATCATGGTATAAATCACTTCACAACCTAAACACAATGTTACTATAGTATAAAATATTTAATGTATTTAGTGGCTTCTTTTAAAAAATTAACATTATATCTACTTAAAAAAGAAAATAATTCAACTTCCAAACAGGTTATTAATGTTTTAAACATATTTAAGCATAATTCAGAGGATAATCTACTAATTTTAAATCAATAATCATTCATCAATTTCACAAGCTATAAAATTTAAAAATGGTAGTAGCAAAAACGCTTGTAAAAAAGTTTGACGAAGTCCATAAGAAAAAAATATCAAGATGGTTTCTTTCTATTTTGAAAATGTATCTATTCCTGAAAAATATTTATACAAAAATAGTTTAGAAACACATCTAATAGATAAAAAAGAAGAAAGAAACAATTTTGGGCAAGAAAATAAGTTCAAAAACTTAAACAGCGAGGAATTTTCCTACTATACAACTTATTCAAAAGCAAATCCAAACTTAAACTCAACAAATAATTCAAACTAAAAATATAGGCATTGCAATTACCGGTTTAAATTTCTCCTTAATACCCCCAACAAAAAAATTACGTCAATGTAAAGTCTCTAAAACGTCTGGAGTCACTATGGAATATACTAAAAACAAAAAATCTTTTAAGTTGACTAAAAATTCAAGTCAAATAGTCATTCCTTTCCTTAAAAATCCAAAAGTATATTATACTTCACATAAAACCAAACTGGTTGCATAAAAGGAGAAAAAATACTGTTTCTACTCACCACCCAATCAATAAGTGAAGGGCAGATCCAAATACTTTGGTCAAACAAACAATCAGATTTAACTCTAACCGTCTTTTAACTTTGTACTCCCACCTTAGAGTTAGGCTCAGCTCAACATATTTACTTGGTGAAAGCTAAGGCCTGGTTTTTATATGCAAGAAGGCCAAACCACGTGTGGAACAAGTTCTCCAAGCCGATAAACGAATTTTCACTTCATAAGTTTCATTCAGTTCCGTAGTGACGTAGAATCAAGTCGAAGGTTATGACTGGTTGCTCAGAGGGCAGATGATTTTTTTTGTTCACATGATTCCAGGTGACTCTCGTAGATCCTTCGTTGAGATAACCGTGAAAATTACTTTCATTATAGATTTAGACATTGAGAGTTTGAAGTCCTAAAATCATACATCCTGTAGTTATAATTTTCTCGTTATCTGTTAGCGAATATTTTTTTCGGTCTGCTGCGCTGTTTTCTTAAAAAAGATAAATTTCTCAAATTTTCTTGCAACAGAGAACAATTTTGACGTTTTCAAAAGTATTTTCCCCACATTTTTACTAAATTAATGATAAATAATTTATATATTCTTACTATATCTGGAGATCGTAGGGAATAAAAAACGTGCATGTTTCTAGTTATAGTTGTTCAATAATTCCTGCGACAGGTGTTTTACATAAATATATATATTACACTTAGTGGCTCAGGAATTCTAATAAAATGTTTCAGGAAAAAAATCTAAAAGAAAAATATGCGAGATATGAAATAGTTAAATCAATATTCGAAAAAGAATTAAAGGGATTATTCAATAGAGACTAAAATAATAGAATTAAAATATTTAAAAAACGAATTAAAAAGTGTAAATGGTTTTTCAGAATACCTTTTATAACACACATGGGGCTCATGCAATAGATTTATATTTACTACATTACTCATTACATTAGCTATTCCCTGTAGTCCATTTACTATTAGCTAGTAGTCCGTTTACTATTTGTTCATTATCTATAGCATTTGCCCCACATTTTTAATATTATAAGGTGTTAGGAAAAATTAAGCATTTTAGATATTCTTTTTTATTGTTATTTTACCTTTTCGAAGTGTATATTTGGACGGCCAAAACGGCCAGTGGCGCATGCGCTGTAGGTCTCGTGATTACGTAGCAGTCTCGGCGCTTAGTGATGGAACTAATGGAACGCCGAGCCGTGGAAATTAGAGTAGAGTTTAGTTGAAAAAAGGCCGTCCAAATATACAGTGCCTTTACTTTTTCCCCTACTATTTATAGTCTTGTTATATTTCGAAATCGACTTAAATTTATTTTTAGATTTACTATTCCTATTCTATAATAAAATTTAAATTGATAGTTTTTTCTGACAAAACAAATCAATAATAATATTGAGCATTGATTTTTTAACACAAAAAAGGGAATTCCCCTCCCCCTTTTAATTCGAATATCAAGAAATCTGTAAACTGTTTAAATAGTTACTATAGCAACGATTCTTTATTAAAAGGACCTGGCGCATTTTTTTCTAGGCACTGTCTAAATCCAAGAAAGTAAAAACTAAACTATAACGAATTTCGATATTAAAACCTATGGCACTGTCTATCTCCTCGAAAGTAACAACTCAACTCTAACAAATTTCGCTAATACTTTAGAGTGGGTCAACTTTCGTGGATTTAGACACTTCGGATTTTTTTCTAATGCGTCTCGTTCACCTCGACAAATTTACATAAAAGAGAGATATAAAACAATAATTTTTCATCCAGATTTGAACTTAATGTAAAAGTTAAAAAGAATTTACTGTTTTAAATCCATTGGTCAATTATAAATAATTTATTGCTTTATTTTACCCTGTGTTTTTCTTTCCAAGTTGGATAGAAAAACATGCTTACATATACATATATTTTTTTCCTGACAATAATTGGAAAATGCAGAGAACATTTCTCAGAATTTTTGAAAATGAAGTTGGAAACAGTGAAAAAAAAGCAAGAATATCTTCTCAGATTTCTGTAAGTTTGTTTAAAAAAGAAGTCGATTAATGAACAAATTTTAAAATTATCATAGAAAGTTGTGAATTTAGAATTTAATAGTTAAGTATCAAGATTTATAGGAAATCTATTCGTTGAAAAAACTATTTACCATAAATACCCTCATGATAGAACTATTGTTCCCTAGCTATAAAATCTTAAGATACTATAAATGTCTATAAATAAGATAAACTATTTCGTCTACAGATAGATTTAAATGTGTTGTAGTGAAAAGACACAATATAAAATATATCACATAAAATAATATGTATTATAGGGGAGAGTGTTGTAGTACCTACGGACGGTTGTACCTTCAGCCACCTCATTTTAAAATTCGGGAAAATATGTAAAATTGAATTTGGGGTCGATTTTGAATGTAAATAGATGCTATCTAAATGCTAACGTGAAATCAGTTCTTTAAAATATTATTTAAATTTTATAAAATACATTTACTGTTTTTAGATGCTCAAAGTTTTTTTTAGTGCATCACTACATTAATTCTTTTCTTCCCCTATAATTATGATATGATAAAATGGGATATATGGGGTGAATCCCCGAGATTTTGACTTTTTAGTTTTGATATTAGAAATCGTCAGACCTCAATTATTTTATGTTTTGTAGAATTTTGAATGCAAAGACCCTTGATGCTGTACCTTCGGACACCATAAGTGTTGTACCTACGGACACGTTTTTGTGGGTGTCTGTAGCTAATCGGCGTTTTAGAATCAGGTTTCATTTAAGTGAATACATTTTAATGCATGTTAAATTAATTCTAAATGGTTATCTATTTGACGACGATTATTTTCAAGTGATTTTTAGATGAAAAATAAAACATTTTGTGATCTAATCTACTTTTTAAAATTGATTCTACTTGACATTTAGTGTAAAATATGGTGTAAAATCAAGGTGTAAAATCTAAAGCACCCTATCGCATTTAAGTATGATGATTAAAAAAACTTTAAATTTCCACTCAAGAAGATTTGCGGAAGTTATTACCACCAAATGCTTGCACAACTAAGTGATGATCAAATTGTTTTTTATCAGTGAAGTGATCAGATCAATCAGCATGATTGATGAAACTATTACCTTAAATTTTGATCTGAAAATCCCTTGTGATTTATGTGTTTTTGGTAAAAAATCAAGACTTTTATCATTCAACTTCGTTTTAATGATCATTTGCGATCTAAAACTACATTACTTTTAAAAATCTATTTCCAATTTTAAAAAGGCTTGAAATAGGTTATTAAAAGGTAATGCATCAATAAAAATGTTCCTTTTTAGGTTTTTCAGCTAAAACTTCTCTTTTTACAGGTGTCCACAGGTACAACTGGGTCTGTCCATAGGGAGAACACGTTGTTGTACCTATGGACACAAATTTCGTCAAGTTATTAAAATTAATTAAAAATCCAATTTTGAAGATTTTAGCTAATAAAAAATATCCCCCTTCTCACAAAGGTTTGGACTATAGGTTGAGGACTTTAAATGTTCAAAATATGATTTTACCTGTCTTGGAAAAATACAAACGTGATTTTTGTCCATAGGTACAACACTCTCCCCTATAATGTAACATTACACTAAACTGTATATTACATCACACAAATGAAATAAAATCAATTTAGAAAAAGGATAAACTTTAAAATTTATGAGGAAATCTAAATAAAAATGAGAAAATTTCAATTATTTTTATGGCTTAGTGAGGAAAGCTAGGTGAAGAAATTCTCTGAAATAACTCAATCTCCTGCAATAAGACCATGGTTTATTGGTAATAAGATTGGGAGATCTCAATATGAAAACCCTTTGCAAATTTCAAATGTATTGCTTATTTTTCTTTTTTATGGGGGAGGAGATAGGCAATATAGTTTGTTTATCGCCCCGTGAGATTGCATTCTATGTAACCCGTAGATTTTCAGCATCTTAAATTTGTCTTCTTACTTTCGAATAAGAAATCTTACAGATGAAAATGTTCTAATATTTCATGCACTTCTTTTTTCTTAAGAATAATGAATTTTAATTTTTTATTTGGAATTAGTTACAGTTACCGGGTGACATTTAAAGGAAATTCATGTAAAACCAACCTCTTCAATAAGGAAGTTGCATGTGTCAGATTTTCAAAAACAAACAAGTGTTCCGTATGGTTTTTTGTATGGTAAAATGAAATATCTAGTCAATTTTTCAAAAAAATGTACAGGTAATTAAATATTTTAATTTAAAAGTCGAGAAAAAAACACGTGACTGAAAACGCTTATTGTTTAAAGATGTAAACAATCATACCATCAACTCCATTGCTTTCTAACAATGTTTATCGTATGATGACGTCAACATACGATGATCCCAAACTCTTGGCGTTTTCGCGCGCTTTTAAAAAGTGAATTTTTGTTAATTTTTTTGGACATCAAAAAATGTCTCGATCGGCCTCAAATTTTGGGTAGTTGCTTTTTTTTGCAAGAAGAACCGATTAAAAAAATTAAAAAATCATGCACCTTCCTCATTGTAGACAATACAAATTAATTTAAGGTTTTGCTAAAATTAGCGTTTAAAATGTTTGATAAAGCAATAACTAAAGAGTAACTTTTATAATTCAAGCACAACTAATCACAAATACAAATAATTTTGATTAAAAAGTAATTAATTGAAAAAGTTTTGATCCTTTAGAAAAGTTTTCAGTGAAATGATCTTACAAAAATTTTGTAACAATAAACAAGACGATGATACAAAATATGTTATCCTAAACTGTCAACGGTTATAAGTATTTTCAAAATATAATTTTCGCACAAGAATTGGCGAGATTTTACTCGAAAAAAAACACAGTCAAAAATAAATTTCTTTCCAGAACTTTTCACTCGATTCAATGAAACAAGAAAGATGATGCGAAGTAAACAAACAGAATGATTACATGTCATCAAGAAATGCAAATAATTATATCTATTCGGCAAAAAACTTCAGGGACTAACGACCTCAGGCCTATCAGTGCTTGATAAATAATTTAATGATGTAAGATTTTTCGATATACATATTTCATTCTTTTTTGAATGACTAGATCATTCAAGGCTAATTTCGTCCCACAGAGTCCCTTATCAAAGCTTTGTTGACCAAAACCGAGAAGACAACGTCACTGAAAATAAATAATCCCATAATTCAATTTGGTATTTGTAATTAGATTCGGAAGACTTTTGAGAACGATGGCCGGCACAAAGTATTAAAATATGTGTCCTTCCTTAAAACAAACAAAAACATAGTTTGTTTTTTGATCGAGAAGAACGAAATGATCGTTGGGGAAAACTCATTGACCTTACGTGTCTAGCGTTCTTCCTCATGATAATAGAATGAACGTCCAAGACCTCGTACACAATTAATACTTTTTAAGACAAACACAACGAAAGTTGTTTGTTTTCCTAGGGGAAAATGTATATTCCTTTTAGACAGACTAAATAATGCCTTTGAAAAATTTTCGTGAGAAGTTAAATTAATATGATAACGTTAGATAAGTTTTAAGGTTAATGATTTATAATGATGGTACTTTTTCTCTTTGAATTTTTTTTAAGGAACCATACTACGTTTTACAGTTTCAGCTTACTGAGTCTTGAGAGCTTTAAAGGAAATAAATATGTGTAAAACAAAAAAGGGAGTAAAATAAAACAGAATAAATAAATTTTAGTTTTACACTAAAGTTCATTTTTGAAATCTTCAAATTTGAAATTGGATGACAACATAAGTAAAAAAATGTGCATACTTTTAAGTATAATGCATAAGTATCAAATTTAATGTGATAAAATTTAGTGATTAGCCTTAAAAGCTAATGTAATCAAGAAAATTGAAAAATAAATAATTTCTTTAGTTTAATTAATACTTGTAAATGTTCTATTTTTTCTATAATCCGAAGTTAAAAAAAGGTAAAACCTGCCTATAAACTGAATTTAGCAGGAGACCATTATACATGGTGTTCAAGGTGTTACAGACTTCAAAGATATCCTAGACCTCCGGATATCACTTAGTCAAGTGGGGGTTACAAAAGCTCTCATGAAACGAAAATTCAAAACATTTACCGAGAGCAATGAGATATTAGTTATTGTGAGCGGTTGGTTGGTTATTTGTGTTTCATGGGCGCATGATCCAGTTATGAGCGAATGGTTGGTTTAGAAGTAAAATTTCAGTGCAAATTAATAAAAACTGTGTCTAGTTATTTTTCCCTTAGATGTCTCTTTTTAAAAAATCTACATCAAAACTTATGAAAATGACAAAGTTATCACTGTCGCGTTTCATTTTGAGGAGTATATTTGAACCTATTTTGTTATTATATTTTTTAAATATGGAAAAACTTTTAAAAGTTGTGCAAAAAAATGTCAAACGTTTTTTAAATAAACGGTTAATATATGTTTCAAAAAAATCCCAAAGGTTGTTTCTTTCCGTACAGTTTGTAATAATTTTTAAGTTTTATACCTATAAAATTGAATTTTTTACCCACCTCTAACAAAATATTCACAAATTCATTATGTAAAAATTTTTAGCTTTGAACTCTCCTAACTTATATTTTCTGTTATCCCGTTATAAACGAAATTTCTCGCGTTGAAGATATTAGTTGGTAATTGATTTTGTTTGAGACATTAGCTGAGCTGTAAGTGTGGTCGTTTTGTCTTCTTCTTCTAAAGTGACTATTTCCTTTGTTGCCCAAGTATTACTAGCGTTGAAATAACAATATAAAAGAAAGTGTAAAAAGTGAGAACTAGAACGAATGCCACTCTCAAATCATTGCCTGTAGCTATCCCAGACCCAGTTATCCGCCAGCAGTCCATAATACATCTGGTTACGGAATCCCGTAGAAATTCCTATTTAGCGAGACCTTCTTCTAGCGGAAGTGCACCGTACAGAATACAAAAGAGATACTGGCTTGAACAAAACAACAAACAATTAAAACCCATCTGCTGCTCACCATCGAACTTCAGCCATCAAAAACAGCTGACCCCAAAGCTTCCACCCCTCTTTGTGTAACAGTGAACTGAGTCCACCACGTGTTCCTTGTCTCTAATCAACATCAACTTGAAATTAAAACACTGGCCGTTAATCAACCCGAATTCTTCGACGACGAACGAGCGTTTTACCCAGTTTTGCCAAGTTGCTGAAAAGGATTTTGGAGATAATGGATAACAGCTATAATGAGAAGTAGTTAGGACTTACACCAGACTTCCTCTGATGATATCTGGAGCACCACAAACGTGTTTGGTATAGTTTTTTCGCAGTCACGTTTAACATTGATTTCTTTTCCTATGTAGCCTGGGGAATGTTTTTCTCCCGTCTGATGAAACACATGTGGAAGAGTAATTGGGGGTTCTTTTGCTACAGGGTTTTTGAAACTTACCCGCATGAAGAGACTAACTGGACCGGTGTAAGAAAAACTCATAAAAAAAGTTTTCTCAAGTATTTAGGTATCTCCGTTTAGTGGTACATTTATTCAAACTTATAAAAGGGGCATACAACACAAAGAGAATATAAAATGACAGGACAGAATTAAATATTTATTCTAAAGTATTCTTAAAAACTTAGCATTGGTTCTTAATCGCGGACAACTAAGCTTAATCTAGGAACCTTTTACTGACAACCCTTAATAAAATCCTTTTTTACACTTTCACATATCAACTCCCCTAAGTTCCACAAAAATTATCATGCCACCCACGGGAGTTAATTTGAACCTTGGTGAATCAAATTATTTTTATATTTTGTGGGTAAAATTTGACTGTTAAAAATTGGGTTTCAACATATTTTTTTAGTAATCTGATGCAGTACTGCACTTCAATAAGATCATAAAATTTGTATATACCCTAAGATGAGAAACACTGCTTTATAACTTAAGTTATAAAGAGTGTCACAAAATTTCAAGAGTTTCTTCTCCTTGATATACACTACCCTACAATAATGGACCGGACACCAGACAATTTGCATGAAATCCAACTGTATCTCAATTTTTTTACATACCAATGCTTATACGTGACTTGGTGAGGTTCCTCTTTTATTTCTGCTTGAAAGTCACTTTAGGGGAAAGTCGAGAGAGTTATTAAAGCCAAGGCCAATTTTCGGTGTACACTATTTACACTATTAATGCATGGTAAAATTAAAAACTGAGATGAACATTTTGGACAGTTAGATTCTTTCCACCCACTGTTAATTTTCTAAAATGCACAAATATTACTTCCGGGAAGGCAATGCTTCCTGCCATGTTTGATCCTCTGTCATGCAGGGGGATCAATATATAGATGTGAGTTTTTTTCTGGCCCCTTCAGAATTCAGAAACCCAAACCAAACCCCAGGAAAAATTTTTGGGACAACCTACCGCGTCATTAAAGAAATCGGGGACCAAGGTCAAAATCTGCAACTGAGATAGCAATATTGTCAAGGCGGAAATGAACACAAATTTCCAAAACTGAGTCAAAATATTGTTGAGAGTATGCCTAAAAAGGTTGATAATGATATTGCATTGCAGCTCGTAGAAGTCAATCACTTCAAGATAAATCATGTAATTTTTCAGTTGAAGCATGACACCTTGGTGTCCGGTCCATTACTGTAGGGTAGTGTATAATAATGGAAATAAAAATGATGTTCTGAAACATAACTCTATTTTGAGAACAATTTAATTTCTTCTCACGAGGGAATAGCTTTTTCTCTACATGGTTTAAACCCACTAAAATAATCGCCATTTATTCAAACTTTTGATCACACTTTGAATATATTTTGTAGCTTGAAAATATTTTTACCTTTTTACCTTGTAATTTTTTATTTCTTGAAAAAAAAACTGACGAAAGAATTTTTCCCGAATCCTTTAGCTAGCCCAGTGGTGCCCAACCTACGACCCGCGGGCCAAATGTGGCCCGCGAGGCTCATCCATATGGCCCGCGGACTGGTTAAATCTTAGGAACAAAAAACACTTTTAGAAATCTTCCAAGAAAATCACGACATCATGCAAGACATTATGGCACTTCCATCTAAAAAAGATGATAAAAAAGGAATTCTTCAATACCCGGTATTAATTTTTTCTTTAATTCTCTGTTTTGGTTTTTTCTAGATACGGAGAATTTGCCATTGGATAAATATTTTTCGGTATCAGTTAGCTATTTGAATTCAGTTTATAAGGATATTTGGTAATCTCCTTAAAATCCTGAAAGATAATTTTGATGAAAGGTTTCAAGATTTCAATAGACTTAAAGAAGAAATACGTTTATTCGAGATTCCTTTTTATGCCGATGTTTCAACAGCACCAATTAATATTCAACTGGAATTAATTGAGTTGCAGAGTCATTCGTAGCTGCAAGAAATGTTTGGGAAAAAGTCTTCACCCGTCTTTTACGGAGGGCTCCCCGCTGAAAAGTTCCTGAATCTGCGTAAGCAAGGTATGAAAATTATCTCCACTTTCGCGAGCACCATATGTTTGTAAACAAACATTCTCTGTGCTGCTCGATCTCGACTTACAGATAAAATCATCTTAATTCAGTTTTAAGGATTAGTGTTACAAATTTGGAGCCGAATTTACAAGAACTAGTATCCTCCAAACACATGCAAACTTCTCATTGAAAATGGGTTTGTAATTTTTCTTCATGTTTAGAAAAACCCTTAAGAGTGTTTTATGTGGCCCGCGAGATAAATCTTCGTAAGCAAATTGGTCCTCGGGGAAAAAAAGGTTGGGCACCACTGCTTTAGCCTTTCAGACAGGGTTGGCTGGATTGGACCTAATGGGTTTTTTTAAAAAACCCTCATTTCAGACCCATTTTGAGGTTTTTCAAGAAAAATCAAGATTTTGGCAGTTTTAATAATAGCAGTTTTTTTTAAAGTATACAATGTTTCAACTTTGAAAAAACACGCATAACTATGGAAAAACTGACATTTTTTGACATTTAACATAGAAAGAACTCACTAAAATTTGAAAACCCTACTTACTTTATCAGAGAAAACCACTTAATTTTGAATAAACCTACACTTTTTCCGAAAAAAAAAACAGTTTTATATATGGGTTGAAAAAACCCGAAAAAACTCGGGTTTTTACCAACCCTGCTTTAAGATGTTATTATTATTTTGTATTTTAAGTGAAGTGTTTTAGTTAACCTTCTTTTAAGAATTTTAAAATTACGGTTTTAAAAAAATTAACTTACGGTTTTTTAATTTCCTCCAAAAAAAAGACTGAGTGATACACTTGTTAACTCACAGTCAAAACATAGAATGTGAACACAGTAAATGATATGAATGTGTTCACCTACCTGTTAATACGTAGAAGGAAATACCAAATTGATAGATACACTGATTTTCTGAATATGCTGACTGGCTATTGCTAATACTTCTTTGTTTTGTTGACTATGCTAATTTCTATATGAGACGAATATTAAGAAAGTATATGAGGTTGTAAACAAAGTCGTAGTTAAAAAAACTACATACATTTTGAAAAAACGAAATAATACATCAAGAAGTAAATCTTAATATTTTATAAAAAGCACAATTTTGAAGCATAAAAAATTGTGGTGAAGAAAGTGATAAAGAAGTGCCATAATCTCGTTTTTTTCATCAGTAGAAAATAGTTCGGGTTCAGTACCCGTCTACTGAATACATAGTTCCGCAAATCCCATGACTTACAATATAATAACTGAATCCTCTCAAATGTATCCTACCCTTGAGTTCAGGCATTCCCTGCGGTTCCTCCTAACTAATGAATCATAATTTTGGTGGAAAACCAATCATTTTTTCCTTAGTAACCCCCCTTAGAACCTCTGTCATGTGACTATGATTAAATAATAGGCTTCCTTCCTGATGTCTGTAGCATCCAGAAATAGTCGGTCCATTGAAGAAAGGTCATTGAAAATTGATAAAAAGTGAATGAAGATAATAAGACAGAAGGATGAATCCTTATGACAAAAGGACACCAGGAAAAACGCAATTTTCACGTGGTTTGCTCTTTGTCATTGTCAGAAAGAGGGATTCCCGACCCTGGAAGGTGTATCTTTCCAATATGATTTATATGTCTTGTAAAAAAACTCTCTCTCATAGCGTTTCTATGACCGTATGATAGAGATAGGGCGTTGGAGATAAGCTAGGTGAATGACTTTGGTCAGGTGGACATATGAACTGATAACCTGACACTAGGGTGGTCCTTATTTTTAAAGTTTGTAAATCTTTATGCGACGTGAGTGATTTTAAGTGATTTTTTTTGCACGGTACAAATCGTATGAGCACCCTCAAGGGAGTTCGCTTTTTTGTTAAATTACATTGAATGTTTAGGGACTTTCCAAAATTTCAAAATTTTTATTTTTTTTCTACGTGATAAAATTTTATTTTCAACTTGAAATTTGGCAGAAATGTTTATTTTGGGTGTTTAAAAACTCTAAATTTACTTAATAAAATTTTTTTCAGAATTTTTTTAATTAATTTTTTTCCCATTTTTTTAATTTTGAAAAAAAAATTTAAGAAAGGCAGTTATGTTGCACATCAAATCAAAAATAATAAAATTACAAACAAAATGGCACTAGTTTCAGGTTACTACAGAAAGAGGGGTGATAGAAGAATGGAATCTGGAACATTATAACTGTAACTATATTATATTCTCATAATAAAAAAATCAAGAAGAATATGGGAGTGTATAATCTTTGTTTTTTTATGTTTTGTAAAAAAATCAGTATTTTTTTGAAACTTCAAGGCTTTTGCGGCACGTGTTATTATTATTCGAATGCGCTTAAATTTTGCATACATTATTATTTTCTATAGTGACACAAAACTAGGGGGCGTCACAAACGGAAATCCCCAAAAACGTTTTACCATACAAATAAGGACCACCCTACCCGACACGTTCAGGGGTGAAATTAACTGTGTGACGTAGGGCTGTGACGTTTGTGTTATGTAATGTGTTTGAAAAATACTTAAAATCCTCATTGGTATTCGCCCTTCACTGCTGATTTCTTTAGGTTCAAAAATAGTAGTATCGGCATTGTATTCAAATGTATCGGTGGAAAATTTATATTATTTAAGTTTAAGTTTTATAGTGTATGTGTTACCGCTAAAGTTGAAAACTAGTTAATCTAAAGAATACCTAGGTAAACTTTAGATTAACTGATTTCTGTCGTTAATGTGCGGATATTAGAGTTTTTCGCATTTTACCGAGGGAATCTACACTATAACGGCCTCTTGATAGTTAAAGTTCAAAATAGTTTGTTTCCCTCAATCCTTTCTGTTAAAATGTTGAGGTGCTTACTGCGCCATGCGCTTACCCCTGCGCAGTCGGGTTTCAATACGTAGTTTGTTGTCATATTTGGTGTTTTGATTTCAAATTTAGTGCGTAGCACTGGTAGTTGTCAAGTTGAATGTTGTATTTTAAAACAATTGTGTTGAAGCTCCGACTTCAGAGTAACAGATATTTCTTTTAACGAAAGCAAATGTCCCAGCTGTTGAAATATCTTTTCAACAAACGTTAATTCAATAATCGCTGGAACCTGGGCAAGGATTTAAGAAATGTAATCGATCTCGAATCCTAGCAATAGTTTAGGTTAGGCTGGCAGCCGATTACACCTCGCTTTCATTAAGATTTGCTAGTTTAAGTGCTCATTGAAATACGCTGTCAAATCGAGATCGAAAAACCACAATTGATACAAAATCCAAGTTGGTACTTTTATATTATATTCGTATTAAAATTGCTCTTTCAATACTATTTTTGTGTGATTTGCGTGTTTTGTGTAAGATCAAAAAGTACCGAGCCCCCTTTTTTGATTCGTCATTGTTACTGTTTACCCCCAAATCGAGTTTGGTTATAGTTAGGGCAGGGGGGTTTGGGGGGGCGGCAGTCCCCCCAACCACCTTAAACTTTTTATAAAAATAAAATAAATTTTTGTACTTTAACGGATCACCCTCGTTAATATGTAAAATAACTGATACAGGTAGTATGGAGATTAACGAGTGTCTAGTCGGTAGGGTGCAGAATACCTAGGTAATTTCAAGATTACCTAGGTAATCTTAGAAATTGAAAAAAATTTCGCTCTTTAACGGATCACCCTCGTTAATCTGCAAATTACCTTGGTTATCTGTAAATTAACTGATTTCCGGACTTAAACTGTAACATATCCATAGTTTAAAAATAGTAATACAAGTCCATGTTCGAAAACCAATAACATTTTATAAATGCCTTGAATCAATCAAACTATAGACCAGTGGTTCCCAACAGGTGGTTCGAGTACCAATGGTGGTCCGTAAGGACATCGGAGGTGGTCTGTGAGAAAATTGTTAAACTCATCCAAAAAATGTGTGGAAATTTTAAAAAATAGTTTAAAATCTTTAAGATAAAGTCGGGGAAAGGGATGTTCCGTACGAGGTTCAGATTTTAAAGAAGTGGTCCGCAGACATATTTGAGTTGGGAACCACTGCTATAGACGAAAGATATTTCCTTGATGATAATAATATTATTTAAAGGTAAAGAATGCACTGATTTACTTAAGCAGTCGTGATTTTTCTATTTGCGATGGCACTATCTTATTTACACAAAAATTAATATAAAAAAATTTGTGTGCGTGCGTGCGTGAATAATATTCTTTTATGAACACTCCTACCTTAAATACATGACAGTCAAGATTTTAAAGCAATAATTTTTTTACCATTACAATTTTATTACAAAATAACCTTTTTGTAGTACACTCAAACCTGTTTTTGTGCAAACCTTTTATGTGCGATTTTTCCCTTCGACTTTTTTGTGCGGTGTATGAAGATTTCAAATAATCATCAAAAAATCTTATAAAATCCGAAAAAATCTTGTATATCTGGCTACCAAGACCACGGCTAAACTTGATCACGACCGTAGGTTATACGGCTTATCCACTATCCAAAAGATCAAAAGAGCCGACGGCGCTGGAAGTTTCCAGTTTTTATCGCTTGAGGGGGTACCGCGCGTAGTCGCTCGTTAGGGTTGGTTTGCTTCGGCTCTTCAAAATACGCAGCACACAGAAAAATCCTAACTCAGGTTCCAAAACCATACTTACAAACTTTTCTCAAAAACTTCAACTGGTGACTAACTTCATGGTTCATTTTCATTTTTTCATGGTTCATTTCGGTTTTTTTTCAAATTTGGACGGCTAACCGGGCTAATTAACTTTCAGATTTAGATTCAGTTATTTAGAATACACAAAAATCATACGTGATCCGGGTCCACAAAAATTTTTTCTATGCTGTGACTGCAGTTTTTTGGAATTTTTGGCCTTTTTTTGCATTTTACTCAAAACTGGAGGGTGACCGGGCCAAACGGACTTGAAATTCTGGTTCAGCGGGTCGAAAAACATACCGGTAGGTAGGTCCGGTCCAAAGTACATTCCACTTCTTTTTTTTTGTGTGCCGGTGTTATTTTCCAGTCAAAAGAAATGCCATGAATGACAGACAGATGGCGCTAACATCGTAGATCGTATCCCAGTTTCTGGAACCTACCTTTTCGCGTAATTGCGCAAGCCGTATATAAACACAGTTAAATCCAGTCTAGCCGTGCCAAGACATACATGGGTCTCATGAAACAACAGTCGTCGCCAACTACATGGTAACTGAAAAAAAGTACGGTAGGTAAAGAAACGGTTTCTCAATTCAGTTGTAGGATGGGGATTGCGTTACGGTCCGAACATAAAGAGTTTTTCAATTCAGTTATGCTGAGGGATTTTAGCTACGGTCCTACGCGAAACTTTTTTATGCGGTCCTTATTCACCGCATAAAAAAGGATTTTTTAAATGTACTGCGAAAACTATTTTTTAAAGCTACTCGTGAAGTTGGGTGCGAATTTTTTTATGCGATTTTTTTTGTGCGGTCCTTATTTCTCGCACAAAACAGGTTTGACTGTATTGTATCTTTTGAAACTGTTAACAAGAAATATACGAGTAGAAGACACATATTCACAATAAGACACAACATGGCTATTATTGAGGCTCTTGATGTCTTCAGCCCTTCCTCCCTCTTAGCAGGCAAGGGGTCTTGTTATGTATACAGTGACTCTCAAAGTCAGCTCTCCAAGCTATTTTGAAGGGTGAATCATTCATCACCGGCCAAATCCACTCTTCACGAAATTCAAAAGCTGAACAAATCCTGAAATTTTCAGTGGATACCAGTCCACGTAAATATAGCAGGCAACGTGAAAAAGCGGATAACCTTGCCAAAGAGGAAAGGGATCTCAACAATGACAACAATAAAAATGCTACTTTTCTAGACGCAAATTCAATAGGGTGGGTTGGGGTAAAATGGGTCAATTTAAAGGTACCTTCACATTCTAAGTTTTATTTCTTCAAAACTATTACTTTTTAAGGATTTCTTTCAATTGGATCTTGACACTACAATCCTTCAGAACATTTTCAACTAATTTTATCAAATATTATTTTGTTATAAGTTGGTTAAACTTAGCATCAAAAGTAATGACCTATTTCACCCCAATGTGGGGTAAAATGGGTCTCATTGCAAAAAGATGTCAAAAATATATTTATTACTAAATATACATAAAAATAAGAAAAAAGGCAATCGACTAAGCCGTTTTTATCTGAAAATTTTTTTTGTAAGTTGTACTTTTAGGAAATTGTAAACATTTGAAGTTAATGACCTTTGTTCCAAATGTAGCAATTAAAATACTTCTTTTGGAGAAAAAATAAACTTGTTTGACAGTTCAATGTATATTTGAAGGAAATAAGTTGAAAACATTGTTTTTACTTTATATAGAAGGCCTCTTAACTATGACCCATTTTACCCCAAGTACAAAATATCGTTATAAAAGATACAATATTTTATATTTTTCTAAGCTGATTGGCTTGAAATGTCTCTCAAACTTTCTTTTATGAAAAACTATCACAAAAGTCTGTTCTAATTTATTACAATATATAGTTATTTCGAAGTTGGTAAACCCTGTTTTTTCGATGACATCATTTACGGTTCAAATTAAATATTTTTTCAGTCCTCAAATTCATAAATCTTAATTTTTGATAGTCGAAAAAGGTTGCCAACAGATTAAAGAATATGATTAAAAAAATTAGTGAAAAAAAATTCAATTTAAATTTGATTTATATCGAGTTAATTAAAACTGACCCATTTTACCCCAAGACCCACTTTACCCCAACCCACCCTAGCAAAATCTCAGAGAGAAATCGATCTCAATAGAACACCAGCTTTGCAACATTAATACTGATCGACTTGTCACAAAAACCATTGTAATGATCTCGACATTTTTATCATGTCGTTCAATGTTTTTAGAAAATTTTGTAGGGTTTTATTGCCCAGTCCTTCTGTGCCTCCACCACTGTAATTGGATTTTTTATGTAGTGAGTGTTGTTTATAAATAAAACTAAATACTCAGAACTGGTCATTACAAGAGCATGAAAATAGACAGAGAGGGCATTGGAGTATGTAGAAATTGCAATAACTGCCCAGTAGGGTTATGATTTTTTTTCAGATTTAAAAGCCCGTGGTGGCAAATGAGGAGTGTTGGTCCACAACCCCTCGAATATAACTTTTATTTTTGAAAAATCTGAAAAAAAGCTTGCGCACCTTATGAGATTTTGCATAAGGCTGAAGCAGTTAATAACATTTTATTTGACCAGAATATAACATTAAGTTAATCATAAAAAGTATTCAAATTTTGTAAATTGGAATTTATTAACTTGCTGTGAAGAAATTTATCACTTTTAAAAATGTTTCGAAGATTTTCCATCAGCATAGCAGTCCGTTCGGCCACCATACTGGGTCGAGGCAAATCAATGACCTTATGGATCTTGTATCCAGTATTTTTGAAAGGCATTTTAAGGCCTGAGGGCCCTTAAGTTAGGTGATGTTTGATTGAGTAGGTGGTGTGTTATTGCTATTTGAGAAAATGAAATGATGTTGGGTGCAAAAGGTTTTTCTCAGTACAAAGAAAATAATACCAGTAAATTAACACATGGACAAAAGTTCATTGAATACATCATCAGGATTCTGAATATTTAAAAAGTTTCAGAATCATAACCCTTCTATCCAGACTCACAGCTAACCCCGACTCTTATTTTTGCCTGCCCAGCCATTAGGGCGGATTTGAGAAATATGGAGGTATTACCATTTGCTGTGGATCTGTCATTGAACAGCTCGCCAGGGCCGTCATCAATGCTCATGGTCATATTTAACACACATTGTTAAATTTTAGTCTCTGAATCATCTGGGTTTTTTTGTATTTCATCTAAGACACGACAAAAAAAACCAACATGGTCCCTCTTAATAAACGAAAAGTTTTATATAAGTGTGTCAATAATTAATTAGGAATAAATACTAATTTTTATATTAATACATACGGTAAAGTCATTAATTCAATTCCAATAATTTTATTCATTCATTTATGAATAAAACATTTTAAAAAGTTAACTTTAAAACAGAAGTATTACTTAATGAATACAAAATAGCTTCAGTAGATACATATTACATAGTATGGATTAATCGCTCAACCAGTGATCAAAATATCTAAGTAATTGGTTAACTAACAGAAAAAAAACTATTTACGTGAATTTTTATCACGTAATATTTTATCTTCTTCCTTTTCCTCTTTAACTTTTGAAATGTGATTTATAAGATAAAATCTTTTTTCCAATTTAAATAAAACTTCAATTGTTAAAAGCACGTTGAAAGCAAATCTCCAGGATCAACAATTCTTCAATTTCAACAATTTCAACATATATAGATTTAAAACAATACCTACTCTTTCTTATTGTCATTATAGAAAACCATTTGGTCTTTCCATTAAAAATAGTAATCTCAAGGGGGAAAAATCGAAAAAAAAAAAACGAGACCTTGATGTGCACTTTAAGAATTGAATGGTTGAAACTATTTTACTACACGTGTATCCAGTTCATACTCTAAATCTAAAATACCAATAGCATAAAGATTCAAATTAGAAAAAGCTTGAAAAACAATACTTTTCCAACCGAATCGATGACTTTGAGCTTTTTTTAAAGAAAGATTAGATCTTTCACCTCTGGCCATTTAAATTTTACCTATGTAATTTTTATATTCACTTTCACTTGCCTCATTCCTATTTTTTCTCATTGCACATTGCCAATGCTAAAATTAGAAAGGGTCGCAAGGGTGCAACCCCCGCAATTTTTTCACCATCCCCCCCAAAAAAAATATGCGGGGGTTTGATCGAAATATAAGAAAAAAAGGAAAAACAAAAAGTGAATCTATATCTCTATAGGAATCGTCACAGTTTGATATAAAATCGAAAAAAAACTATAAGCAAGTGAATCTTTGCTGTACCCACCAAATTATTACTGGAAATCTAGGACACCATTTAGGCCCCATTCCCTTTTTCAGCCTTATGACATTTAAGGTGAAAAAAAGTCTACAATTGAATTATATTTCTGCCTTGTTCACAGCACGAAACTGGAAAATATAAAGACTTAAGATGAATAAAATTAAAAATTACAATGATTAAGTCATTAAGGCTATATCAATGGAGTAAGTGAATATCAATGGAGTCACACATTCATTGGATAAGAAATAAGATGAAAAACACTTTTAAATTAAAATCAAATTTATCTTGGCTAAGTTTACATAACAATGAATAAGAAAAGAAGGACAAATAACTTAAATTTCAAATTTAATTTTAAAAAAAGATTTCACAAATTCAAAGGTCCAAATCCCTAGGGAGTAGTTTTTTCCTCTCCCCACTCATGTGTGGGCAAAGCTTGAATATTTTTGGCGTCCAGAAAGTCAATTCGTTTTCAAACTGGCAATTCAAATAAATATTTTTCGAGCTGCAGCACTCTGCATCTTGACTAACAATATAGTTTTTAGTTTATATACAATTAGAATAAGTTTCAAAATACTTTAAATGGTTATATACAGGGTGTATCTGAAATGGTGCAACAAACTTTCAGGGATGATAGTAGACACCTAGATCAGGGGTCGGCAACCTGCGGATCGCGAGCCCCATGCGGCTCTTTCGATGTAAAGTTGCGGCTCTACAGTTCCATACGAAAAAATTAATAATTTATTATCAAACTTTTAAAAAATCAGAAAATATATTTTTAAGTTATCAAGATGAGTCAAAATCAAAACTCCACTTTTAAGGATAATAATTCCGAACAATTTCTGGGAGAGAACTCCTAACACTACTAAAAATTTTTTGTGCTATGTGCTGTTTTTCCTTGAAAATTCTGTGACTTATCCTGTGTGAAAATACTGTGAGTGATCCTTATTTGGTCGTTTTAGAAGTTCTAAACTATTTAAAACACTATTTTTAAGGGAAATTTCCAAAATTGTTCACACACCCTCGAAATTTTGCTGTTTATTATAACTACTCTACTATTTTTCCCTGAAAATTCTACAGCTTAAATAATGAGAGGTGCTCTTAGGGTGCAATCGAAAAAGGTAAAAATGAGCTAAAACGTGATTTTGATGGGGAAATTTCCTAAATTTTTTCTAGGGGAGGATCCCCAGACACTCCAATTTTTCCAGGAATTCACATTGTTTATACAAAATTTTGAAATTAAGTTCACTAAAATTAATTTACAATATGTACGTAAGTCATCTAAAACTTGATATAAAAAGTTCCCTACCCGAAGGAGGTGGTACCCCAGAAAAAATGTTGGGTAAAAATCAGTAAAAGGCTCCCCAACTAAAATCACCCTCCCAATCTAAAATCAGATATACAGGGTGTCCCATAAATGTTGGGTCACACTTCTAGGGGGAATAGTAGACACCTAGACGAGTCAGAATCACATAGGATTTGGGGGTCCCAGACCAAATCCCAGGGAGTTAAAAATGGAGCAACACCCCAAAAAAATTATTGAAAAATTCAATTTGTAGAAGAACTACTATTGGTAAAAGTTTAATTATGGTCTCAAAAATTGTGGTTTAATATGATCTTTAAAACTATCTTAAAAGTTTTCAGTTTAAAATTTTTTTATTACAAAAAAATGTGAAAACTCTGCCAAAACTTTATTTTGTATTTCGAAATCCGTTCTTTTGATTTAATAATCTAAAATATCATAGTCTAAAACCCTTAATTCTAAAGTGTCACGTAAAAACCATCAATATTTAATGCTTGAGATCCTGTTAAAGCATGGTTTAAGTCCGTTTCTGGCTTCCGCTAACTGCCGTTTTGGAAACGGCTATAGGAAACCTATTTGCGCACGCAAAAACTTTAACAGGATCTCAAGCGATATTGATTATTTTTACGTGAAACTTTGGACTTGAGGGTTTACAACTATGATCTTTCAGATTATAAAATCAAAAGAAAATATTTCGAAATACAAAATGAGGTTTTGGCAGAATTTTCACATTTTTTGTGGTTTTTTAACTTTTTTCATAATAAAACAAATTTTAAAATGAAGACCTTTGAGATCATTTTAAAGATCATATTCAACCACAGTTTTTGAGACCATAATTAAATTTTTACCAATAGTAGTTCATCTACAAATTGATAAATAATAAAATAATTTTTTTGGGGTGTCACTCCATTTTAACTCCCTGGGATTTGGTCTGGGACACCCAAATCCTATGTGATTCTGACTTGTTTAGGTGTCTACTATCCCCCTAGAGGTGTGACCCATTATTTATGGGACACCCTGTATATTAAGCATATACTATAACATTTAGGCAATAAAAAATTAGTGGCTCTTTAAAAACTGGGAAATTTCGTTAACAATTACTTTTGGATCTTCCATTTCAATAGGTTGCCGACCCCTGGTCTAGGGGGTAGTTATTTTCCCCTCTTTACATATTCTCTTTACTCATATGTAGGGCAAAGCTTGGAGATTTTTTGTGCCCAGAAATTCAATTCCTTTTTTAAACTGGCAATTCAAATAAATATTTTTCCAGCTGCAGCACTCTCTGCATCTTGACAATCAATATAGTTTTTTAGTTTATATATATATACAATTAGAATAAATTTCAAAATACTTTAAATGATTATCCATAGCATATGAAACTACCGCTAATTTACAGCTTCGGGAAGCATTTTCAGCTATGAGTTTTTCTATAGATTTCTAACACTCCCGAACTAATATTGTATGCAGACGTAGAATATTATTGCAATTACTCTGTGTGATTTTAAGAAATACTTAATCGAAAAGTGTTTTCAAAATGATAATTTTAGGTAATTTTTAAAGCATTTCACAACTAAACATAGCATATAAGCAAATTATACAACTACAAATTAAGTCGACCAACTACAGGCGTAAGCCCAGCAAGGTTGGTCATGTATTTTTAATTATATATTTTAAGAATCGGATGATAATCTTGAATAATATTGGTTAAAATCCAACTGTCAAAACTTTTATTCGAAAGATATCAGTAAAATTAACTTTTCGATTGAAAAAATGTTAATTAGCTAGGCAAATTTTGATGCGAAATTTAAGAAGAATTTCATATTACCTTTTTGGTTTTCTAAAAAAAGCTGTAAAATTCCTATATTAATCCCTTTTGCTTGGTAATCTCCCTATAAAAAACCTACATCAAGTCTAAGACATCTTGCTGAAATAGGGAGACTTCTTCCTGCTCAGCCCACGCAACGGCTGTCTCGAAAATTATGAAATGAATTTAAAAAGGTAAGCAAGGTTGCAACAAAGGGGCGATTATAGATTAGATAAGGAGAAAAATCTTTACCGCTGCAAACTAAATTCTTGTTTAAAAAAACTTTCACATACACAGTAGAAGCTAATTAAAAATTCACTGTGCAAAAAAGGTAACAAATGCTTTTGTCATCTTTCACTGACGAGGGGGATCCAGGCATCCCCGAAACGATGGTATGAATCGTTTTTAAATTCAAATAAATATATGCATAGTATAAACGTTGCCTTTTTACTTATTTTAACAGTAGAAGCTCTTATGAAATCAGACGTCTCATCTTTTGAAAGAGTTAACTTTGGTGAAAATTCTTAACGATATCCAAGCAGACGTTATTGTAGAGTCGATCAAACCAAACTGTTTTACAAAACAAATCTCTAAGACTAAGCGCGCACTAGAGACTTTCGTCACTGCAACATAAAACACTAGTCCCTCGAGAGCAATGCATTTCTATGGAGAGATTCTTGGCAATCGGCCAAGAGTCTCGTCTCCTATGCGCGCGCTCTAGCTTGCAATAGCCAGGGTGATAATTTTGTCTCTGTCACTGTGACAAAAGTCTCTAGTGCGCGCTTAGCCTTATTCTCATTGGTAATAATACAATCCCGAATCGTAGACCACTGGAAACTTTCTCCAAACATGGATTTCAAAATTTAATAAAAAAATCGAAAAAACTTGCAAATTTGCTAACTTTTTCTTTTTTGAAGTCTGAAAAAGTGCTATTTTCAAATGTTAATATCTCCTCGAATATTCAAGTTATTTTCATGAAACCTTCTTCTGTGAGTTCTGCATAACGTTGGCAACAATACTCTTACTGAAGTTTTTGCTCTATCTCCTATAGTTTTTTAATTATTTTTTTAAACTTTTTATTTCGCCGCTAGGGATGCTGTAAGTCATCTCAATAGATTTTCCTGGATCATTTACCTAGGGGTAGACCTTACTTCTGTGACCCTAGGACACGTTGGTTCCAAATAAAAGCCGCGAAACGTAATTTTGAAACACCCTGTATTGTATAACCCTCCTTACGAATATATACTGGACGATACTTCGCAGGAACACTTGTTTAGGTTTAATCTTCCAGGATAAATTGCGGCAGCACGGGTTCTATGATCAGTATTTTAGTGGGAAAAGTGAATAGATTTAAAACTGAAGTTGTGATTTCAGCTGCCATCTTGATCGGATTGCCCATTGTTGTCTTTTTTCTTCCCTTAAAAGTAGTTTAAGTCAAAAGGAAAGCGTATTATTTTTAAGACTAAGGCTAAGCGCACACTAGATACTTTTTGTCACGGTGACAACACTAGATCACTCGAGAGCAATGCATCTCTATGGCGAAATCTTGGCAATCGGCCAAGAGTCTCATCGCCTAATGAGCGCACTCTATAGTCTGTGTAATTTAAATCGGCGGTTGAAATGTCACGTGATTTTTCTACCCACCGCACCTTCCCCACTTCGTTACCATGGTTTCGGCAAATCTTAATTTTTTCCCACGACAAGTATTGCGCCAAGTCAGAAAGCTTCAGAAGGAATAAAAATAAGAAACAAGAGGTGGTATTTGATGATCATAAAATAATACGTATAACATAACAATAATTTCTTGTGATCTTTAGATTTATAAATCTTTGATTACATCTCTGTTTTCGTTGTTGAAATAAGGTTTCAAGAAAAATATTTTGATTTTAACTTTTATATTTCTATCGGAGCTGAAAAAATTGATCAAACTTATAAAACTTTAATCAGACAAATTATGATATAGCAGATAATAAAGATCGTTATAACAGACTAAAGATCGTTCTAGCATATCTTTAAGATCATAAACCATTAAGAAAGAAGTATTTGGTGAAAACAAATTAATCTATAATTGAGAGAAAGTTGCTTACAGCAAACGAATTAAGTGACTAAACTTACTCGCCAATTTCAAGTTGGCGAGCGGAAATTTCGAGCTCTGCCTTAACTGGTGTGTAAAAATAAAAGGTGTTTGATTATACTTTCTTCGTAGTTGCCAAGGCAACGATTTTTAAGCTGTGACGTCCACCCGCCTATTTTATTTACACAGAGTATAACTTCTTGCAATAGCCAGGGTGATAATTTTGTCTCAATCGCCGTGACAAAAGTCTCTAGTGCGCGCTTATCCTTAAACTTGCGATAAAAATCCACATGTTTTTTTGTATTGTGAGAATAATTTAGCCCTCAGTGTACTGACGGTACTCAAAAGTATCAATTTAATAATTAGCTTTAGCGGATTAAATTTTCCAAATATGATTATTTTATTTATGTATACTATGCCTTAATTTTCAATTTAATGAATTATTTGCACGAAAAAAATTGCAGTAAATCATAATGTAGTAGATAAAGGGTTAATTTTAGAAGCTATAAAACACTTAAAAATTTTCAAACTCATCTACTTTTTTCAATTCTTTCCCTTTGAAGTCTACCCTAACTTTCTCTTGAAACCAATCAGAACATTGCTTTCGGGCACCCTGGAATCCGCGTGAGTAAAAAAGCATCTGGTGAAAAGAGGACGCTAAACTACATATCAGTTTATCTTAAACGAGTCCAGAAAGTAAAGACACCAGTTAAGGGAATAATGGTCAATGGGTCACCCAGTGAAACCACTTAGGATAGCGGAATTAGCTTGAAAATCTATTTAATAACAAAGGAAAAGTGTAAAATTGTTTTGTCTATTTTAATGAATATAGAGAAAACTTTTTCTGACTTCGGTGAAATTGGTTGATGGTATTTTCTTCTTATTCTTTTATCTGTATTATATGCTTGCTAGAACCCAAGTAAAAATATTTAAGAGTTTTTTTACGATTACAAATTAAAACTGTAATCGTAATACGGTGGCAAACCTTAAAACTAATATATTTTTGTAGAAAAGTTCAAAAGATTTTTAATTTATTTATGTTTATTTATTTATACTGCCTTATACTAGATAAAAATTATCCAAAATTGTTATGTCATATAGATCCAGGGAAGAAAAACTATTAACATCTCAAAACACAGAAAAAATGAAAAAAACCCACTCAACAAGCACAATTGTTAAAAAATGTTAAATGCCATTTTTCAGTTTTTTAAATTTGTTGAAAAAAATATATCTAATGCTCAGCAAAAACGGGTTATGGAATTTTCAGAAAAAACGAAGATCTGTGAGGTCATTCGAGACGCACTAAAAGCGAAAATGTGATGATTTATGGGTGTGTGCAATATAAATTCTTAAAAAAAAGATATAATAATGAATTATAAAATATTCATATATCATGTTACAGAGACGCTTTCTCCTATGAAATAACTACAGTATTAACTACAGTGAGTATTTAGTTACTACATTTTTACAGTTATTTCTATGAAATAATTTAACCTTACCAAGTTTTTACAACTAATTATAAATTCAAGTTTCCACAAAGCAGAATAAAAAATTTAACGCCATCGTCCATTTGATTTATTTCGTTTTATCATTACTAGGGGGCTACCGCCCCCTGCTCGCTATCGCTCGCCAACCCCCGTTAACTGCTGACGCAGTAACTTTTGGACCGCTTCACAATTCCCCACAAAACCCAGCTCACTGCACTTACTCACTTTATAAAACATTCTTAACACAGGGGTAGTACTTCTCCTTGGTATTCTTTCAAAAATGGCGAATATTGATTCAGTGGTGGAATTTTATCATTTCCTTTATGGTAACATGAATTGGCGGATCGCTTTATAATTCCAAGAAAGGTTCATATATAGTTCCCGCTAAATATGAACCTTCCCTTAATGTTTCAGTGCTTCCCTTAATGTATCTGTGAAAAACACATTACCTTAGGTAAATGGGTAAAAAATGTTTACATTGCTCTGTTGTTAATTTTCTTGGGGTTGAATTCAGTTATAGTTCCCGCTAAACATCACTAATCTCTTTTGGACACTATAAAGTATAAATATTGCTAAATTGTTTCAAATTCATAGATTAAAGTGTTTAATTAG
Source organism: Tetragnatha versicolor (assembly GCA_024610705.1). Taxonomy (NCBI): domain Eukaryota; kingdom Metazoa; phylum Arthropoda; class Arachnida; order Araneae; family Tetragnathidae; genus Tetragnatha; species Tetragnatha versicolor. The sequence continues at coordinate 43,248,270 of JANDEH010000003.1, forward strand.
ATCTATAACTATTCAGTTTATCATTAAAAATTAGAAAAATTGGTTTACATTTGAATATTGAGCGTTCGAAAGAGATTGGCGATACTTAGCGGGAACTATAACGGAATTGAACCCCAAGAAAATTAACAACAAAGCAATGTAAAAATTCTTTTACCCATTTCCCTAAGGTAATGTTTTTTCACAGATACATTAGGGGAAGCATTGAAATATCTCAGGAATAAATTTAACTTTCTTAAAATTTGTAATGATTGACTGTTAAAAATGTAGTAATTATCTTAAACATCGCGAAAATTTAGAATTCTATCTTCATGAGAAACAAACTTCGAAGTTGTGTCATTTTCATAGCAACGACACCAAATGTCCAGACCAACATTTTCATCCTTATATCTAAAACATTCACCCGTGTTATTTAGTTGTTTGCGTTTTGTCATTATGAAATAAAGAGTTACATTTTACTACCTTAAAAAACATACTTGCAAAAGGATATAAAAAATAAATGCAAAATTCAAAATTTCCGAAAGCGAGTGTATATTTTATTGTAAATATAGTAATGATTAGGTTGCCACAACTACAAAGATAAATATAAAAATATTAATTTGTTATTTAAAAAATAAAAAATAAATTAATTATTTATAAGTTTAAAATATAATGAAAACAGTTTGAACAATAAAAATATAAATATTGTTAAAAATAACACAAAATATATTTTTTAAATTCGTGTTATGAATAGAAAGTTGATTATTTAATCTATTTGAATATTAAAAAACCAGTGAAATATGTTTTCAATTGTTTTAAAATTCATAGTTTCTTGCTTTGTAACTGCGACCTTATCCGAAATCTAAAAAAATGGAAATATTTTAAAATTGAGATTTTTTTTAGAAATTCTAAAGGCACTTTGCACATCCTCAAAAGAATCCGGACAGTTTGATACCAAATATGTGCTATACGGATGAGTAATTAAAAAGCCTTTCTCTGGAAACCGTTCACCAAAAACTTTTTTAGAATAGAGAGATTACATTGAAAGGATACTTTTTTTCTCTAACAAGATTCTTAAGTTTACTTAAATAAAAACTTTTAGGACACATTGATTTACTTTTCAAAATTTATTTCCAAAAAAAATCTTAAACAAAGAACGGTCTTGAACTTTTTGAAAAGATTTTTTTACAGGATCAAATTTCTATTTTTTTTAATCCAATGTGAAGGGCAGAGTTTTTCCATTGTTTCTGAATTCAGTCACGAGATGAGCATTTGAGCAAGAATAATAAGCTAGTCATGTGCATAATATTGCCATGGTTTAGAAAGGTGAATGACAGAATTTATTTCTAGAATGATGGTACTTGACATGGTGCTATAAGAAAACTTATGAAGGCATTGTAGCGGCATTTCTCAATGCTATCTAAAATTTATCCATTAAAATTATCTATTGAAAGTTAGAAGCTGAGAAGCCCAGTAAAAATTATGTCAAAAACTGAAATATTTTTTTGCCATTTAGCAGACATGTAAGAAGTATATTAAAGTTATGATGTCTATTGTAAAAATGAACAGAAAGTCAAATTAGTTATTCGTCCATCTATTGATTATGTCAAGTTTAATAGTGTCCCTAATCAAGAACATATAAAAAAGTCGTAAGCCTTACAAGAATAGAAACCTGTGTTTTTTATTTATTTTCCTAAACTTTTTTCGAATTTGTCCTCTTTTAGATCCTTTAATTAAGCTTTGATTGATAGATCTAAAACTGAATAATTAATTGAAAAAGTCGGGGGGAATTTTTATCTTGGTAGCTTAAGAAATAACTTGGATAATTTCAAAAGCTTTTATAATAATAAGTTTAATGCATCTTAAGTTTAAATAGTGTGTATAACACTTTCCGGGAAAAGCTCAACAAACAACCTCATGCGATTTTCTGTTAAAACACAATTTTTCTTAATTCCCGTCTTTGAGTTCTTGATGGCCCTGATCTACCATTATACCTGCAAGATCCCATAATTTAAGGGCCCCAAAATCTCAAAAGTATGTAAAAATTTCAAGCCATAACTAAAAAAGTATCCAACAATTTAAACTATAACTATATATTAAAACCAAACTATTCGTATTTCAATAATTTTCTACTCAAATTGGAAAAAACCTAAAATAAACTGTTTTAAAACACATTAAAACAATTGACTGGCAAATTCCAAAATTATGTTGTGATGTGATATTTGTTTTTGTAATAAACACTTATAAATTGGGGGCCCCTTGATGCCAACGGTGTGCCTATTATAGGAAATTTTCCAAATGGGGCCCTGCTTGCTAGTAAAAGTTAAGTTAAATTATTGTAACCAAAAAAGTATTCGAAAGAAGAGGAGTTATTTTACAACCAAGGCAATGCATTTGTTTTAGATAAACATATTCATTTTACTTAACCATAAAAGCGAAGGCATTTCCTCTATAAAACAAAATGAATGTCGCTTGCAACTGAGCTAAGAAACCGAAGACGACGAAGAGGAAATGAAAAGCAACCTATATTCAATCACCTTCGGTTCAAGGTAAAGCACCATGCGTGTATCAGTAGCAAACTGCTTTAATATTGATGAATAGCATTCTTGAACTCCCCATAAATCCATCCAAAATGTGGCCATCCCCATAAATCCCTCGTAAAGTCAAAATTTTAAAATAAATTTTACTTATTATCATTTTATACACTCTTCTTTATCTTATTATAAATTTAAAAGTCAATCAAACGGCTATAAATACAAAAAAATCAGTTCCGATATACCCGTTTCCATACGCAATTCAATAAGCAAAATCAAATTTCAGTCACTCGGCCGATGTTGTTATTTTCAAATATTTAAATATCCTTCCCATGCTGATCTGTGGTATAGGTGGTAATTTACCAGCTTACCTGATTGTACAATCTACTATGCCTATGAATTTTGACGCTGTTTGATGCCTTTAACTCGTTTTATTTCAAATTAATCAGCTATGTGGCCACTATTGGTACAGTGTCCACTATACCCACATTTACCTTAATATGAGATCTTTAAAATTAAAAAAAATTACAACATTCAATTTCAATTACAAAACGAAAATTAATATCGGATAAATAAAAAAAACTATATTACAGGTAACTACACTTTTACAGAACTAAAATTGAAGAACAAGAATTCTCCAAAGAGTTTCAAAATGAGATGAAACACCTCTTACACACACACCTCTTAGTTTTAAGAGGCAAATTTCAAAAAAAAATTTCTTTTAGAATCTCGTCAAAATATCTAGTGTTTTATCATTTAAGTTTTAGTTTTAAAACAGACTTTTCAAACAATACGATTTAAGCTATTAAAAATAATAGACAAAATCTACATTGCACTCAATGTTTACAAACAATTAATTTTGGTGTGTGAAATTCTATACTTGAATAGTAGATCTGTGAGTTTCTGGAAAACTCTTATCAGTCTTTTAAAAATATTTTATTTAGAAAGTACATATTTTGAAGCGCATTTTTAAAGCGTGAAAGGAATTATTTTCATCATTAAGGAATAGCGTCGGTTGGTCATTGTGATTGGAGGTATAATAAATTGTACGACAGTTTCTTGCTGTTAACTGCAACCTTATCCGTAATCCAGAAAAATGGAAATATCTAAGAATTGAGAATTTTTTTAGAAATTCTAAAGGCACTTTGCACATCCTCAAAAGAATCCGAACAGTTTGATACCAAAAACATGTTATACGGATCAGTAATTAAAAAGCCTTTCTCTGGAAACCATTTACAAAAACTTTTTTTAGAATAGAGAGATACTCAAAAGTTGTAGATTAGGGTGGCCCAATAAACTTTTTTTTCAGGTAGAGTTCTGGGCACCCTCTACTTTTTTTCGAACAGCTAATAGAAGCTCACAGCCAAAATTTCAACTCTGTATTCGAATTAGAAGTCGATGACCAAGAGGAGTGAAAAAATCCAAATTTGAATATTTTTATACAAAACAACTAAAAAAACAAAGATCAAACCCTCTCATTTTGTTCATGATTTTTTTATAAGAAACTACCAACGTTATAGATATAATGTTCCAGGTTTTGTTTTTTTATCACCTTTATTTTGGTTGTAGTAATTTTTAATGACCAAAGAACTTTTGTAAAGTCATTTTTCCTGCATTTTTAAACAGCTAATAACTCTAGAACTATTCAACTTAAAAACCTGAAATTTGTCCCATTTTGTTTATAAATTTTTTCGTCTTCTTGTTAATGTAGATATATAATTTTATTATTACTTATTGTGTATTGTAAGAAACAACACATGACAGTGGTACTTTACTTTTATACTGCAAGATGGCAGCACTTTCAGAAAACATTGGCGGATCCATGGTTCTATAGTTTGTCACCAGGTTGCAGCACTACCAGAATTAAAAATTCTCCTCCTGGGGATCTGCTGTGTGTAATTTACTCCTGTGGTGCTGCTATCTAGTGATAATCATTAAAAACCAATTACTATTTTATTTTTCTTATTGAGGAATGGAAAATGTAGCAAATAAAATTGAGAGCATCGATATAACACTTTTTTTGATTGACTAATACTTATTCAAATAATGGTGAAAATTTGTTAAATATAGGTTGTCCTAGATAGAGAGAGTTAAAATATTGGAACAGATCATCCATTGAAGAGGTGCTTGCTATACGCAATATTACCAAAAAGTCGATCGATAATATTACTATGACCATATGACCACCTTTTCATAGGCTTACCATACGTCCGGGTTTACCCCGGACAGTCCGGGGTTTTTAGTGCTGTCCGGGGAAATGTCCGGGGTCGCAATATGTCCGGGGTTTCCATACTTTGAAGATTTGCCAGACATTTTTACGAAAAATCGTGAAAAAACTCTTAAAAATTGTTTTACATTTGTTTTAGATAAACATATTCATTTTACTTAACCATAAAAGCGAAGGCATTTCCTCTATAAAACAAAATGAATGTCGCTTGCAACTGAGCTAAGAAACCGAAGACGACGAAGAGGAAATGAAAAGCAACCTATATTCAATCACCTTCGGTTCAAGGTAAAGCACCATGCGTGTATCAGTAGCAAACTGCTTTAATATTGATGAATAGCATTCTTGAACTCAAATGACATTGACAACTGCCGGAATCAAGAGCATGTTATTTTTGTATAATTTCTCAGTCTTGAAAAATTTTCATAATTTAGATTAGATAAATAGCAACAATTAAAGTTCCTGTTAAAAGTGCTGTTATTCATCTTAGAAACTAACTAAAAAATCAAAAAAAATTTCCTAAAACATCTCAAAATTTAATATGATTAGTTCCACAAATTCCCCTTCTTGTCACCACTACTCCCATCTCGATATCTTTAAAAAAAACATTGCTCTATCTATGCTTTAGAGCAGCTGTTCTTAAACTGTGGTCCGAAGACCCCTGGGGGTCCGCGAGTTACCTTGGAGAATTCCTTAAGTTACTTTTAGAATTTTTTTGGAATCATTATACACCTTTAAAAGAGAGAAAAAAACAATAGATTTTAACTAGTATAAAATTATTGGATTACAAATCCCCTGAAAGTGCATTTTGTAGTCTTAATAATTAATTTTGCAATCTTAATAATTAGTAATTAATGAACATAACATAAGGTAAATGTGGGTATAGTGGACACTTTAAGGAAAATTTTTGCTTAAATTCTCAATAAATACCAACCTATTTGCTTGGAAGCCGTTATCATCCTATTTTTAGATTAATTGGATCTTCTTCTTTCGATTTTACCATTAAAAATTTTAATTAGATTGGGTAAAGTATTGTTAATTAATTTTTAAAAAGTACTCAAAATTGCATCTATAGTGGCCACATAGATGTAGCTCTTGTATCTATGGTGGACACCTCTTGCATCTATAATGGACACCTCTCTTTTTCTGCCTATATGAGGGGTTTATGCATGAAATTGGTGGGTTTTTTTGGTGTAGTCGTTTATTTCTAATTAAATCTTCCTTCCCAACGAAATGTATTTTATATCAAATCAAATAAGCTTTATTTTAAAAAATACTTGAAAGTTTCCGGCCCAAAGCCTACGCTGTAGCTGATTTGAGAGGAGTTAAAACATGTAATTCAATGTTTTGGAAACCTTGGTTCCCGAAGTCAGAATGAAACCAAATTCATACAACACTCATTTTAAAGCACAATCAACAGTTTATGAAGAAAACCTGATCAAAATTCAATGTTATTTAAGTTTCTATTAGAAGCCATTGCAGTGGCCACTATTGGAAAATCTAAGAATTTGTGTTGGTATAGTGGCCATCCCCATAAATCCCTCGTAAAGTCAAAATTTTAAAATAAATTTTACTTATTATCATTTTATACACTCTTCTTTATCTTATTATAAATTTAAAAGTCAATCAAACGGCTATAAATACAAAAAAATCAGTTCCGATATACCCGTTTCCATACGCAATTCAATAAGCAAAATCAAATTTCAGTCACTCGGCCGATGTTGTTATTTTCAAATATTTAAATATCCTTCCCATGCTGATCTGTGGTATAGGTGGTAATTTACCAGCTTACCTGATTGTACAATCTACTATGCCTATGAATTTTGACGCTGTTTGATGCCTCTAACTCGTTTTATTTCAAATTAATCAGCTATGTGGCCACTATTGGTACAGTGTCCACTATACCCACATTTACCTTAATATGAGATCTTTAAAATTAAAAAAAATTACAACATTCAATTTCAATTACAAAACGAAAATTAATATCGGATAAATAAAAAAAACTATATTACAGGTAACTGCACTTTTACAGAACTAAAATTGAAGAACAAGAATTCTCCAAAGAGTTTCAAAATGAGATGAAACACCTCTTACACACACACCTCTTAGTTTTAAGAGGCAAATTTCAAAAAAAAATTTCTTTGGGAGAACCCCCAGAGCTCTCGAAATTTTATATGGCTTACAAGGAACTGTTCTTTTCAATACTCTAATTTTAGAGAATTAGCAAAATTAAATAATCCAATGTTTACTAAGCTAGTTTATTACTTAGTTCTTGGTTCAGAAAAGGTTTTGAAAAGAGGTTATTTGCCGATTTGAAACCAAGCAAGCAATATAAAATATCCTTCCTCTGAATCATAAAATCCCCCACCCTGTATCTTTCCCTATCTCAACTTCAAAGTGAAAATGATTGGTTGTTCAAACAGTAAGAAGGCGTGGAGATTATTTGGTCGAATGGAATGGCATTCGAACATCTTAACTGAATCGCTTATTTCAGAAACATGTTAAACGTAATGTTAATCCTATGGGGTTTAACACGTTTCTGAAAAAAGCGATTCAATTTCCGATATTCGAACATCTATATTTCAATATACATCAACTTTTAAGGGCCCGGAATCAAAATTTTTTACATCACCTTATAATATTCAATGACTTTTATGGGAAGAATAAAAATCTACTAAATTACCCACATTGGCGGCCACATATTGTGTGATATATGGGGTCATATGGAAGGTAATATTGAATATCGGAATTCCGATATTCGAACATCTATATTTCAAAATATATTAACTCATAAAACATAAAAAATTATTAGGCATAGGTTTTTAAAGTGTAAAAACGTATTGACTAATCACCCTTTGTTCATAAAAACCCTCTTTATAAATGGGTGCGACTCTCCACCGTGATAAGAAAGAAAAGATTCCATCGACACTGCTCGCGTTGCGAGGACTCGGTGATAACCAACTTTTCATATTACTAAAATTTGATTACATAAAATACAAAATTTTTGAAACATATCAAAATTTTTCATTTCAATGAAAATTTTCCAGTGGACCTCTGAAAATTGCTGTGGACCCCCAATTTTCATTTTTATGCCCGTGGACCCCCTGGGGTCCATATGGACCACTTTGGGAACCGCTGTTATAGAGGATTGTCAGCGCAGAGTATACCTCTGTCGCCGCGTCTGCGGGTGGCCGACAAAGGGGTCGACCGGGCCCCATTCTCCTTGGGCTATGCGGAAAGCAGGAATTAATGTTTTGTTCTCCCCTCCAATGTTTGGATTCCGGTTTTTTTTAATTCTCGGTTTAAAAAGTAACTGAAGTACAGCAAAGGTACTTAAGTACCAAAGATTTAAGTTACTTTTAAATTTTTGTAGTTAAATACCAGTTCGATACTGAAAAAGTAACGAGATTTTAAAGTATTTAAAAAGTATTTCCGTTACTAAGTACGTATTTAAATACTTAACAACCTTGGTAAGAGTTAATGTACAAGAAAATTCAGATTTTTATAAATGGTTGAGCAACCAATTTTACTTTTTTTGAACCACTTGAATTCGAATGACCCAGGGTTATTTTCAAAAATATCAGTCAGTTTTATAAGAATAAAAATGAAATAAAATTATGAAATAAAATTTGAACATGAATTATTTTAATATTTTATTACAAAAATACCGATATTAAGTAAGAAAAATATTATAGAATCAACAATGACATATTTATTTTTCTAATACACTAGGGAGCTACCGCCCCCTGCTCGCTATCGCTCGCCAACCCCCGTTAACTGTTGACGCAGGGCCTTTCGGATCGCTTCGCAATCCCCACAAAACCCTGCTCACTAAAATTATTTATTTATAAAACATTCGTTATAACAATTAGTAGAAAAAACGTCAACCAACTTTCCAGAAGCAAACTCTCTTACGGCCGTATTCACCGGTAACCTGACCGGCGGTCAGGTCAGGAAACCATGGTTACAGCCTCTGATTGGTGGAAGGAAGATATTGAATTATTTTTCCACCAATCAGAGGCTGTAACCATGATTTCCTGACCTGACCGCCGGTCAGGTTACCGGTGAATATGGCCGTTAAAAGTTAGAATATTTATTGGTTAAATTATCAATAATTTAATCAACACGTTTTCCTTGAAAATATCCATCAAGTCTGCTCGTGCTATTGTTATTCAATATTTACAAAAACGTTCAGCAATGAATCTGTTAAATTTAATATAGTACCTAGTAACTCGTCAAAATATCTAGTGTTTTATCATTTAAGTTTTAGTTTTAAAACAGACTTTTCAAACAATACGATTTAAGCTATTAAAAATAATAGACAAAATCTACATTGCACTCAATGTTTACAAACAATTAATTTTGGTGTGTGAAATTCTATACTTGAATAGTAGATCTGTGAGTTTCTGGAAAACTCTTATCAGTCTTTTAAAAATATTTTATTTAGAAAGTACATATTTTGAAGCGCATTTTTAAAGCGTGAAAGGAATTATTTTCATCATTAAGGAATAGCGTCGGTTGGTCATTGTGATTGGAGGTATAATAAATTGTACGACAGTTTCTTGCTGTTAACTGCAACCTTATCCGTAATCCAGAAAAATGGAAATATCTAAGAATTGAGAATTTTTTTAGAAATTCTAAAGGCACTTTGCACATCCTCAAAAGAATCCGAACAGTTTGATACCAAAAACATGTTATACGGATCAGCAATTAAAAATCCTTTCTCTGGAAACCATTTACAAAAACTTTTTTTTAGAATCTCGTCAAAATATCTAGTGTTTTATCATTTAAGTTTTAGTTTTAAAACAGACTTTTCAAACAATACGATTTAAGCTATTAAAAATAATAGACAAAATCTACATTGCACTCAATGTTTACAAACAATTAATTTTGGTGTGTGAAATTCTATACTTGAATAGTAGATCTGTGAGTTTCTGGAAAACTCTTATCAGTCTTTTAAAAATATTTTATTTAGAAAGTACATATTTTGAAGCGCATTTTTAAAGCGTGAAAGGAATTATTTTCATCATTAAGGAATAGCGTCGGTTGGTCATTGTGATTGGAGGTATAATAAATTGTACGACAGTTTCTTGCTGTTAACTGCAACCTTATCCGTAATCCAGAAAAATGGAAATATCTAAGAATTGAGAATTTTTTTAGAAATTCTAAAGGCACTTTGCACATCCTCAAAAGAATCCGAACAGTTTGATACCAAAAACATGTTATACGGATCAGTAATTAAAAAGCCTTTCTCTGGAAACCATTTACAAAAACTTTTTTTAGAATAGAGAGATACTCAAAAGTTGTAGATTAGGGTGGCCCAATAAACTTTTTTTTCAGGTAGAGTTCTGGGCACCCTCTACTTTTTTTCGAACAGCTAATAGAAGCTCACAGCCAAAATTTCAACTCTGTATTCGAATTAGAAGTCGATGACCAAGAGGAGTGAAAAAATCCAAATTTGAATATTTTTATACAAAACAACTAAAAAAACAAAGATCAAACCCTCTCATTTTGTTCATGATTTTTTTATAAGAAACTACCAACGTTATAGATATAATGTTCCAGGTTTTGTTTTTTTATCACCTTTATTTTGGTTGTAGTAATTTTTAATGACCAAAGAACTTTTGTAAAGTCATTTTTCCTGCATTTTTAAACAGCTAATAACTCTAGAACTATTCAACTTAAAAACCTGAAATTTGTCCCATTTTGTTTATAAATTTTTTCGTCTTCTTGTTAATGTAGATATATAATTTTATTATTACTTATTGTGTATTGTAAGAAACAACACATGACAGTGGTACTTTACTTTTATACTGCAAGATGGCAGCACTTTCAGAAAACATTGGCGGATCCATGGTTCTATAGTTCGTCACCAGGTTGCAGCACTACCAGAATTAAAAATTCTCCTCCTGGGGATCTGCTGTGTGTAATTTACTCCTGTGGTGCTGCTATCTAGTGATAATCATTAAAAACCAATTACTATTTTATTTTTCTTATTGAGGAATGGAAAATGTAGCAAATAAAATTGAGAGCATCGATATAACACTTTTTTTGATTGACTAATACTTATTCAAATAATGGTGAAAATTTGTTAAATATAGGTTGTCCTAGATAGAGAGAGTTAAAATATTGGAACAGATCATCCATTGAAGAGGTGCTTGCTATACGCAATATTACCAAAAAGTCGATCGATAATATTACTATGACCATATGACCACCTTTTCATAGGCTTACCATACGTCCGGGTTTACCCCGGACAGTCCGGGGTTTTTAGTGCTGTCCGGGGAAATGTCCGGGGTCGCAATATGTCCGGGGTTTCCATACTTTGAAGATTTGCCAGACATTTTTACGAAAAATCGTGAAAAAACTCTTAAAAATTGTTTTACATTATCTAACATCTGTATTAATTTGGAGAACTTACTTTCAGTGAATTTTATAATAAAATTAAGTCAATCAAACAATTTTTGAAAAAAAATGTCGAATAAAAAAATAAAATTTGATATTTCTGTTCAATGTTAATTAGTTTGAATGTTTTTTCTTATTTTTTAATCTTTGATGATTTGATATGGTACTTATTAAGAAATTTCAAAAATATGTCCTGGGTTGGACCCAAGAAAATATGGTAAGCCTACCTTTTCAAAAGTTCGAAAACTCAAATTTTACTATTAGGGGAGAGGAGGGAGGAATGGGACAGTGGGAGGAGTGGGACAGCTGAAATTCTGGAAAAATAAATCAGTTTATTTTATTTCCAATTTGGTCATTAGATGGCCTTCTTATAGCTTCTTGTTATTTCCTTCATTTAGTTTATCCAGCAGCAAGTTTCTGTTTATAGTTGTAAAAATTTGATTTTCCCACTTCCAAAGTTAATATCCAGTCTATCTTGAGTTTTATTTCATTTCTCATGTAATTTCAGAACAAACATTATATAATGCCATTGTAATCTAAAAGATATAATTTATGCTAATCTGCAATTTCATAAAGCCTAACACCAGCATAGTTTATGTGACAAGTTATATTTTAAAAACAATGTGTGGAGGGAGGAATGGGACACTCTGAAAAATGTAAACAAAATCTGCAAAAATGTAAACAAAATTTGAAAATATTAATTTCTGATAGCTTTCTATCGCTTCAATTGAAATGCTTTTCATTTCTTGAATAAACAATTCCAAGTATTACATTGTATTTCAATTTTTGATTCTTAACACCATGGGAAAGAGTTCAAGTGTACTAAATATTTTTTAAAAATTATTCTATAATAGATATAAAATTGAAAGCTGTTTAAAAATGTGGGCAAAGGTTAAAAGAATAGTAGGTAAAATACTAGGCCCTTTCTCATTATTACATTTTACTAATTTTCTTTACTTTTCAAAAGTGTCCCATTCCTCCCATACTCATGTCCCACTCCTCCCACCCATGAGGGAGGAATGGGACAAAATTCTTGTTAATTTGAATGATCAAAAGTGATAAAATTAAACAACATTTAAGAACTGTACATTTTTAAAAAATTAAGTTAAAACATTAAAGTTTATTATCCAACCATTTGGATCTATGAATAAGCAGGGGATAATGAATAAAAAAATATTTAGTGAAAATTGTCCCATTCCTCCCTCCTCTCCCCTATAGAGGTTGTAGAAGGTACATAAATTAAAGAATTATACCCCTAGGTACTTTTGCTTAAATATTTAAAAACCCACATCTTTTAAGTGCCATTTTAATAAACTATGATTTTTGAAGTTTATTTTTTAATAATGTTAACCGGAAGTGACTGAATCGTGAACTTTCAATGGATATTTTAAGTTTTCGATTTTAAAATCAAGCTTATGTTGAAAATTAAGTTTTATGATGTATAAACCTTTATAGTATAGGGGAGAGTGTTGTACCTATGGACAAAAATCACGTTTGGATTTTTCTAAGACAGGTAAAATCACATTTTGACCATTTAAAGTGCCCAACCTATAGTCCTAACCTTTGTGAGTAGAGAGATATTTTTTATTAGTCAAAATCTTGAAAATTGGATTTTTAATCATTTATAATAACTTGGAAAAATTTGTGTCCAAAGGTACAACAACCTGTTGTACCTATGGACAGACCCAGTTGTACCTGTGGACACCCTTAAAAAGGGAAGTTTTACTTGAAAAAAGCTAAGAATGAACATTTTTATTGATGAATTACCTTTTAATAACCTATTTCAAGCCTTTTTAAAATTGAAAATAGATTTTTTAAAGTAATGTAGTTTTAGATCGTAAATGATCATTAAAACGAAGTTGAATGATAAAAGTCTTGATTTTTTACCAAAAACACAAAAATCATATGGTATTTTCAGATCAGAATTTAAGGTAATAGTTTCATCAATCATGCTGATTGATCTGACAACTTCACTGATCCAAAAAACCCAATTCGATCGACACTTAGTTGTGCAAGCATTTAGTGGTAATAACATTAATAATTTGGTGGTAAATCTTCTTCAGTGGAAATTTAAAGTTTTTTAATCATCATACTTAAATGCGATAGGGTGCTTAGGGTTTTACACCATATTTTAAATTAAATTCCAAGTAGAACCATAAATTTAAAAAGTAGTTTAGATCACAAAATATTAGATTTTTCATCTAAAATTCACTTGAAAATAATCGCTGACAAATAGATTACCATTTAGAATTAATTTAACATTTATTAAAATGTATTCAGTTAAATGAAACCTGATTCTAAAACGCCGATTAGCTACAGACACCCACAAGAACGTGTCCGTAGGTACAACACTTATGGTGTCCGAAGGTACAGCATCAGGTGTTTTTGCATTCAAAGTTCTATAAAAGATAAAAGAATTGAGATCTGACGATTTCTAATATCAAAACTAAAAAGTCAAAATCTCGGGGATTCCCCTCATATATCCCATTTTATCATATCATAATCATAGAGGAAGAAAATAATTAATGTAGTGATGCACTAAAAAAAACTTTGAGCACCTAAAAACAGTATTTTTACTATAGAAAATTTAAATAATATTTTAAACAGCTGATTTCACGTTAGCAACTAGATAGCATCTGTTTACATTCAAAATCGACCACAAATTCAAATTTACATTTTTTCCCGAATTATAAAATGAGGTGGCTGAAGGTACAACCGTCCGTAGGTACAACACTCTCCCCTATTTATATGCAAGCGACTTAAATTTGTTGGTGATATTATGATTGGTTTGATGATACTATGATACTATACAGCATGATTGATGAAACTATTACCTTAAATTCTGATCTGAAAATACCATATGATTTTTGTGTTTTTGGTAAAAAATCAAGACTTTTATCATTCAACTTCGTTTTAATGATCATTTACGATCTAAAACTACATTACTTTAAAAAATCTATTTTCAATTTTTCATTTCAAATCTATTTTCTTAGGCAATAAAATATTATTTTTGATCAAGTTTCAATGATACGGTGGGACAGTGGAGGCTCGTGGGTAGCTCAAATGGGGGCTCACAATTATATTTTAAAAGATATTGTTATTGTTATTATTATTATTATTATTATTATTATTATTATTATTATTATTATTATTATTATTATTATTATTATTATTATTATTATTATTATTATTATTATTATTATTATTATTATTATTATTATTATTATTATTATTATTATTATTATTATTATTATTATTATTATTATTATTATTATTATTATTATTATTATTATTATTATTATTATTATTATTATTATTATTATTATTATTATTATTATTATTATTATTATTATTATTATTATTATTATTATTATTATTATTATTATTATTATTATTATTATTATTATTATTATTATTATTATTATTATTATTATTATTATTATTATTATTATTATTATTATTATTATTATTATTATTATTATTATTATTATTATTATTATTGTTTACATTAATGTTTACAAAAAAAAACGTTGTACTTCCAGTAAGAAGTACGTACCATTTTGTTTAACTAACTGAAGGTCAAAAAATATAAAAAGGACTTTTCAGTTTATTTGTATACAAGTACTAGCGGATATGCCCGGCCTTGCACGGATGGAGTGTATAAGTTTATTTTTTGTAAGTTTTCTTAAAATACATTTATAAATTTGTAAAGAAGCAATATATTACATATCAACCTGGTATCCCAGGCGCCTCTTTCCTATCCCGGTGTTCCCAGTAATTTTCAAATCCCGGTTTTCCCGGGAATTAATCCTATCCCGATGTTCCCGGTAATTTTTCTCTATCCCGGTGTTCCCGATATTTTTCCACTTTCCCAGTGTTCCCGGTAATTTTCCTTTTTCCCGGTTTTCCGGGTAATTTTCCTATCCCGATGTTGGAGGTTATTTTTATGTCCCGGTAATCCCGGTATTTTTTCCTATCCCGATGTTCCAGGTAATTTTTCTTTTCCCGGTGTTCTCGGCAATGTTTCCTAGTAAATTAATGAGTCTAGTGAACTAAAATAACAAATTTGAAACAATAATAAAAGATCTAGTAAATTGAAAAGTCTAGTGAACCGCTTCATTTGAAACAATGTTTTATTTTTAAGTCGTTTTCCATGAAAAAAAATTTACACTTTTCCATAAATATTTAAATTTTAAAGGAAAATATCTTAAAATAGGGGAAACTAACGTTTCAAAATTAATTATTTGAATTTAATTTGGTGTTTTTACATCTGATATAGTTTTTAAATGGACAATTATCGAGTTTTTCCTGTTAAATATTTAATTTTTGAAGGTTTTCATCTCGTTAACAATAGTGAGTCGAGCAGATCTGCTCTGGTAGAGAAATGGAGAAATAAGCGTTTTCGGCTATAAATTCGGTTAAAAGAGGGTCAAGGGGTCGTTCTAGAACTTTGAAACATAGCCTATGTTTTTTCTGGGATTGTTTTACGTATGTATACCAAGTTTGGTGCAGATCGGAAGTAAACTGTGGATTTGTATAAAAGACAAACATACATACATACACACACTTTACTTTATTATATTAGATACAGATTTGGCATTGAAATCTAGTTCATATATCGTTTTGAAATCTAGCTTTCACATATTGTATTTCGGCTCAAAGTATTTTTCCAATGGCAGAATAAGGTTCTCTCTCTCAAGTCGGAATAGACTTTTATTACTACTTTTATTTTAATTGATCGACTTATTTCATTTTCACTGGGGGTTCACGAGCGCGTGTGCTCTATGTACAAGCCGCCACTGCTGTATTTTTTTCTCATTTTAGGCACAAACACATGTTGGCAAAAGAAAACTGTTTTTTTATTGATACTCATTTTTCATAACGTGTTTAGTCTTTAATAGTATCTTTTATCAAATAATTAGCAATTAGCTTCTCTCTCTCTCTCTCTCTCTCTCTCTCTCTCTCTCTCTCTCTCTCTCTCTCTCTCTCTCTCTCTCTCTCTCTCTCTCTCTCTCTCTCTCTCTCTCTCTCTCTCTCTCTCTCTCTCGAGAAGTCATAAACTTCAACAATTAACCCACCTTCGTTAAAAGTTACAAAACTTATTTCATTCCAATGAAAAATAAACATGATATCATTGCATGCAAATAAATATATTTTAACCGCATCTTTTACGTTTTTAAATGTGCTTCCATCTGCCATTGCCATTCCATTGCCTAACAAAACTAATCACCTCCGATTTCATTAATTGAAATACTTATTGGACAAACGAATAACGACAGCATAATTTTCCTGCATTCATTCCAAACAAAAACAGTTCTGGACAAAAAAACTACTCTAAGTTAGTTAAAAATCAACATCGCCATTTCATACTTCAAGGTTGAATCTTATCGTAACGCGAAATAATTAGCAATTATCTTCAAAAAGAATGAAGTCAGAACATCCAACTGTGATAACTTGTAATTAGTTTCAACTCACTCCCGAATCTTGTTCACTATTGGACATTTCGAAGGGCTTGGGAAGTAATAATGCACGTGCTAGACCTTGAGAGGTTTCTGTAACAGTTCCTTGACCGCCTATGAGACAAGTCTCTACTTCCGTTATACAAAGGTTTCGGAAGATATGTGTGGAAATATCATATAACTACTCGATTACTTACGAAGTCTCTCGTCCCCAACTTACTTCCAACAATCTTGTCATAAGTTATACTTATTGCAACAATTTCAGACCCGAAATCGTAATGGTATCAAATTACACAGGGAGAAAAACAATGCCTGATTTCATGGAAAGCATCTCGGAAGGAAAAAGGGGAAGAGAGAATAAAATGGCTATTAACAAATCAGCAATATACACATTTAAGAAGATATATCCTTCAATAACTTTGAAAATAAATTAATATCAATATCAATATCAATAAACTTTATTGTAATGGGCGTGTGCCCGTTTACACATTTACATTATTACTTTATACATACAAAAAAATACATACATACAAAAGGTCCAATTTTTTTCATTTTTTTAAGGTTAGTTACAAATATAAAAATATAAAAATAACACCAAATATCAATAAAAAGAGAATATCACATAGTTCGTACACGGGATCAGGAACTAACTCGATTCTACCATTTATGTCACGGCGAAGTTTTAAGACAGAGATAACAAAACCGAAAATACTAAAAATGTGCAAATTTCTTTCATTTAAAATAAGAGGAAAAGGTTTCAGGTTCACTTAATATTTCTTTCTGTTGAAATTGTAGAGGGGACAGGATTTAAATATGTGATTCCATGTTTCGTTTTCGTGTAGATTACAAAAGGAACATCTATTAGTGTTGAAAATCTCTAATGTTTCACCTTTATAATAGATTCTATTTTGGTTTAAGCGTAGTTGAAAGATTATTCTTTTTGTGTTAATATCTGAATTGGATTGAATGTAATTTTCAGGGGAAGGGGAATTTTTTAAAAATTTATAGTCAGGGAAGTGAGTACTACTTTCTATCCTGGAGAAGTCCCTTTGAATGCCCTGATCGCGAAGGGATTGCAAGATGTACGGGAGATAGTAAGAGGCTAGCCTGTAATCTTGGGAGATCCAAATAAAATTAAAGCCGAGATCTTCAAGGATTTTTTTAACAGATAATGCCCAGTTATATTCAGGATTAGAAGAGTAAGACGAGTTTGAAAAAAGTTTAAGGTAGCACATGTTTGTGTATCTACAAAATAAATTAATAGATAACTACCTTTGTTTGGAACTACCTTTGATATTGACCATTTATTAAAACGATTAATATTCAATAATGAAATTTGTTTATGTTAAATTGTTATGAATGCAATGGAATAAATGAAAGTTTTATTCAAATTATAAGTCGATTGGTTTTCTTTTTGCAGAAACTAACAATTGATTTCCAAATTTGTAGATAGAAATATTCACATAAAAGTGACTCTTTATTGTCTAAAAGGGAAAATACTTTTTGGTCCGTAAGGGAGCAATAGTTTTTAAAACCCCCTCTCCGATGGATCATATGGGAGAGAACACCTTTGGACACTTTAAATTAATCTACTCTTCTAGATTTTTTGTACAATTTTACTTTTCAAACGCTAACGGGATAAGTATATAAGCATTTGGCCATCACATAAAAATTTTTTTGACCAATTATCTCTTTTAGGAAATTTTTGATAGAAAATTTTAAAACCCTGTTAAGTGTTTCAACCTTATTAAAAGGTTTGGAACCGCTATTGTATTTACATTTTGTACTTAACAAAACCTACAATTAAATTTAAAATTTTACAGTAATCAATAGAATCCTTACATTACAGTACCTAAAGAATAGGTACCTAAATATTTGTGAGACCAATAAAAATTACTATCTCTATAAGTATGAGTCATTTTTATCCCAAATTAAACGTTTGCCAGAACCAATTTAAGGATAATGAAGATAAAACGTTTTATACCTAAAACAAATCTTTCAATGGAAATAGAATTGTAAGAACCATGTGATGTTTGTGTAACAAGGTTTCACCATTCAAACAAATTGTCTTAAGACAAATTAGTCTGCCCTTCTAGGTTGCATCAGGTAAAAACGTCAACATTATTCTTTACCGCGAATGACGTCACTCCTAACAATGTCTAAGCAAAGCGGTGTCCGTTTTTCCCGGTGTTGTCTCTTGACCATTGTAATTTAAATCCTTGCAAATGAGAGTAAACAAGGGTATTGGGGAAAATAGAAATCCGTTCTTCCCAAAATTACCTTGACATCCGCTTGTCTGAGAGATGAATGAATTCTAGGCTTTAAGGAAATAGAAAAGCTTATTCTTTTTGAGACTAGAATTCTTTTTTCATGAACTAGAGAGGAAGATTTTTTTCATTCTCTTTTTTGTTGGAAGTTTATTCTTTCAACGAATGTCCATATATCTTGTTGTTATTATATTTCAAAATATTAAGGTACTCAAGTTTAAATTTCCTTTTACATTGAATAATATTTTATTGTGCGAATTTTTAAAATAAAGTATGTTAATAGAATAATATAGGGGGGGTAATAAGGTAGTACATACAGGGTGTCCCACGAGAAGTGGCCCAACCCCTTTAACTTTTGAACCCCTACAGATATAGTCTCATAAAAGTGATGTCTAGGCACAGTAAAGTGGTCAGGGCCAGTCCGATGCGACAACTTTCAACTCCCCCTAGCGTCAATATTAGGAGTAATAATTCTTATTTTAAAAACCTCAAGAGATTTGCTTAATTGTTCAATTAAAGTTGTAGAACACCCTCGATTTAGTATGAAAAGATGAAAAGAGAGAGAGATTCTCACATCAAAGTGAGAGAGAGAGAGAGAGAGAGAGAGAGAGAGAGAGAGAGAGAGAGAGAGAGAGAGAGAGAGAGAGAGAGAGAGAGAGAGAGAGAGAGAGAATGCACGGCACAGTGAAATGCAAGAGGTACCACTAGGAACTCAGGATATTATGCCGCAAAATTTTCCAGTCGAGAAATTTGAAATTGTGTGTGTATTTAATAAACTTTACCCTTGAAAATTCTACGGCCCTCACAGAGTAGTCTTTTTTGGGTGTATTCTAGATGGGCCTCAAAATGAATTAAAATACTACTTTTAAGGTGGCGATATTCAAAACTTTGCTTTGGGTGAACCCTCAGATCTTTCCCATCCTGGAGCTCTCATTGTACACCAAAGTTTGACATTAAATTCATGAAGATCAAGCTAAAGGGGAAAACATATAAGTTAGCTCGGTTCACTCAGGCGAGGATCCAACGGGGGGGAACTCCCGAAAGTATCCCCTTTAGCCCCCCGCCCCCCCCCCAAAAAAAAGGAAGGAAAGAGAGAGAAAATGTGAAAAACACTTTCTCAAGGGCTGTAGGTTTACGGAACGCAATCAAATATTAAAATACATTTTAAAACTACTAATAAAAGTAATTTACATCACTGCTTAAAATTGTCATTTCAATTCATCAAAATCTTATATTCATTTATCAATAAGGCTAAGCCCGCACTAGAGACTTTTGTCACGGCGACTGAGACAAAATTATCCCCCAGACTATTGCAAGAAGCTAGAGCGCGCGCATTAGGCGACGAGACTCTTGGCCGATTGCCAAGATCTTGCCATAGAGATGCATTGCTCTCGAGTGACCTAGTGTTATAGTCGCTGTGACAAAAGTATCTAGTGCGCGCTTAGCCTAAAGGCTTTATCCGCCCCAATATTAATACTATTATTAAACTATGAAACATGAGCCACCTGAAAATACCATTCAATCCAATGAGAATTTGGGACGCCTAGGTCTGAAAGGGTTAATAACATTCAATTTAAAATCTATTGAGGCCTAACAACTATCTGCGACCATAAGGAACTTAATAAACCCTGAAGAATAAAATTTTGAGATTTTAAATATTATAAATATTATCTAGAAAAACTGCACCTATAAGGGTATTGAATATTATTTCAATCAAATCACGTTCGGGCTGAAGTAATGAGGTAAAATGAGATCATTTCATTGAGGTAAAATGAGATATGACTGGAAGGACGGAACGGACACCTATAAAAACCTATAGGTCATAAAATAACCTATAAAAGCAAATAAAGAAAATTATTATTGAGTATTATAACCACCTTATGATATTAAACATTCATTAAAATTATTCATATTCAATAATGGATGTTGTTTATCGTTATAGGGTGTCATAATTGGAATGAAAGTTTTATTTAAATCATGGCTTAAGTGTTTGGCTTTTAATGGCATACAAAAGAAACTGGAAATTGATTTATAAATTCGGAAGATTTTTTTATGGAAAGAGAGTCTGAAACGTCAGTTTTTTTAAGTAAAAAAATTATTGTTACTTTTTAAAGAGGCAAATGCACATTTAAAACTCCCTTCTCTTGTGTGCTAATGATGCTAAAATTTTTTTAAATAGTTAATAAATTATCGAAAGTTATACTTCTAAATCTAAATGGATGGATTGAAAGTAAAAGAGAATGATTGGGACTACTGTGTGTATTATTATCTTGTGTGAGGCAATTTCTCCTCGTCGTATTTAGCCCATTTTATTTAATTATCTTTTGAGTCATCTCACTTTAAATAGAATTCACTTATGCTTAGAGGAAAAGGGTGCAAATACTGGAATCTTCTTTTATTTTCGAAAAAAAATATTTGTAATTAGAAAACAAATCTAGAATTTTCGCTTTCATCAACAACTATAAAGAGTTTACTAATAGATGGGAGGCAAAATAATGAAAAATATAAAATACATACTATTTTAAACTTAAAATGACGGTTACATAAAGGCTCTTCAAAATGGGGTGCGATTAATTTTTTTAACATTATAAAAATAATTTATTATTTTGGAAAAAAAGGAAAAAACAATACAAAATTGTATAGAAATACAAAAAAAATTATTTGCGCAATATTCTAAAACATAACTGGACCTGTTATAATAACTGGACAATGAGCTCTTGATTGCACTTTAAAAGTTTAAAAGTTTATAGTAGCCGAAAGTAGTGCTAACAATTTAGTGATGACATGGTACTGTACTAAACTCAATCCCTCCTCTTTCAAAGGGGTGTGCTATCGGGTCATTTTACGGACAACTTCCAAGACTCTCACGGACCACCTGCTGGGAACCACTGCATTATAGTAACATATCTAGAGTGCTTCAACCACAAAGACTTTAAAACAGAAAGCACCAATTATTTTGGATTCAAAACTTCTCCCTCTTTAATTAAAATTATGCAAACACGTCACAAACGAAAGAAAGAGTAACTCAATCACTTAGATGCCTAATAAACCCTCAATTACTGCTTGCTCTCCCGAAACAAATTGCTACAAACAGCTAAAAGTATTCTGGGCAAGCAGCCATTCGAAACGGTACATGCTTTCTCAACTCAACATCTGCCCTCTCACGACACGAGTCCAATCTTGTCCACTGCAAGTTCGCTTGCAGATATGACAGTGACCATGATCTTGTTTTAGACTACAGAAGTGGATGCTGAGGCGAAATTGTGCTTTTTGTTTGCGATAACACAGTTTGGAAACTATTCATTATTTTTCTTAGTTTCATAACCAGCTTCCGGTTGGTAATTAATTGCATTCATGGATCATGGATCTAAAAATATAATCAGGAAAGTGTACACTAGTTTGTGTTTTGTAAGAACAATCATGGAATGGTTTATGAATGACACAAAGGTAAACACCACAGATTATGTGGTTTCTATAGTTGTGAAAGGAGAGAGAAATTGTATAAATTGTATATTAATTATTATTAATTATTATATATTAATTATTTTATGAATATTTTTAAACACTGAAAATGATTTTTCATGTCAGGAATATATGTAAAAATTTTTGTGCGTTCTAAAATATTACTCGATGTTATAAAAACAGTTGGTACAGCTGGGATAAGCGTCGACCATTTGGCGCTTATCAAGCCCGAGGTGCCGATCGCCCGTTCCGACCGCCATGTTTTACCATATACAAGATCAAAACAACAACGTGACAACTCAGAACGTTGTCATCGTCACTATTCCCGGATGATTCAAATAAAGACAAAAACTAGTTTGATTAATTGTTTTTAGTTATTAAATCAATTAAATTTTATGATTAATAATATTATTTATATTATTTTAATCAATTAATTTAATCAATATTATTTATAATATTTATTTTACAATTATTTTAATAAATATTATTTATAATATTGTTCTTCCTTTATTTCGGATCACTGAATTTCGAATCTTGCAAACCATCGGAAATACGCATGCGTCAAATCTTCACGTCCAAAATATAATTTTGTTCTTATTTTTAAATTAAATAATTACCGGGGATGAAAATATGTATCTCCCGGATACAGAGCGTGCATCGTTATACTGAAATCGTAATAACTTTTTTTAGCATCCTTTTTCTTTGGTTAATCTTCATTTGAGTGAGTCGTGGGGAAACATGGCGGCCGGAACGGGTGACCTGCCGCTCGGCCATGATACAGCGCCAAGTAGTCTTCCATTTGGCGACCGCGTCTTCCATTTGGCATGGTCGACGCTTATCCCAGCTGTACCAAACAGTTTATGTACCTAGTTATTTTCTAATCTATAACAAAACTTATCTAATAACTTTTTTGAAAGAGAGAGAAAGAGAACAAAAATAAATAATAACTTGACGTTATTTTATAAATGAAAAGTTGTATGTGAAATGAAAAAAGAAAATTTTAACACTTAACTACCTTTATTTAAAGGGAATTTGTAGTTGTTATTCATTAGCACTAAACTTTAAAATTACTAAATAAGTCCTTGAGTTTTCCGATAAAATATTAAAAAAAATGCTTTGTAAAAAGTTTGAAAGCTAAGGATGACCGAATGAAAAGTCTAAACTGTAGCATCTATCCTTATCTTTAAATCAGAAGTTTATGTCAAGCAACTTTTAAAATTTATATTTAAAAATTTAATCGGAATTCGTCGGTCCCACTTAAAATTTTCCAATATCTTACACAATAATTCCAAATAACTTTATTTTCCCGTTCTATAACTTTTAAATCAGATCTCTAGCAAGTTAATGACATTTCCTTCAAAAGTTTAAAAACATAACTAAATAACGCTACTTTGAATCCTTTTCTTTAAAATTATTGCCATCTTAAAAACAACTCTCATTTATTACCATCTCACCATCAATGTACGCAAGAGATCTGGATGTGACTCATGAACCTTCTTCCATTGTTTTCACTACTGACGAACACATACGCACTTTTTTCAAGGAAACATAATGGCGGGTAAACTTTAAATTATCTTTTCTGTTTTGAATTAAATGTGATTGGTCAAAAAATAGTTTCCTTGAATTCGCTTAGTTTAGTGTTTCTAAAGTAGAGGTAGAACATTTGAATGAACATTTATTTATATTACAAGCCAAACTTCTGTTAAGATAATTCATACCAAATTTTTTCATGTTTTAAAATTGAAAATATCTAAAAAGTCAAACTGTTCAAGAATATTAAAATTAACCAAATAAAAGTAGTTAAAATTGAATGTAAAAAATGACCATTTGAATCAGCTTTTAAAGTTTCAGACCAGTGATTCTCAACGGGGGCGCTACAGCCCCTTTGGGGCGATGAGAGGATGCTTAGGGGCGGGGAACCAATTTTGGCCATAGGGGGGCGGTGGGAGAGCATAGAGCAGTGGTGAATTCAGAGGGGGACTTTACTAGCTTCAATTCACTCTTTTCGTGCTAAAAAACAAAAACTTTCTGGAGAGAACCCCCAAACCCCCCTTTAAAATGGTAGTGTCAAACTGGTGGTCTTCAGACCGTAGGTGATTAGTAAAGTCTTCGAAAGTGGTATGCAATTTCAATTTAAAAGAAGTTGTAAGAGGGACAACCTTCACCAACTCATTTTTTTCTATTTACTTTCGCTACTTTTAAGCATCCCATTAATAGTTTTAAATTCTAAGGTATAAGAACACAAAAAGGAACAAAACACATATATTCTGTAGGCATGTTAATGTGTAAAACTAAATGTTTTTATTTGGAAGGGTATCAGCGGGTCGCGGAGTTCTGATTTCAACAAATTTTGTGGCTAAGTTTACAAATATAATATGCGTAAAATTAGTTTTAATCTGAAGTAATCACCCTTTGTCATACCCTAAAAGTTACAAAATTTTCGTAGTGGGGGGCGTTGAAAAATTTTCTACACCTTTAGGGGGGAGGTTGCCTTAAAAAGGTTGAGAACTACTGCACTCTTAAAACGACAGTCTCAAAACTGATTAAAAATTACTCAAACTGGCTCCGAATCAAATCACTCAAATTTGAAAACATAATGTACTCATTTCTGAAAATGTGCACACTCAAAAATGAAACATCATGAGCTTATTTTTGAGTTAGTGCATGGTATTCTTATGAATCAAGCCAAGATTTTTCATTTTTGAGTATGCACATTTTCAGAAATGAGTATATTCATGTTTTCAAATTTGAGTAAATTTGATTAAGAACCAGAATGAGTAATTTTTACTCAGTTTTGAGACTCGTTTTAAGAGTGTGTTCTAGACTAATCTTTACGGTTTACAAATAGCGTTTTCCCCAACCTTAACGCTCTTAAATCGAACCCCAAAAGCTAGAACCTTAACCGAAGCACCCAATGCTGACCCTTCAGTCCAGTTTTTTTTACTTTGAAACCTTTCCGTAAAAAGAAAATAATTTCGACTGACCTCGTGTTCTCTCTATGAGCAATTAAATTCTTCCCTGGAAGGCGTGTCATTAGTTTATAGCTCGTGGCAACTTTAGAAGAGGTGTGGACATGAAATCTTGAATGTTCTTGAAAGTTTAAAAATCTTCCAGTTTTATTATGGTATAATAATTGCTTTCGTTGTTATGTTATAAGGGTTCAATGACCAGATGTCAAAATGTGCTCCATCATAATAATGTTAGTATTGATTTTTTACACGCGAAAGTTCTTTCTAGTTCGGTTTATTGAACCTAAAGGTTCTAAGTTGAAGTTCTTTCGTATAATCGTTCAATGTTCCTGAAACTTCTTAAATCCAAGGCTCAATCATGAAGTCATTCCTTAGACTGCAAAACCAGATTGTATCATTAGAATTAAGTGCAACCAGAATTTCAGTTTGCGTTAATTAAAAATTTTTAAAAAAAGTATGTAAAGCTTTATTTCAGTAAAATTTTGAACATTCTACATTGTTGTGAAAAGATCTCAAAATTTTACATAACTTTAAGCTTATAAATATCGTTTTCATCCAAAGTGACTATTATGTTTTATTAACTCCAACTCACTTCTACTTAAAACTATTAGCTTCGTTTTTAATCTTTAAGAACGTTAAATAAAATCCTTATTCTTTAATTTTAAATCAGTTTTAAAACATTAATGGTAACAATTATCCAAAACTTTTACAAGACCCTTTATGAAAATTTTAAATTGAAGGATTTCGTATTTTTCATTCGAAATCTTGCTCTAGATTGAGTTTAGGAAGCGATTTTTTTTCAATATTCAATTATTTTATTTTTTAAGTAAGTAATGACTTGTTTGTATTTTACTATACAAGTTCTCATTGGTGGTGAATAATTAATCAAAAAATGATTTAAAATATTAAGGGTGTTTCGCGAAAGGGGTGGGGCTCAAATGTAAGAGAACCAATGAAAGAGGCTGTTATCCACCAATACAGTTGTTGATGGTTTTGGGGTTTTGGAAGTTAAACTTCATTATAAACGCACGTTCCCACTTTACTTACATTCACACGTTCATGGGAATAGATGATTGGTTAGACAAGGTTGATACTCTCTATAAAAAGATACAAAGTAAATGAACCGTGTAGATCTTTTATAGTATGAAAACGTTTTTGAGAAATAACTTTTTTAAAAGGTGTTAATGAACCATTAGATTTCATACAGTTTAGACTGTTCAAAACCTATTGCATTTCCCAAAACAAAAGAACCTCTTAAATGGTCTTCTTGTGCCTCACGTTTTACAAAGAAAACCCATCATTTGCTACCTGTCTTTAAGTTTATGATGCTGGAAGTAAATAATTACACAGAACATAAAAAGTTTATGGCTTTATCTCTTCGTGTGTAGGCGTTTGTGTTCTACGCTAAATCGTATGAACTCATGGTTGGGTTTTTTTAAATCTAAAAGAAAAGACATTGATTAACAGTGAAATAAAATATAGATTTATATAAAAAAAAATTTGTTGTCATTCTCACTTGTTATAACATTTTAAGTATTGAGTTTTTTATTACTATAATTATTCAGGGGGTTTCAAAAGTTCATTCCACGGCTTTAGATTTGAAACAAATCCTTATAAAG
Source organism: Tetragnatha versicolor (assembly GCA_024610705.1). NCBI lineage: Eukaryota > Metazoa > Arthropoda > Arachnida > Araneae > Tetragnathidae > Tetragnatha > Tetragnatha versicolor. The sequence continues at coordinate 43,275,185 of JANDEH010000003.1, forward strand.
TCATAAAAGTAATAATAATGCAATACCTATAGTAAAGTAATAATGTTAAATTCATTAAGATGTATAATAGCGCTAATGGAAATGAAATAAAAAAATGTATAAAAATTAAATTTTAGCTAAAATAAAGATTATAATAGAAAAATGTGTGCAAAGTCCACTTTTCGGCACTTGAAAGAAAAGAGTCGTACATAATTTTATAAACTTCTTCGATTTTGTGAGTATGGGGATTTAAATTCTTACATCAAAGGAATTAAATAATAAAACCTAAAATTTTTCTAAATTCATTTTTTAGGTTTTATTTTTTGAGGTTTGTAAAAAAGGAACAGAAAGGTGTAAATTTCAGTCCCAAATAATCTTCTTGAACCTTAAATAATTTTTTTAACTTTCTGTTAACTTCTGTTTTTTCGCTGTAGGAGTGCTGTACACCATTTTAATGGATTCCAAATAATCTCTTTACTAAAGGTACACATTTTCTCGGTGATTCTAAGAAACTTATAAAGATATAAAAATTTATCAAATTTTTTTAAATTGATCACATCCTCCGATTAAATTGAACTGTTTCGAGTTCCTGTTTTGCAATTTAATGTGACGGCGTAAATGAAAAAAGAATAGTTGATACAAAAACAATAATATTAAGACCATTAAATTTCTGTTAGTAGCCGGTTACATAGTTTTAGTCATATCCAATGCTAATTAGGTCACAATAGCTCTCACAGAAGCTACAAATGCGAATATTTGAAGGTGATGCAGTTTTTTACCACCACGGCAGAACAACTTTGTAAGATAAAAGTTATTTTCGATAGTTATAGGCTACTTCCGGTGGGTTATAATTTCGACAGTTATACCCAAGCCTCTAAATTTGAAATAAAATCATTATCCTAATCCTTAGAGTTACAACTCTTTCCCCACCCGAAAAAATCACCAGGAAACACCTGATGCGAGGAGAAATCAAAAAAACCTATGCCGGTATCAAAAAATCCCATGAGACTTCAACCCAAAAGGGGAATGAACTCAACAAAACGTCACTGAAGTCCATTCATTCATTCTCTTGCGAAATCTCCATCATTTCAGCGTTCCAGCCCTCGAGATCTGATGGAAACCCATGGGCGACCTTTGGGCTTCTTCTTCCGTTACCTCGAAGGGGCCCCATGCCGAGTTATTGTACCTAATTACTACCTGAGTTGTTTTGGTCGATTGTGACCAGTACGGCTACTTCCGTAGAAATACATTGTAACAACTTACTGACTTTAATAGAGAAAGGGGGATTAGGAGTAGACTTGGAACTTTCTATTTTTTTGAAGGGGAATGTCCTAATACGACGGGAATTTCGAAGCAAGTGCGTCTGTAGCAAGAGGGGGGAGGCAAGGATTTTGGGGGGATCCACTCTTGAAGGATTTTTGAAATAGTTAACAAAACCATGATTAACTACCCCCTATGCTTTAACCAATGCTGTAGCTGGTAGGGGGTTTGCTCTTTTTTTGGGGGGACAAAATATTTTGTGTGGACGATGCCTCCTAATTTCAGCACTGGTTTCAACCTATTCTAAAAGAAATCGTTTTCTTTATCACGGGATCCGTCCCCCTCTGATATTACGCCTCTTATGTTAGGTGCCATTCGTAAATTGGCACATTATCCTTTATTATTAAAGATTGGCGAAACACATTTAGTGAATTTTCGGTTTCCCATAAGAGTAAAAATGAAGTTTTTTAAACAATGTTCCTCCTAACTATTAACAATGTTCCTCCCCTGCCCCCCTCCCCCGAATCTATTAAAATATAATAAAGGGTTATACAGGGTGTATATCTGAAATCGTGTACCAAACTTTGAGGTATGATAGGAATCATCAAGACGAACAAGAATTAGTATAGAACAGGGGATCCTCTAACCCTAATCGTTATTTTTATTGAACTGGTTTTAATAGGGGGGATATATCCGAGTGCACACATTTAGGAATATGAGTTTCAGAGAAGGATCTAAAAAGTATATTCTAAAGAGTCCGTTAAACAGGTTCAAAATACTTTATTTCTCTTTATATCATAAGCTTTTTGGAGGTACTGAAAAATTAGACATTGAGTTCATTTTTGCTCCAGGAAGTGTACATTTGTGCAGATTAACATAATTTTTAGCATTTCACTCGGTTTTGTGAAATAAATTGCTTGTATATATGCAATTTGTATTTGATACCAATTTTTCACACCATAATTTTTTATTTTTATTTTTTAAATCTTTATAAATTTTTAAATTTTGTGATTTTTTATAAGAAGTATGGTAAATAAATCATTTAATTTTTCAAAATTGAAGTGTGCACCTTTTTTTACTTATATTTTTAGTGTGATGTTAAACATTTATGCAGTGGCCCTGTTTTATTGTACCTGGGGCCATTTTAGAAAACTAAAAAAAGCTTTCTGATTCAACTTATTTCTTATGCTAATGAGTATTTAGTAATCAAAATTATAAGTAAAAAATGAGATGATGTGTGCAAATCAGTTTTATTGAGGATTAGTTTGGGGGCTTTGGAAAATAGGTGACATACACCAATCTTCCCTACATTTCTAACCTTAACCATTGCCTACAATAACCCCTTTTCTATTGCTTTTTTGGCGACTTTTGTCCACGCTTTAGCTTATCGTGATTGGTTTATCATCCATCCAAATCAGGGTGATTCTGAATTGTCTTAGGGTAGTCTACACCCCCTATAATTTTTTGCCTAGATCTTTTAAACCACCCTGTATTATTGGAAGCTTTTTAGTGCATAATGTCAAAAAAATCTTCTCGGATAACGTTAGAGAATTCGTTCAAGAGTAAGCGAAAAGATATTCTTGAACATTTAACAATATTTTGTGTGGGCGTTGTGGTAATTTGGAGGAATGACGTAAAATTTCCAGAGTTGGAAAAAAACATGTTTTTTTAATAAAAAACAAAAAACGTGTTTTATTTGTTTTAAACGTGTTTTTATTGTTTGAAACATGTTTTATTTGGTTTTTTTACCCTCAACAAAGAAATGCTAAGAAAACACATAATTTTTTTAAATTTAAATTTGATTTTTCGAATTGAAATTAGATTAATAAAGCTATACTTTTAAATACACCACAAACAGTTCATTCATTTAAATGATTTTTGTAATTTTTCTTCACAGCATCATGTTTTTTATCAAGTAATGTACTGCCTATGTCATGGCGATTTGTACCCAAGTCTTATACTTTACAACATCTTTTTAAGCTCTGAGTGATCCACACTTGAAAATGGTGAGTTTGTTGCCTAAATAAAGGGAGCAACTTTCTAAAAAAATATATGTGTTTTAAACAAGGGTTCTTTTGCTTTGTTTTAAGCGTGTTTAAAACAAGTGTTTTAAACGTAACAACCCTTAAAATTTCTCCTGATCATCATTGCTTCATTTCATTTCGTTTATTGTTTGATTACTTTCATAGCTAATTATAATTCAAAAGGGCAAAATTTTTATCCACCAAGTATTGTTGTTGTTGTTGTTGCTTATCTTCACGATCTAGCAACAGCTAGATCAGATCTATGTATTATGCGGGGCTTACATAAGTAAGTAAAAATACAAAATAATTCTTCGAAGTTTCGCCAAAGGATTGAAAAGTTGGTAGTGAAGAGCAGGAAGCTACCCAATGTTATTTTTTTTTCAGTGAAAGTTCTAAAGAGTATTCTTCTGACGCGAGAGTGGCGAATTTCGAGCACTGAAATATAACACCTCCGACACTTAGGACATAAATTGAGTCCATTAAGGTATTTTTCAAAGTTACCATGTCCAGATAGAAGTTGCGTTATCTTGAAATTTGTGATAAATTTAATTCATATTAGAACCCATATATTTCAATGATCTCAACTCTATTTAGATTTCTATAAGAAGAAATTATTTTAGATGAAATTTATATATCAATAGCGGTCGGAGGCTTCGGAAATGAAAACTAAAAAAAAGAATATGCATAATTAAAAATTATTGAGGTTTAAAAGAGCGGTAAACAGTCAGTTAGAGATGATGGTATCTATTATAAAACACTGTTTTCTTACTGTGACCAAGAGTCCCCAGTGTAAAAATATAAGCGTCAAAAGCTTTTGGGTTAAGTAAATTTCAGGAAATACTGTATAATTAATCTATTTCCTACTTTGTACACGTATTGATTGGCACTCTTTAATTGTTTTAAAGAACTAATTGAAAAGTCAATCAGAAAAAAGGTCACTCATTAACATTTGACATCTTAATTTCTAGATTTTGAATATGTTCTTACTTTTACAGTTAGTGTTTAAGAGTAAGTAGTTTATTTTAGGCTTGAGTGGGATTTTCAAGACTTAGTTTAAATTCCTTAAAGTTTCGAAAAATAAAGATTTTTGAACGATTGGGTTATTTGTGATAAATATATCCTTTGAATAATTTTGCTTATAAATTGAATATAATTTTTAAAACGACTTCTGTTTTTTTAACACTGCTTTATCCCATTAAAATGTAAAGTTGTTGCCTACCAAAATTTAAACCCCTACCAAATTTTGTTTTTTGCGTGCGCAAACAGCTGTTCAGGAAACGGCTCTAGAAAACGGTTTGCGCACGCAAAGCGTTAATATTGATTGTATTTACGTAAAACTTTGGACTTGGGTTTTCAACTATGATCTTTCAGATTGTAAAATCAAAAGAAAGGATTTCGAAATACAAAATAAGGTTTTGGCAGAGTTTTCACATTTTTTATGTGGTTTTTTAACTTTTTTCATAATAAAACAAATTTTAAAGTGAAGACTTTTAAGATAATTTTAAAGATCATATTAAACCACAATTTTTTAGACCATATTTAAATTTTTACCAATAGTAATTCTTCTACAAATTGAATTTTTCAATATTTTTGGGGGTGTCACTCCATTTTTAACTCTCTGAGATTTGGTCTGGAACCCCCAAATCCTATGTGATTCTGACTTGTCTAGGTGTCTACTATCCCATCTAGAAGTTATGAAACACTTATCTGAAAAACCCTGTATGTAATAAAGCGTGTTTTTCTCATGAAATTAATTGAACTGATAGAAGGTTTTCATGAAAAAGTTACTAAACTGATAAGCTGTAGCAAAATTATCCAAATGATCAAACATATTTCCCCTAAATATTTTTCTAATGGGCTTCTCCCCCATACAATTTCAGATTAAAAAAGGATAGTGTTAATAAATCAAATGAGTATTCTTACGTTCTCTTCTACTGGATAGTTATATAAAGTTTAAATAATATTATAAAATTAACCATATTATTTTCACACTTATAACTTTAAAAGTACTTATCTATTTATGGCTACTTTTTACAGGGTGTTTCAAAAGTCCGTTTCGTGGCTTTTATTTGGAACCAACGTGTCCTAGGGTCACGGAAGTAAGGTCTACCCCTAGGTAAGTGACCGTGAAGAATCCACTGAGATGACTTACAGCGTCCCTAGAGGCGAAATAAAAAAGTTAAATAAATTAATTTAAAAACTAAAGGAGATAGAGCAAAAACCTCAGTAAGAAAAATGTAAGAATATTGCCAATGTTATAAAGAACTTAAAATTTCATGAAAATATTCGCGGAGATTACCATGGGAAAATAGCACTTTTTCAGACCTCAAAAAAAGAGAAAGTTCGTAAATTTGCAAATTTTTCAGTGTTATTGGGTAGTTTTGTGGTTTTTTTTAGTTGAAGGAAGGCAAAAATGTAATCAAAAATTGTTTTAAAAAACTTGCAAATTAGCGAAGTTTTTCTTTTCTCAGGCCTTAAAAAGTGCCATTTTCACATGCTCATATCTCCGCGAATATTCACCATATTTTCATGAATTTTTTTTCAGGGAGTTCTTCATAACGTTGACAGCAATACTCTCACTGAGGTTTTTGCCCTATCTCCTTTAGTTTTAAAATAATTTTTTAAACTTTTTATTTCGCCGCTAGGGGTGCTGTAAGTCATCTCAATGAATTCTCCAGGGTCACTTACCTAGGGATAGACATTAATTCCGTGACCTTAGGACACGTTGGTTCCAAATAAAAGCCGCGAAACGGACTTTTGAAACAGCCTGTATACTGTATAGTATTCCTTTTTGATGGGTTATTATTTTTTGATTGATTTTTTATTCAAGAAATAAATTATCAAGAGGATTAATGCAATCAATCGAAAATCATTCTTTAAAAGGGTTTTAAGTTGAAGTTGTTGAAAAGAATAAGTTTTAATGCTATTTGAAACTTATACATTACTTATTGAAATCAAACTTATTTAAATTTCCCGAAGAGCAGCATTGTAAGGAAATTTTTGTTATCATTGTTATCTTTAAATGCCCTCCCTGATAGAAACACGCATGAAATCAATTTTTTTTCATCCCTTATTTTTGTAATGTATGTTGGCAAAAAATGACAAAATTTCAGTAAGGAAATAAATAAAATAAAAATTTTTTTCTCCAGTGAAAATTAACATTTTATATCTAAATAATTAAAAAACAAAATAGCCTCTAACCTCTAACCAAAAGAATAAGCAAGTTAAAAATCGATCAAATCGATCAAAAAAGACAAAACAAAAGGCGAGCAAGATCTAAAAACTATCCATCTTTGCCTTCTTTGTGGTCTTAAAAATTATACGAACCTTGAACTTGGTGGTATAAGGTTTCGTAAAATCAATAAAAAAAACTCCCCAACAATAAACAATCTTTAAAAACTTGTTTTTATCTCCCATGGTAAGAAAAGAAATTTGACCGCACCACATTTATTACTGTACATCACCTAGCGGTCAATGCGTGGTTTGACCCCAAGAGGACAGTTCTAGAATAAAACCCGTTTTTGTCGATAGAAATTCTTGGAAGAGAAAAATCTCCACGCAATTCAAAACTACAGAAATCGTTCATTCTTATCTGGAATCACTTTTCGTGGGGATAACCGCTTTGGAAATTACAGGCGTCTTCAAAATTATCCGTAGAAAGCTTCTAGAACATTTTCGGGGTGTAATTTTAGTTTGTTCGTTGACGTCATTAAATGACTTGTAAATGTCAAGCGGAAGAATGGAATTTACTAGATTTAAAAGGATTGTCAATGAAAGTTTTATTGGAATAATTCAAAATATACCGTTGTTTTACCATGAATATTAACATGAAAATTTTACTTACAACATATATTCTTATTTTACATAGAATGAATAATAAAAGAATCATGATTTAAGAAATAAAATCATATTTATAATTTTAAATACATAATAGTATTAATATTGTTTTCACATCTACTGGGTGTATCTTAAATGGTGCAACAAACTTTCAGGGATAATAGTAGACACCTAGACGAGTCAGAATTACATAGGATTTGGGGGTCCCTGGCCAAATCCCAGGGAGTTAAAAATGGAGCGACATCCCAAAAAATCATTGAAAAATTAATTTGTAGAAGAACTACTATTGGTAAATATTTAATTATGGTTGTTATTAAAATTGTGGTTTAATATGATCTTTAAAATTATCTCAAAAGTCTTCACTTTAAAATTGGTTTTATTATGAAAAAAGTTAAAAAACCACAAAAAAATTTGAAAACTCTGCCAAAACCTCATTTTGTACTTCGAAATCCTTTCTTTTGATTTAATAATCTGAGAGATCATGGTTGAAAACCCTTAAGTCCAAAGTTTCACTTAAATACAATCAATATTAAATGTTTGAGATCCTGTTAATGTTTGTTTTTTGCGTGCGCAAACATTTTTCTAGAGCTGTTTCCAGAACAGCTGTATGATTCTGACTCGTCTAGGTGTCTACTATCATCCCTGAAAGTTTGTTGCACCATTTCAGATTGTAAGGTACTAGTAAACTAATTTATTCATTTTAATTGTACTAGTAACTGAAAACTTTCTTAAAAGAGACTGGCATCACGAAGCACGTGCATAATAGAAAAAAAACTAACAAATGTAAATAGAACAGGCTAGAACTCAAAACATGGAGTTTGTAAATTTGTCTTGTAAATATACTTAACCTAAATAAACTAATATTTTAAAGTATAACGTGTGGTCGAATATGCTACATTATGGCGACGAAGGAAAACTGGAAGAAGTCTGAATAAGATGGTCAGAAAGAGAAATAGAAGCACACGAAAAACATCTGAAATGGCTACAGCTAATCAACAGCCTCAGGTAGATGATCCTCAGCCTCTACAACATAGAGTAAATCTGAGTAAGTTCAATTTTGAAGAGTTTTTACCTCAAAAGGACAATATCAGACTCTATTTGCGTAGATTTGAACTAGAACTTAAGGTTTTTGACATTGAAAACCCAGAACATAAACGTGATTTACTGTTAAGAAGTATTGGAAAGGAATTATATAGGCTAGTAAATGACCATTTTGATCCTGTTTCTCCTGATGATAAATCTTATGATGACATTAAAGAATTATTAGAACAACATTTCAAACCGAATTTTAATATTCAAGCTGAAAGAACAAGATTCACACAACGTTTTAGAGCAAGCGATGAAAGCATTACGGATTTTATATCTGCACTTAGAACACTAGCGGTGAATTGCAAGTTCGGAAACACTCTTGATGAACTTTTGAGAGATCAATTTGTAGTTGGCATTAACGACCCGCGTATACAGGAACACATATTTAGGGAGCATCCAGATGGAAATTCGACTTTACTAGATGTTGAGAAAACAGCTCTTAATTTTGAGTCAGCTGTATTAAACGCTGCAGTGATAGAATCGGTTTATAAATCAGAACAGTCCACTTCTAACTCCAGAGTGAACAAAATTGGAGGAAAACCGAATAAACAGAACACCACAAACACCACCTCAAAGGATTTTAAGAGGAGCAAATTTCAAATAAATAAGGGAACAATGTGCTTAAGATGTGGGAACAAGAAACACCAGAAGGGGGAGAGCTGTAGAGCTGAAACAGCTATTTGTAAAGCTTGCAATACAAAAGGGCATTTCGAGAAAGTTTGTGTAAAATCTGGGAGAGCAGAGTTTGTCCATCAGATTTTCAAAGGTAGAGAAAACAAGAGCATATACGAGGTGACGGTTGAAGTAAATGGAAAATCACTTGTTTTTCAATATGACACGGGATCTAGCATATCAATTATTCCTGAAAGTTTTTACAAAAAGATAGGGAAGCCTCGTTTAACAAAATCTAAAGTTCTTATTGCGTATCCTGACAAGCCAATCGAGACTTTAGGAGAGGTTAAAGCAACTGTTAAGATAGGGACACAAACAAAGGATTCCTGTTCATTAACAGTAGTACCCGGTGACAGTATTCCGATATTAGGACAAGATCTTATGAAAATTTTTAACATTGAACCCAAATTTTCGGTAAAAAGCATTAATGAAACACATGAACCATTAAAGGCAGAAATCATAAAGAACTATGCTGATGTATTCGACCAATCTAAATTGGGAACAGTCCAAAGCTTTGAAGTTAACATCAAACTTACAGAAGATGCCAAACCCGTTATTTGCAAAGCAAGACCGGTACCCTATGCATTAAAATCGGCAGCAGACGCTGAAATTGATCGCATGGTCAGCAACGGTACATTAGAACCAGTAGACGTCAACGAACAAATTATTGAATGGGCTTCTCCTGTAGTGTACGCAGCAAAGAAAAACGGGCAAATAAGGCTATGTGATGACTTTAAAAGTACCATAAACAAGTATATGATAAAAGATCAATATCCATATCCAACGTTAGATGACATTTTGTCCAAGTTGAACGGCTGTAAAATCTTCAGCGTAATTGACTTAAAAGATGCATTTTTGCAAGTTAAAGTTAGTGAACAGTCTCGAAAATTCTTAGTGATAGCCACACACCGAGGTTATTATCGCTTTTGCCGGATGCCATTTGGAATTTCTGCTGCGCCTATCATTTTCCAAAGACTGATGGATCAGTTTTTGACTGGAGTCGAAGGTGTTGCCTGGTTTCAAGATGACATTGCGGTAGGAGGAAAAGATCTTAAAGAACACTCAGAACGATTAAGAAAAGTTTTCGAGATATTCAGAAAAGTTGGTTTGAAAACACAGATGAATAAGCTGCAACTTTTCAAGAACGAAATCAAATTTTTAGGACATATCATAAGCGAGCATGGCACAGAACCTGATTATGAGCGTATTAAAGCTTTAAAAGAACAACCTTCTCCAACGAACATATCCGAATTGAGATCATTTCTTGGATCAGTAAATTTTTACTGTCGCTTTGTGAAGAATTTACAATCACTATGTTCACCATTGCATGATCTCCTAACAAAGAACACTCCTTGGAAATGGACTATGCACCATCAGAACATTTTTGAACAAATACGAGAACACATATCCTCACCTGCTGTACTGGTACATTTTGATCCCAAGTTGCCTATAGTATTAGCTTGTGATTCTTCAATTAGAGGACTTGGTGCGGTAATTCAACACCGTATTAATGGAGAACTGAAGTTGATAGCTGCTGCTTCAAGAACATTAACAAAAGCTGAACGCAACTATTCAAGTATAGATCGAGAGGCTCTTGCAATCATGTTTGGTTTGCAGAAGTTTTATAAATACTTGATCGGCATACATTTCACAATACAAAGTGATCACAAACCTCTGGAACGCATTTTAAACCAGAACAGTGAAATTCCAAAGTTAGCTGCTTCAAGACTTACAAGATGGGCAGTTACCTTGAGTGCTTTTGACTACGAGATAGAACACCAACCTGGAAAACAAATGGTTGTACCTGACGCTCTTTCACTCTTACCTTTACCACAGAACGAAGTGAGCGAGTTTTCAGATACGTCATTTGTATACCGTATCATAAATCACACTCTCAATGAGTTGATTTTGACAAGGCAAACGCTGAGAAGACTCACTGAAAAAGACCCAATTTTGTCGAAAGTAATTCTATACTTAGATAAAGGTTGGCCGATGAAGAAAGATCTTCAAGAACAGTTTTTCCCATACTTTGAGAAAAGAGAAGAACTCTCATACGAACAAGGAATTTTAATGTGGAACAATCGACTGGTCATTCCAGAAAAGCTAAAACAGGCAGTCATGGAAAAGTTACACGAATCTCATACTGGAATAGTAGCTATGAAATCAGTAGCAAGAGTTTCAGTATGGTGGCCTTCGATTGACTTAGAGATAGAAAGAACAGTAAAGTCTTGCCTAGACTGTAACGAACATCAACCTAATATTCCAGACTCTCCATTGCTTTTATGGAACAACACGGGAAAACCTTGGGACAGAATTCACCTAGATTTCGCCCAGTTGCATGGTGAAAATTGGCTCTTCATCATAGACTCTCATTCCCGTTGGTTAGAAATTTTCAATCTAAAGAACACAACATCTAATGAAGTGATAAGATGCCTAAGAGAGTTATTTTGCTCTTATGGGATATGTAGGATCATTGTATCTGACAATGGAACACCATACACTTCATCTGAGTTTCGTGACTTTTGTGCAAGTCAAGGTGTGAAACACATCAAAACAACACCATATCATTCGAGAAGTAATGGCTTAGCTGAAAGGGTCATTCGTACATTCAAGACTCGTTTCAAGAAAGCATGCAATCGGTTCAACGATAGACGACACCAGTTACAAGTTTTTCTATTCAACTATCGCACTACAGTACATCGAGCAACAGGTTCCACTCCTGCAAAATTGTTTTTAAAAAGAGAACTTTGTACTCTATTTGATCGCCTAAAACCAGACCACATTAATGATACTGAAAGCTTGAAGTCTAAAATGTATCACGACAGAACATCGCAAGCCAGAGAATTTAACGAAAGGGACAAAGTTTGGATTAAAAGAAAAACAGATCAATCGTGGAAACCAACAAAAATTATTGAAAGAACTGGTCCTTTATCGTACAGAACTGAAGGAAACATTAGAGCTCATGCAGATCACTTGAGAAGAAGATTCCCTGAAGAAACTCGAGAACAACCAGACGAGCCAGCTGATGGAAGCAACGAGTTTACGCCGAGACGATCTGGCCGCATCACCAGAAAGCCAGATCGGTATGGACTGTCTTTTCAAAGGGGGGAATTAATGTAAGGTACTAGTAAACTAATTTATTCATTTTAATTGTACTAGTAACTGAAAACTTTCTTAAAAGAGACTGGCATCACGAAGCACGTGCATAATAGAAAAAAAACTAACAAATGTAAATAGAACAGGCTAGAACTCAAAACATGGAGTTTGTAAATTTGTCTTGTAAATATACTTAACCTAAATAAACTAATATTTTAAAGTATAACGTGTGGTCGAATATGCTACACAGATACACCCTGTATATTACTCTAAATATATGTTCAATACCATGTCTAGAGTTTTCTGTATTTCAAATTCTGAAACTCTTTTTTTTAATAACTGCTTTAAGGTTAAAGAGTAAGTAAAGCAAATAAAAAAGCCAAATTTCCAAAAAATTTCTAATTTAAGTTTTTAATTTCAGTAATTTCAAATTGCACCAACAAACCGGAAAAAATTCATGCAATTTTTAATTTATTCTAGTGGTTACAAATACTTTCTTCCGACAAAGTTGTTTTGACTTATTATTAATTTCATTCAAAGGAGAATAACATAAAATTTCCTATAAAAATAAATATGTGGGAGTTTAAAACTTTCCCAACATTCACGATTGTCATTGAGAAAATCTTATGCTAAATACCACTGATTAAATAATGTTAAGTCTTCCTAAGTTTATAAATAGTTTTATACCGGTATTTAATGAAACTTCCATGTATTGATATAAACATAACATAAAAACCCCAAGAATGACCAAAAACTCCATAATATAATTTCGGAGTCAAGGACTGAAGCTGTCAAATTAATTAGAAAACGCCATAAACTAAAAAGAAATTGGAATATTAGTTTCACTTGAACGAACATGGATCCCTAAAGATTTACAACCCTCGTAGTACTTTTCAAGGCTTTGCAATCTCTTTTACAGAATTTTTCTGGTGTGATATACAAAAGAAAGATTTACGAGCAGTATAAACTGAATGTTATAACAACGAATGAACCATTCAAGGATAACCCAGTTTATTCCGAGATTTAGAAATAAAAGTAGATACCTACTTTTAGAGATTGTAATAGAATATTTTTGGAAATTTAAAAATTAATAATGGTTTTTAAGTTGATAAATATTTTTGTATCATTTGAGTTTTTGAAGACAACCTATAAACTTAAAATTAAATCTTTTCAATGGTAATACTATTTTATTAATATCTAAGCACTGTTCTATTAAAGATTAGGATCTTAATTCTCATTTCAACTACTTTGCTTACTTTATGTTAATGTTTTACCGTGTAAATATATTTTTTGTCAAAACGTCCTCTAGGTCTAGGGGTTAACAAGAGCGGGGTATTAAAATTTAAAATTTCGAGGAGTAATGTTATCCAATTCATATAATAAAAATATTTTATCACATTAATTCAGAATAATAAATTTACTTTTAACTCACTTAATGCATATTCTTCACATAGAAGCATTTCATTGGAAGACTAAATTTTTTCTTCAGGGCCATGGGAGTCTATAAAAAGATCCAAATTTTATTATAAATAAACTGCAAGTTTGGATGAACTTGCAGTATTTTGTTTTAATGAAGTAATAGAAATAAAAATGATGCATAAAAAATTGTAATATTCCATATTGATTAGTTTATTTTTTATTTATTTATGCATGGTATTGAATTTAATCTTTGAAATTTTATGAAATTTTAATAATAGAAATCAACATCAACTAACTATACCTAAAAGAAAAAAATAGACTCAAAAACTTCAAAATAAATGTAACGTCCTTAAACACAAATGAAACTACCTAAATTAGGATTTTTTACTTTATCCGATAGTGAATAATTCCCAAGTTAAAAAGACCCTATTAACTTCTCTCTACGCCCCGTCTTCGTAAATTAATGTACCAGGAAATAGCCTCGTTTGACCCTTTCAACAAGAATTATCTCTGGAGCTTAAGAAATTGTAGCTATCGTAAAGAGTATTTGCGTGGTACTGCTACATTCAGTATGTGCAATAGTTGATCACCTGATCCTTGCACATAGTAAGATCGTGACATTTATTACGTGTAATGGAGAGAATAAATAAATTTATTGTGTATCCTCTTTCTACATGGTTTCCGTATTTCAACGATCTTATTTAAGAATTGCTTAGGGAAAACCAGGAATAAGAAATTTGTGAAGCTTTTCTTAGGGTATAAATTGTGGAGGTGTACTAACTATAATTCTTTAAGTAAAAAAACAACAGTAAGGAGTTCAGTTAGGAAATATATTCAAAAAGTTGAAATCTAATTATTAGGTTACGAAATCAAATATTTTAGAAGGATCCTCCAAAAAGAGAATTACTATTTAAGGGTATTTGAATTATAAATATATGCATTTTATGCACTTTCACTTTGAATTTTACTTCCTTACAAATGTTCAGTAAAATCTTTAATTTTAAGATTTGTAATGTAGTATGTTTCACGCGATGCCTACTACTTCAGCTATTATTCTAATTCATGAAGGAAGATTTTTCTGCAGCATTCATACTGCAAATAATATCTAGGAACTGAGCTACATGATTATGTAGTTTTGACAGTAAATATGTATTCAGTATAGAAAGAACTGAACGACAAAAGAAATCCCGATTTCAATAGAAGAGAAGAGGGGAAATATATTTAGATTATAATCGCCTCAAATACAGGGTGTCCCATAATAGTTGGGTCACACTTTTAGGGGGGATAGTAGACACCTAGACGAGTCAGAATCACATAGGGTTTGGGGGTCCCAGACCAAATCCCAGGGAGCTAAAAATGGAGCGGCACCCCAAAACAATTATTTAAAAATTCAATTTGTAGCAGAACTACGATTGGTAAAAACTTAATCATGGTCTCAAGTTTTTTGGTATAATAGGATCTTTAAAATTATGCTAAAAGTTTTCACTTAAAAATATTTTTACCGCGAAATCAAGTCAAAAAACCACAAACAAATGTGAAAAATCTGCCAAAACTTTATTTTGTATTTATAACTCCTTTCTTTTGATTTGATAATCTGAAAGATCATAGTTGAAAACCCTTAAGTCAAAAGTTTCACTTAAATGCTATCAATATTTAACTCCTGAGATCCTGTTAAAGTTTGTTTTTTGAGTGCGAAAACAGCTACAGAAAACGAACGTTCAGGGAGAATCTACGACTTGCGGATAGATAATCGCTAACTTTTTTTTTCTCCCAATTTGGCAAAACATGCCTAACTCCTACAGATCGCCAAGCAAGCTTAGGCTATCTGTTGTTGGCGAAAGTTGGCGCGGAATCTCGTATCGCAAATAATGGCGAGAAATTTAGCGAGCATCAATCCGTAATTCGTAGATTCTCCCTGAACGTATGTTTTCATGATCTGTTTTCGCACGAAAAAAAACAAACTTTAATTGGATCTCAAGCGTTTAATATTGATGGTATTTACGTGAAACTTAGGACTATAGGTTTTCAACTATGATCTTTCAGATTATCAAATCAAAAGAAATGATTTCCAAATACAAAATAAAGTTTTGGTAGATTTTTCCCATTTTTTGTGGTTTTGTGACTTTTTTTCACAGTAAAAAAATTTTAAAGTGAAAACTTTTAGCATAATTTTAAAGATCATATTAAACCACAAAATTTGAGACCATGATTACGTTTTTACCAATAGTAGTTATTCTAAAAATGGAATTTTCAATGATTTTTTTGGGGGTGTCGCTCCACTTTTAGCTCCCTGGGATTTGGTCTATGTCCCCCATACCCTATGTGATTCTGACTCGTCTAGGTGTGTATTATCACCCCTAGAAGTGTGACCCAACATTTATGGGACACCCTGTATAATTAAAATAAGTTTGGAAATCAAGAGCATCGAAAACTAATTTTGTACGTCAGATTTTTTTAAATACCTAATGCGTTTCGTTTTATTTTCAAAGTTAGTTTTCTCACTTTCCAAACATTTCGTTTTACGAACTTATTCTCACTTACTCATACTTTCCTTAAAGAACTCCTTTCCTCGTTTTTTTTTCTTTTTCCATGACTTTGAAACAATGCAATAACTTCTCTCACTTCCGTCATAATCTCATTTACTTTTGTTTCGGTAGCTTAAGAGGTTCTAAATTTTTTCCATTAGTGCCAAATTTTTTGGAAGCTGTAACTCTGCAATTTACAATTTACTTAATCCTTTATATTAATAGAAAGTAAGTTTTTAAAAAGATAGCAATCGTAAAAGAAATGGATAGCCCAAATGCATTTAAACATTTTTCAGTCATTGATATACATTATATCTTTCCCTCGCCTGTGTGTCAGAGAGGAATTTTTTTCAATTAGTTAGAACAGGGGTTTATCTGCAACTTATAAATACTCTAGGGCCACAATCTAAATCAAAAGGCAAGTGGTGGCCTGCTAAGTTCCTTTTTTTTTACCCTATACAACTTTTAATACTGAATATTACTTAAAGGAGGAGGTCTTCCTCAAGAAAATGTATAATATCCCTAAAAATAGTGTTTCACCTAATTTTTGTTTACTCCGTTTGTCCCTTCTTATGATAAAAGTTGACCAAACCTTCATAACCTCTCTCTACGCTCAGGTGGAATTTCAAACTTTTAATTTTTCGCTATAAAAAACGGCCGAAGCTATTCCATAATAGGGTGGATCGAAAAAAAAAATTTTGGGAAACCTCTCGGGGCTGGGTGGCAAAAGGTGTGTATTGGTAAAAGGTGTGAATCAATAAGACCTGTGCAAAATTTAGAGGGAATCAAACAACTTCTGGAGGTTGCGCATTGAGCTTAAAATTTAGAAACGGTAGGAGAGTACTCCTTTTGTCTAGAAACAAGTTAAGGATAGCAAACATTTTTTACCAATTAGTTCTTGCTTAAATTTTTCTTAAAAGATGTTCACACAGAAGGTAAAACCAGCTCGTAGCTTTTTTTTCTACTTTAGCCACTGTTATAGTTTAAAACCGTTAAAAAGTATTAGTTAGGGACGCAACTCATAATAGTAGTGAGAAAATAGCTCAAAATAGATATATATAAACGTGGATAATATTCAAACACAATATTTTTTCATCGGTTTTCAACTCTATCAAATGAACTTACAGGCAGGAAAAAATTTTATCATTATGTGATGAACTGAGGGTTGTTTTTTTACAAGATGGCGGCCAATAGTAATAAAAATCATAATATCGTTCAAATTTTGATTTAAAAGCAAAAATAGGAGTAATTTTTCGTAATGAAATTGATTTCCAGGTAGTATCAATTCCTTCTGTGGATATTTATCCAATATCCATATTTAACTAGACTTTAGAACAATAAAACCAGAAATTGTGTATTAGTGACAATGTAAGAAGTGTACTATATTTGTGTTATAAAGCTCAGTGTAAAGTCAATTTAAGTGTTTTTTATTTATTAGTTAAAGGTTTTATGGCACCAGGCCCACATCAAGACTTAAATGACACTTTTAATGTTTGCTTTTAATTATAGTGTTTGCCATCACTTTATTCACATCGTTGTATTCCTTTAAACATTCCGCTTTGAATTTTGATATTTTTCTCACTTTCTTTACGACCTATTGAAATCACTCAAGCATATAATAAATAGAGATCCTGTATACGAGAGATAGTCAAAAACTCAGTATAGCGCGCAGATCGGTAAATCGGTTTTCTGTTCGCCCCAGGCGGAGTTAGGTTTCCCTCCATAGGATTAGCATGGGACGCGAGACAAGCGGCATGATACAGTTTGGACAGAATTCGGACAGAATTGGATGCGCAGAGACGCTTTTAAGCGAGTTGTCGCCTCTCTCTCTCGTATACAGGCTCTCTAATAATAAAGTGTGTGGCTGTTTCCAGTTTGGATTAATAAAAGCACTAACAAAGTGCGATTGAATTTTCCAAAATAGATTTTATGTAGAAATGGAAAAGTTAGGTTTTTTTATTTTTTAAAGTTGATTGTACCACAGAGGCATAGACACATTTATAAGACAATAATCACCAATAAACCTATACAAATATGTCGTTAAAATAAGCAATGACTCACTAATACTTCTAAAAATCGGCGGAACTTTAATAAAAAAATATCACAATAGAAAAGTTATAATGTATATATTTAGAACAATAAGGAGCATTGCACCCAACTTACATGTTATTAGACCTTGAATAAAAGTATCGTGTTATTAAATAAAAGTAATTTATATATCCTTTAGGTTTTATACGAAACTAATTTTGGCATGAAATATGTATATATGTACCTTCGGACAAAAATCACGTTTAAATTTTTCTAAGACAGATAAAATTCCATTTCGACCATTGAAAGTGCCCAACCTATAATCCGTAGGATATTTTTTACTTGCTTAAATCCTTAAGAGTTGGATTTATAATCCTTTTTATAACTTGGTGAAATTTGTGTCCATAGGCACAACAACCTGTTCTTCCTTTGAACAGACCCAGTTGTACCTGTGGACACACATAAAAAGGAAAGTTTTGGTTGAAAAAAGCTAAAAAGAACATTTATTATTGATGCACTACTTTTCCAATTTCAAGATTGAAATAAATTAGGCAGCTATTTTTAAGGTAGAGTACTTTTAGAGCATAAATGATCATTTAAACTTGTATCATAAACTTGATTGATACAAGTCTCAACTTTTAATCAAAAATTACAGGGAATATTCAATTACAGGGAATTATGTCTTCATTGACCTTAACCCTTTTAACTAATCTGTACCATCCATTTTTCCAGAGCTCGGCAATTATACTACCCGACATAACCATAAATGTGAAAAATTACTATTATCGCCGAGAAATAGCCATTTAGAAGTAATTAAACATGCATTAAGATGTAATCCTCAACAACAAAACCCTATTTAAAAACGCGTTATTTAATAACGTGTCCGTTGGTACAACACTTAGGTATCAGTGGGAACAGCATAAAGTGTTTTGGCATTCAAAATTATATTAAAAACAAATGAATTGAGATATGAACTTAAAATATCATAACTTATAGTCAAAATCTCGTATATCCCAGTGAAATATATCATCATTAGAGGGGAAGAAAGATATTAATGTAATACATTAAAAACAACTTTTGAGCATCTAAATAACCGTAAATTTACTATAGAGGAGAGGAGGGTATTATTGAATAGTCGGGTAATATGGAATACCGAGGTTTCAGCCATCTCTCGGGCTGTCATCACACGGGAATACCATGTAAGACTTAAGGAAGACTTCCATGATGCAGTGCACAAATAGTTAACTTCTGGTTGTTGTCGTTACAATTCCTGCAAAACAAAATGTGTTTTGGGATTTCCAAAAGTTTTGGCCGGTAAATGTTCAAAGATTTTAACCTACCAGTAATAAGGGACTTTAACTTTGTTGTTAAGCATAATGTGCACTAAAAGAATAATAGTTTCTTATGCTGTAGTCGTTTTTTAGCTATCAATGTTTTATCCGCCAATAAAATGGTTCATAATCCAAGATGGTGTGTCGGGTATTTTGGAATACTAGGTCCATTCTGATGTATAATCTGAAATTTACTTCATGCCATCAGCTAAAGGACCGGAAAACAAAGAGGCTGAATCATCTTAAACAAAGATATTTTGTAACGGATTTAATGCATTAGCTGTGCTCTCTGGGCTTCTAGACTCAAAAATAGAATAAATTGGCACAAAAACATAAATACTTGAACATATTTTTTTAAATATTGTTTTCAGAGTTAAAAGTAACTATGTTCTCTGAAGTCTAATCAGTTTTTCAGTAGTTATAAACAAGTATTCCATATTACCCGACTGTTCCATATTACCCTCCATTTGTAACTTTTTCTTAAAGTACATTTTTTGATTTAAAAAAAAATTAATGCTGATTTATTTGACCATTGGCCCTTTATTATCATTAGTTACATATAGTATGTACTTAAAATAACTTAACTTTATATAAAAAAATCTTAAATATAATTCACTTTAAACTTTTTAACTTTAACTTTAATTAAGTTATTATGTTATTAACATCTTAACTTTATATGTTCTCTAAAGTCTAATTAGTTTTCAATAGCTGTAAATCCAACTGTTCCATATTACTCTCCATTTGTAACTTTTTCTTAAAGTAAATTTTATGATTAAAAAAATAAATGCTGATTTATTTGACCATTGGCTCTTCATTTTCATTAGTTATAGTATGTACTTAAAATGATTCGGCGGATTTTTATTAAAACCAATAGAGTTATTCTTAAATATATAAAGGGTGTTCCATAATACCCTCTTTTCCTCTACATATTTACTAAAAACTTAATTTCAAAGAGGTGATTTTTACGTTATAGCAATTGATAAGCAGGGGTTTACATTCAATATCGACCACAAATTCAAATTTCTGTTTATTTCCGAATTTTAAATCGCGTTTGCCGAAGGTACAACTGTCCTTAGGTACAACTTTCCCCTACTGTTTTTGAATACCATGTCCTCTTGTTTATTGAAACCTAACTGAATTATGTAATATTACTTAATGTAAATGTAATGCTTTAAAAGTAATTCTTAATTAATATAATCAAGCATACACATACTATGTTGTTGTGTTTTAGCTATACAATTAAATAAAAGGTTTGGACATTGTTAACATTTATGCATATAAACCATAAACACCGGGGGACATAAATTTATAAAGATCATGATCCCCGGAACGGAGCCTTAAGTGAAATTAGCCAAAATAGCTTTTATTACATTTCTTAAAATTAAACGCTACTTTTAAAGAACTAACGTTGAAAGTAATTTATAATATTCACCAAAATAGGCAAATATATACTACCCAAAGTAAATAAAAACTTTCAGTGATAGTAAAAAAAATCGTGAAGAAATCTCTTTTTTACTTCCCTTCTAATATTCTTTGAAATTGAACTTTAAAATTTTAAAGACACTTGAAACTGCAAAAGCTTTTCAAGCTTATATTGTTTTACCAAGTCTAATACATTTCAAACGGGACCATACTTAATGAATCTTTCATATTTTACTAAATATAAAACAATATGAAGTCCGTTGTTTTTGTTACATAAAAAATACTCAAATAAAAATTTTTCCAAAATCTGATACAGAAATATCTGCAATTAATAGTTAATTCACTTAAGTAAAAATGAAATACTCTCTCCCTATTGAAACCAGACGTATATTTTTATACCAGAATATCCACTGAAACAACTTTTTTTAAGATTCATTTTAAGTAAATTATTGGGTGTGACAATACACATTGTCCAACCAACTGTGACAATCATTCCATACGTACTTAAGTGTCACATTATGTCACCTTCGAAACAACTCCATTTCAATCAAAACGTCATTTATACACTCACTAAAAAAAAAGAGAAAAATACCGATGAACAAACGTCTGAAATAAAAATGAAAAGCGGGCAATTTTAAACATTGTATATTTTCCCAAGCAATCAAATAACAGTAGCAGATTTACACAACAAAGGTGAAATCCACCGATGTGGAACAACTCAAAAACACAAGTCCAAAATTAAAACCCCTCCTATAGACCAAATAGCCACAGGACATAATTTCGTACTTTTCCATTGAATCGAGGTTTTTTTACAACTTCCATTGTCCCACCCACAATCTCAATGAATTAAAACCCCACACTGCACATGCGCAACAGAGTATAAATCGATAATGCGCAAATCTCTACCGGCTTCAGCCGGTCTTGGTCATTCCACAAATTTTCGCAACGAAAATCAACCGAAGCATGGGTATCATTATAGAACCCTACTAATCATCTTTAGAAAACGTCAGAAAAAATAACAGCCCAAAACGGAAATCCCCACCCCCTTTTCTGAGAACGCCGCCTGTCGGTGGACACTCCAAACAGTGGAATTGTCGAATTTCTTTTTAATAAACGTTTGCAAAACCACGTGCCGGTGAGGGAGAAACGTGAGTTGGGAGGAAACTGGTTTTTTGCTCCTTCCGTGACTTCGAAGATCGAAAAGCCTTTGTTATCATAAAAAGGAATCGCTCTCGAAAGATGTTGATATTCACAGGGATGGTTGATCAGTGTTTGTTTGCTCTTTCCCACTGAAGCGGTGCTCGGACTTTTCTCCCTTTATCTCTTTCTCTTCTCTCGCATCTTTAAGAGCTATTACCTACAAATAGGTGAGTACCGTTTAGATCTCATTACTTTTCTATATTTTTAAAGAGTTATTACTATTACCTCTTCATATAAGTTTTACTTATACAAATTTTCATTATAACTTTTTCTATCACTTTTGTTTAAAGATATCAGGTTTGAGTTTTTACCTTTTATGTCTACAATCTTTCTCAGGCTTTTATCTTTTATATATTTACGGTTTTTTACTAAATTCTTTGATAATTCCTTATTTTTTATTTTACACTAATTTTTTTTTAAACCAATAGTCTTTAAGGTAGTATTTTTTAATTACAACAAAAACAGTATGTTCCACTCTTGTTTACACGAAAATATTATGAAATAGTATTATTTTTCTTCTAATATTTATGTTTTTTATGTCTGCTGATAAATTTCAATTTAAACTGTTGAGTAGTAACAAATATTATTCCTACATTCCTTAATTTTATAAATAATTAATCTAAAATTGTTTTATTACTCACTTTAAAACAAAATATGTATTTTCATCTTCGCAAAAGTATGAATTTATATTAAGTAAGAATCAAGCAATTTTGCGATGCTGTGTCATATGTTGCTCTCAAAATTATCTTTAAAATAAAATTTATCAACCTTTTTCATGTCAACCTTTTTTATTTCAAGTGTTTATAGATATCTTATATTCAAAATTTCTTTCAAATATTTTTCTTTTGAAAATTGTCATAAGAATGACAGCAACATCAACATTTGGGATGACATAGTATAACAAAAATCTATATGTTTTCCACAATTTAAAATCTCGTAACTTTTAGTAATAATACCTAATATTAAACAATTAATATCATTGATTAATATTCTCAGTAGGTATTATGACAGCATTTATAGTTTAATAGTAACAGTAATATCAAAGTTATGAGTTGCGAGAGATGAATAAAATCAAACAATTTCCATACATTCAGATCTCATAATTCTTAGTCACTAAATTCTGTCCATGTCGGAAGATGAAATAAATAATGGTTAAACATATTTGAAATTAAATAGAGCATCCTATTGACACGTTTAACGAAATAAAACTCACACCTCAAAACTCTAATCCCTAAACATGAGGCAACTTATAACTGTCAACTATCACGCTATGGTGAAAACTTATTCCACTCGTAAGATGTTTTTGAAAGCGAATTTTTTCTTCTTTACCATGCCCAGGAGAAAATTTCACGTTCTACAAGTTATGATAGCAATAATTAGAAAGTTAGTTTAAATTAAACATTACACCATAATCACAATACAGAAATGTAATGCACTTTTATATTATCAAAGTTAGCATAATATTATTTCAATTGGTTGTGAAAACTTTAAATTTCATGTATATCCCATGGAACTCGTAAAATAACTTTTTATCTTGTTTATAAAGGGATATATTTGGAATGAAAGGTAAACAGAGTGTTTTCCTTTCACATTTGAATTAGAACAAACATTTAATTACTTATAACTTACACTATTTGTATATTTTACTAATTATTATTTCGTATTTAAACTCCTTTGTCTGAATAAATAATAATGGAAAAGCTTTTTTCATTATCTTTACAATGAAAATATCAGTGTAACTGGTAGCGCCTTTATTAAAATTAATCATACACTAGTATATGAAAATTATACTTTTAAATGGGTATTCTTAATGCGAGCCTATCATTAAAAGATCATAATGATACGAGACACTAAAATATCCAAATGAAATAATAATTTGCCTAAAAACAAATTTTAAAACTGAATAATTAATTAATAATTTCCTGACATAGTATATTTCGAAGTTAATATCTTACAATAAATAAAATTAGGTAACATAGATAATTAAAAAATTGAATGGATATATTTCTCCTACTTGGAACACAAAAGGATCCAGAATGGAAAAGATAAAACATCAATATTCTACTTTCTCATTCACGAGTTTAATGTATTGGATACAAGCAATTAGAAAAATTATAGTAATTATCTTTTCATCGTGTGAAGTAATTATAAGCGTTGCTGTAACAATGTAACACTTCATCTGGGTCTTTATCTGCAATTAAAATTGCAATTATTACTATCACTAACTTTTTTATTGATATAATGCCGACGAAATATATGTAAATATTACAGTTTATAGTGAGATTTGTAGATTATTAAAAAAACGTTATTTAGGTGAAAGAAAGAAATTATCTCCAATAAATAACACATTATTACTATTTTCCAAACACTAATGTAAATGCTTTTGATACTCTACCTATATATTTAGTCGAATCTACGTTTGTGGTGTAGTTAGTTTTTGTAATGGATTGATTTTTTTATATTGATAAGTTTAAATGTATTTAATTTTTGTGATTTAAATCGGATAAACTACATAATAACATACTAAAAATCTAGAAAAAATTAATCAATAACAAAAATTAATATAAACAATAATAGCATAAATAATCAATATCTTTAATGCACTACAAGCATTATTCATTTAAAATTGGAAGGAGTAAAGTATTAGCTATCTCATAGTAAATTTTTGGAAAGTTAACTTTTAAGTTAAAGCTTTTTATCTAAATTCAGTTTTTATTTATTACATTAAAAACCTGGTTTATTAATTAACCATCGAAAGTTTATTTTTTTATTTAAAAATTAGGACTGGTTTTCCATCTAGAATTCTGCGAAAACCTTTTTACCAGCTGTTTATCAATCAACCATCCGATGCCGCTTACGTTTCTTTGAAATGATACTAAATCTACTACATCTGCTTTTTTGTGTTATAAACGTTATTCAGTTCCACTCAGGCAGTGCAAAAAAGTTTGAGTCGGCAGAATTAAGGTGTATTTAAAAGTTAAAGTTGGAGTACAGAATTTGCTAATTAAACACAATGTCACCAATTTCATTACATGCGTAAGATAAAGTAATGAAAAGAAAATAACCATCAATTTTTTTGTTTCATCTATCGCAGTATAAAAGTAAAATTTAATATTTTAACATCCACATACATTTTAAAAAACAAAAAATTTGTTTATTTTTAATTTGATTTCAAAAATTTTAGTACCTATTGTATGTAATATGTAGTTTTTAGTACACTTTTAAAATTTTTGTCTATTCATTGCCATTAGTTTATGCATATGTATGTTACGGGCAATGTGATAAATCGGGCATTATTAATTATGCCTGAAGTGGAGGAGGGCAATGTGATAAATTCAATAGCATTTATCAATGAAATTTATCACTTTGCTCGCCTCCACTCTGGGCATTATTAATAATGCCCAATTAATCACTTTGCCCGTAACATGTATATGCTATTATTATCTCATACACCTTAAAATATCTTTATTTTAAATTATTCAACTAATATAAACATAATAGGTACTGTAAATAATTCTTAAAACTGATATTTCAATGAAACTATAATTAAAATGTTCTAAACTAATTAGTTGGTTTATGTTGTGATTATAACTTATAAAAATACATATTCCCTATTATATTTATGGTACTACTTTTTGGTAAATAACGTTTTAAAAAATGTTCTTTACATAAAACAATTAGAACTTAAGTTATTTATGTTTTTAATTAGCTTATTACTAGGGCTCGACCGATGGCACTTTTTTGGCAGATGGGCCGATGCCGATTGTTCGAAAATTTCCATCGGCAAGCCGATGGCCGATGGGTCTTTACGAGGCCGATTGCCGATGCCGATGGCCGATGCTAAAGGCCGATGGTAAAAATTGAATTAAACTAATTTAGTCCAGTAAATCTAACGAAAAAAAAGGAAAAAGGGGTAAAACCAGTAAAAATTTCAACATTTAGTTTTTAACCGTTTTCACTTGAGAATGATGTTTATAGACTATTTTTCACTGCTGCTGATACGAATATTCTATTTAAATTTTTTAACATTGAAATATCAATTCAAATTTATTTCAAAAATTTGATAACCATCGGCCAAACATCGGCATTTAGATGTTTTTTTAGGCCGATGGGCCGATTTTTTCAAATTTTAGCATCGGCCGCCGATGTCAATGCCGATGGCTATTTTTTCAAACAATCGGCGCCGATACATCGGCCAAGCCGATGCATCGGTCGAGCCCTACTTATTACTAAAATTGTTGATTACATAGAACATTTATAAAGTTTAATTTGCAATTCCAGTAAAATTAGTTTACTTTTTTGCACATTATTTTCTTTCAATAAGTTAATTAACTTCGAATTCATCGGAAGAGCACTACGAATTTCTTGACTTTGATTCAATGGTCGAGATTATAGTTTTCAAAATTTATGCAGTACTATGCATAAAAAATAAAAACTTCAAGAGAAATCATTTGGGATATTTTTCTTTAACATCTTTGAACTTCGACTGGCAGTAACCTTTTCCAACCACTTTACTTCATCTTTATAACCTTCACTGAATATTTATAGTGATATTAATAAGAATCTTAAATTTAAAAAAATATTTTTACTAAAATGAAAATGACCTTCCTACTATTATTTCACTATTTAGCAGAACTATTTATAAGAGAAATTATTTGGTACTTTCCGGAATAAAAAGTAGAAATTGTAGACACTTTAATGTAAAAATTCATCATTAGTAGTTTTTCCTAATTATAACAATTGATAAATTATTTACTTCTTTTCTATAACTATAATGAAGTTTTAATTTAAATATGGAAGAGAAACAGAAATTATATAAAGATAGTTCAGACATGATCAAATATCTATGTGGTATTTCCCCATTACAAAAACTAGCACAAATTCAATTATTTGTTTTTTAAATATGTTTTTTACCTTAAGAATTTGTTTTTTAAGCTTTCAATTTCAAAATCTTCATAATACTAATACAAAGCAAATTACGTATAAAAATGAATTAATAAATGATTAACAAGATAATGTGTAACAAGATAACTTTTTAACAAGATAAATGTTTTTAAATCAAGTTCATTTTTTGTTAGACTATTCACAATTAATTTTTGTTTCATTGCATGCCTTTTTTTATGGAATATGACTTAAGTAAAATGTTAACTGATGATGAAATTTTGAGTTTATTATATCTCTTTTAATAACTTCTTTCAATCAAAACATGCTGAAAACCATTGCACCTGAAGTAGAAATGTTAATTTTAATAGAATAATTTAATATTCTTTGGATTGAAATATCCAAAGATAATTATTAAAAATAATAACACATAATTTCAATAGTATAACAATCTTTTTTCTTCATTTTATATAATTTGAACTAAAACATAAGAAAAATTTAATACAAAAAATGCATACATTAAATATGTTCGTAAGTATAAACTTATTTTCTTACTAGGGCAAATAAAATGTAATTAAATTATAACTGAGATAAATATTTTGTCAACATCAGTTGAAATATTTAAATTGAATGAAAAACAAACCTTCACCTAACCTTATGAAGCTATTCATATTTCTGTCGTACATTTAAGCACGAGTGGAGACTTCCTTAAAATCAATTATTAGATTTTATCTTGTTTCATTCAGTTATATGTAAATTAACAAGGCCAAAAACACTCTTGCGTGTTACTAATACCTATTTTTTTGTATTTTTCCGAGAATGAAAAAAAATATCCTATTGTTTTAAATATAATACTTAAAACCAAAAGATGCAATTTCTTCCTATTCAGATTATTATCAAATACCTATACCCCTTTGAACAAATCATCATTCATGAAGATGAATTAGGAACGGATTTTATTGTTGACAAAAACGGAATTCCTTTCAGGAGATTTATTTGTAAGATAGAAAGCTGAAAGATGATATGAACAATATGATCGATGCTAAAATTGTGCAGAATCGATTAATTTGTGCAATCAAATATACAACTTTTTATCATAAAAACTAAGAATGCTACTTATATTTAAACAAACAATGCCGTTTTTAAAAGGGAACCACAAAGTTATAGATAACACGATTTAAACGTCTTTTAGGACGAACCAATTCTCAGTTTCAAAAACATATCACTTACTGAATAATTAACAATTACTCAAGTAGATTGGTTAAAAAGTGTTATAAAGCATAATCAAAAAAGTTTTTACTCTATTTTTTAAGACCCTTTTTACAAGCAGAATCACAATTAGAAATATTTTGTTTAAGTCTTTAGAAGAACCAGAACTGCTTTTCTTGGCATTGCTCTAATTCCTCATTTTTGCTCATTTTTCAATTCGTTATTTAGGTTCTGAAACAGGAAATGTATTCAGGGTTCCTCGACTGGTCTTTCGGTTCCGGTAAACAGGTTACTGACGATGCGAATGAAGATTTTCACTAAATTAATTGCTGAAGATGTTTTTTATGAAACTAATTTTCTTCATAGGAAAGCTGATAATCACAAAGTTTTAATTAATCTGCTTTTTTACGAATCCACTCCAAACATTAACTACTATATATTTCCCTTAACTATTCAAACGGAAATTGTTGAGTTATAATACCCCATTGTGATTTTGTTTTTAAGTTATTCTCTCTTCCAAGAAAGAGATTAAAATCCATTTAGAGATTCGTATTATTACTCAACTACAGTACTGCAAAATAATGGTTAAAAGTGAGGTGGTCTTTTAGGAGACTTTTTTTTTTAAAAGAACCGATTCTCGGTCAGTCATTTTTAAATCAATCTCTCTTTTCTGTTTATAAATGTTCAAAAAAGAAATATGATACTTTTACGATGCTACGATGAAACTTAATTATTTTGTAATTTTTAATTGTTAAGTACATCTTTGTGTTTTTTTGTTATCTTTATGAAAAAAGGTCTAGAAAAAGATGGGGGGAAGACACAACTTAATATTAATATAAAAATTGCTCGGAATAATTTTCTTAATCTTTTCGAACTTTTTAATCTAAAGTATCCTTTTGAAAACTTGAAAAGGAAACTAACTTGAAAAATTGAAGCTATCTGTTCTTGTGCTATCTTCCCACATAGCACAAGAACATTGATCAGTGTCTAACAGTATTAGCCTGGTCAAAATCAATAATAGTCAGGCTTTTAGTGAGATTTTAAATAAAAAAACAATAAAACTGTCTGTCTAAATAACCATTTAAATAAAAATCAATTTTGCATCATATTTATAACCAATGTAGAGGAGAAATCGATATTGGTCTCTAAAAATCGACCTGAACAATGTGATCTATATTGGCTGATATTTCAAAGGGAGTCGTTTTAATGAATCCAATACTGACGGATCAAAATTGGCCGGTGTGTTTGTGATCCTTCCATTTTTTTCCCAAATTCATTTTTCCTGTGACAAAGTCTCTTCAAACGTTCATCGGAACAAAACACGGAAGGAGCGAGATCATTTCGGACCCTGCGGACATTTATTCTCAAATTCGAGTCCAGCGATTCGCTCCCTGTCCGAGTCACTTCCGAACCCAGTGGGTGTCGCTTTTCTCTCTTCCTTTCCGCCTTCCAGCACGCCAGTGTGGGCATCCAGATCGCTCTTGACACGCTTTCTCTGTCACAAAACGTGTGGTTAAATCTTCATTATTATTATTTCGAAAAAAAAGGTCAGAGATGGTTGGTTGTTCAGGGAAAGTAAGATTTTTCGGTTCGTGGAGGAACGGTTTTTTTTTTGCGAAGTAGTAAGTCTGAAGAGGGTTTGAAATGGAACAAAATGCCTTTACTTATATGAAGGGGAGAGGATGGTAAGAGATCATTTAAATTTTTGTAGCGAGAGAGAATCATATAATTCATTTTACTCTCTACCGCATAAAAGTTATGTGGTTACGTCGGATAAAAGTACGCATTCAATTTTTCATTTTCTTTTTGATTTTTAACATATTTTTAGCTAAGCCAACACCGTCCTTTTTTAGGGTTGATTTGTGAGTTAATAAACTTATGTTCAGCAAATTTTTGAGGCTCTAGCTTTTAAATTCTGGATTATATATGATATACGCGGGCATTTTATTAATAATGCCCGGATTTATCACATTGCCCGTAACAACATGCACTGTAAAAAAATCATTCTTCAATAAACGGAAATTTCCGGGCAGCACAGCTGCCGTATTATTTTCATCATTTGAGAAGGTATCCGTATTTTCTTTTTCCGTCATTTGAGGGAATGTCCGTTTTGTATTTTTCTGTCGAAGGAGGGAAACCTTCGGTTATTTTAGAGAACGTCCGTTTCATATCTTTTCGTCATTGGAGTGGAACTTTCCGTTACAAATTAATCACAGCTATTAAAACATATTTTTGCGATCTAATGTACTAATATTATTGTGATTCAGTATATTCCTGATTATAATTTTGAAAAAAAAATGACAAACAATCCGTAAAATCCAAATAGACGATTCTTTCAAATAATTTACACTACCGATCACAGTAATACAAGTCTAATCAAAAGTTACAAGTTACCACAACTATTTAGATCACATTTTGCGATCTAATAAGACTAGTTAGGTATGCAATATTTTAAGACTTCAGCTACGTGGTGAAGAAAGCGATCGTACGATGTTTAAATATCTGTTTAAGGGTCGGATGCAATTCCGTTTCGTTACGTTCTAAGGAACCGTATTTCACCGTCATCCACCGTACAACGGTAACGTCAGGTCAGGAGAAGGCGTCGGCCGTTTCATCCGCTGCCGTTTTCCTCTGATTGGTTGAAATGCCCGATGACGTAGCTCCATTTATTTATTCTAACCAATCAGCGGTAAGCTGGGCAAATGACTAAAGAAAACGATAGTTGAGTTGTTTGGAAGTAGGATTCGACCAGCTTCAACCGTCAACCAAATCGTCGTAAAACGGAGTTGCATATGGCCCTAAAAATAGTATAACAGAGTATTTCTATTTTAAAGCATGGTAACGTTTACTACCAATAATACAAAAAATAAAAACAATATATTTAACTTACTTACCCATAATAAATTTGCTGAAGGTTCGTTTCGCCTGAAGACGCTTGCACAAACTTCCATTTCTTATTTACAACTATATTTGAGTCTCACCAAAACTAGTGGAGAAATAGTACAATACGCATGCGGGAGGAGAGGAAAATTAAAAAACGGAAACTTCACGATGAAAATTCCGTTTTGTAGTTTACGGAATTAATCCATGAAAAATTCACGGAAAATAATACGTTAAAAGACGTTCTTTTTTTACAGTGTGTATACAAAATACACTCATTGCCATAAAAAATAGCGCACCAAGGAGAAAAAGGGATATCAAAGCCAAATTTATTTCCCTGGTTACCCATAATATGAAGGTCAGTTGATAAAAAATTCAGCCTTCCTGGATGTTAGGGGGCCGAGAAAATCAGTAAAAAGTGTTAACTCCATAGGTGTCCATAACCTCCGCCACAGACAATGATATTGGGGGAGAGGGGATCTAAATAGGTTTTTGGGGATAGAAAGACCTTGTTGTATCCCCACGTTGTCAAATTTCATCTGGTGCACCAGTGGACTTTGCATACCGGACCTTGCATGCTTTTCCTCAACACCGGACTTGTTTTGTGAGCATTGGTTTTAGAGAACGGGAAGACTGAGGTAAAAATGCAACATAGGGGGTAAGAAGAAAGCTTGGACATTGCGTACAACATGAGTTTGTGTATTTTTCTCTTGAAACTTGTCCGAAGGCCAGGCCTGAAGGTAAGGACGGACAACCAGCTGCAAAACCTCAGCCGTTCAGCTCTGGTTGGTCAATGTACCGGTAAATCATACTGAAGATATGCAGCAATGGAATGGATGTCGTTTGCAGTATTGTGGATTGTGCGTTTGGTCAGCATAGCTTCGTACATCTTTGTCTATAAACATGGAACTGACCATGGGCCTTTCTGTTTCCAATAGTGCACCAAATAATGAAATGATCAACTCAATTTCACGAAATTGTGTTTATGAGAGAATCCCACTTCGTTCTGCAGCACCACGATGGTTGGGTATGAGACTGGTTCGATGAGATGGTTGGTTCGAAGACTACATGGAGAGAGCGCTCTCAGCTGTGGATTTTCTAATCATCACACAGAGTGGTAACTCAAGGTAACGGAGTGGTGGTGCATTGGATTCCATTTCTGAAACTCCAGAGTATGATTTACCTGTACATTTACCAACCAGATGTGCCCAATTGAGATTTTGTAGCTGTTGTCCGTCCTTACCTTCAGGCTTGGCCAGCGGACAAGTTTAAAGAGAAAAATACACAAACCCATGCTGCATGCAATTTCCAAGCTTTTTTCTTACCCCCCTATGTTGCATTTTACCCCAGCCTTCCCGTTCTCCAGAACCAATGCTCACAAAACAAGTCCGGTCTTGAAAAAAGCATGCAACGTCCGGTATGCAACGTCCGCTGGTGCACCAGATGAAATTTGACTACGAGGAGAGGTAGCATGGTCCTCCAATCCCCAAAAGCCCATTTAGAGTCCCTCTCACCCAATATCATGGCCTGTGGGGGCGGTTAAGGACACCTATGGAGTCAACACTTTTTACTGATTTGCTCGGCCCCCTAACATCGAGTAAGGCTGAATTTTTTATCAACTGACCTTCATACTATGGGTAATCAGGGAAATAAATTTGGCTTTGATATCCCTTTTTCTTCTTGGTGCGCTATTTTTTATGGCAATGAGTGTAAGTATAATATTGATGACTGTCGATTTGGAAGTTGTATTTCTAGCACCCCAAAGTAAAATATGTTCTTTATTGTATATTAGTTCAAAATATTCCCGAAATCTTCCTTGGAGTTCCACCCCAGAGATATTATGAATTTTTCCACTGTCCCTAAATCCGTTTATTCATAATTCCGTTCTCTTATTTAAATGATGAGTATAAAAACTTGTGGTTTATTGAATTTAAAATATAACATCGATTTGAGCGTTAATTTCTTTTTAATAAAACTTAAAATAATCAAAGATGTTTCACTCATTTATCCCTTTTAACTAGTTTTTCTGAAGAAAACCCGTAAGTAAAGTGTGATAATTTTATTGATATATCTACTTAAATAATTTCAATCCTATCCAAAGATTTGAAATTTTCCGAACGTCTGTTTTTTCCGAATAGGGAAGTTCAGCAATGACGTAACATTTTCGGCATTGTTTCTTCACCATTATCCAAAACCATACATTCATTTCCAAACGCACTTTGAACTTAAAACTTAATTTTAAAAAATAAACAACTGCACCTATTATCTAAATTGCACTTACATAAGTGTCCTTGGCCGAAAAATAAACTATTTCCCTCAAAATGTATCCCACTACCCATTATAACATCAGAAAAGAACGACATTTTATAAAGAGCAATTACGTCAAAACTATCGCCATATATCCCACAATTCTTTCCTGTTACTTGTCTCATCCAGACGCCACTTTCAATCAACTTGCAGAAGTTCCTAACCTTGCACGTACGCGTCTCGCTTGCATAAAATAGTCAGATAGCAGAAACCCATCCCAAAGAATCCAACACACAACACATAAGGTCAAATGGCCTTGCGGTGAAACAGCCAATTTGCGGATTTCCCTCACCTTTAGCACTTTTTCCTTTGGTGACCTTGGCGGTTTTAGCTGGCCAATTTCTTCTGCCTCCTCTCGAATGGGAAAGTCCATTCATCTGAGTACAATGATATCTTTTGTCCCGAGTGCTTTATTTTTACTACTATTGTTTTGGGGGGGGATATGCATGAGGTTGTTAGAGAAACCGGCGACGTTTGATGTTGTGTTTTTTAGAAACAAGAAAAGGGTAAAATCGGTGCTGAAAATAAGGGACAATTAGTTTAGTTGGAGTATTAATGATATTCTTATAAACCTTTGAATCACTGAAAAGTTGTTACCGATTTGGTCTCTCTTACAATGTGAGTTTAGCTCCTAGGCTAAACTAACCTTGTTCAGTTGGCTTCAGTTTGAGACCTGTGTGTAGTTACTATACTCTATTCCAGGGGTTCTCAAACTTTTTAACATCGCGACCCACTTTTGAGAAACAAAATCTAACGCGACCCACCGACTTCAGTTATTCATAATTAACTGAACTGAGATAATTATCTCATGCCCACAGAATGAGTACCCACAGAATTTTAACTTCTCTGACTGGGGTGTATTCACCAACCATTTAGTTACAAGGGTATGAAATAGTTTAATTGTGGTCTAACAATGATCCCTACAGTAAAAAGGGGGATTTGGGGGTACTCCCCCAGAGAAAATTTTAAAATTTGACCCTTAAAAACATGGTTTTAACTTGTTTTTTAGCAATATGGGATAAATTACATCAGTTGCATCATTTCCCAAGAAAATTCTCAAAATTTGCATTGACCCCCCCAGTGTGGATGGGGAGAAACACTAAATATTTTTTTCAAATGTTATTTGAATAACCGACTAGATTTGCACTATCGGCACATTAAAGTGACACACATAGTACGTATTTACATTAATTGCCTTTTCCGTCCCACTCCAAGTAGTGTAGTTTTTCCTCAAATTTTTATTCTTTATACTATAGTATGATAATTTGATAATTTCAAAAGTCAATAACACCGTTGGTGAAAAATTAAAAATCTTCTCGCGACCCACCAAAAACTGACTGGCGACCCACCAGTGGTTCGCGACCCACAGTTTGAGAAACTCTGCTCTATTCATTTAGAATTGGCGCTTGAGAAATAGTACTTTCCCCCACGTTAGAAGCGTAACCATAGTTACTATCTTCGAGCAGCCAATAGTAAGCCTTCTTCGTCACTTTGACGTGGATAGTTGCTATGGTTACCGATCGGTGGTGGGGGAAGGAAATATTTTCAAGCGCCAGTTCAAAATGAACAGACTATAGATGTACTTCCACAGTCTTAATAAGCAAATCATGATACTTAGAACGTTTTAATCAATAGAAAGTATTGCTCCCTTAAAAAACCTGTAAACTTTCTTTATCCAACTTTAGTATTGCTAAAATTCTTGAACGAAGATTATAAAGAAATAAGCCTTGGGTGGAAAAACAAACTGAACTGGTGTTTCTAAATGATAGAATTCCCCCGAAGAAAGCAGGTTTTTATTTTAATTTTTTGATCTTTTAATTCTAGTTTCAAAGTAACTGAACTATGCTATTTTGTAAGGGGAATTTTGTGGTTTTTAAATTAGCAAGTTTCCCAGAAGGAATCTTATTCTGGTTTTTCCGGATCATTAATTCAGAAGAACCATACAAAAACTAAAACAAAAGGAACTAAATTCTAAAGGTACTAAAATTTCGGTCTGATTTGAAGGACTTTTTATAATAATTACAGCAAATTAATAAAAGTAAATTATATTTGAGCATAAATTAATTTATTTATAATTATAAATATATACATCGGTTGCAAAGATATACAGAGGGTGTGTTCATAGATATGCGATTGGAAAAACCACCCGCATTGACTATCAATCTTGCATCTGAGAGTATTTATAATAGAGGTAAGTTCACGGGTTTTAAAACTTTTGAATATTGTGACCAACTTTATATTAAAAAATCTAACTCGACCCACCTCGTCTTCAATTAATTTTTAAATGCCCCTACAAGATTTTGTTCAAGATCAAATTGTTTAACTGCGGCGGGAGCAAAAATAAGTTCTACAATTAAAAGGGGGGTCTGTGAGTCCTTCCCCATAGAAATTTTTGACATTTACGTACATTGAGATGTACTGGCCTAGTGGTTTGAGCATCTCACTGCGAAACCGTACGTTTGGGGTTCTAATCCCCATTTGGTATGGATATTTGTTTCTGTACTTGTGTTTGATGAAGGAATGTGGCCCCCCTGTAAAAAGGGGTTGTTCGAGGGAATGTACGTGAATTAAGTTAAAAACTGCTTTCGGGATGTTTGAGTAATGACCTCGTTCACAGTGTGGGGGGGTGTTGTGTTGTGCTTTGCCATTGAAACAAAAAAACTCTAAAACTTAGGGTTTCAACTCCTTTTTACTTATCTAGGATAGATTGTAGTTACAACATCATTTTCTAAAACATTCTTAAAATCTATATTGATTTCTATCTAAAAACGTTTAGAAACCTAGTCCTTCTCTTTCGAAGAGAAATTCAATCCCCTTACGGAAGATATATCTCTGTCTAATGCTTCTCTCACTTATAAATATCTTACGTTTCTCCCTCTTTCAGACTAGACTTCCCCCAGAGGACCATCATGCCCTCTGACACAGTAGCAGAGCAGTTCGGAGCGAACGAAGGGGCGATCTGCAAGAAGAAGAAGGAACTGCTGTTGCCAACCGAGAGCAAGTGGGTGGGCAAGACGGAGCACCTGCCCTACTCCCTGGGCTACCTGCCCGATGTGCTTAAGGAGATGGCCGTCAGGGAGTTAGGGGAGACCGAGGAGAAGAAGGCGGCGGCCATCCAGAAATTCAAGAAAGTTATCGCAGGTAGGGATTTGATTAACTTAAGCTCCTATTGTACTGCTTCATGTGAAGGATTATATCGATCGGCCAGGCCCTGTAAAAAAATCCTCGGACATTCTTTGGAAAAACTGTGCAGCTGGGTTGCCCAGTTTATCTAAGTAACGTTCCTGGAAAATAACAGGAATATTACCGTAAAATACGTATGTGTTTTTGATTGATTTTACCGTAGCGTTCCTGCTATTTTCCAGAAACATTACTTGGAAAATATGGGCAACCCACCTGCCCAGTTTTTCCAGGGAAAGAGGCAAAGTTTTTTTAACAGTGGGTGAAAGAAACGGGTGGTTTTGAAAGGCGGGTCGATTATTTTGGAAGACGAAATAGGAATTAGATATCGGAGGGGTTTGCAAAATCAAAACTACAGTTTAGAATAGTAGAATACAATGGAAATAAAAGATGAATAGTACAGCAGAGAACTTAAATATTTCTGCCAAGTTGTCCCAAAATAAAATAAGCTACAGGTTCAATTATACACGCTATGCACTCGAACCTATTCTTGTTTGGCAGCATTCCGTTTCTTTCGGCTGAGTGAAAAAGTAGTAAGGTCGTTAAGGTCTTCAAAGGGTCACTAAAAGAATTGGTAAAATATCTCATTGTACACTGTTAATCCGAGGTATTCAGATTTAAATCAAAATGATTCATTTTTGAATACATCATGTGAGCGAAATGGCTCCGAATCAAAACTACTTAGATTTGAAAATTCGATGTGCTTATATTTGAACTAGAGCATGTTCTTGTTTTCAAGACCCTTATGTGTTCAAAATCGATTATGCGCCTGCTCAAATTTAAGATCTTTATTTGTTTAAATTCAACACTCCAGGTACTCATTTTTAAAACCATCCTCTGTTTAGAAACGACTCATCACATGCTCATTTTTAAAACCATCCTCTATTTAGAAACGACTCTTCACATGCTCATTTTTAAAACCATCCTCTATTTAGAAACGACTCATCACATGCTCATTTCTAAAACCATCCTCTACTTAGAAACGACTCATCACATGCTCATTTTTAAAACCATCCTCTATTTAGAAACGACTCATCACATGCTCATTTTTGAGACTTCAATCTTCTTAAAATCGACTAAAATGTGTTTATTTCTAAAACTCCCTATTGTTTAGAAAAGACTTTAGGGCTCATTTTTTTAGACCTTTTTTACTCAATACAAAGCTTTTTGAAATATAAACATCTTTTTTAATTAACTGCAAATATTAATGCTTTCTTTCTTAGAAGAATATTAAAAGACCTCTCATTATAGTCGAGAGCATTTTTTTAACAATCTAACAATATTGAGACCCGAGTTCTTATAATATTTGAGAAGCTATAATTTGAAATAAATGTGAAATGAACAGTTTGATCAGTTATTCATAAAACAGATACTTATAAAATTTATTTAAAACACAATAAAATGACACTTCACTTGAAATTATTTTATTAAAATAAAATAAACAGAAAAATATTACATACATGAGAATTATTCTGGAAATAAGTTTTTAACCACAGAGAAAAAATACAAAGTTTATAAGGAATGTAGGACCAAAAATTTTGTAAATCAGCTGAAAATTCAGCTAATAGATAGGTTTAGGTAGAATGAGAGAATAGCTCCAAAAGAATAAGTTGATATCAAGACATACATAGGTAAAGAAACAATTTCAAAATTTTTTACTTGAAAGGATTAATAAAACACACATTTATGGGCCATAGAATATTAAATCCTAATGTTAAATTATGCAAAAACTTTACTGATACATCAATCATGATTTTTCAAGGGGGTTAAGTCTTGGGCATTTAATATTTAAAATAAACTTATTTTGCAAGATCAAAGGCACACAACCCTCAAATAAATCACATATATCAACAGTTAGTTGTCAGACAATAACCCCAAATTGTTCAAAGGGCATGAACTCGATGAAACTGACAAGGAGACAGCATGACCTCGGAAGCTGATACTGGGTCCAAACTTCGTAGGATACGACGCACTAGCCATAAACTCCAAAGAAAATGCCCCCTAAAATTTTATACAACTTGAAGTATTTAAATTTTTTATATTTGTCAACAAAGTAGCACACTGTCATCTGAACGACCTGCAAATTTATATTTTTAACTTCTACCGTAACAGCAACAAATATGGAGCTATTTCACCTGGTGGGACACTCAAAAACTCTTAATTTTATTAAGATTTATTAAGATATTAAGATGTCCCATCCTACCCCATTCTCCCCTACCAAAAACACAAATGCAACTAAAATGCAAGGAATATAACAAATAAAGAGGGTACTTTTCTGTTAGCCAGGCACAAATGTGGCCAATCAGAATAAAAGTCGAAAATGTTTAACTATAAATAAATATTAACTAATAGTAAGCAAAACAAGTTCAACTATAAACAAATATTAACTAATAGTGAGCAAAACAAGTTCAACTATATATTAACTAATAGTAAGCAAAACAAGTTCAACTATAAACAAATATTAATGAATAATTTTGTGATTTTTAATGGCGATTTTTTGCTTGCACCCAGCTAACAGAAAAGAGTCGCAATATAATTAAAGATAACAAACCTAAATCAATCAGGAACTTTAAAGTAAACAAGTTAGATAA
This sequence comes from Tetragnatha versicolor, assembly GCA_024610705.1. Lineage (NCBI taxonomy): Eukaryota > Metazoa > Arthropoda > Arachnida > Araneae > Tetragnathidae > Tetragnatha > Tetragnatha versicolor. The sequence goes on from JANDEH010000003.1 coordinate 43,314,115, forward strand.
AAGAAAACTACAAGCTGTATCCAGCTTAGTAAATTCAATATAAACAATTTTTCTAAACACGAAGCATATATATCAACAGTTAAATTGTACCATAACTTCACTGGGTACAACAAAGTTTGTTTTAAAGTAACTTACCTATATATTTGAATCCAACTTATGACTTTCTCATATGAAGTCTCATATCAGTACAAATATTTGATATCTTTATACACAATCAACTAAATTTTTATTTTTTATTATAAACTGTGCACATGTTCAATTGTTCATCGAATTCACTTGATTCAAACACGTTATATATGTAGTATGCATTTTCATCGTGTATGCTATGAAGACGGCATAGTTGGATTACTGTGGATTTTTCAACCTGTCCCCCAGCAAGTTCCTGCGGTCAACAGCGCAAGCGTTCCTGTGGTGCTCTTCCCCAGGAGAGCGAGAACTTGGGAGCGGAGTGCTGTGGGGGGGGGGCTCAGTAGAATCCATCACCTGGTCATCGTGTCCCGACACCAAGAGGAAGAAGCGATGCTGTTGGTTCTGAGGTTTCGGCTGAGGACCTGCCGCCTGACTGCCTGTATGGAGTACAAGCCGGTGAATCTGGTGAACCGGTACGACGCAATTCCAGTTAGCGTCAGTGTACTACCGATATCCCAATGGAGGTGGTTTTTGGAGCCGGCAGGCAGATTTGAAGAAACAATGGTTCCGGATTTCAAGCTGCATCTAAAATACAAATTTAGAATACTAATTACTCTAAGAATATTCTCATGATAAATTATTCTCTGTAAACTAAATTTTTAAAAATGCTTTTAAATATTTTCTCAACAGATAATTCTCAGGTTTTTAACATTAATAATACCTGACCAATTCATATTATCAAACATATTTACATTTATTTCCATTTATCCGGCGAAAAATAGAATATCCTCAAAAATTCCTCCGAGAACTTTCTCGTTTTACAACTCTAAGAAGCATGTTCACAAACATATATTCATAGGATGTCAAAGTTATTTCTCAGAAGGGCACCATGAGGGTTGGGGTGTTAGAACATTTGTTCCCATCAAAATTAATTTGCAAATTTTTGGACGAGTTATAAGACACTCAATATTTTAACACATTAGAGACAGTATTATTTTTCTCTTCAAAATTATAACTCCATTCTAAATTACATTCATAGATATTAAAAGAGGAGAAATAAACTTATTTTTAATAATTCACATATATTTTTTAATAAATTTTTCATGTGACCATTGGTCTGGAACCAGGGATATCAAACCAGGGAACCTCGGGAACCAGGGCTGAAGTAGCCTGCCCCTTCCCCGAAATTTGAACTTAATGTACCAATCAAGTTAAAAACCTGTTAATAAGGCCAAATTTCCAAATCTTTTCTGGGGAGGACCCAGGGGCGGTTCCAGACCAAATTTTCGGGGGGGGCCATTTGGAAAAATACGATACTTCTCTATAAAAACATTAATTTGTATGCAAAATGAATATTTTTAATTATATCATTAGAAGAATTATATTTTTGAGGTGAAAAACAGTCAAAATATGAAATCCAATTTATCCCGTACAAGAAAAAACAATTTCAAAAAGCTTTTGAAAATTAATGGAGGAAGGAAATTTGTTATTCGAAAGCATGGACTTAAGATTTATTAATTTTAAAGTCATTTACGACTCAATATTGCATACAATAGTTAATTTGTATAACTGTTAATTACAGGGCCGTAGCTAGACTTTTTTTTTCGGAGGGGGGGTTTGGCCAAAAATTTCTTGAACTTTAGTTCGATTTTGGTGTTGACCAAGGTAAGTGACAGCAGTGGATCCAGTATTTGTTTTTTTGGAGGGGGAAAAGAATTTTCACTATTAAAATCGTCTTCTAATATGCTAAAGGGGGTTTGGGGGTTCTCCCCCATAAAATTTTTGGAAATATGTCTAAAAAGCAGATTTTCAAATCGTTTTGGTACACCTAATCTGGATTTCGGACATACATTTTCAAGAATTTATTTCCAATTCGGTTGGATGTTTGCATTTCGACTAACTTTTTACAAAAACGTTGTAAATGATAGAGTTCCATGTTCCAAAATCGGGTCTGACCGACTTTGGAACATGACCCTAAAAGCAGGATTTTAACTCGTTTTGGAGTCCCTCTTCCCTTTTTTCCCTCACCGAGTTCCCACTCTTTCTCTTGTAAGTCCCAAAATTTTCAAGGAACGACTGTAATCTGTAATAATAGTTGGGGGTTCTCCCCCAAAAAATTTTTGAATTTTGAGCCTTAAAAGTAGGGGTTTTATGCATTTTAAGACTAATTTTTAAGTAAAAACAGTAAAAAATTTACATTGAAATTTCGGGGGGGGGCCTTTGATAACGCCCCGATTAATTACTAAATCAAATTACCATTACTGAAGATTGTGTTTTAAATAAATTTTATAAGTATCTGTTTTATGAATAACTGATTAAACTGTTCATTTCACATTTATTTCAAATAATAGCTTCTCAAATATTATAAGAACTCAGGTCTCAATATTATTAGATTGTTAAAAAAATGCTCTCGACTTTAATGAGAGGTCTTTTAATATTCTTCTAAGAAAGAAAGCATTAATATTTGCAGTTAATTAAAAAAGATGTTTATATTTCAAAAAGCTTTGTATTGAGTAAAAAAGGTCTAAAAAATGAGCCCTAAAGTCTTTTCTAAACAATAGGGAGTTTTAGAAATAAACACATTTTAGTCGATTTTAAGAAGATTGAAGTCTCAAAAATGAGCATGTGATGAGTCGTTTCTAAATAGAGGATGGTTTTAAAAATGAGCATGTGATGAGTCGTTTCTAAATAGAGGATGGTTTTAAAAATGAGCATGTGATGAGTCGTTTCTAAATAGAGGATGGTTTTAAAAATGAGCATGTGATGAGTCGTTTCTAAACAGAGGATGGTTTTAAAAATGAGTACCTGGAGTGTTGAATTTAAACAAATAAAGATCTTAAATTTGAGCAGGCGCATAATCGATTTTGAACACATAAGGGTCTTGAAAACAAGAACATGCTCTAGTTCAAATATAAGCACATCGAATTTTCAAATCTAAGTAGTTTTGATTCGGAGCCATTTCGCTCACATGATGTATTCAAAAATGAATAATTTTGATTTAAATCTGAATACCTCGGATTAACAGTGTAAAGATGTTTTTAAGATCAAAAATATACAACACTTTCAAATAAAACCATTCTTATACACAATTTGAATTGAAAATAAACGTTACTTACTTTCAAAATTCGACTTATTATATTCCATCCAGCTATCAGTGTTCCAGCGAAAGCGAAAAATTGTTCGTTCGAAAAAATGGCGACGCCGAGGAACCAGGAACCAAAACTTTGTGTTCATCCGCAGTAGAGCTTGCTTTGATTTCGCCGCGATAGTAAATAGTTCGTTCGTTTCGATGTAAATACAAATTCCTTTTCTTTTCTTATCGTAAAATAACTTATGTTTATTATGATAAAGAGGTTTTTTTTACAAATGTTCAATTCATTTCACTCAAAATGATAAAATATTCGCCCTTTCTGTAATTGTGGGATTTTAAGCGTGTTAATGTACTCAAAACTGAGAACGCCGCTTACTCATTTTTAATTCAAATATACTTGAAAAATCTAAGTACATAAAAGTACTCATTTTTAAGCACATGCATTTTAACAGTGTAGAGGAAAAGTTTAAAGAAGTTTTGGAAGTCCTGATTTCAGAGTTTTCCCATACCTATTCCGTGCCAAATGAAAAGCAATGGTTTTTCACTCTTTCAGTTTTAAAGATAATAGGATGAACGTTACTATTCCACCAAGTCCAGGTTTTCAGGTAATTGAAAGGACGAAGGGAGAAAAATCCGTATAAGGCTTGGAAGAGCTCCAAGGTTTGAATACTTACATGTATTCATTACATTAGATTTTCAATACCTTTACATCCATTTCAAAATTTTCTTTTCACTTTCAAAAAATTGTAAAGAAGCATTAAAAATAAATAGTCCTAAATCTTCGACCTCTAATCTGTGTAAAGCCTTGATGGGTCATTAAACTTGCATGCAACATTAAAGTAAGAAAGATCGAATCGTAATTTTATAAGTACAGAAACCCTACTGATAACAATATCACTTAACAAGTAACCACTAAAAGTCATTTTATCGTTGTGGACAAAGTGCTAAGATCCTTTCAAAACTCACCAAAAATAAACTCGCTGTTATGCATTCTGAGGCTACTAAGTCAATTTCATACTGCTTTATCTGTCATAAGTGAGACAAGACAAGGAGAAATGTACTTCCCTCATTACTATTGATACGGAGACACTCATGTATTCAGAAGTCCAACCATCTCCATTTTACTTTCTTGTGTCACTTCGTCATACTTTTGACACCCATAGGCAATCTAATTTGCGGAGGCACAAGCAACTCCCATTCTGTTTCAAAATGGCCTGTCTCCGAAATTTTAGGTAGTTGCTACTTCCTTTTTGTCATAGTGATCACATCTGTCAATCTCTTTTCACGCCGATTTAAGCCAGAGATCTGGAATTTAGCTGCCTATGAAAAGAACCGGAATACACCATGGATGACTAGTATCGGTAACCGTGTAGAAAAAGGAGTTACATAATTTTGATTTAAAAGTATTTTTGTTTCAGTTCTAGTTTTACTAGGGAAATTGAGGTTAGTAGAAAGGGGGGATTTTTTTGTCTTATAAAAAGTTTACTTCCGTAATTTTAATCTTGAGTGGATTAGGAGAGATTGAAAATTTTTTTTTCTTTATGGAGTTGCAGATATTTTTTAAGTTTTTTGCAGTAACTTTTTTAGCTTTTCTTATTTTGTATTTGGACCACTGGAATAAAGTTTAACAGAGTATTTATAGTTAGACTAAAAGGTTACATCAAATTAATTGGATCTCCTATTTATCAAAATTAGAAAAATCTTTCTCAACTTTAGGTATAATGAAGAACTAGTCCTCATAGATCTTCAAGACATAATTAATAGGTCAGCTGTGGGGGGGTTTAAAGAAGAAATCTCAGATAAGCTCTATCCTCTGTGATTTGGATTAACTATGGCCTTTCACATTTTTGGAAAATAAATAGGTTTTTCTTCTTTTAATTCAGTAGAAATTTGTGTTACTCAATTAAAATTACCTCCAAATTATTCACGGTCATAAGTTTATCAAAAAAAATTATTTCCGTCAAAATGATTAACTTCTTAATCCTCTACCATACAACAATAACGAATTATTTTTAACTCCTCTTTTTAAAAAAAAAACAGCAACTACTGCATAGCTGCTAATTCTAACAATGTCCCACCTAAATTAGGCTTTTAATATTCTCTTCCAAAAAAAATCTTTTCCACCACTCAATTATCAAGGACTTATGTAATAATAAGCAACATGCTCCAAGGCAATTTTCCTTTCGGAAGAGATAAAAAGACAGTCTTGAACCTAAAGACCTCTCACCGAGAACATTTGTTCCGGAACGTTCTACGCAGCCCTTTTGTTCCAGCAAATCAACTCAACCCATCTCTCTCCACCTCTTGACTCCCCATTTCAATCAAAAAAATCCATCTCGCCCTCAGATGTTCTCTGGATGGTTCGAACTCAGAAAAAAATTCGTAAATACTCTCGTTGACTTCCAGAGGCACACCTACTCTCTATTTCCGCATTCTGAACCGGAATTTCCGATGACCCCTCTGACCTTCATCTGGGACCCGTCCACAAACAACAACAAAACTGGGCAGTGGCTGTTGTCTGAAGAAACCAGTCAGCTTATAAGAACACGTGAAAACATTTTACTGTGGTCTTCCTTAGGGATCTTTCACAAATTAAAACACCAATTTGATGAATTCGTCTTTTTCGTCAATGTCACATGTGACAATGAGGTATTTGCATGAGTGTGGGATTTGCTTGATTTTATACTTTTTCGATACATTATGGTCTAAAACTCCCAAATTTCTGCTTTTTAAGTTCAAAAATGTGTTTTAAATAATTTAAAATTCAATTTTATTTTTGCCAAAACGTCAGAAAAGTCACGTTATCAGAAAACTTGCTTCTATTGGATGTGACGTCACAGCGCATGAAAACCATTGTGTTTTCTGTTTTCACGTGATCAGAAAACGGGCTCCTATTGGATGTGACCTTACAGCGCATGATTTGGGATTCGAAAGTGTTTTCGCGCCAAAACAAAAAACGAAATTTCAAAAATTTATATCTCAGAAACTAGGCTACGAAAATACATGATGTAAACGTCATTCTTCATGGTTTTTTATCTACTATTTTAATAAAATTTAATCCCAAAACGTGAGAATACCTCATTCAGTAAACCCCCCGTTGGGGTGTCATAATTTCTTATTTTCAATTTATCCCTGATTTAAACACTTCTGTAAAGACATTCGAAATTTCTCTTTAAACTTTTAATTTCTTCCATGGAATATTCAAATGTTCTTTTAAATCAAAATGGACAGTTGAAATAATCCCTCCTTTAGTAGAATCGATGCAGCAAACATGCATATTTCATTAAATTTATTTATCCGTCAGAAATTTACATGATTTAGGAATTTAGGATGCTAGAAAAGAGAGTCCCTCATAAGTATGCATGTTTACCAAAAAGTTCGTAAATAAAGTACAAACAGCATTTTTGCTTTTGCTTACATGTTACCCTTAAAGCTAAAAATTTTGAGTTTTCACATTTGTACTCTTAGCATGAAGAAATATTTATATAGGATATAAGCTTTTGAAACTTTATAGATATAGATAGTAATAGCACTTAGTTCTTGACAGACTTTTATTCTTAAGTTTCTGTAAATGAATCAAATGTATAATTACATTCTTATTAAATTACGTATATAATCGAATGTATAAGGATTACCGATGTTCATAACTTGCTCAGACTAATGATGAAAAAAACGCAAAAGATATCGATAGCACGTGATATTATCCAACATTCCCTAAAAGCACGAATCGGCTATGTATAATATTGGTTGATATAAAAGCAATATCAGTAAATATGGTGTGCTACTAATGTATTGTCTATATTTGAAGTTTTCCCAAGAGAAACTTTACGAAATGTTCCCCTTCTTTCCATATAGCCTTATACAACAGCTTCTCCCCCATTTAAGTATCAGTCGTAATATGTAGATGGCCCCTTAAAAATCGTAATTGCTGCTTATTCGGAACCGGGACAGGTCCGTGGAAATAGCTGGATGTCTACGAAAGTGAAGGAACATTAAATAACAAAGAAGATGATGCTCAGATTAACTGGAGAAAACACGTGAAGAACCCGCATTGAGGACAGTGGAATTTTTCTCCCACACTGTTGATCTGTATCTGAGTGTAAATCACGAAACACTTTGCTCTCAACTATTGTGGGTGGTATAATGAAGGTGTGATGTAGCCAATAAATCAATAAAAAAACAATAAAGTTTGAAGTGATCATAAATCTTAGAACGATATCCCCTCCGCATATTACTAAAAGAGTTTTTATTACTTGAATCTCCTAATACCCGTTCACACATAAAAAGTTAAAATAGTTTAAGTGCCAATCTAGCTTAATTCGAGCATGTAACTTATGCTCGAGTTAAGCAAGATTGGCACTTAAACTAGTTTAACTTTTTATGTGTGAACCGGGTATTATTATCATCAAGCATTAAAAGAAGTTTCAAATAAGCTTAATAAACAGTTCTTAAGAATATTCGCTTTTGTGTGTTATCTGCAAAAAATGTATTTCCTTTCTCCCACTATCCAAGTAAATATGAAAAGCAAGTTTTAAAAAAACATTCGCATTTTATGATTTAGTGAATTTAGAAGGGAAACCCCCTTGTGAAGTAACCTTTACTAAAAGGAAATTGGAATACCTTGAAATAGAATAGGGCTATACACCATGACTAGTTCATGGGTGGCTTTATTACGGGAGACTAGGGGCGTATAAGAAAAAATGACATCCTTCCATCAAACTAATCGGACCTCTTGCCAAGATCCTACCAAGTAAGATCTGTAAACATGAGGCCAGCATAGCATATTTCAATGCTAAGTTGGGAAGGAGCTATAGCTTGTCGCTCTTCGGAAGATGGCTGGGTACCTTAAAATTTTTTATTATGGAAAGCACGTAGTATAATCGTTAGTTTAATCACCTTTTAAAGGGGAAACAAGCTAAACACACCACTAGGACGTCTGTCTTAGGTCAAAATTTCAAGCTTCCATGACATAACCCCTTTGTCACCCCTTCTAAATCCCACCCATTAACTCAAGGAATTTAAGGTGCTTGCAGCAACAATGAGCTAACTCCAACAGCTTTACATTGGAGCTAGCTCATTGTTGCTGCAGACACCTCGAAGGAATGTCAAGGAGGGTATTGTGTTCAATATTCTCTATTGCCAGGTAAATTCTATAAGAGTAGGTGAATTGAAGAAGAGCTTGGCATTTACTGGGAAATTTGAAGTTCCAGATAAATGGACAAGGCTTCAAGCATGTTGTTGGTCATCACTTTTTATATTTGTATCGTTGTACGCATTTTTTACAAATTTTGATTGACTTGCAGCCGAGAAGAACTTTTTCGTGCGCACGGACGACAGCTGCTTGCTGTCGTACCTGCGGGGCAAGAAGTACAACGTGGACCGCGCCTTCAAGAGCATGCAGAACACCTACAAGCTGCGCTTGAAGAAGCCCTTCTACGACGCCGAAGACAACGCCATCGTGCACGACACTCTCAGAAAGAACTTCCTCGGCTTCCTGCCCTACAGGGCCAAGAACGGAAGCGTCATCATCGTCGTCAAAGTGGGTGAGTATAGAACAACATTTCAAGGACCGGACATATCGGCTAACTAGACTATGTTTACTAGACTGCAATGTTTCTTGACCCTATGACGTCACTACGCGGAAGGAAAACTGAGTAAACACAAAGCCTGTTGGTTTGCTAATGCTACGTTTTTATATACGCACAAAAAGAATGGGACTTTACGCTAACTTGTTTCGAGTCAAAAAAAAATACATAGACCTATCTGGGAACCCAAAAGATAGTTAGAAATTCGCTTTTGCTTGTTGAGGGAGTTTTTTTACGGCTGGTTGAAGGAAGATTGAAAATGATGCCCTTAATGCAGCCTAAATATGAGTATTACCAGACAAATTATAAGTACAGGGGGGTCATGAAGTAAAAACCCTACTTTATAATTATCTACCAGCGAAACTATTGGTCTAATTATTGACATTGGCTTATCATTATCATTGTTTTTTTTCCAATTAAGTCATAGTTTTGCAAGAAGTTAAAGCGGATTAATATTTACTACTTATAAGGTAACCCATTGTCTCTCTTAACTACGATTACTGGGTAGTTTGAAGAAAATTTAGAATATACTTGTGGTTAACTCCGATGTCTATTTTTTTTATCAAATTGAGTAATGAATCTACTCTCTGCTGGTTTAAATCCCGCGGACACGCCCATACGAACAATAACATGATTTTGCCATGTCCGTTCCGATTTATAATGACAAACACCCCAAATGTCGCACGCACGTTATTTTAGCCTAAATAGACCACTGAACAATAACTTTAAATATCATAAAAATGTAAACGGGACAAAAATCAAATCGATATAAGCAAAACAATCGATAAAAACTCCCGATATCTTCCTTTTTCTCGTGATTAACATTCGTCAACTCATTATCGTCCAGTCACGTGACCTTCCAGGCATACCTATTCACACGTGTTGGTAAGATCAAAACCGAGATCAATCTTTGCAAACGATAGTGACATGTGTGGACTGAATTAGTATTCGTCAAGCATATCGGGAAGCGTTTTTCTTTTTTAGAAAAAAATGCACTTTATCATGTAGTAATCCGTGCTGGCTACTGGTTGTTAATGAAATCCCGGTTAGTTAATTTGAATAATTTTCATTATGGCAGAAGGGACGCTAGAGAGTGTAACTTACGTTATTAGACGTTGGTTTTTAACGGTAATTATGTCACAAACAATTTGTGATAATGGAAAAAGGTCTTTAAGAGTAAATTTATTCTGACGGGTGTTAAAATGTCAAGACCTACATCTAAATTACACTAAAAGGAATATTCAACGTGATCTTACTCAATAAGGTGTTTAGAAAAATTACCCGAGCGGTGAAATCTGCACTGCATGTTATGCTTTTTAAACATTCAATTTCTAAAAAAAAATTAAATGTCAATTAAAAATCTGAATATCTTTTTAATTAATAAAGATATAATTGTTTTAAAATAATGGGCCAGTTTACCCATATTTATGGTACAATAAAAGGAGCTTGGGTTACAACGACGTATAATTTTCAAGAGTTTAATGCTCTCTATCACTTCCACAGATTGTCACATTTTAATAGACTTCAAATAGCGCAGGTTATTTTTACCTTGTCACAAGATTACTGGTTTGCAATGACAACCTTGGGGCCGTTCATATATTACGTATGCATTTTTTGGTCATTTTCGACTCCCCCTTGTCAGCAAAGATAAGCAAACCGCAAATCCCCCTCATTATTATACAGGGTGTCCCACGAGAAGTGGCCCAACCCCTTTAACTTTTGAACCTCTACAGATATAGTCATGAAAGTGGGGTCTAGGTATAGTAAAGTGACCATGCTCTATCCGATGAGATAACTTTCAACGCCCTCTAGTGGAAACTTTAGGAGTTATAATTTTTATTTTAAAAACTATTTGAGGTATGTGAAAAAAGTCAATGACTAAGTTGTAGAGCAGCATTGATTCAGTTGGAAAAGACACCTTAAGCAGAAAATTTTCTTGAATAAAACCCCTAAAACGCACGCTCAGTTAAGTTGAATTTACGTAGTTTTTACGTCTTAAGACGCTCCTCACGAGGCGAAAATGGAAAATTTTTATTTTTATGATTTAAGTAAATGACTAAAAGTATTATTAGTTCATTAAATTGAAAATTTCTCATTTTCGCCTCGTGAGGAGCGTTTTAAGACGTAAAATCTACGTAAATTCAACCTATTTGAGCGTGCGTTTTAGGGATTTTATTCAAGATATTTTTCTGCTTAAGGTGTCTTTTCCTATTAAATCGATGATGCTCTACAACTTAGTCATTGACTTTTTTCACATACCTCAAATAGTTTTTAAAATAAAAATTATAACTCCTAAAGTTTCCGCTAGAGGGCGTTGAAAGTTGTTTCATCGGATAGGGCATGGTCACTTTACTATACCTAGACCCCACTTTCATGACTATATCTGTAGGGGTTCAAAAGTTAAAGGGGTTGGGCCACTTCTCGTGGGACACCCTGTATAAGAAAACTGGACGACCCCTTTGTTCTTTTTTTTGTACAAAATGTTTAGCAGTTTCAAAATTCCCTATAAATCCAGAAATGCATTGTGATCCAGGAACACCTAACCTATCGTTAAAATTGTCTTTGTAATGTCAACTTGCTTGATTTTATTTCCGTTGAATTTTAAAATTACTTTTACAAGAAACAAGTTATTTTAAAAATGCAGTGTTTTTAACATTTTACGTAAGCAATACCGATAACCGCCCTTCACCCTCATGAGGAACGATAATCAAAGACCAAACCCCTCCCCTCCCTTAGATGCTTATCAGGCGCGGATCCAGCACGACTCCAAGGGGGGAGCACTTTTCCAGATCATCACCATTTATCTTTCGACAAAAAATTGTCTAAATGTTGGAGATTTTCTCAAAAGTATCACACAAGATTCCCTTGTGATATCGCTGGTGGGTATGGGAGTCCTCCTTCAGAAAAATTTTTGAAATTTTACTCGTAAAAAGTAGGGTTTAACTCATTTTGAGAACCTTTTTGTGTCCAAGGTGAGGGGCACTCACTGTCCAGAGTGGACCCCCTTGGATCCGCACCTGGTGCTTACCCCATACTAAAACCTTAAATAGGTTACGGCGTAAGGTTACAACAAGGTATACAAAACCTTACATTCTCTGTGCTATCAGAGAAATAACATCAAATTATCCTCTCTTTAGGTGTGTGGGACCCTGAGACGGTGGACCGCGACCTCCTGATGTGGTCCATCACGCACTGCATGATCCACTCGATCGAGGACCCCGCAACCCAAGTGGCCGGCTACTCCGCCATCATCGACCTGCACGGAGTGGGCAACAAGCACCTCAAGCTGCTCACCCTAGAGAACATTCTGCTCGTCATACACTCCACGCAGGTAACCCCTCATTTCGAATCATTGTGTTTTGGTGTGCGCATTTTACTCTCTCCCGTTAAATATCGCCAAGCTGTTTAAGGCGCCTATCAACAGAAATGTCGCCGAAAGTTGCAATTTTGTTTATTGAAATATATTTGTTGTTTCTAATGCCAGTCTAATGACTAATGACGACCCCTTTCAAATCTCTCAATTGTGTTTTGGGTACAGTCATGTTTTTACTATCTCCCGTAAAATATCGCCAAGTTGTTTGAAGCGGCTAATAATAGAAACATCTCCAAAATTTCTTATTGAAATATTGTTGTTGTTTCTAATTATTTCGGGTCCTGGGTTCGAATTCCGGGCTGGGTAATGATAACTAAACATTTCATCCCTTCAGTGGGTCGATAAAATGAGGAACAAGCGTGCTTGGGTCTCGCGTTGAGCTGACCACCTATCAGTTTAGTTTAGTTCTAATGCCATTTGGAATATCCAAGCTCCATCTGCTAAGGCGTACTGCAATTAAGGCAAAGGGGAGTGGCTCCTGAGTAAGTAATGCCCATAAATGGTAGAAATCCGACTTGAACCTCTGATGATAAATACTTCCACCATCTATCGCCACCTCGACAATTTTGTCATGTCTCTGAAGGGGAGGGAAATAGTCTCCGGACGTCTTGAAGCCATGGTAAACTGTACTAGGGCTATATTTACCGGGACAAATAATGGAATTTTACCTATTTTTTAAACAGGTGTTTCTTGATAAAGTTCTAAATTTTTCTTTTGGAAAAGTTAGTGTAATTAATAGAATTTTCCACAGCTTCGCCCTTTTACCCCTGCAATCCCAAGTTTTATATGGAATTCATTGGCAGTGTATTTGGAGTTTTAGGATTGAAAGAGGTATGATAAGCGGTTTATAAAACAAATTAATAACGATCTAATACGCGAGTCCTCATGGGTTACTGTGTTTATTGAAAAAATCCAATTTTGGTAATAGTTTGATCTTTTTTCTAAAACTTTAGAGTGAGTACCAAATAGATTTATGTGATAAATGTAATAGACGTCTCCAAAGTAACTGCCAATGCCCTTATTTAGAAACGCAACTGTTTCTAAAATTACACAGTTAAATTTACCCCCATTATTTTATGTGTCATCAAGATTTTTTGATAGATATATTCAATAGATATCCCTGTTCTGTAGTTCAGTCAATAAGGATCTTAGCCTTAAATTATGTGTAAATAAACAATAGCGAAATGAGTGTCTTTGTCGTCTGGAGCTGTAATAATTATTTTACGTATACCTTCATTTTGCATTAAATTTTAGTTTGTTGATTTATGATAAAGTTTATTCCAACTTATTGAAGATGTAGTTCTTTTTGTTAAAAATGGTTGAATCTATAAAAAATACTTGAAAAATATCACAATTGCTATATCTTATAAGCAATACCCCTCATTTTCCAAGGTCACAATAAGAAGGAAGTGTCACAAGCCCTTTATACTCACCGACCTACTAAGTACTTCCCTTTTCCTCCAAGTTTTTTGAGGTTAGACAAAAATCACCGAAGAGTCAAACGAAAACAAAATTTAACACAAATAGCTTCAAAATGCTTAAAGCTGAAAAACTCACATTTCCGGCACGTAAAAACTACCTTGAAATATATAGGCTTGATTATTATTCATTTCAGCTGAATCCAAATATCACGTACGCTTTAAATTTTTTTGTCACACACGCGATTTATTTGTTTAATTTGTATTTTGAGTATTTTGTGCAAGGATTGAAATTAAGTGATGTTTCTAAACACGTTCAATATGTCAAACGACTCGACAATTAAAAGGTGAAAGTACTCTTTATTGTAGCTTATACTACAGAGAACTAGGTGATTTTTCCTTCTGTTTTTACTAACTGCATGAACATAAAATATGCCAGTCAAATTTTTTTTAATTGGTAAACATGCCTTAAGGTTTTTGTCCTTATGTTAAAATTAATTTTTTTATTTTCACTTATTGGGGTTTTAATATTTGTTTCTCAACAAAAGTAAGTATGTAATTCAGTTCAAAGAGTAATCCAAATATTAAAAGGGGCGTTAATGAGAAATAGTAGAAAAAACAAACTATTTGCCGGTCTGCCATCTTGAAAAAAATTTTATAATCACTATCTATGAAGGCCGGGTAATCAGCTACTACCTTTCATAACTTTTAATTTAAGTGGGATTACTTACAATTATATTTTAAAGCTATTTGCACTCACACTCATTCCCAGAATTATTTCACATGCACCTGCAAATATATGAACCTACGTTAAAAATTTATCCGCAGAATTAAAAGATAAATATATATACTCTCGGGACAAGTTTTCGGTGAGGAGAATTTTGTAAAATAAAATTATCACTTTCCATCTTTTTTTCGGCATCATGAATATTGACCAAGAGTTACAACTAATGCCGGGTTTATTACACTGAATGCAACATCAATTCTACTTCGTATTCCCGAATATACAGTTAAAGGCCATAAAACACATCCTTCAAAGCAGTGTTCAACATCTAGCATCTTTAAAATGCCCATTTTATACTCTTTAAAATAATCCTTCTAACCTACAATGCCCGAAACACAATAGCATGAATTTCTCCATGGTCACATAACAGACCCACTCCTTCTATCACAAAATGGGCTTCGTGAGAATCAATACCATTTTCACCTATAACAATAGCCATGCTTCCAGTCGTGAAGGTTTCTCGTAGCATACTTGGCCCCCACTTCAACAGACGATTAGTTAGATTTATACCTTCATGATTCTCTTGGTTGGAGATACCCGATTAGTAAGCTTACCATTCGTCCGGGATTACCCCGGACAGTCCGGGGTTTCTAGAGCTGTCCGGAGAAATGTTCTAGGACGCTAAAATGTCCGGGGTTTCTTACATTTAAGATTTGCCAGACATTTTTATGAAAAAATCCTGACCAAACTATTTATAATTGCGTTTTTTACTTTTTCTAACGTCTTTATTACTTCAGAAAACTTATACTTTCAGTGAATTTTGTGATGAAAATTATGTTAATCAAACAATTTTTGAAAAAGTAATGTTAAATGAAACAATAAAATTTGATATTTTTTTAATGTTTGTTAGTTTGAATAGTTTTTTTCTTAGTTTTTAATCTTTGGTATTTTGATATGGAACTTATAAAAAATTTCAAAAATATGTCCTGGGTTGGCTCCGAGAAAATATGGTAAGCCTACGATTAGATGCATGTTCACAATCAATTGAATCCTTTGACCGCGCCACCAACCATGCAAGACGGATCTTCAGCACTTTTTTTTTTCGTTTGAAGTGTGGTCGGACCTTCATATTCTCACGTGATTTGTCCTTCGAAGCTATTGTAAAAAGTTTCGAGACCTTAAGCACGTGTTGGTTCCCATGAGAGCTATATTTATGGCATTACTTTCTACACTCAGTGAGGAAGGACAGGGGTGTGGAAATGTCTGTCGAGGGACAGCTATTGTCAATACGATGTGTCCTGGAAATGTCAAACACGAGGAAATTATGTTATTTTTCTCCATTCGATTCAGTACAAAATTCAATTGATTCAATACTAATATTACGCGTTCGCGTTTATCATTTCGATTCAAAAATTTTATCTTTTCATTCTGGAATTGATTTTTAACAATAAATTATGTGAAAAAACATTTAAAATATTTTCATCCCAAATTTCGCTTTTTAAGAACAATTAAAAGTATTATACAGGGTGTTTCAAAATTGCGTTGCACGGCTTTTATTCGGAACGAACGCCTCAGAGTCATGGAAGTAAAGTCTGTCTACCTCTAGGTCAGTGAGCCTGGAGAATCCATTGAGATGACTTACTGCTCCCCTAGCGGCGAAATTAAAAAGTTAAAAAAAAATTTAAAAACTAAAAGAAATAGAGCAAAAACCTCAGTAAGATTATTGTTGCCAACGTCATGAAAAACTCACTGAAAAAAATTTGATCAAAATATCTTGAATATTCGCGGAGATATTAGCAAGCATGTGAAAATAGCACTTTTTCAGGGGTCAAAAAAGAAAAAGTTCACATATTTGCAAATTTTTCATGGTTATTGTTGATTATTTTGAAATAATTTTCTAAATTGTAAGAAGTAATAAAAATTTTTTACTGTTATTTTTTTAGCACGGATATGTCATTTTAACTTAAACTGCACGAACATTGTTCAAAATAATGACTGTATTCTAATTAAATGTTGTAAATACATAAACTTAATACTATGTTGTAATTAAAGGCTAAGATTCCGTAATCGGGCACCATCGCCAAGAAAAGTCGCCAAGATATTTGGCGACTTTTTCAAAATCGTCACAATCAAAATGGCTGCCGAGAATAGGCAAAGGCAAACTCAAAAACCGAAAATCCTAATCTGAAAACGGCAAATAAAACATGCCATAAAAAGCATATCGATACAAAAGGACCATCGAAAATCTTAAAACCTGAAAATGGGCATTTAAAACATATTCTTAAAAATATAAAAACAAGCATTACTTCAAACCTGAACTTATAGCTAAAAATAGCGAATGAGACCTACTTTGGTTTATTACTGAAATTAGTTAAATTACTGAAATTAATTAAATCATTTTTTAAATTGCTCCGAGCCTATTACTTATATCAGAATTTTACTTTTCGAAATTTTTAAAGTTAAATTCCTAAACTAAAGTGACAATTCCTAGAAAAACGTACTCTTTATTTTCCCAAGACTAATTGTTTAAAAACTGTTACCATGCGCAACAACATAAATTGTTGCCACAGAAATACAAAAGATTATATCACTAGTTAATAATTATATTACATTCGGCGTGCAACACAGTGACGTTTTTCACAATTTGACTTCATTTTTTCTCGTGCTTTCAATATTTCGTATCGCGCTTCTTCTCGCAATACTTCAGGGGATGCATATTCATCCGACGTTGATTTCATTACGTCCTATTACACTACTCGACAAAAAAATAGGGTCAAAATGCTTCTGACACAAGTCATGCAGATTCTTATATAAAATGACCCCCTGAATCCAACCAAATCCGTCCCCTTTTTTCTCCATCAGGCTCAGATTTTCGGGGAACAGCCCTTTTTGCGTTATTCGATGACGTAATGACTTTGAATTCGATTTTCAGGGTCAAAAACTATTACTTTAGCCTTTAAATTACACCCGAGGGAACAAGAAAGGTTAAAGCTTCTAAAATATAAAAATTTGTAGCAAATGGATAAGTTTAAGGGGTTATTACCCCCTAAAAATGCAAAAAAAAATCGTTTTAGCCATTTGTTCCTCTTACCTTTTACGCAATTCATCATTAAAGGGACCTAACCCTTCCCCAAGGGTCCAAATTTAATGAATATATGCAGCTATGATTTTTGCTAAAAGCGGTTGAGGTGTTAACGCCCCCGAAGATACTTTCTGAATCGCGCCGCTACTTGCGAACTCAGGAATGAATAGTCATGTTTTGAAAAGCTCAAAAATGACATAATTCTTATATTTAAGGTCTATCCTGAGGGAAATTGTTAAGTTCGTTAAAAACTGGCCAGTTTTAGGGTGTTGAGATTCATGTTTCAAGTTGATGAGTTGGCTGATAATAACAATTGGGGTACGTCCATTTAAAAATTGAGGGTGATGGAGGAAAACGATTGAATTCTTGATATTTGTTGTCATATTTGAGTTCAGGAGGTCATTTTACACAGGAATTGACTAAAATTCAGTCAGTTGCAGTTTTTTGTATGGCAGTTTAACTCTAAAGTACTGCATTGAACCCTTCCGCCGGTGCTTAGAGGGGCGCTAACACCTCAACCGCTGTTAGTAAAAAATAATTAACTGCATATATTCTCTAAATTTTGGTCCTTGGGGAAGGGTTAGAACACTTTAATGATGAATTGCATAAAAAATAAGAGGAAAAAATAGCCAAAAATAATCTTAATAATTCTTAAGGATTTTTTTGTATATTTTAGGGGGTAATAATTCTTTAAACTTATCTATTTGCTACAAATTTTTATATTTTAGAAGCTTTAACCTTTCTTGTTCCCTCGGTTGTAATTTAAAGGCTAAAGTAATAGTTTTTGACCCTGAAAATCGAATTAAAAGTCATTGCGTCATAATAAATCATGATGATACCAATTGATATTTTAAATTTAATATTTTACCATGTAACTAGTCAACCTAGTGTTTTATTATTTATATTTTTTCAAACCAGACTTGTGTTAAACAATACTGTTTAAGCTATTCAAAATACTAAGAGACAAAACCTGTATGACACTCCATTGTTTATAAATAATTTATTTGGTATTAGATTCAAATGATATCTAAATATCTAGATTGGTCGCCACAATCTAGAGTTTATCGCCAAGTTTTTAGAAAGTCGCCAATTTGGCGATGGTGCCCGATTACGGAATATTCCCCTAATTAAATTACTTCTATAAAACAGTTTGAATGCATGTTATTACCAACTATCCACATAAATCAATCTCCCTAACTGAATTTCCTTCATCATTATAAGATAGTGTCATACATTAATTCACTGTAAAAGTGTAGCTATGTTTAGTACCATAAGTTTTCCATCTCCCCAGAAACCAACTAAAATGGTTGATGAATAACAACGCTAAATGTCTATAATTACATCTTTAAAAATCATGAATTTAGAGTCTTATCCTCTCTTTTTAGAACTGCTTTCCAGGGAGGTACAAAGAAGTGCATGTCATCGGAATGCCCAAGTTCTTCCAGTATGCTTACAGCATCGTCCAACCTTTTATTCTCAGCTCCAAACTAAGGAACAGGGTAGGTTGTGTTTTTGATGTGTTTTTGAAATATGTATCAAGAACTTTCTCTTTAAAAATGTTTCGTTATCATTTTTTATCGTGTAACTGTGTGATGGATATTAAGGTAAATTTACTTTTAACAATGGTACAAAAATAAACGTGTTTGTCCACTTTCTACAATTAAAGTACAAAAAATACTATTTTTTAAAAGCCCTTTTGAGCAATATTTTAAAGAAAACCATTTCTTATGATGAAGCAAAGACGTAATAGTGACTACACATATCCGCATTATAGTAAATAATATTTTTTACACATTTTTCCAATCAGGGATATCCAATGGTTTTCTTAACAGCTATTAAAAATGGGGTTGTGACAGTGGAGGCTCTTCCATAGAAGCACATGAGCACGTGAACCCCTAGAGAAAATGAAATAAGTCGATTAATTAAAATAAATGAAAAAGTAATAAAAATATGGGTAAAAAGGGGCAATTTGATACAAGGGGCACATTGACACACTTTCAATATCTCCAAAACTATCAAGGTTATTTAGGTCGTGTTTTTACAAAAGGTTTCATGACATATGTAACCCTTACGCTCTGTAATAAATCTAACATTTTTGGTGGAAGAAACTAAATTTTTTTGTCGAAAATTTCCAAAAGTAAATTTTTAAGAAAAATGTAAAATCTTCCTGACGCTATTCTACTTGGAATACAGAGATATGTGAATTCAAAAAACAAGTTTATCCTTATTAGCAATAAGAAGTATACTTAAATTTTAAATAACCTTTGCTATTTTTTAATAAAGGTTTTTATTCAAAAACAACAAATGGGGCAAATTGATGATAAAGTGGGGTACTTTGATACACTCGTGGGGCACACTGTTCCCTTATTTTGTGTTGGGAGATAAATATATATCAGCTATTTAAAAAAATCAGTTAAGGGTAAGTTAGATCTACAGTGAAGGATATTTACGTCAATGTTTGAAATTTTTTGTTATTTATTAAGAGTTTGAGATGGAAAACGTCTTGCATTGTAGCTATATGTATTTATAAACTTTCTAAAAGAAAATGCAGTTGATAAATACATTACCAAACGATGGAATAACATTAACAAAGATGGAGAACCTAAAACATCTGAGAAGTTCTTAACACTTTTACAGGTAACGAAGAACTGTATTTAAAAAAACAGTGACAAAATAGAACTATATAAATGGCCAAAACTAACCCGTTAATTCAAGTCGTATTTTTTAAATTTCTGGATGATTTTCGATAAAAATACCTTTGAATTTTATTCAACTAATTCAAGAGCAGCTATACCCATGAAAATTAGCATGTTGTTTTTTCGTTATATATAGATATTTGTTAAAAATGACCATTTGTTAAATTCTTAGTCCTTGAATGTTGAATGTAAAATTTGTGATTTGTATTCGAAGAACGGTAATGTAATAGGACTTAGGTTCTCTCTGAACAAAATAACGCTTACAACAAATAACAAAATAACGCCTTATTGGATACTTGCTAAAAATGACCGTTTGTTATTTTTTTATCATCCTTGAATGTGGAATGGAAAATTTGTGATTTACATTAAATAATGGTATTGTAAAAGGGCTTAGGATATCTCTTACTAAAATAAAGTTTATTTTCCAAAAATTTTTTTATTAGTTACTATTTTTGAGCAAATAAGTCACTGTATCAAAATACCCCAAGCAATATATCCAATTGTCCCACCAGCGGGGCATATTGATACAAAATTCATTTTTCACCAAAGTATTTCAATTTTGATCAAACTTATATTCTTTTTCCAATTGGTCTCATAAAATTGAATTATTTTTAGATACTTTTAGGAAAAAAAGTATCTAAATAAGTCATTTTTTCTACTCAAAAAATGGATTTGAATTTTGCTGTATCAAACTGCCCCACTTTCCCCTACATATTCCAACTTGTACCCTATTGAAGGTGAGTTTCCACATGCTCCCCTTCTATTCAAAACATCAATAAGAAAATTTCATCACAAAGATTCTGAAACATTTCAAATGCTTTTCGAATTTTTCGCCTACTTCAACGAACGGCACGTGTGCGACCGAGAAACAGGCAGGCAGGAAAGCCAATGCCGAGCTGGCTCATGAAGAAAATTCTTCACGTCGCGCCGTTCTCAATTTCCTGGGAGCACACTTTGAGCATTTCTTAGTTTTAGCTTTACTTGCCGGTAATTTTTTTCACGGGTTTTCATTACTTAATTTTGTTGAAATCTCTTTTCTTTAGTTTTGTGCGGTTTAAGAGGTTGTAAAAGAAAAATTAATTTATAACAATTTAACTTTTTATTACTTTTGAAAAAATAAGGGCATATAAGTACTGCTGAGTAGATGAACAAAATGAGGGATTTTGTTAAGCCACAATACAAAGTTAAACAATACTAAACATCAAACTAAAATTAAACCAAATAAACGTAATGATTTCACTCTCTTTCATTCTATCCTGAATTTCTTTCTCCTTTAATATCTTTACTCTTTTTTATCCCCTTTTGTTTCCTGTCTTATTCTCATCCCTTTCTTCCCAACTGATACAATATTATTAATATGTACTAATAATTCAGATAGAAAAATATGAAACCCCCATAATAATTTTCTCTTAACCTCTTTTAATGTATAATAATCTCTTGGAAAGAAGTTAGCTTTGATGAAAACTCTAGCCCACAACGTACTCTTCGTAAAGTGGAATGTTTGAATTCCAGAAATGTATAGTGAATTCCAGAAGAGGGTTATCTTTTCCTACACTCTTAAAACGACAAGCTCAAGATGTTTAATTTTTGAGTATGCACATTTTCAGAAATAAGTATATTCATGTTTTCAAATTTGAGTACATTTAAATCGGAGCCAGTTTGAGCACTTTTTTACTCAGTTTAGAGACTGTCGTTTTAAGAGTGTATCTGCATATCTATTTTACCATCTGCCTAAACTGCATATAAACTGGACACTTCTCGACAACATAATCAATACAACCCAATAATAATATACGTTTTACATTCACAATAATTATATTCCCTTTCAGATCTTCATCCACGGAGAAAACCTTGGAGCGCTTCACAAGCACATTCCCCCGGAAATCTTACCCAAGGAATACGGTGGCGAACTCGGCCCATTCGACAACAGTGCCTGGCATGCGGACATTCTCACTAGAAACGAGTGGTGTCTGGAACAGAGACTCTACGGCTACTCCAAGTCCTAAAAAAAGGAACTTTTCAGTGTTCGTCCATGGCTAGTCCCGTATATTCTGTGTTTTTATTGTTATTTTGTGACTTTTTTGCTGTGACTGAAGTTGGATACTTTCGAAGCAGCTCAGTTGGACCTTTTTCAAGGGCATTTCATATCACTATGGTTAATTGATGTATCGTCGCTTTGGGCGCAACATGACTTAAGTTATATGACATCAATAACCTAACTACTTAAGTTTTTATGTTTAAGTAAACGTTGTTTTATATTTTATCTTGTTATCAACTTTGCCCAGGGGATTTGAATCTTAAACCAAACTACATAACTCAATCTTTCCAATTTTTCAGGACAGGAAAAAATGTCTCTTTTTAAAGTGCATTTCTACGAAGGGAGGGATAGTAGAACTGAAGATTAAAGTAGTTCTGATGAGGCCTTTCTGATAAAAATTTTATATTTCGGATGATCTAGTGTAAAATTTTTAATATATAGAGGGGTTCATGACTCAAAGCAGAAAAGTTTTGTCATGTTGTGACTAAAATGATTATATGTTTTACTACGTTAATAAGATGACTTTGCTTTCACGTTGGAAGTCAAGGGTTTACTATAAGATGCAATAAAAAGAGAAGAATTACAAAAGATGTAATAAAAAAAACTCTGCTGCTAACTGGGGATGCCTTTTTCAAGGAACTTATCGCCTATTTCAGCATACAGTGTATTGAAACTTCAATGTTTATAATAGCCTTAACATTTATATACAGTTTTATGACACCATGCGCATTGCGCAACAATATGAAACGTAACAATTTTCACTTATTTCTTTTAAAACCTGTGTGTGTGTGGTAAAGTTTTAATTTTATCAAAATACATTTTGCATTTACTCTTCAAAGAACTAGAGGTTCAACTATCCAAAATCGGGTATTGCTATCCAATAATCGGGTAATCGGGACATGTGATTACTAAATATAGTAAAGGACAATTATTAGAAGAATTTAAAATATTTTTCCATCTATATATTTCTATAACGATATACTTATGGTTTCAATTTAAAGAGGGTATTTATTTTTGTTGTGTATATAAGTAGAATTTTTTGTACGTTTAAGTGCACTTATAATGCTAGTTGCAATTTTTTTATTTACTTCTTGTAATGAAGAAAAATTTTTATTTACACATTGTGTAAAAGAATAAATGCACTTTTTGTTTACCTAATACCTCTCATTCTAAATGTGCTTCCTGTTAAATATGTATTTAGGATAGGAACTGCGTGTGTGTTCCTGTTCTATGAAATGTTTGTTTGCATTAAAAAAATCAATAAATACTCTTTGAATAAAATATTCGAATGAAACAACTCGGAAAGAAGGGGTTTTCTTCATTCAACAAACCATCTTTAAAAAATTTATTAAGATATTTTCACTTAAAAAAACTATTTTAAAGTAATTATTACGATTTTTTATGTAGTTGTTTATTGAATAGTAAAATTTTTTAAAAATCCCTGAGAAAGATAGAAGTTAAAAGAATATATGTGTTCTATTTCTCTCTTAAGAAAAAAGTAACTAACGGAATAACTAACGGAAGCAGAATACGCAAAACTTGAAACTGGTGGTTGGGATAGTTTTAGAAAAGATATCATAGGCAATAAATAAATATATTTAATGCCCCTTTAAAGTTATTCATATATTAACCTATATACTTTTTATCTTTTTTAAAAGGTTAATTATTCCTTTTATATAAATCAGAAAAAAATGTTAAAATACTGTAAAATACAGATATAGTGTATTGATATATTATTAGGAAGGAGAAGGCATATTTTTACTGTTCAAATATACCCCCCTTTTGGAGTTCAAATGTGCCACTTTACAAAAATAACCGTAATTTATATTTTAAAAATTTTTTTTCGGATTTACTTTATAAAGGCTACTGCAATGCTGGAATCTAGGTAAAAATGTCCTTACTAAATTATGTTGGATCATTTACTAATTTTACCATAAAGTTATTGGAATTAATGGCATAAAATTTATTTGTAAGTAACAATAATTAAAGCCCTGTGGATACTCTACCTTTACAAGGTACAAGGATACCTGGATATAAGGTAGAGTATCCAGGGCTTTAACAATAATAACTCTCATTAGCTTCAGTCTGATTAGGATGAGTTATTTCCCCACCAGGGAGTTAAAAGATTCCATAAAGAAAAATGAAAATAAATCCTAAAATAAGAATCATGACACGATCAAGGAAAAATATTACCTTCCTTCAATAATAAAAAAGTATTAATCTAGAACCCATGACTTAATTATAGGACATTTTAACACATTTTACAGAAATTATCAAGAGGAAAAAAATTATCTAAATGTATTTATAGGAAAATTTAAAGAGCTATTTCAAAAAACAAATGGTAAATATAGTGGAATATCGGAATATGTTGACTTTGCTAACCTTGAACAGTGGTTGTCTAATCATATTTTTTATGGTTTGGCCGGAAATAGAATGGAATAAATATAACTTTAACCTTAAATGATAAGAACTCTAATTGCTTTTATAAATAGCATCAGGAAACCAGAAATTCGTTCATGTTTGAAGTTTTGATATACCTAAATAAAGTTATTATTATATTCATTGTACTTTTTGCACCGAAACCTAAATTTTTTATTTTTAAATTGATATTTTTCTTACTTTTTAAAAGCTTCTGAAAATTACCTATTTCGTGTAAGTACGTTTATGGTGGTATTTGAACAACTCCTTAAAAAGTATTAAGTTTAATTCACTATACAGGGTGTTTCAAAATTGCGTTGCACGGCTTTTATTCGGAACCAACGCCTCCTAGGGTCATGGAAGTAAGGTGTAAGGTCTACCCCTAGGTAAGTGAGCCTGGAAAATGCACTGAAATGACTTACTGCGCCCCTAGCGGCGAAATTAAAAAGTTAAAAAAATTAATTTAAAAACTAAAAGAGATAGAGCAAAAACCTCAGTGAGAGTATTGTTACCAACTTCATGAAGACACTGATATTTTGAATATTCGCCGAGATATTAGCATGTGAATATAGCACTTTTTCAGGGGTCAAAAAAGAAAATGTTCGCATATTAGCAAATTTTTTTGATTAAATTTTGTGTTTTTTTAGTTGAATGAACACAAAATTTAATCAAAAAATATAAAAAAATTGCAAATATGCGAATTTTTTCTTTTTTGACCTCAGAAAAAGTGCAATTTTTACATTCTAATATCTCGGCGAATATTCAAGATATTTTCATGAATTTTTTTTCAGTGAGTTCTTCATGACGTTGGAAACAATACTCTAATTGAGATTTTTGCTCTATCTCCTTTTGTTTTTAAATTAATTTTTTCAACTTTATAATTTCGCCGCTAGGGGCGCTGAAAGTCCTCTCAATGAATTCTCCAGGCTCACTTACCTAGGGGTAGACCTTACTTCCGTGACCATAGGAGGCGTTGGTTCCAAAAAAAAGCCGTGCAACGCAATTTTGAAACACCCTGTATAAAGGACGAACTTGTATAAAACTATATTCGTAACAAAACCACTTCAATAGAATCATTAACCTTAAGGGGAAGATTTTGCAAACTGTTCAGCTGTAAAATCTCTTGCTAAAAACATCTTTAAACTTTTAATAAAAAATATCTTTTAATTTGAAATGAGATAGTTTAGGAATCAAAACAAAAAGTTGGTACAAAGAGTATAACAGCAGCATTAAAACTCAATTTTTTTAAGTGTGCTTGTACAATATTTATTTAATTGGAGGTATTACAAGAACGTAAATCTTGTTTTCCATAGATAGATGTATAGAAAAATATAAAAATAATCAACATAATATTAAAACTTGTTATTTCTTTATTTCCCTTTAAAAGATCCAACGACTTATGTAACAACTCTATGCTTATAACATCATACTGCCGCCATCTGTTTGACAGAGAACTTAGAAAATATAGATGATATACAGGGTGTCCCATAAATAATCGGTCACACTTCTAGGGGGGATAGTAGACACCTAGACGAGTCAGAATCACATAGGATTTGGGGGTCCCAGACCAAATCCCAGGGAGTTAAAAATGGAGCGACACCCCAAAAAAATTATTGAAAAATTCAATTTTTAGAAGAACTACTATTGGGTAAAAATTTAATTATGGTCTCAAAAATTGTGGTTTAGTATGATCTTTAAAATTATCTCAAAAATCTTCACTTTAAAATTTTGTTATTAGGAAAAAGGTTAAAAAACCACAAAAAAATGTGAAAATTCTGCCGAAACCTCATTTTGTATTTCAAAATCCTTCCTTTTGATTTTATAATCTCAAAGATCTTAGTTGTAAACCCTTAAGTCCAAAGTTTCACGTAAAAACCATCAATATTAAACGCTTGAAATCCTGTTAAAGTTCGTTTTTTGCGTGCGCAAACTGGTTTCCTATAGCCGTTTCCAAAACGGCAGTTTGCGGACCCAAAAAACGGACTTAAACCATGCTTTAACAGGCTCTCAAGCATTTAATATTGATGGTTTTTACGTTACACTTTGCACTTAAGGGTTTACAACTATGATCTTTCATATTATAAAATCAAAAGGAATGATTTCGAAATACAAAATGAGGTTTTGGCAGAATTTTCACATTTTTTGGTGGTTTTTTAACTTTCTTCATAATAAAAAAAATTTTAAAGGGAAGATTTTTGAGATAATTTTAAAGATGATACTAAACCACAATTTTTGAGACCATAATTAAATTTTTACCAATAGTAGTTCTTCTAAAAATTGAATTTTTCAATAATTTTTTTGGGGTGTCGCTCCATTTTTAACTCCCTGGGATTTGGTCTGGGACCCCCAAATCCTATGTGATTCTGACTCGTCTAGGTGTCTACTATCCCCCCTAGAAGTGTGACCGATTATTTATGGGACACCCTGTATAAACAATTGGTTTTGAAGCATTTAAGTTGATGTTAAAAAAACTTTTTTAATTAGAATTATGTAGATTTGTAAGTCTATTTTGATTATTTTGTGTTATAATGAGTGTCGTATTGTCCTTCGTATCCAATACGTAGTTTATTAAGTTATCCGGTTAAAGATATTTAAGATGTCTGCGTCCTAACATCATATACAAGTAACCACAGGACTAGGTTTGGAAAGCAACTGATACTTAATACTTTATTTTAGAATGAGCTTAGGAGGATAGCGAGAGAGGGTCCAAAAGGGTTTAAGTGATTGGCTATTGCCAGATAGTTCAACTAATGAATTGTAACACAGACTGGATATTATTACAATGAGTTAAAGAAAAGGTGTTTAATTTCTCTACGATTTTCATATGGACTTTGGGTTTTAAACATAGACGTTCTAAAATAGCTTCAAAAACATTCCAAGGTTGGTGTAATAAATCATAGGTAAATACAAAAATTCCTTACTTAATTATTTAACTACTTTACATTTTTAACTCGAAAGGAGTAAATTATTTTTTAGAACAGAATTAATGTATTCAATTCGAAATAAATGTCTTGTGGGATAAAGATATTTTAATAAACACTTCAATAAATTTCGAAACTTAAATAAAAATTTAATTGGTAGTATTTTTTTACCCTAAACTTAAGGGGAAATGTAACGTTAGCGTTATTTGAATTTCTGATCCAGAAAAGAAAAGTTTAAGTTAGTAAGACTGATTTCCTTGTCCTTTTCTTCAAATGAAAAAAATTAAATTTCATGATATGTTAAATTTTACATGTAAGATTATTATCATGTCATAAAATTAGTGTTTCAACAGCTGTGTCCGTAAAGACTGAAACTCATTTTTTTTGTTTCAGTACATTTTGTTCTCTTGTTTACCACTAGGTGTCACTCTGAAACGTCTCCCCTCAGAATTGGACGTTACAGTTAATGATATTTTAAAGAATTTTTTACATAAAAATACCTAGGTAGTTTTAAAATTAATGAGATGGTGTTTCCCAAATATCTATTAGTATTTTTTAATTTTTTATTGAATTAATTAATCAATTTACTAAAGAAAACGACGTTGTTTTTGTCTTCAGGATTAAGTTGGTTGTTTTAGGATTAAAAACAATTTCTTTAAGTTTACCTAATTCTCAAAGGATGGTCTTATAAGAAAAAAACCTTTCCTTAAACTTTTAATTCAAGTAATAATATAATCATTAAATAATGCTCTTTTGTCTCGCGAACAAATAATACTTTTTTTTGAACATTTCATAGTTTTTTTTATTTTTATCTCTTTTAATATTTTTGAAATCAATCCACAAGTACCATTTATTCATTAGATATGCATGAAATTTTTTTTCAAATAATATCTTCTATGTTGTTGTTTTTTTCAATATTTTATTGCATTAATTTTTTAGGTTCCAGGATATCTTGAACTGCACTTTTATTCAGTTGGAACTTCCTAGATGTATTTTAACTTACAACATGTTTACAACTTTTCGGTACATAAAATGTGTATTCTTTAATGGAAAATTTACTATTTCTTACTTACAACTTTTATTTATTTTTAATTGAAAATGAATTTTACACACAGGTGAGGTGGCTTAGAAAGAAATATTTCAAAGACACTCTTTAGAAAACTATTCAGCTCTTTACAATTTTTTTCCAACATTATACGTAAAATTTACCTGCCTT
The DNA here is from genome assembly GCA_024610705.1 of Tetragnatha versicolor. Classification (NCBI taxonomy): domain Eukaryota; kingdom Metazoa; phylum Arthropoda; class Arachnida; order Araneae; family Tetragnathidae; genus Tetragnatha; species Tetragnatha versicolor. Next base: position 43,342,806 of record JANDEH010000003.1, read on the forward strand.
CTTTTAAATGAGAAGAAATAAAGAAATGAGGAAGAAGGGAAGGAAAGAAAAAGAAGGAAAGATTGAGATAGGTTGAATGGGGGAGAATGAATAAAAGAGGGTAAATGAATTGGTAAGTGATAGATAACCTAAGAAAAATAAAGATAGAAGGAAAGAGAGAACTAAGGACGAAAAAATTAAAAAGAAGAAAGCAATTGTACAAATACCACTTTTTTGTATTTGTACATGTCATTTGACTTTCCAGGTCTTTCTTATTTTAGTAATGTTGGGTGTTTAATTATTATGTACTACGGACACCTTTGCAAATCCGTAATTCTAATTTTAATCTTATATCTTGTATTTCTTCAATTTTGTTTTTATTTCCTATCCATATGTAACATTTTTTTCACTTGACGAGGGATTTTTAATCCCCAAATTGTAAAAGCTTCAATTGTAAGTAATGTATGTATACAGATAAAATTGAATTGAATTGAAGGCGTGTGGAATGAGAGAAGGGGGAGAAAAAGAGAAACCCAAAAACTTTTCCAATGCGTTTCACCTCATCAAAATCAGTTCAAAAGCACACTCTTCGAGGCATAACCAAATTTCAAACGGACTCGAGGACGATATCCATCGGGGAACTGGACCACTCAGAGGTCCTGACTCCATAACACACTAATCCTCCCCAAAACCAGGACCCTGACTGACACAGTGACCGTCCCCAGCCCATAACGCTCCAATTCTCCCCCATCGAAACCTCTTACGTCCTACTACTCCAGTTCTCTCCTTCCCAGTTCGGAGACCTCTTTTCTTACTCCCGACCTCACCCTCAAAGAATCCACTCTTCCACCTCAAAGCTTCCTTTGTCGAGGCCAGGGGAGGTCGGATTCGCTTTCTTCGGCCTTGATCCGGATCAAAAGGGAGAGTGTTGGCCCCTGTAGCGGTCGGGCAAGGACTCGGGAGAGAGTGTTGATGGCCTTGGTGGGGAGCATTGCACTTTCGTTCAGGGGCAAGGACGTTAGGGATGAGCATGATTTGGTTTGGAAGGATTTTTTTTGCTGCGAACGATTCGATGGTTCCTCCATTGAGAATCACTGTAATAGTACACTGTAAAAAAGCATGTTGAATTTACAGAATAAAACTGTCAGCCAGGACATCAGTGTTATTGAATTTTAACGTTTATTTAGCTGGTTAATTTCAGGAATTAACAGGTAAAACCTGTTCACTTAACATGAAAGGAGTATTTCACCAATATCGCTGGTTTAGCGGACAATAAGTGTAAACTCACAAACTCACAGGCGTCGCCTCCAACCGTGGACCGGTTTCGTCCTTGTTAGGACTCATCAGCACGGTATAGGAAGGCAGCGGAACTTTTGCCTTTTTGGAATTAAATCTGTTCTAGGAATGCCAAGCCATTCCAGCAGATGAGTGGAGGACTAATCAATGGTCACCACTTTTTCAGTTATAGTCCACTAGACAAGGCGCTTGAGAGTTGTGAGTTTACAACTGTTCACTTAACCGTGTATTTATTAATTTTTTTACCTTTTTTAACAATAAAATACCGTTACATTTACTTTTCTTTTTTACTTTTCTTCTTTCTAACTTTTAAAAGAGGGGGAGATGACTCGTGAAGTATTTTTGGAAAGTTAGTTGAAGTTTTTTCTGTTAAGGTTTTAGCGGGTTTAGTCCATAGTTTTTCCTTTTATTTAAAATTACATTTAGTATTTCATCAGTCAGATTACATTTTTCGCGTATAATTAACTAAGCTCGTGGCCAGACTTTTGACAAACTGCTAGGAGTGTATGTTGATCAAAATTGACTGATCTTTGAACTCGGGTAGCTAACTATAAGTCACTTTGGTAAGTTTATCTGGTTTAAAACTCAAAATAGCCTGGGGCAAAGATAGGGAAAAAGTTCTTCAATTAGGAACTTTGTTTTAACGAATGTTTTATTAAGTGCAGTGAGCATGGTTTTGTGAGGGTTGCGAAGCAATCTGAAAGGTCCTGCGCAAGCAGTTTACGGACGGGGGATGGTGAGGGATACTGAGCAGGGGGTGGTAGCTCCTTATGTGTTCAAAGTAAAGATTTTTACGAATGACATTTTGCAGTTTGTCACTCAATACTTTTCCCATAGATCCGTGTGATGTTTACATCATGGTTGCCTTGGCAACACTCTCACGCAGCCTCCGTGTACACATTGTGAGAAACCAAAACATACTTAATATTCACTATGCATTTTACTTCAATCCTGTCTCCTCTTGTTTTTTCTTTCATCATCAGGTAAAGTTTCAGTAATCCCGTAAAACTAAATTACTTCAAGGTCACTTCATATTTATTTACATTGTAACTTTTAACTACCCACTATATGTAAATACTTCTGTAATATTTGATAAATCATTATGGTTTGTGAGAGGGAAATATTGTAGGCAATGTCACGTAAAGAAATCATATAAGAATCTTCTCTTAAAAAAAACGCTGATAAACGAATCTTCTGCGCTTAAAACGCTGAAAAAGTTTGTTCTTTCATCATCATCATCATAAATGGCAAGACACGTTTGGGTGGGCCGAAAACACACGCTATTTTTTATTTTTGTTCTGATAGCACGGAAAGGGTGCCACTTGGGTCTAATAAGGATGGTGTAAAATATTTTTTCGATTGGATAATATCTTCAGCTCTCGCATCGCACTTTTGAAAAAATCGCAAGTTTGAAAAAATGGATGACCTTTTTACAAAATAACTAAAAAGCCAAAGATTAAACTCTCAAATATTGTTCATGAATTTTTATGAGGAACTAACATAGTTAGAGACATAATGTTTCAGGTTCCATTCTTCTATAATCATATTTCGTTAGATATAATTTTTAATGTTCAAAGAAATTTTGTAAAGTTGTTTTACCTGCATTTTCAAACACCTAAGGGGACATCCATAAATTACGTGAGGTCAAAAAGGGGGGAGGGTTTGGGAAAATCTCACCAAATCTCACCAAGGGGGGGAGGGGGTCGATTAAAATCTCACGTCAACTTTTTAAGTTAGAAATTATACGATTTTCCTTTTTTTAAGTATGAGAAAAGAATACACACATATACTGTGGTGATTTTTAATAGGCTTAATTCCTTCTTTCTCAGTTTGAGTGAACCGTTGGCTTTTTCCATCTCTTTAACATGTCATAAATTTTCTCAATCAAAATTATGCGGTTTTGCGCGGCCGTTCGTCTGTTCATCTTTCGACGCTCCCTCGCTCGTAGCCTTTCTTGTACTATTCGATTCCTCCTCTCTGTCACCTGACTAGTCATAACTTTTCCGTCCAACATAATCTTTTAATCGCCAATATTTTAAGTTAATTGTGGAGATAAGAATACCTTGTTGTAACCCATTTAAAATGCAGTAGGTCGTTTCTTTACTTCATTGGCAGTTTTTCTGGCATAAATGAATGTCTATGGAATGAGGAAATATGTATCATTTTAAGCTAGATATTGTAAAATTTCAGGGTTGGAAAAAAATATGTTTTATTTGTTTTAAACGTGTTTTTTTTGTTTAAAACGTTTTATTTGGTTTTTTTACCCTTGACATAGAAATGATAAAAAAATCCATGATTTTTAAAAATTTAAGTTTGACTTTTCAAATCGAAATTAGATTAATTAAGCTATACTTTTAAATACATTACAAAAAGTTCGTTCTTTTAAATGATTTTTGTAAGTTTTCTTCACAGCATCATCTCTTTATCAAGCAATGTACTGCCTATGTCATGGCGATTTGTTGGTTTGTACCCAGGCCTTATACTTGGCACTATCTTTTTAGGCTATAGGTGATCCATACAAGAAAATAGTGAGTGTGTTGCCTAAATAAAGGTAGCAACTTGCTAAAAACTACATGTGTTTTAAACAATATTTTTTGCTTTGTTTTAAACATGTTTAAAACATGTTTAAACATGTTTAAAACAAGTGTTTTAAAGAAAGTGTTTTAAAAGTAACAACCCTGTAAAATTTTAAATACTTTTGTGTGATTTTTATAATAAAGAAACCCTGATGATAACATAATGTCCTTTTCCCCCCACATCATTAATAATGTAAAAGTTTTAGGTGCTATGAAGCACAGAATGCAAATGAATAGGATAGAAAATTATTTTTAACGGTTGCAAGTAAATCTCACGTGGGGGGAGGGGGGGTCCAGCAAAATCTCCCAAAATCTCACCAAGGGGGGAGGGTATCCAGATTTTGGAAAAAACACCTCACGTAATTTATGGATGTCCCCTAATAACTCTAGAACTATACAACTTAAAAACCCGAAATCAGCCCCATTTTGTTCGTTAATTTTTTGTCTTTGATTTGATGTGCATCATGACCATCATTTTCAAAAAGTTTTTTCAAAATTAAAAAAATTAAAAAATTAATAACAAAATGGTTTTGAAAAAAAATTTTGAAAAATATTAAATCCTTTTAACTCTTAAAATGAACATAACTACCAAATTTAAAGTTGAAAATAAAATTAAATCATGCATAAAAAATAAAAATATTCGAAATTTAGGCAAGTCCCTAAACTATCCCTAAAATTTTACAGCAAGAGCGATTCACTCATGGAGAATTCATAAACTCGCTTGAGGGTGTTCATATGACTTAAAACATGCAAAAAATGTCATATAAATTTCAGAAAATACGACAATTAACAGATTCGGTACAAAATCTTACAGTGCTAGTTCCCAACTTTAAGTTAATTCAATGTGCATGCATTTCTCCTGAAAATTCCTAAAATTTATGTTTATATCTAATTGTTTTTACTTTTAACAAGTCAAATCAAAGTAAATTAAAGTTTTAGAACATGAAAAATTAGATATAAACACATTTCTAAGGAATATTCGGGCAAAATCCATGCACATTGAATTAACTTAAAGTTGGGAACTAGCACTGTAAGATTGTGTAAAAAGGTCATCCATTTTTTCGAACTTTAAGTGCGATGCGGGAGCTGAAGATATTATCTAATCAAAAAAATATTTTACACCGTTCTTATTAGACCCAAGTGGCACCCTTTCCGCGCTATTAATTAGAACAGAAATAAAAAATAAAGTGTGTTTTCGGCCCACCCTACTAGACAGCCCGGTGTGGGCCAATGCCTTCCTTTGAAGACCCTTTCACAAGGACCCACGGGCTATCTTGGATATCCAGTTCCTCTCGTTGTTTGCTATAAAATCCGACTCCACTGAGTCATCCCATCTCAACCGCAGTCTCCCCCGCTTTCTATTTCTTTATCTAACATATTAAAACTATACCTTCCTGGTTATATTCGTAAAGGAAATCAAAGACTTGCTGACTTGGAACTGCATCAGCTAAATTTTGACTTTCCTCCCTTTTCTTTAAAAACCCGTAATAAAAATAATTTCTTATTCCAAATAACGATACAAAATCATTTAAAAAATGATATAAAGTAAGCAATAACGTAATTTTTATGCATTATTGTGTAAAATTTAAAAAATATAATATATGCATTCATCTTCAAACGAGATAAGCATTTGAAATTAGTATACATGCTAAATACAAGGTCAATTTTTCGTGCCTTTACATAATAAAGAAAAACCAGTTCTTCTAACTTCTTAAAGGAGTAGCCCTCCTCTAAACCTGATATTTCACTTGAGATTCATAACAGCAATTTATATAAAGATGTATCCTATCAGTCTCAGTCTACTAACAAGTCACATAGGAATCATGCATTGTCTGCCGACCAACCTTTAAATACGCAAACAAGCTGAGATTTCACATCCAGTTTTCGTCAGAAACCCTGACTTAAGGGGAAAATATATTCAGGTAAGATGAATTTTAAGTTTTCATTAAAAAATAGTTTATTTACCTCTCATTAGTTCACTTGTAAACTGAATAAAAGGAAATTAATTTAAATAATTTTGAGAAAAGTTAATGTGTTGTATTGTTGATACATTAATTGTTAATGTATTCTAGAGTATAAAATTAGGGATCTTCCCAGATCTTATAATTATGGCATTTTATATTTTGATGTAGTGACTGAAAATATAACTCACCTACTGCTTAACCAACGATAGTAAAAGGGTCACAAGATTTTGACAGACTTGGAGGGGAGAAAGGAAGAAGCTGAGGGGTAGTTGATCGAAAGAGGAAGAGACATTTACTCCCTCTAACCTTAGTTAGACCCTCTATCTATATACATAAAATATCAGTATATTTTAAATAAAATAAAAAAAATACTAAAGCAAAAAAACACGTGACCCTTTTACTGTCGTTGGCTAAGCAGTAAAAGACACCCGGTTTACTTTAAATTATACGCGCATATTTAATTTTTATAAATTAATCCTTTTTATTTGTTTTCTTAACTATTTTAATCATTATAAATGGCATACTAAATGGTCGCCATCATGGATCAAGCGATCCCTGGTGACTATGATTGCATTTTCTCTTGTGTTGTGTTTGATGTGTACAATGAATAAAAAAATATATTGAAGTCTTAAAGAGAGCAGAAAAAGTTATAAATACAACCAAATTTTTTGTTATTTATTCAGGCTTTTATTAATTTTATGGTAAGTCTATTATCATTGATTTTCCAAGAGCTGGCTACATGGAAAATAATGACATCTGCTTTTACATCAATGATAAGCTCTTGAAAATGTGATGTTTGATTTGTTAGCGACAGTAAAACCGTGGATATTGAGGATGGGCACTTCTTTCTTCAAAGTATTATAGTTGACCTAATCTCTGTTACCTATTAAAATTTATTTTGGATTATTTGGGGTGGTTCTTTTTTTGCTCTTTAATCATCAAGTTTTAGGACACGTCGACTCCATTTGATCATTTTAAAGAGAAATAAGAAAAAAAAGATTTTTTTAAAAACGCTTTTATTGAAGTGTTCTAAAAGGTCAAAAATAATTTTTTCGGTTTGACAAATAATTTATTGGGAAGTAGAAAATAACTTTTTGGTAAGTAAAAAAACTGATTTTCTAATCACTAAAAATAAAAGCGTGGGCGCTAGTAATTTTTAATATTTTTTAAATTTAATTTTTTTTACAGGACAGTGACACTAACATCCTTGCCAAACGGGGATTCGAACCCCAGACGTACGGCTTTGCATCAGTCAGATGCTCTAACGACCAGGCCATTACGTCGGCATTTATGTATAATTTTATATAAATAAAAATACCTAACAGAGAATTTAAAGTGAATCCATCCCACTCAAAACTCATGAATGAGAAATTTGTAAATCTAACGTCATAGAACATAGAATAAAGAAGTTAGAATATATAGTGAATTAAGAATGACTAGCGCCCACGCTTTTATTTTTAGTGATTAGAAAATCAGTTTTTTTTACTTACCAAAAAGTTATTTTCTACTTCCCAATAAATTATTTGTCAAACCGAAAAAATTATTTTTGACCTTTTAGAACACTTCAATAAAAGCGTTTTTAAAAAAATCTTTTTTTTCTTATTTTATTTTCTACTTTTTAGTCATGGTACTTTTTAACAAAAACTCACAAGAAAAAATGTATTTATTTCAACCATATTTAATGTTATGTTAGGATGGAATTTTAGTTTCATGTATAACAAAAAATTTTCACATATCTGACAAAGTAGAACAATCCTCTGACGACTCAGCAGGACAATCAACTCCAAAGTTAATTTTAAAATCTATTTAATTTTGCTGGGTACGTTATAATAACAGAGCTGAGCAAGAAAAATACCTCGCATAAAGAATATATTCCTCGAATCCGCTCAATCACCGATGAAATCCATCGATATCAAAAAGATTCACAATAAAAAGAAAGCATTCAATAAAATAAAAAAAAACAATCGTAAGAAACTCAGAATTAGTGTGTGTGTATCAAGGAGCAAACAGTACCATCCAGTCTTTTCAGTAGTCAATAAATTATAAAAGAACATATTTTTCTTCTCGGCGATTTTCGGCGATATTTTCGGCGATTTCTCGCTCTTCTGGCGATTTCTTTCTCGCGGTTATTATCTTAAATCGCTAATTATCTTAATTGTTAATTGGAAGGTAAAAAATCACGTTTTGAAGATTAAATATTGTAGTTATATACTTAGTATATTATCTTACAGGTTTTGGGAGCCATTGGCTTCACGGAATGTCTCAAATATGAATTAAAAGGATAACTAAAAACACTCGTTAATTACCTAAATTACGGAGGTTTTGACTAGTTGATGATTGAATATTGCATTGTCATCGAGTTTCCACCACGGTGCAAAGTTTCAGAACTTTATATCGTTTGGAAGTGCCTGAAATATTATGTACAAGCATCCAGAAAGAAAAAAGTGATTATTCGTCTATAATTATCGTAATTACTGGGCAATTCTCGTTTTGACTTTTGAATATGATGAAGTTATGCCTTATAAATAATTGTGCACGGTTTAGGGAGAATAGCCCCTTGGGAAAGGTATCAAATTCTGGTTTTTCTGTTAATTAAAAATACTCGTTAATTAACTTAATCCTTTGGTTGTTTGACTAGATAATGGTTGGATATTGGAGTGTTATGAGGGTTACACCGATGTATAAAGTTTCGGGGCCCTGACATATCGGGAAGTGCCCGAAAATCGAGTTTTAAAATTCCACGCGTAAAACGCCGCCAAAAGCAAGTAGAATAAAAGCGTTTAAAAAGCGTGTGAAGTTCTTTTCCCAGCTCCTGTAAGCTTCCTTTACTTCATGACAACACCAACAATTGACAGTGGCTTTGATAAGTCTCCCGAAATGGCCACTTGCTACATCATTTCTTTCAGAGTTCCCAAGTTAATTTGATTTCAAAATATTGTCACAATTTTACATCGAACAAACATTATAGGGCCATGTATGCATCGGAATGCAAAAAAATCGGCATGCACACGGATTTTATGAAATTCTGCAGGTATCCGGTCCTTTACTATTTGTGTATGTTTGAAACATGTGCACAGACTGCTAAGCCTTGCGCTTTCCTAACTACAGCATGCACGTGTATTAACTAACTATAACTTATCAGTCAAATGAAATACAGTAAAAATACAACGGTATAACCTTTGTTTTAAAAGCATAAAAATTCCTGACCTCATTTTTCAATTCAGTAGAAAATATTTAAAAATGACAACTGCTTTTACATCATACATCAATAACTGGCTCTTGAAGACACTATTTATAATAGTCGTTCTAAAATTATAATTTGAGTTAAGGACTTTGACCAATGATCTTCCAGTTTTAGTTTTATAGCACGTGCTTCTACAGTCATTTCATGATAATAACTCTTATCAGTGCCTTTAGTTAATCTTTCCATTCCCTCTATCTACCTACCTCAGCAGTTTGATAGAGTTTGACAGGAATTATTGTCAACATGATGCCAATCATATACCCTCATAACATTACAGGTTCATTAGTTAGTAGGAAAACTCTACTTAATACGAGTTGTAGTAAAAGAATTTTTTATTCAGGTATGTTTACGGAAGGTGGTATGAATATTGTTAATGAATAATTTATTATCTAACTTTAGGATTAGTCGCGGGAGCAAATCATACCAATCAGACTTTATTGGGAACGTTTAGAAATTAAAAACAAAAATTAAAATAATTGAAAGCATGACGCTGGTTGAGAAAAAAATTATTCTTATTTAGTTTGGTGTTTACCTATTTTTTTGGCGATTTACCACTAAACTTTGTACTTGCTCCCGACTAATCCTAAAATTTCTATATTTTTATATCAACTGTTCGTTAGTATATTTCCTTTTACTTTTAATTTAAAATATGTTCTGAAATTTAAATTAATAATACAAGTAGTTTACATACAAAGTTAGCTAATAAAAAATTGGATAAAATTGATATTTTTAAACTTTACTTTCAAAATTCATTTTGAGGAACTGTAAATTATTTTGTTCTAGTGTTTAGTATACTTTTTGTTGTGCTTTTGTTTTCTTTTTACTTTTTTTGTTTATTTGGGTTTTTATATCAAAATTTTTGGAAATTTTCCTTATTCTAAATTTGACTTACTTCATAAAATTCATACACTACTATACTGTAGGGTCATTCCATATCAAATCAATAAGGCACTTTTGATTCAGGTTGATCTCAGGTTTTAACAAACATTTCAGGACATGGTCTTTCATATAAATAAGAAAATGTTTAATTTAATTTTCTCTGTATTTTTTTAAAAAAACATTTCTGAAAATTCAAGGAAAATTTAACTTTTAGCTCTTTAATCTTAAATAACTCTTGTTTTTAAGCCCAGAAAAATGCATCTCCCCTCGTTTTAAAGAAAAAGGAATTTGTAGGAATTAGTAAATAATAATTTAATTTAATGAATAATTTATAATTAAATTATTATAATTAATTACTATTAATTATTATTAATTTCATAATTTAATTTTAAGGAATTTTACAAGGTTAGGTTTGATGTAAAACTTGACTACCCCAAAAAAAATTTCATTATTTTTTAAGTTAAATTTTTAAGTTAAACAATCCAACGTCATATTTTTATCAGCATGTCCAATACAGCTGTTTACCTTATCGCAAATAGAGAAGAGTAACAAACGAGGTAACTGATAAAATCCTCTTTCTCTTTTGTTTGTGACATTTTATATTTAGATTTGTTTACTTAGCTTGATAACCTGTTACATAAATATGAGAAATTGTTTCTACGAGAATATCCATATGTTAATCAATTGCTACACTCCGAAATTCTTTCATATCGTCCCCCCAAAATTTCATAATCCTTATCTTTTAAATTTATTGCAGAAGTTACAGTCCCTAAAAGTTGTTTTTTCCAGAAATTTGTTTTATTTATTTCTACTTCAAAAGTCATTTATATATTCCTTATTTAGGATTTCTCTAACACCGTTCAAAAGCTTTTGTGATTTTTCCCTTGGTATAATGATTTGAAATTATAAATTCAAAATCTGCCCGGGCCTAGTGGCCCATCAGGCGGTTTTCGCTCTACTAACTTTGTTACGTTACATAAAGACATAAAAATTCAATTTCCAAATGTATTTACACTACTTAGGGGTATTATGTATTTACACTACTACAAAGTTAGCGGGTATGCTAACTTGGAAAGCTCAAAAATCATATTTATTGCTTGGTTAAAATTAAAAACATTTTTATAAGTTATAGGTGAGTTATCGAACTGTAAAATAAAAATACACGAAAGTGTCAGATTAAGCCAAATAATAATTTATTACTAAATAAGAAGTATTCGTCAAAAAAACACTTGGCGAATAGGTGGCCCAAAGCGGGTAAGCGCTACTTTTATAGTATAACTAATGTTGAGAACATGGACGGATATAGTAGAAAGACCCTGGATTTTAAGCTAGATACTTTTGGGGGGCATTCTGTCCCTAATTGAACTGAAAACAATGCTTATAATGAAAGAATGAGTATCCTTAAAAATTTAGGAGGATTTATTTACACCCATGATCCCCTGTAAATCCGCTAATGTTTGAGACCTTAGTTACGCACCTAACTATCATAAAAATTCTTTTCGTGTTATCTCCCATTGAGGATAGCTACCCGCTTTGCCCTAAAGCTCCTCGCCGGTTCTTTCACAGTATTTTAAAGTTAGATTTTGTCAAAGTAATATAAAATTATCAACAGCATGTTAAATGTACTAATTGTTGACTATTCAAAAGGAACATATTTTAATTTTTTTAACAAGGTCGCCCTTTTTTATTGCACCCAGTTACCTCATATTACAAATATGATGTTCTATCGGAGTTGATGGAAACTCGGGAGTGTTCGGTTGGTTAATCACGGCATACGCATACTATGACACTCAGGTTTCATCCGGGAGTATACGCAGTGGCGTAGCTATGGGGGGTGAGGGGGCGGTCAACCCCGGGTGTCACCCCAAAGGGGGTGACACCCAAACTAGTTAACTTGGCACTTTTTTCATGTTGTATGCTTTCCTTGAAAAAAAACTTAATTCACTCTACTAATGAAATAAATTAGGGTTTAACAAATCGGGTGTCACCCCTCAAACTATCTGGGAGAGTGATACCGAAGTCTTCGAATTTAGCCCTAAGTAGGTAAATATGCCTTTCTTGAACAAAAAAAATTGATCATCCTGGAAAATACTCATTTGGCGGGCTACCTAGAAGGGTGACACCCACCCAAGCTTAAAAATTTCGAGCGTAGTTTTAAATATAAACGTAAGAAAATTGTAAGAATTGATTTAAATAATTAACAGTTTTTAGGGGTATGAACTGGGGTATCACCCATCGAGCTTTATTTAGATCATACACATTTTCTCGATCACACATAAATGTTTTTATTGAGCGAAAAAACCATTAAAGAAATAATAAAATTATTAAATGAGATATCAACCCATTTTGAGAGGGGTGTCATCTCTTTGGCTAGGGGGGACATAAAAATTTTCCAAGTAGTTCAACCAGAGGCGTAGACAGAGGGGTTGCAACGGGTCTTTTGCACCCCCCTAACTCCAAACTTTTTTTTGTGAAATTAAATATTTCAGAATTTTTTTTATTCCCCTATGCCCGAAATTCGGATTAAGTACACCAAAACAAGTAAAAAACAGTTTTAGGTTCAAATTTTCAAAAGTTTTATGGGGGAGGACCCCCCAGACCCCCTCGGTACTTGTAACTTTATTTTTACAACTCTATTTTATGTTAAGCAAGTCAAGATGTAAAAATTCTACCATAAAACCTGTATCCAAAATTCAAGCTTAAGGCCTCAAAACTAGCTAAAAATTTGATTTTTTGAGTCCATTTTTCTAAAATTTTCTGGGGGAGAACCCCCAGACCCCCCTTTGGTAGTTCGAACTCTATATTATACAAAACTTTTCCTATATTAAGAACCTACATTAAACCTATTAAATATGTATGAGAGATGCTGAGGAATAATTTTGGGCCCTTCCTGAAATAAATTTCCACATACATATAATTTCTAATAACTTACATCCTAACTCGTTGTTGTGTTGCAAAGTTGGGAAATTAAAGGCAATGGTAAATTAAAACCTTCAATTTTGAAATTTTTAAATAATGTATTAAATGCCATAAGAACACAAATATAAAATGGGTTTCCACCTGAGACCCTCAGTTCTAGACTGGTGTCGCAAATTTTATTATTTTTTATAACCGAATTCCAAAATAGGGTGACACCGAGAGCATCCGCCCCGGGTGACACCCAGGCTAGCTACGCCACTGAGTATACGAGCCCCCATCCGCTTTGAGCGACTTTCCCCGAAACTTAACAGTTTTAACCATGGTTTTAACACTTGATTTTGCAGTAGAATTTTTCTGTCCTGATCGTTATTTTTCATACCCTTCCCCAGTGTCATTTTAGTACGAGTGTAGTTTTCTCAGATTGAGCTCATATTCGGTATTTTTATCCTCTTACATAATTTTAACCTTGACTTTCAGTGCATTAATCAGTTCATCGTTATTTGAAAACTGATATCTTGTAGAAAAACAAATGATTCTTGAAAAACATGTTGATTAATTTTCCCCACAATTTTCACCCGTTCGGAATTATTCAAATGAGGATAAACCGGTATAGATAGAAGAAAAAAGCTCTCTTCCCAAGTACTATCAGTTAACTTATCCCATCGTAAGAGAACACATTATACAGTTAAACTTATTGCGAAAAGAATTAGCATTTTCAAAAGACAGTTTTGATTCGAAGAACTCTTGATAATTTCAATTGATTAATTAGTAGGGGAGAGTGTTGTACCTATGGACAAAAATCACGTTTGGATTTTTCTAAGACAGGTAAAATCACATTTTGACCATTTAAAGTGCCCAACCTATAGTTTTAATCTTTGTGAGTAGAGAGATATTTTTTATTTGCCAAAATCTTGAAAATTGGATTTTTAATCATTTATAATAACTTGGAAAAATTTGTGTCCAAAGGTACAACAACCGGTTGTACCTATGGACAGACCCAGTTGTACCTGTGGACACCCTTAAAAAGGGAAGTTTTAGTTGAAAAAAGCTAAGAATGAACATTTTTATTGATGAATTACCTTTTAATAACCTATTTCAAGCCTTATTAAAATTGAAAATAGATTTTTTAAAGTAATGTAGTTTTAGATCGTAAATGATCATTAAAACGGAGTTGAATGATAAAAGTCTTGATTTTTTACCAAAAACACAAAAATCACATGGTATTTTCAGATCAGAATTTAAGGTAATAGTTTCATCAATCATGCTGATTGATCTGACAACTTCACTGATCCAAAAAAAAAACCCAATTCGATCGACACTTAGTTGTGCAAGCATTTGGTGGTAATAACAGTAATAATTTGGTGGTAAATCTTCTTCAGTGGAAAGTTTAAGTTTTTTTAATCATCAAACTTAAATGTGATAGGGTGCTTAGGGTTTTACACCATATTTTACATTAAATTCCAAGTAGAATCATCAATTTAAAAAAGTAGTTTAGATCACAAAATATTTGATTTTTCATCTAAAATTCGCTTGAAAATAATCGCTGACAAATAGATTACCATTTAGAATTAATTTAACATTTATTAAAATGTATTCAGTTAAATGAAACCCGATTCTAAAACGCTGATTAGCTACAGACACCCACAAGAACGTGTCCGTAGGTACAACACTTATGGTGTCCGAAGGTACAGCATCAGGTGTTTTTGCATTCAAAGTTCTATAAAAGATAAAAGAATTGAGATCTGACTATTTCTAATATTAAAACTAAAAAGTCAAAATCTCGGAGATTCCCCCATATATCCCATTTTATCATATCATAATCATAGAGGAAGAAAATAATTAATGTAGTGATGCACTAAAAAAAACTTTCAGCACCTAAAAACAGTATTTTTATTATAGAAAATTTAAAAAATATTTTAAACAGCTGATTTCACGTTAGCAACTAGATAGCATCTGTTTACATTCAAAATCGACCACAAATTCAAATTTACATTTTTTCCCGAATTTTAAAATGAGGTGGCTGAAGGTACAACCGTCCGTAGGTACAACACTCTCCCCTAAGGTTTTAACTAGTCCGTCTCAAAAAAGCTTGCCGTTAAATTTTATACCATGTAAAACCAAGACATCTATACATGTTGAAAATGATACTTAAATGTAATGTTGTAAATTATATCCTTAGCAAGAAATTATAATAAGGGCCTTTTTCACGAATTTTGGGAGCTTAAATTTTCCATGTAATTTTTTTTCGAAATTTAAGTTATAGTTTTATACAAAAAGTTGTTTTCAAATTAAACTAATAATATATCGTAGCGGTATCGCAGTAATGGTATAAAAAAGAATGGGATCACTTTATCAAAAATATAAAGCATATAATTTTTTTAAGATTTTAATCGAAACATATGTAGCAAAAGCATAAGGAACTAAGAAACTAAACAAAAGAAAGTTTTCTTTTTTTTGTCTGGTAAAAGTATACTTCACTCTTTATATTTGACGTTTTTCGCATCAAAGGTAACACCGCAATGTAAAAGTATAGGGTGTATCTGAAATGGTGCAACAAACTTTCAGGGATGATAGTACTCATCAAGACGAATAAGAATCGGTATAGAAAGGGGGTCCCAGACCAAATCCCTGGGAGTTAAAAATGGAGCGACACCCCAAAAAATCATTGAAAAATTCAATTTGTAGAACAACTACTTTTGGTAAAAACTTAATTATGGTCTCAAAAATTGTGATTTAATATGATCTTTCAAATAACCTCAAAAGTCTTCACTTTAAAATTTGTTTTATTATGAAAAAAGTTAAAAACACAAAAAATGTGAAAACTCAGCCAAAACCTTATTTTGTATTTCGAAATCCTTTCTTTTGATTTGATAATCTGAAAGATCGTAGTTGAAAACCCTTAAGTCCAAAGTTTCACGTAAATACAATCAATATTAAACGCTTGAGATCCTTTTAAAGTTAGTTTTTTGGGTGCGCAAGCAGTTTTTTAGAGCTGTTTCCAGAACAGCTGTTAGCGCACGCAAAAAACAAACTTTAATAGGATCTCAAGCGTTTAATATTGATTGTATTTACGTGAAACTTTGGACTTAAGGGTTTTCAACTATGATCTTTCATATTATCAAATCAAAAGAAATTATTTCGAAATACAAAATAAGGTTTTTGCTGAGTTTTCACATTTTTTGTGTTTTTTAACTTTTTTCATAATAAAACAAATTTTAAAGTGAAGACTTTTGAGGTAATTTTAAAGATCATATTAAACCACAATTTTTGAGACCATAATTAAGTTTTTACCAATAGTAGTTCTTCTACAAATTGAATTTTTCAATGATTTTTTTGGGGTGTCGCTCCATTTTTAACTCCCTGGGATTTGGTCTGGGACCCCCCTTCCTATACCGATTCTTGTTCGTCTTGATGAGTACTATCATCCCTGAAAGTTTGTTGCACCATTTCAGATACACCCTGTATAAAACTGTTCGTAGTTAGGGCTTTCCTGCAAGAAATGTTCTATCGCAAAAAAGCAACTTTTACAGTGTTTCGCTTACAGTGCTTAACAGCAGGAAAAACAACTTCCCTCCTTTAAAACAATTTGGTTACCAATAGACCGATTCCCAAATATATAAGCTTAATACCTGCACATAAGCGCTGTGTACTACATTATGTATCACATACTAATTAGAAAACTTAACGTTTTTCATAAGTAAATTTAATCATAGCAGATAAAAAGACTAATTTAAGGTCACCCATCAAGAGTTTGGATTTAAACAACTTTATTTCAGTGTTAAAAATTTAAATGTTACTTATGTTTCATTTCAGCATATAAAATTAATCTCATACAATGGAAGGGAAACCTAGAGGCGTCTTGCTCAAGTTAGAATCTCAGACAATCAACGAGTTCGTCCAGCAAATTGCCGAGAATGAACTCGGCGAAACCAAAGACAAAAGAAAAGAATCTTTGATGGAATTGAGAAAGTTAATTGAAAGTAAGGTATACACTTTTATTACTTTTGATCAGGTTTAAAAAGGGGAACATCGTTGATAATATTAATGAATAAAATATGGATTAAAAAGAAGAAAAAATATAGCTTAAATATATAAAAGTCTGTCTCTAATCAAACTCATCACATCAGATTCTTTTGAAAGAATCAGATTTCAGATTTTGAGAAATTCCCTATACTTTAAAGACTTTTATGACCCAGACCCTGGATCCACCACCGATCAAAGTATGACTATCTAAATCTAAATTTCCAGAGTACTAATTCACTCACTGAAGTGATGGAGGTCAATTTGCAGCTCCAGATCCTTCAAGTTTTATGAAAAGCTCTCTGTGCATAATTTAGCACGTACGTACTAAGAAACTTTCTTATATTTGATACTTTAAGGATAAATGAGAGCGTTTACAGACCAATTGACGATCCTGAAATAGGAATGACATACTGCCGGGAAACCATCAAAACTCTATCAACATCACACAAAGTAAGGATCTGAAACTTTGTCCTCCAGACGACTCCCCTAATTTTTAAAGTGCTTTGGTCATTTTCTGTCTTTTATGATAAAACCACCTACTAATCAAAGCTGACCATTGTTTATTCAAAGGTGACCCCAGTGTGGTCTCATCGGATCCTGACGACTTCCTCCTGAGCTTCCTACGAGCAAGAAAGCTCGATCCTCCCCAGGCATTCGACCTTCTCAAGAAGTACCTCAGACACAGGGTGGACTTCCCAGACCTGCACAAGAGACGCCCTCCAGAGCATAATCAAGAGATAGCGAAGGAGAACTTCATGAGCTTTCTTCCTTTGCGATCACCGGAAGGTTGTGCTGTTTGGGCTGTTCGATTGGGTATGTCCAAGGATTATACATGCACTCACACATTGAAGTTTCCCAATTTCGATTCAACTTATTGTATTCACGGGCGTCGATCTCTGGGGGAAGACAGTTGGGACGTGTCCCCCTTGAATAATTAAGAACATTCTCTCAAAATTTTTAACTTCTGGGATATACTTAAAAAATTCACCGAACATTATGTAAGGGGTGGTGCTGGGGATCCTTCCTCCCCCGATTTTAAAGTTGATTTAATTTAGAATAGTTTGAAGTCAGTGCTGATATTTGGGGAAGGGCACGCCTGCCGTCACAAAAATATTTAGACTATCCCACAGAAATACTTGGTTTCTAGCCAGTAAAAAACGTACCCCCTCCCAATATATTCTCTAAATACAGCACTGTTTCAAGCATAAAATTCGAGTATCTTATTTTCCTACTGCACCAAAAATTAGTTTGAGATTGATTTTAGGATCAAATTTCCATAACTTTTATGGAGGAGGGCCCCAGACACCCTTCCTATTGTTAAACTATCCATAATTTAAAATATAAATGTGAAAAATTTTTATTCAGTGGCTATGAATCTTAAACTCATTTAAAATAAAAGTGCTGAGCTGAGAAGGAAACAGTTTTGATGGTTCCTTAATCCCTGGATCGTCTCTCTTAATATTTTGGTGCCAACGGCGCCCATGATTCGTACTATTTGAATTTCCAACTAAAAATGAACGATTGGTCTAAAATAGGGTTCTTGAGCAGTTTTTGTCAAATCCTTAAGTCTATATCAGTGGTTCCCAACCTTTTGTGGCCCATCGCCCCCTTTATAGAGGCTGGCTATATTGACTAACACCTATCGCCCCCTTTTCATTCTCATTGTATGTCTAATTTTAATTTGAAGTAAAGTGTAAATAATAAAGCAATTTTATGTCCGGGGTTTGACCCCCCAGAAAAGTTTTGGAAATAAGACTCCAAAAACAGGTTTTTAACTAGTTATGGTTCACCTATTCTGAATTTTGGACATATTTTTTAGGAAGATTTGGATTTTGGTGAACTAATTATAAAAAATTTTTGAAAAATTAAGTTCCAAGTACAAAAGGGGGATTTGGGGGTCCTCCCCCAGAAAGTTTTTGGAAATTTTACCCTAAGAAACCGGGTTTTAGCTTGTTTTGATACATTAAGTGTTAATACAGTCTGTCTGTACAGTACTATTTTATTTCCCCCTTCAACACTCATCACCCCCAATCGCCCCTATTATATTTATCGCCCCCTTGATAACACAAATCGCCCACCTGGGGCCGATCACCCCCAGGTTGGAAACCACTGGTCTATATTATTGCTCCCGAAGAAAAAAATTTGATTGTTAGATCGTAAGTCCGCTTATAATAAATTTTCACTTACCTTAGCCTCTTCACGCCCCAGTTCCACCGTGGTGCAAAAACTAACTTTTTATTGAAAATTATCAGCTAAAAGCTGAAATATGTATTATTTGATGTTTTTACTTCCTATTTCAATCGAGAGATGGCGCTTTAAAACAAAATCTTGCTCACAGCACATATTTTAAAAGAGGATTTTGGAAAAAATGGCGTCCTATCTAAAACTTGGGAATATTAATTAATTTAAACCTAAATTAATTTATTTATGAGACTTAATTTGAGTAGTTTTATTAATTAGTTTCCTTTCAAGTAGAACAAAACAGTTTGTAAAGAAATCCAACAAATTTTGAGTTTTGGAGAGCAAGATATAGAGAGGTCCACCAGGGTAATAGGGTTGTTTCCTTCAACTGAAATTGATCATTTTAACACCAAAAACACTAAGAGAAATGCAAAAGAATAATTTACCCACGCTCAAAAAATTTTTAGACCAAATAGTTAATTAGTTAAAAGCATTTAAAATTTGGAGCCGCAAAAAAAGAGGCGTGGCCAGCTGTGACGTCATTTGGTATGAACCGGCGAAAAGTACCGATCCTTTGCCTTGCCTCTTGCCTGCATTTGTGTTTTGTTTTCGAACTGAGTATTTACGCTTTGCTTATCATAAATATTTTAAACTAAGCTTTCGTTTATTGTTCTTTTACATCATTACTGTACACAAAACAGGATTAGTTTTCAAATTGAGCTTGGTTTTATTCGAGCAGATTCGAATAATTCGCCGAAAATTTCGGTTTTAACTTCGGTTGATTTCCTTAGAAACGATACACGGTTCAATAAACCAGAAATAGAGGAGTTAAACAAGCAAGATGAGTACTATTTCGTATTCTGTTTTTAAAGTTTTAAAAATCTATTATATTTATTAATAAAGAGCATTTTTAGTTCGAGTACACTCCAGCATTGTGGTAGGGTAGTTTTATTTTCAACTCCCGTTTTGATCCTGAAAAAAGTAGTAGGAATTTTGAAATAATTTTACTATTGGTAACTAGTTACATCTTTGAGAATTAGTTAACATGTTTTCTGGAAAAAATCAGACATTTTTTAACTATTAGATATCGAGTTTACAAGCGCGCACCTCGGTCTTATTTCCCGCCAACCCATAGAGAAATCTTCTTTTTCGACATATTCCCCTTTTTGATGGTTTAAAAAATAAAAAAAAACTTATGAATATTTAAAAATAAGATAATTATCGAAGGTTACAAACATATTTAGTTACATTTCAACGTAATCACCTTGAAATGAACTATTTATTGCACCTTTTTCACAAGTTTTTCTATCCCTCATCTTGAAAAGTTAGATTTTTCGTTGATTCGCAGGCTGTAGCTCCATGAATCACCAATGCCTGGAACTTGGCTGATGCACAGCATATGGTTTTAAACCTGCACAATTGCATACTGCAAAAATCACCTGCCTGCCCATTGTTTTTTGTTAATGCGAAAAGAGTTTGAAAGAATAGAAATTACACAGGTTTGCAATGAAAAAGCTGTTTGAACAATTATTACGATTTCCTATGTATTTTGGTGTGCTGATAACGAAAAAAATATTGAAAAAATCCTGTACGTCAGGATTTTTCACAAATTGCAACATAATATTCTAATTTTCCCATTTTTTTATAGTTTTTGAACATTTCTAGCTCCTCCCTTTTTAAAAATTAGGAGCTGTGAATGATGCACATAGTAAACTATCTCATCAGGATATTTAGAGATAATTATAGAGATTGAAATAAAATATTAAGCAAGACTTAATCGTGCAATAATGAAGGATTTTTGTTGTATAGTTCAAAGAAACGTTCTTGTTGATAATCACAAGGGTAAATTTACCAAGAAGAGCTTCATAAGGTGGAAAAATTGGCTGAAGAGTGTGTAAATGAGTTTATTTTAGTTATATAATGATTTTTATGAAGAATATGTAATAAAAAATTTATTTTATAAGCATATTTTTATTAAAATTGAAATATTAACTTATTTTACAATCATACCTAAATTGTCGGGAAACATGCCATTCTAGGGCAAAACAGAGATCATTTTTGAGTTTAGGGATCCAAAAAACATTAAAACTAATCACCTCATTAATAAATTTGGATTAAAAAATCTACTTCTTAAGTGTATTTACATTTTTTTAAAGAAATGTTGCTATATTTGCTCAATTTGTTACAAAATGCGATGTTTTAAAAATAAAAAGAGGTCATATTTGGATTCAGTACACCAAAACACATGAAAATGATATTCAGATAAAGTTTGAGTCGAAAAATAATTTTTTTAAAAGATACTTTCATTTTCTTAAAAAAATTGGCATTTTTGTTAAATTGTGAAGAAAGGTGAAGTCTTATGATAAAATGGAGGGCAATTTTAGATTCAGCACATCAAAAACCATAAAAGGTTTTATGGAAATATTTGAATAAAAAAAATAGTGTTAAGAGTCAATTTTTCAAAATTTTAAGGCATTTCCAAAAAAACCTAAAGACCTGAATTGTCAAAAAACGTGACGTTCCTGGGCAAAATGGA
Organism: Tetragnatha versicolor; assembly: GCA_024610705.1. NCBI lineage: Eukaryota > Metazoa > Arthropoda > Arachnida > Araneae > Tetragnathidae > Tetragnatha > Tetragnatha versicolor. The sequence goes on from JANDEH010000003.1 coordinate 43,364,403, forward strand.
AGTCATTTTTGGATTCAGCGCACCAAAAATCATAAGGTTTATGTGAAATAGTCCAAACAGCTCGGAAAATTTTTTTTTGCGGACCTGTGTTATCATATTGGCCGGGGGAAATAAGTTCGGGAAGCGCACTTGTAAACTCGATATGCTCGATTGCTGTATATTAATAATGTTTAAATTAGTAATACGTTAAAGTTTTGAGATGATTCGATAAGTTTAAGATAGTAATTTTGGCTCTAAAACTGTACAAACTAGTAATTGTCCATAGTTCTTTAGTACTTCCCTCGTTCCGTTGAGCAGCTGGCATGAAATAAAATCAAGACAGATGTTTCTCTGAACATTGAGAGCTGAGAGTCTTTTCCATAATATCAATGTTTTATTTGTTTCCAACTTCGAACAATAAGTGTTGCATTTTTAGTTTATTCAAAAATATTCATTCGCGCTTTACCGTAATTTAGCGAGTGCAATTCTCACAAGCTAAAATAATGCGTGCTTAAATATCGCACTGATTTCTGGATCTATAATTTAACTTAAGATAATTTAACTTAAGACATATTACTAAATAGCTGTGTCTATGTGTAAGCTTTCTTGTGTTGATTTTGATATAGTTTACAGAAAATTTTCTTCAAATGACTAACAAATACCGAGAGAAGTTTTTCCCAATAGATGTTTTGTTTGAGATAAAAATTTCTCCTCTTAAACTTATTAAACTTATTATTATCATCTCAAAACTTTGACATCTTAATAACATTGAAAATATACAACTTAACTTTCAGTAGCCATTTTAATCATGCATTCCCAGATCTTAAAGCGGCCAAATAAATTTTACGAAAAGCGTCGTTTGCGGTCTTCTTTTGTAGCCGCAATTTTGAAAAGAAATAATACCCCTACCAAAACCATACATTGTATTCTTAAATATACGTTAACCACAATCCCCTTTGTTTGAAATCTCCACCTATTACCAGTTTTTCAAAAAAAATTCAAAACCAAAACTTAGTAAAAACTGTCAGAACATTTCGGACAACTTAATATCTTTCGTGAGCAATTTGTGTTATCAAAAGAACTATAAATTATGAAACAAATAAGAAGCACTACATGTTTACTACACTATGTTTTTTAATAGTGCCAAATGGATACTTTAAAAGGGTCTTCACAACAGTAGAGTTTGGAAGTAGCGGAGAGAGCCCATTTTATCCTTCATACAGGCTTTGAACCATTTCTTCCTCAATTTTTTGTTTCTTGGAACGATTAAGAACCTTTTACTATGTGTTTTTGCAGTCGATGAAGTGCCTCCTGGCATAATGCAGTATTCATAAGCTTTTTTTACTTCGGAATCCATTCTTTTTTACTGATGCACGTGCTTTCTATTGGGAAAAATAAGAGCGCGCGATCGGCGAAACCTCGGATACTACCAAATGACGTATCTGCGCAGTGGCGCGTTTTTAAGCACTGTGACTGCGCATTCTCTTTAAAAATTAATAAAAAATTAAATTAAAGTCGTAGCGACCTCGGGATTTTTGATAACAACTTTTTTCACTATATTCTACCAGGAAAAAAATAAAACAGAAAATGGGAAACTAAATAAGCTATTTTGAGAATTTAAAAAACTTATTTTATAATTTAAACGATAATTATTATATTTGTCATTTAAAATTTTGAATTTCATATAGAAAAAACAAATTTAAAATTTTTTTTTTTCAAAATTTTTCAAAATTTTTTAAAATAAATTCTGTAAAACTCAAAATGAATACTATTTTCTACAGTATAAATGTACAATTACTTTGATTATTGCATAAAAATGTTAAAAACATGCACAAAAAGTTTTCTATGCCCCTAAAAATGAATTTTTGAATTTTTAAAAAATTAAATTTTCTAAAAAATTATTTATTTTAAAAAGGAAATTAAGTTACAACCTTCAAATAACGTACTATGACAAAAAAATTATAAATACTTCATTTATTTAAATTATAATTATAGAAAGTAACAATTTTATACCATAGGAATTGTGTCATGTTTTACTACGTTTAGAACTGAGGTCCACCAGGGTGGACCTTAAATTGTAAGCCCCCTAAAAAACATTTTCTTGAATTGAAGATTTTTATGAACTTTGTGAAGCATTTTAATACTATTTTAAGAAAAAAATTTGAGTTGAAAGAATTTTTTTACACCTCGGGTCTGAAGAGGTTAGATTTATTCCAATCTTTCATTTATTTTGAGAATTGTTGACTTTAAAACAGGTGCAGAAGCATCACTTCGAAGTTCAAAAACTTAAAGCTAGTAGAACTGTTCAAATAAACTTTCATTCCGCATTTGCGCATCACAAATATTTTACTCATCTTTCATTACACAATTCCAATATAGTCTAATCGAAATACTAGGTTTAACTGAACCAAACAATAAGTGGGAAAGCTGTCCGAAATTCGCTAACCACTGTATTCATTCCGTTGCTTCCTGGTGCAACCATAGCGCATGAATGCTTATGCCCGTCCAAAAAAAAGAAGTGCGTTCTATTTCTTTTTTGTCTTTACAAAAACCCTGACCAGACAAGACAATAATTGTATAAGTGAAGCAATTAATTGGTTAGAAATATTATAAGTCTTGAGGCCGTTCAATTTGATTATGTTCCTTAAGCACCAATATGTAAGATGAATGCCAATTTATATAAGCTTTCTTTAACAAATTTCACTGCCATTGTAGTGGATTCCTAATGTATTCGTAAATCTCAGTTCCAAACTATTAAAGATGATTTTGTAAAATCGAGGAAGTAGATTTTTAGGTTTCGTTAATTTCAGTATAGCATTTAAATTTTTTGCTTTATGGTGCAAAAATCGAGCAAGATCATACTACGCCAAGCTAGGACAATTAAATTAAATGAATACAATGATTATGTGACAGAAACGTCCAAACATATTCCTTCGAAATTTTTACAAAAGTTCCTATCTATCACAAATGTTAATGCCTTTATTAATCTAGAATCGAATTCTGGGTTTCAATTACAGTTACAGGGAAATGTATTCAGATTCCAAGACAACTATTGCTAAGACTGGACTTAACATTTGTTAGCTAGACCTTCTCTCACTATACAAAATTTCAACCAAATCCGTCACAATACAAAATAGCTTCCACCAGTATATTCTTACTTTTGAATTCATCATCTCCAGGTCTTTGGAACCCGTCATCCTTCAGCCTGGAAGATGTGATCCGCTTCGGACTGCTCTGTCACGAGCATGCACTCAAGAACCCGGTGACGCAGATCTGCGGCATTGTGTCCGTAGTGGACCTCGAGGGACTGTCCTGGTCACAGCTGCTCCACATTTCGTCCAACTGCATCAGAGGGTTCCTCGCTGCCACACAAGTAAGCTCGCCCTTATCAATAAGCTACTCAAACTTGGATGGTAGGACTCAGCAGGACAGCCCTAGTGCTAAGCTTACCATACGTTCGGTGCTACAACGGACTGTCAAGAGTTTTTAGAGCTGTCCGAGCACACATATTTGGTTGGTGGCATTTCTATTCTTAAGTCAGATGGATACATGGGATTTCAGTACAGCCTTGCTATGTCTATTATCCCTTCATAATAGAGATTGCCTTGAAAAGGAAATTCTCCCATCTTCTGAAGGTCTCCTAGTATGGCTGGGGGACAGTTGAAGATGTGATATGGAGAAAGCTCTTCTCCAGGACAGTTGTCGCAGAAACGATACGTCCTGGAGACAAATACAAATTAAGTCGACCAACTACAGGCAAGCGCCCAGTCTTCATTTATTTTATTCCTCCATTGTCCAGTTCTTAGTCTTGTTATGGTATTAGAGATTTCCCTGTTATGCAGTGTTATTCTTAGGATTTTTTTGGAGGAGTAAAAATACTCTTGACTTTTTCAGGAGGCGTGAAATTCATTTATGAGGATTGAAATACGGTAATAACATAAACTGCATATACAGAGATAAAATTTTTAATAAAAACGCTTTCTTTTTTAATGGAGATAAATGAAATAGAAAAAATGAGGAAGCTGTTTTGGCAACAATTATAGCATAAGTATTAGTAGAAAATATTAAACAATAACAATTTATTTTACATTAAACATTCTAAATGAAATATTTATTTAACATTACAAATTTGAGTACAAAAAATTTTTTTCGATTTCGATGGGGCGCAATGCATTTTTTAAGCAAAAAGTTTTATTAAAAATTGAAAGAGTGAAAATACGCCTAGCTAGTTTTTAGAAGCGTGTTTCCGATTTTCAATGCAGAGGCGTTAAAAATATCTCTGCTGTTATGGTTCATCTCGCATATTTGGTTAGTCTTTTTTATCTGTTTTTCCTTGAGGCGAAATCTAGCGATGGCATTAGCGTCTTCAAGGGTGACATGGTTGTTTCACATGTTTAAAATTTGCGAGACATTTTTATGAAAAAATCCTGACCAAGATGTTGTAAAGTGCGGGGTTTTTTTTACTTTTTCTTGTTTGTATTAATTCAGAGAACTTACTTCAGTAATTTTATGATAAAATTAATTAAACAATATTTGAAAAACTAGTGTCAAATGAGAGAAAGAAAAAATGTTATTTCTGTTTAATTTTTTTAGTTTGAATGTTTTTTCTTTGTTTAATCTTTGAGGAATTGGTATGGTAAGTAATTTTAAAAAATATGTCCTGGGTTGGACCCAAGAAAATATGGCAATCCTTTACTTTGTGGGTCAAGGCCTATAATGACCGTGGGGCCCAGGGATGCAAGGCATATAGGGTAGGTGGAGGCAAAGCCAAGCAATTTTCAGTATTTTTAACATTGTCGTCGAAAGGGGGTAGATAATCCCGAAATTTCAATTGGAGGTGTTAGATTGAGATCCTACCTACAAAACCAATCCAAGTTTAAACTCTTAACGATGGTATTTTAGGAGAAATTTACAATTTAGTAGAAAAAAAATCGCGGGGCTTTGCCTCGCAAAATGGGGCCAAGACCCGCACTTGCAAGTCTTGATGCCCAAGTGAAATAAACATGGATAAACAGAATTTTTCATTATAAAAACACTAGAAATAATTCTCTTAATGTTGTTTTAATATTTATAAGCCAACCAACAATATTAATTATAAATATGATCAGTTTTAATGAAAATTGTCAACCTGTTGTAGCAATTAATTTCAGATTGCCCAGATAACTTTCAAAAGGGAGAAAGGATAGTTTCAGGTAGAGGGTTGGCATCTCGGACACCTTTATTAACCTCTTTAGAGATCAAGTAGTCCCATTTTCCTTTTGGGACGAATTCCTTAGCTTTTTAAGCTGCGTGGATTTGCCCCAAAACACCTGCGTGGTTTGCCCGTTTTACTTTATTTTGAAAAACAAGTCTTATTATTTTTAGAGACATGTTGAGGCAATTCTTTCAAAATGAAACTGAAGTTGAATTGCTATCTTATCATTGGGCTATTTGTTTGTATTTCTCCTCAAGCCCTATTTTATGTAATGTTTAAGTAAAAGATTAGAAAAAATGCATCTAAATGATGAAAAACAAACTTACATGATTTTTTCAACTCATGAGTGACTTAGGGGTATGAACTTTCGTAGAACAATAGGTCAAAATACGACAAACCAACCACCTGATTTTCAAATTTTGAATCTGTCATTAACAATTAAAAATCGCGGTGCGTGGTCTTGCCCCGTGCGGGTTTTTACCCCCACCTACCCTATCCCGCCGGTTAGGTGGTCATCCTAATGCGAGAGAGACGAGAAGTAACATATAAATGAGACGAGAAAGAAACTCCAAGGACTTAGTGGACAAATGAAGTCCCTAATTTATGAAATGCCAGAGGACACAAAAGGAATTATAGCAAGGATTGTGATCGCTGCAGCAGAAATAAATCCCAAGAAACTATGTATCTTCATTCTTCGAGCATGCTCATAAGTTGTTCCTGTCTCCCTGAACTCCCTCTATTCAACATATTGGTGAAAGCTAGAAAACTTACCGGAGGGAATGTTAAAAAGAATTGTATAAATCCATGTACAAGTACATCCTCCCATATTCTTCAGCAATTTTTTTTTGCTTTGAGTCTTATCATCCATACAAAGGCGTTTCCATGGTTTCATGTACACTAGGGTTATGATTCTGAGACTTTTTTAAAAATATTTAAAAGCCTGATGTTGCATTCGATGAACTTTTGCCCATATGTTAATTTTATAGCATTATTTTCTTTATATTGAGAAAAAACCTTGCGCGCCTAACGTCATTTCACTTTCTAATATAGGAATCACTAGTGTGTCTCGGGGAAAAAACTTTTTTACAAAAAACTTCGCTACACCAGGATTTTCCCATTCCTTTTGGTCCCAAAAGATAGTGTGTGAAGTTTCAGCCTCATAAGTTAACTCTAGGGTGTGCCTATAGAGCCCCAAATTTGAAAAAAAAAGCGAAAAAAACTAGCAATTTTCAGAATTTAAAAAAATATTTTGATATTTATATTGTTATAAAACTGTTTTAAATGTGTTCTTTAGAACATATTTAAATGAATTATATATATTTATGTGCATTTACGGTACCCTATAGCCCCTATAATTTAAGATTAATAAGTGCTAGGGACGTTGCACTCCCCAAAGCTTATAATGCACTACCGGTAGACGAAATGATTTAAATCCGAATTTCTTCGAAGGAACTCCCTCAAATGATAACATTTGTTGTTAAATGATGTTTTAAATTATAAAGACCAGTGAAATAACAGTAATTAGGCCTTCCACTGAACTTTTAATGCAAAAAGTGCTTTTCTGCAAAAATGCTTGTTTCTAGCTGATCAAATCCAAAATTTTCTCAAAGAGAGGGTTATAGTAATTTTTAATATCAAAAACCTTGAAATACCTTTTTAAACCTTATATATTTCATTTTAATAAGTAGATTTTAACTTTAAACCATACAGATTGGAAACGACATGAATTTCTCCTATACCAGAAATAAAAATAAATTTTATCGTATGAAATTATGAAAATTACCTCTTTTTAACGTATTAGGGGGAAAGTTTAATTGAAATCTTCTTTCATCAAAATACGAAAAAAAATTTACAACAATTAAACAATTTTCTTTACTTTAATAAAGTTGGATTTGATCAGCTAGAAACAAGCATTTTCAAAGAAAAGCATTTTTTACATTAAAACTTCAGTAGAAGGCCTAATTACTGTTACTTTACTGGCCTTTATATTTTAAAACATCAATGTAACACCAAATGGCATCATTTGAGGGAGTTCTTTGGAAAAAATTGGAATTTAATTACTTGCGACCACTGGTAGTGTATTATAAGCTTTGATGAGCACAACGTCCCTTAGTAGTACCTTTTACTCTTAAATTATAGACACTATAGGTACAGTTAATAACCTTAAATAAATATAAACCATCTAAAATGTCCTAAATAACACATTTGAACCAGTTTTATATCAATTTAAATATCAAAATATACTTTTTTAAAAATTCTGAAAATTGGTAATTTTTCCAATTTTTTCTTAATTTAGGGCTCTATAGGCAAACCCTAGAATCAACTTAGGGGGCTAAAACTTCACACACTATCTTTTGGGACCAAAAGGAATAGGAAAAGCTCATTTACAAATCTATGATTTATGTAACAATCAGCTTCAAAAAAGATTATATTAACTGCCTTTTAGTGCTTCAGCCATATAAAAATCTTATTAGGCGCGCAAGCTTTTTTCACAGTTTTTAAAAATAAAAGTTATTTTCGAGAGTTATGGACCAATACTCATCATTTGCCACCACAGGCTTTTAAATCTGAAAAAAATCATAACCCTAATGTACACCCTATATTAACTTCCCACAAAACCAGACTACCGCGTCTTTAATATCTCATTTGTGTTCTTTCAGGAAAGCTTCCCCATCCGACACAAGGCTATCCATATCATCAACCATCCACACGTTTTTAATTTTTTGTACGCCCTCATCAAGCCTCTTTTAAACCCTAAAATGAGGAAAAGGGTAAGTTATAACAACTCTTATCAAAATCTTTAGTGGAAATTCGCTTTTTAAGAAAAATAAGTGGGAAAATATTAAATATGGAAAAAACGTTTCTAAGCTATCAAAATATCATGATATACAGTTTAACCCCACAAGGGTGAACACTAGTAGTGAATTATTTTACTGATCAAGAAAGGACTCTTCAATTAATGTAATTTTATACCATAGTGAATCACTGAGAAATGAAAGGTTGTTTTCTATAGCCAGAAAGGAAACTTTACAGCCTTGATCATACAAATATAGGATTTATTAATTTCTTTCCTCTTTGGGCATGGACACTATGCAGGATCTTTAGAGGGCATGGTTAAAACTCACATATTGAGTTAAATTGTTTGACAGAATAATTTATTTGTATGATGGGGCAGAGATCAGCACATAAAAACAATATTACAAATTTTGACCAACCTACATAACATTGCCTACAAGCATTTACCCCCTTCAAGTACAAGTTACCTTCTTTTGACAAGGAGTGTTCAGTAAAAATGATAATATTTAGTAAAAAGTATTTTTTGAAATAAAAAAATATTCAGTGGTAAGTTCTAAACTATTGTGCTTGAATCTAAGAGAAAAGAAATTAACTCTATAAAATGTTTTATGCCCATCTTAAAGGAAAGTTTGGGTTTTGCTTTCCTTCTTAAACAAAAATCATGATTACTTAAGAAATAAGGCAAATGCACTAATTAAATTTTTGAAAATGTGTTTTTATTTACAGATTCACTTTCATAATCATGAAAAAAGCTTATTTGAACATCTACCAGTCGAAATGCTGCCAACAGAATTTGGTGGGACTTATGGAAAGTTTGAAAACAATCAATTCATGAGATCTTTACTGGACAGCTAACAAAGCTTAGTGTTTACTGTTGAAAAGTTATATAAAATTTAAAAGTGAGTGCTTAAATTAAGAGCTGTTAAGTCTCCAAACACAGAAAGTGAATATCAGATTGTTTTCAAATAAGAAAGCTCCTATGAGATGTGCTATTGACTCAGAAAACAAAACATCATGTGTACTAATAAAAGGAAGAGGTGCAATTTTTTTAACATATTTGATGCAAATAAAAATATTTCATAAAACATCTTAATTTATGACAAAATGCAATAAATGCATTCAACATGTAATTCAAAGTAACAAAAGGTTGGCTTTGAGTATTTAAAAGTTTAAATTTTGCTCCATCTATTGAGTTAAGAAAGTGAAAGTTTAATAAATGTTGGAAATATTCTACTATAATATGAAATAATTGTAGACACATATTGAAAAATGTAAAAAATAAAACAGATCAACAAAAACTCTTAAAATGTCTCTGATTTATTTTAGAAGTTTACAAATGCTTATATATAAAATATTTATACAGGATTTATTTTCTGCATGATACATCCACAAATGATAATGCAATTACAAAAAAACAGATATAACTGAAGAAATGATGATGAACAAAGTAAACAAATTAATGAGAAACCACACACTCAAGCTAGAACTCATTTTACAAAAGAATCACGTCTCAATATTGCTAAAACAAGGTAGATTAAACTTTAAGCAATAGCATTTTATAACAACTTACTTTTTCACATATTTTCAAAGTTTAAACATGCACAAAAAACCCTGATTCAAGCATTTCTTCTATACATAAACCTCAAACATAAACCAAAAATCTAAGACTTACTTATCATAACCCAAACTAAAAATAAATCAATTATCTGCCCAACACAAAGACAGGTTCGAAAAGTAATTATTTAGTTTGTCTACATTGTTTCACTTAGTTTTATTTAACAAAAGAGACAAATGAAATACCAATAAAATACATCGCTACTAACACAAATGTGTTGCTCTAATGAGAAACAAGCTATGATTACCTGGATATATTAGCATTCAAATAATAAAATATGGGTAAGGATTGTAAAGATGATGCAAAATGACAGTTGTGATTAATAAATATTTTCAATGAAAGCAATAAAACACCTTTCAATTAGTCACATGAAATATAAACATATTTAAGTATAATCAAGGCACAGCTAATATAAACCCTCTATGAAATGAAATGAAAAATTATATTTTTTGTACAAAGTAGAGATATTAGTTATAATTTTAATTACTATTAAACTAAAACAAAAAAATTTTAATATCCTAAGTCATATGCTAAAACATTATTGTTTCATTCAAAGTAATTGATATTAAAAATTTTTAAGTTTTGTAATCAAATTAAATTATAATGATAAAATAGTTAATTTATGTTGAAAACATGCAATTTAAAATTGAAGAGCTAAGTGTGGTTGTAATTTAACTGTACAAAAAAGTACTGAAAAGAAAAAGGTGTAACACCCTCATAATATTTAAATGGAAAAGAACTAACAAACTAAACAAACTTTGATTTCAGAGAAATTTTTAAGTACATCTTTAACCAAAGAAAAGCTATCAGTAATTACCTTCATTTATTTCTCATAATATTTACTACATACAGAATCGGCAATTTTAATCCTAATAAGCATATATTAATCTTTTACCTTAGTTATTAATTAATCCCCCCCATACACCTTTTAAAACACTATAAATAAAGCAATGAAACATGAAATAGAAATCATTCAAGACAAAACGCAACATATCTTTCTCCCTTAAATACTAAATTGACATTACAACTGATAATAATAACATATCTCTCGAATTAATTAATGACCTTTTTAAACTGGAGGCGAATGATGCTTTGAAATTCAAAAATAGTTCAATATTAAAACAAAATGATTATTTTTAGATTGGGATATGTAATAGATAAATTAAGAAAACACTTAAAATTAAAACTTCTTTCCATTTCTATTAACCTGCATGCATGTGTTCTATAAGTTCCTAATCCCTGACTTTTATTGATACGTTTTCCAATGACTTTTATGAAAGAATTCTGCATGACTACAGGTGAGTTTCTTAATTGAAAAACACAGGAGTATTTATAAAACTTTTCCCTAACCATCAAAATATCACAACTAACTCTTTTGTCATGGACTTAAGGAAAAGATACTGAAACAAAATTGGGACGCCAGACCTACAAATCACATGCTAGTTGGCTTATTAATAAACTTATTTGTTTTAAAGCATAAAGAGTGCATTCAATTATGAAATCAAAAAAGTATAGCAAACTATTTTTACTTCTTGATTGGTAATAATTTTTGATTTACCTACAATCATACTCAAATTTTTAAAATGGAAACTATATTTTTTCTAGGTGTAATAATTAAATATCCCCTTGAATTGAAGAAATTAGGACAGTGGGGATTTAGTACTAATGAACTTATAAAAATAATTTAGGGAATAATCTATACTTTATAAATGTTAGATATTTTGATTTCCAGAAATTTTTCAACTCGGTCAAGGGTGGAAAACTAAATTTAAAAAAAAGAGTTTATGTAGATAAAAAAGCAAATGTAACTCCAATTTTAAAAAAAACTTAAGGTGCCTGCCTACCTAAAAAACGCCGTTTTGGACCCAAAATTCAAAAAACATTTTATTATCTTATTTCAAAAAGCACATCTTTAGCTTTCCAAATCCGTTTAAATTTTGTCTTTATCTTTCCTAGAACTAAAGTTACAGAAATTTTACTTAATAGAATAGGCACTTACTTATAGAATAGGCATTTTATTAAGGAAAAAATAAAGAAATTTGCGTTTTTCTCAGAATCACATTTTTGCTATTTCCCTTCTCTGCAAAACTGCATAACTCAAAATATTATGAATGAATTTCTATAAAAATTGGGGAAAATACTTGACATAACATGATTTAGGAGCCCTACTATTTTTTTTGGTTGTGGGTGTAATATTTTTTATTTTATGAGTAGTATAACTTAAAACTTTACTGAATTTTGGTGGGGTTTTTTTTTCATTTTTCACGTTTGGTTCTGTAACTTTTGATATTAAATAAATTTAGACATAAAAGTAGTAGGCCTCCTAAAATATAAGTTCACGAGGATAACAAAGTTTACAAAACAAAAATATCTTCATATGAATTTGAGTTATGTTGATTTGCGGAGACGTTTTTTTGTGATTTTCATGCATAAATTCTTCAATAATATGAAAATTTTAATCAATATTTAAATTTTTTTATGTTATTCATAGTTTTTAGATGCATTTAATTGTATTAACCACAAATTAGGTCAAAATTTTCATTATTATAAAAAAAGCCTCTATAGGTAGGCAGGCACCTTAAGCTGTCTGATATTTCCAACAAAAGAACAAGCCAAATTTTAACAATACAACAAAAACTGTTTTTGTATTTTTTGAATGAACTTCCAAGTGGGTAATTAAAACACAAAAACAATTTTAATTACTCATCAAAGCATCAAACTTCAGAGAGTAAAACATAAATGAATTATTCAAAGGTAATTTTCATTATACCAATAGAGAAATTCATATTTACAAATTAAACAACTCATGTTCTTATTTTCAAACAAGTTGCATAGCTTCTACTTTTCAGACCATAAAAGCATAATAAAAAAGAGAAAAAGGACTACGCAATTTTTGACCAATGCGAAGTCAATAGGGGTTCAAATTTTTAGATCTTGCAATAATTTTATAAAAGAATTTTCCAAGTCGGTAATGCTCTCTTGAACAGCTGTACAATGCATATATACATGAATTCAATTATGGTTGAATTGCAAAATTTCAAAAAAAATTTGTGTTCAATATTTTATATCACATTGCATTTACCTCTTACGCTTAGTTGACTGTTCTAATGAAGCTATACTAGATAAACAAGAAAGCCTGGCAAGACCAGAATTTCCAGCTGAAAATATCCAATACTTAGAGCCTTGGTTAGGATTCCAAGAAACCTAAAAAAGGATGAGAAGAATTAAAAACAAAAATAAATTCATTTGAAAACCTCACAATAATCTTTCATATATGTTTCAGGACTTCTAGGTGTACCCTACCCCTCCTGGAAGACTGAGAATATCATAGGAATGGGGGGTCGGAAGTGCACCCCTAAGTACCAAGGGGTTTTATAAGCAGGCATGGAAGGTTCTATAATAATCCCCAATGGAAATTGACACGACCTTTAAAATTGGATTAAAACCAGCAAAGTTGTTTAATTTCAGCATTTATTTCATAAACAATTTACAAGCTGAATTAGTGATTCTGAGTCTTCTAGGTGTGCTCTACCCTTCCTAGAAGTCCTGAAACATTTATCTGAAACCCACTGTATATACATATTTTATTAAATCCAGTTAAAGTCAGGGTTGGCTGGATTGGACCCAATGGGTTTTTTCTAAAAAACCCATGTGACAAAACCCACATTTTGGACCCATTTTTGGGTTTTTCAAGAAAAATCAAGATTTTGGCAGTTCCTTCTAAATTTAATGTGTTTTTTTTTCAAAGTTAAGGATATTTATAAAATTTTAATGGGGTTTTTCAAAATTTAAACTAGGTTTTAAAAACTAAATGGTGTTTTTTCAATTTCAGGGAGTTTTTTTAAAACGTTAAATTGGTTCTTTCCTTATTCAGTGGGTTTTTTCATGATTGAATTGGTTTTTTTTAAATTTAGGACGTTTAAAGTTCAAACTAGGTATAAAAAATAAAGAAGATTTTTTAAAAATTTCAGTGGGTTTTTTCAAAATTGAATAGATTTCTTTCAATATTGAATGGGTTTTTTCAAAGTTTAAGATATTTTTTTTTAAATTTTAGTGGGTTTTTTCTAAGTATAAAAACTTTGAAAAAAACCCACTTAACTGTGGAAAAACTGACATTATTTTGACAGAACACATTTAACATAGAAAGAACTCACTAAAATTTGAAAAACCCACTTTCTAGGAGAAAACCACTTAATTTTGAAAAAACCCACACTTTATATGGGTTTTTTCAGGGTTTTATTGAAAAAACCTGAAAAAACCCAACCCACTTGGGTTTTTTCAAAAAAACTGGGGGGTTTTGCCAACCCTGGTTAAAGTACCAATGACTAAATTCCAGGGGTGCAGAAAATGTTCCAGGATCCAAAATTTCCCCAGAACACAATTTTTTTCTCCAAAATTTCCCCCAAATTGAAATTTCGTTAAAAAATAGTTTATTCAGTTCTTAAACTTCTTTCAGATTCAATAATTTTCAAATAATAAATAAATTTAAATTTCGATGATCTTTATCCTCTTTTTTAGTCTTTATTGCACACTTATAATCTTTGCTCAAGAAAAAGTGCCCCTTTCCTTAAAATATGAAAATTTTTCTAATTATCTCAAATTTGAGCTACCTGTAAATTTCTTCTTTATGAACTCAACATTTTAATTAAGAATATCGATGTGATTGAACAATAACGCTATTAATAGTGAAAATTACCCATTCTACCACGGATAGATTGTTTCTCCTGCATACCAATCGAAAAGCAAGGAAAAACCAACATCCAGGTAAAGAACCTAGAAAATAAGGTTTTTAGCGCAGATCTGTAGTTTTTCCCACTCTACATCCGTAACTCTGCTGTTTTCACGTTGAAATTGGAGGTTATGATGTAGTCACAGCACAAAATATCTGTTTTTCAGCTAATGATGTTGGATTTTTTAGTCTTTATTTCTATCATGGGGAAAAATTTCCCCAGAGCTCCTCGAATTTCCCCCGAACATCGTTCAGACGTTCGGACATATTCTGCACCTCTGCTAAATTCTACTTAAAGTAAAATAAATTTAGTATATGTGCTAAATTATTTCTTTTGAAAATATGTAGTGAATTCAAAAAAGAAATTAACGATTTACTGTTTTCCCAAAGAGTTTCCCACTTGTGCAATTTACTTGCACAAGTTGAGTTTTTGAATTCAAAGCTTAAGAGTAAACTAGTTAACAGTGTTTCCTTTTTTAAACACTTCTAAAGCATCATGTAAGATTACTCACTGTGTTTATAGATGAGACACCATAAGAGTTGACATGAATTTCTCTATCAGTCAATTCAATTGATTTTCCTTTGTTAAGGTCGTTGGGATCATTCTAAAAAATAAAGAAACATGACTTTCAGAATAACTAAAAAACACAGATAATTAAAACACTTATAATAAGTAAAACAAACGAGATTTTAACTAGTGAAAAGGTAATAGCTCAAAATTTAAAAAGTTTTACTCATATAATTTATGAAAACTGAATTATTTTCGTTAGGAACAAACCAAAAAAAAACTTTTATCAATTATAAACTTCAAAACTTTTTAAAGATGTATTTTCATCAACTTATTATACAGGGTGTTCCAAAAAAGACCCCTAACTTTAAAAATTCGTAGAAAAAAAACTAAAAGAGATAACAACACGTTGTTTGCGTCTACATTATCTTTAGATTAATAAATTTTTTTACTGAAAATAAGGTACCTGTGCCTAATATGGACATCCTAAGGAAAATGTATTTTTTTCACCCCCTTGTACACGTCATAGGACTCCAAAAATGTATGACCACTAACTTTGGAGTGTTGACTATCATTATTAAAATTAGCGACCTTGTAATTATTCGGGTTTAATTTCAATGATAAAAACAAAAAATGTTTGCAAGTGTCCATATTAGGAACCACCTGTCCCTATTATGGACAGGTGGCCATTATTGACCTTCTACACAAGGTGTATGGAATAACCACTCTTTCAAGGGATTTTAGAGGAGAGGGGATAAAAAAAAATATTTCTTAAAGTATTTCGGGGGAGGGGGGCACAGTATATATCTTCAGAACATGCACTCCTTAATTTTATGTACGGATACTATAATTAAGATTAAAAATACTTATAAACATTAATTTATTATGAATAGCTAAATAAAATAACATAAAACAGATAATTATTTTACAAATTTCTGAATCTGAAGATTCACTTGCTGTACTTCCAATGTAGACATAAGGTGTCCATAATATGAACAAGGCGTAGTTTTACTTAATCTTGTAATAAATAAACAAAGAAAACATTTTTAAGGAATATGCGCAATAGCAAACGAAAATATGTTTTATCCGCTTTCTAAAACACTCAACTTTTTAATATTTAAAGTAATTTTGCCATATCTAACAAGAATTTAAACTTAACCTGTAATTAAGATCAGCACACCATGAAAACACAAATTTCCTTCAAAATGGCAAACAGCGCGCTTTTTTGCACTTTACACACTAAATTATCTTTTAAAATGCTTTTCTTAACGGACCTGTAGCGTCAAGTCTCGATCAAGTTTCTTACTTTTTAATATATTAGGGGTGTCCATATTGAGAGCCCTGTCCATATTGGGTACAAGTACCTTATAATATAATCTAATACCGTTGGCAAAACAGTGTGTTCAAAATAGTGAAAAAGCTATGCTTTGAGTCCATATTGCGCTCATCTTTGGGTGTCCGAGTTTGTGAAAATAATTGATTCTAGGATCGAATGATTATGAAATATTTTATATTTTTGCTCTAATTGATTATGTTCATAAGGATTTTTCTTTTTATTTCCGACGAAAAACTGAATAAGGATTCATCCCATACTATTTCAATGGTAAAGTGATGCCCTATAGATTTGGTTTTTTAAACTACACTTATTTAAAAATTTGTGTAAAAAAATTCCATTGTCCAAGAATAAAAAAGCCGCAAACCGCGTGTTTTTAACACTTTTAGTTTTTTTTCTATGAATTTTTAAAGTTAGGGGTCTTTTTTGGAACACCCTGTATTTTATAAGAAATGAAATATATAATCAAATCAAAGAAAAGATCAAACCCTAAAAATTAAATTACTAAAGCAAAAATTTGCTTCATTACATTGTTTCAAGGAAGCTAATTATGTACTAATTTTTTAGAAATAGCACATCACATTTAATTAGTAAAATATCCAGACATGGATTAAAAAGAATAAAATAAATAATAGGTAAAAGTATTTAAACTCTGTCATTATATTTGTTAAGTAATGCTAAAAACTATAATATAAATAAAATTTTACCAGAAAGATATCTCGGAAAATCAATCCATTATTTGAGGCAAAATCTTCATATTGTTCCTTGACTGGCTTCACCCTTTTATAATTTGGAAAGTATTCTTCTCTTTTCACATCTCTAGAACTGTTAAAGAGGCTTTCTGCCTGAGCCCACCTTATTCCTTGAAGGAATGCCCTTTTGGTGGGTGGCCTTCTAGGTTGTGCATATAAGATGTTACTTGAATCATTAATCACATCGATGGTTTCAGTATTCTCCGCAATGCCTTCACAATTTTCAGGCGTTTCAGGAACTATAACTTCATTTTTAATATTCTCAGCAATACTTTTCATATTTTCAGACACCATATCGGTAGCTTCCGTATTCTCAGCAATGTTACGTCCATTTTCGTTGCTTTCAGACACCATATCTGAAGTTTCGGTTTCTTCACAAATGATTTCACAATTTGTAGGGCTTTCAGAAACTCTAACTGAATCCTCAGATATGCTTTGGTTGTTTTCTGTACTTTTAGACACTAAATCTGTAGTGTCTGTCTTTCCAGAAATGCTTACGACACCTTCGATATTTTCAGAAATCGCAGCTGTATTTTGATTGGTTTTACAAATAATTGCAGGACTTTCAGTACCTAATTCCACATGAACATCCTCTCTATCTTCAGAACCTTGCGGGCTCGGATCAACCTCCATGTCTTCACTTTCGCACAGTTTGCTTGATGAATCCACAGACTGGATATCCAAAGACGAACTTAGGATGATTTCTTCGGGAGCTTCAACAACATCAGCCTTATTTGTTTCATCAACTGTAGAGGTACTCTGAGGGGGTGGTATGCTATCAGAATCATTATCACCAGTAGTAGTTGATTTAGGACTAGCCTTGCCTTGATCGGTATTGCTTTCAGTTGCTGTTTCAAGAGTAATTTCCTTTGATTCTTTCGCAGGTATTTCCTTGAGGGAAGCAACAGACTTTTCTTCAACTGACTGGGAGGTCACGTCCTCTTTAGCATTGTTTGATGTAGGGACACTTGCTGATTCAGATCTAACCTCCTTATCAGTGGGATCAGGCATCGGGTTTCTTGCCGCATCCATTGAATCTTCAGCAAACATGATTGGAGAAGTTGGTTCTGAAGAGTCGGCACTTTCCGTCTCCATGGAGCATTCCGAAAGAAGAGAATCGTCCGAGTCTGAGTCAAGGAAGTCAGAAGAATCCACCTCTAATGTCTCAGAGAATATACTCTCCACGTCATCCTGCTTTTCTAATTCTCTGTCTGGAATCATGTCAACTTCCATAGTTTCGTCGTCTTTCGCTTGTGAACTAACGGCAGTTTCTGTCAACAATTCCTCACCACTCTGGTTTGAGGTGTTTTCAGTTGTCGAATCACAAGGCAACAAGTTTGTTTGTGCATCCTCCAGAGTATTCGATTTATTCTCACAAGGCATCACTCCAGATTCATCAGGGCTCTGTCCATCAACACACACTTCTTCAGAAACACTGTCCACAACCATTAACGTTTCTGTTGCCTTTTCCAAAATTTCATTCCTAGAGTTCTGTACATTAGAATCAATAGAAGTCTCACTAATAGAAATAACAGTAGAGTCTATGGAAAGAGATCCTTGGCATAGACTCTCTGGGTCTTTTTCAACCAGCATACTACTAACAGTTTCATCGCCCTTAATGCAGGAATCATCAGTGATAAGAGACACGGTTTTGATTTCTATTGATTCTGATGCATCAGAGGAAAGGGCAACTGGTTTTTCAGTTGAGGCTGACACATCTTCAGTTCCCAATTCTGATGGCTGAAGCAAAACAGATTCATCCTTAGGAGAATCTGATTTGGATGTAACAAGAGCAGAATTAATGGCTATTGTGTCCGACACAACTGAAGATTCCGTTTTGTTTTCTTCCTTTTCACTTGGAGAATCAGATTCTTTTTCCTGAGAAATCAACACACATGGATGAGAAGTGGTTTCTACACTTGAATCAGATACATCTCCATGAGTCTCTGAAGATTTTGTTTCTTTTGATTCAACAACTGAGGAATCTGTTTCTTTTACATCAGATATCAGAGGAGAAGATACAGTTCCTTCTTTAACATCAGATGCTCCTGATTGGGAAACAATTTCTGCTTCTTTTGAAACTAAATCAGAATCAACTTCCACCTCCTTTGAATCTGGTAAACTTGATTGAGAAAGACATTCAGATTCTTTCGAGACAGGATTAGATTCAATTTCAACTTCTGAACCCAGGTCACCAGAAATATTAGATTCTTTCTCTTTTGCACTAGACTTATTGAGAGATTCAGATACTGTGTCGTTAGAATCGCCGCCTGCTCTAACTTCTTTGCTTGATTCTTCTGCTGTGCCTGGCTGTTGTACTTCTCTTGTTGGTTCATTACTAAGAGGGGAATCGGTGCTCTGTTTTTCTATATTTGATTCACTGTTTGAGGTAGTTTCAGTATCCATTTCTTTTGATGTTGGTTCACTTTGTGTTGCAACAATATCATCTTCTCTTAAATCGAGAGATACATCCATTGGAGCCTAAAGTGAATCAAAAACAAATCTTTAATTAACTAGGTATAACATTATAATCAAACTTCTGATGTTAAATGAAAGCAAATCATGTTTAGATCAAAAACTGGCTAATAATATTTTCCCTTACACATGAATTTTTTTAAACCTAAGCAAATATATAAACATATATCTCTAAAAACTTGAGAATTTCTACTTAATTGAGTTTTTGGGGTTCTATTCCAAAGCATTTCTGCACAAGGTTTAATACTAAATCAATGCTTACTCTACAACTTAGTAATTGACAAATTTCTAAAGTTTTCTCCTAACATTACGCATCAGATAGTGCATAGCCAATTCAGTATACCTAGACACTATTTTTATAATTTATCTGTAGGGGTTCAAAAGTTAAAGGGGGTGGACACTCATCTTGAGACTCTGTATTTCTATACTTATTTATTGTTATGATGTGTTCATATACTTACATCAGTAACCAGAATCCTGTCAAACATTTCTCTGTTCAATGCAAAACTTTTGTCCAATATACAAAACTTGATGTACGAGTTTTCATCCAAATCCTCTAAATTATCAATCAAATCCTGCAGAGGTTCGCAGAGGGCTTTCAGTTTTTCTTTGACGGACAGTTCGAGCTCGCAGCTTTGCTCTCTCAGCATGTCCAAGAGCTGCACAAGGAGGATGGAATTGGAAAGCGAGGCCTCGTCGCTCTCGTCGCTGTCCAAAGAGTTGATGAAGCCACCGAGTGGATCGCTCTGAGAAGCCTCATCGGGGCATTCGCTGGTGACCTCATTCTCAATGAGAAGAGGTTGCACTGATGATTTGTCACAAGGGACTATTTCAGTTTGAAATATTTTCTGAAACGAGAGAAATTATTTTAATGAAAATACAATTACTAACATTTTTCACATATTGTGTATTTGTTGTCACCTACATGGACCTGAAGCTCCCAGGTGACTGTAACAATGTATGATTGTGTTCCTTAGGCAACTATTTGAACAAAAGTTCAACAAAAAAACTATTGAAAATAAATTATTTGTATCCAATCAAAGCTTGAGCTTAATACACGTTAAGAAGTAATCAATAAATTATGTATTTTAAATTAAGAAAAAAATTCATAAAATAATTTCTTTTCAGGGATTTAACTGAATTTATCAACTTTCAAATACTCCTTACAAAATAAATTCTTTCAACCTTATTTCTATGGAACTTGTTTGTTATACCAATACAAATACAAATCGACCAACTACAGGCAAGTGCCCAACAAGGTTGGTCCGGTCCATTTAACTCAAACCACCCAATTCCCAGTATCTGTCAATTTTATTCTTGAATTCGTTTACCCCACAAATTTATTATATTATCATATTATCACAAATATTTATTTACCCCACAAATATATGTTTATAAAATATACCATAAAATAATACTTTTTCAATATATTTTAAATCATGTGAAAAATTTATTTTTGTAAATATGAGTAAAAATTGTTAATATGAGCTAAGAGCTGTAACTGGGAATGAAAAGATACCACCTAATAGAATCATGAACTATTAATTAATTTCAAATAGCTTTTTGTAATCTAATATTAAATCCTTGACCCTAACTCTTCTTCCATGCCAAACAAATTTTTGAAGTGCATAATTGATTAGAATATACAGAATAGAAATGGGCTTAAAATACAAAAATAACCTACAACAGCTCTGTAGCATGTGGATTTAGCATGTTCATAATGCAAGTTCTTCAATACGCTAACTATGAGTGATCCATCAACATCAGCCAAAGCATAATAATCCTTAACAGCAGAAATGGCACTTTCCTAGAATCATTTTTAAAAAATTACTTATTTTCTCTCAGATAAAAAGAAGGTTTGGATATCCTGTAACTAAAATTTAAAACACTTACACAAATCAATGTGTTAGGAGTGGACATATTATTTGTGCCCAAGTTTTCAGTTCCGCACTCTTTAAAAAATGAACATCCTTTGAATCTGGGAGAAAATAATTATTAATCATTGATATTAACAATAACTTTATCAAAAATCTAATAAAACGAAATACTCAAAAATAAACTTATAATTGAAAACTCAATGGTATTAAAGTTAAGTATTGAAATTGTGAAATATTTATGGGGGGAAAACAACATAAACGACATATAAAACCACCTACAACATCTAAATTGAAAATGTCACATAGTTATAAATTATAATACTTACACCACATCATCATGAAGACATACTAATGCTCCACAGAAGTTATTAGCCCAGTGAGCTTTTCTAGAAAATCCTCTCTTAACAGTTGAAAACGGAACACCTAAAATCAAAGGGAGAACAGGTGATGTTTTGGACCTGGATCAGTTTTTAAAACAAGATGGATCTATACAAATTTTAAATTATGTATTTCATTTTAAAAAGAATTCAAACTTAAATATTTTTTATGAAAATACAGCAAAACCTTGATGGTCTGAGTTTTGGCTTTATAAAACCGTCAAATATTTCTAAAATCTTGTTATTCTTTAAATATTGGCCAAATCCAGAACAATCGTTTTTTACTTTTTTATTAGGAAACCAACATCATACAGTAACGGACCCTTTATCCGGCAAGCTCAGGGCCAACATCATCCCGAATTTCGGAATTTTCCGGATTTCGGGTCCGTTCCGGGAAAAAACGCCGTTAAAGACATTGCTGCTTTAGTAAAACCAAAATACCTGCTGAAACGACATAATCCGTTCCAATTGTAACGGATCCAGCAAAAAACCTTCCAGCAAAGCACATGGGTCTTTGCGGCAAGAACCGATAGCAAGGCAGCAGCCGATTTTGGAACGGCCGTTTAAGCGCGGGGACGATACGATTCGGCCGCGTCGGCCCGCGCCGAATCGTCCCATTCCGCACCGAGACGATCTCACAAAAGGCGCGGCACAGCCATTGCGTGTCGCAGCAGCATGTTACTGACTAAAAATTCTTCAAAATGTAAAAAACTAATTCTAAATGATTCCGGATTTTGGGTTTCCGGATAAATGGTCCGTTACTATACTAAGCTTGTAGTAAGCTATTATTCACAAAAATGTCAGCACTAAAAGAAAATATTCTTACTTGGATCCAGCAAATCAAAAAACCTCAGGGTTTTGTCATAGCTGCAAGTGACAACCCATCGGTCATTCAGAGGCGAGAAGGATAGCCCAGTGATAGGGGTTCCATGTGCTTGGAATACCTTGAATGGGAAATAAACTCTTTCTTCTTCACTTCTTGAACAAATAGTTGCTGAAGAATGTACCAACCACAAGCAAACCGTACCTGTGGATAAAAACATTGCAAGCAATTAAGATAATTGATTGGTTCGTAAGGATTTTACTGGGACATTATGTGCCAAAAGACTGTAAAATCTTTAATTTAATTATCGTGAAATAAAAAGGGAAAGGATAAAGTATTTAAAAGATTTAATCATTAAATTAAATATAATAAATAAAAGAAAAGAAAAGATCAAACCCCAAAAATTTAATTACTAAAGCAAAAATTTTCTTCATTACATTGTTTCAAGATGCTTATGTACCATTAGGGTGTCTAAAAAAAAACTTTTTTTCGAAAAACCTCGCTCCCCAGGGCTTTTCCCATTCCTTTTGGCCCCAAAAGATAGTGTGTAAAGTTTCAGCCCCCTAAGTTAACTCTAGGGTTTGCCTGTAGAGCCCCAAAGTTTGAAAAAGTGAAAAAAATAACCAATTTTCAGAATTTTTAAAAATTATATTTTAAGATTGATACTGAGATGAAACCGGTTCAAATGTGTCATTTAGGACTTATTTAGATGGAATATATTTATTTATGTGTGTTAACTGCACCCTATAGCCCCTATAATTAAGAATTAAACCGTACTACTTATAGGGACGTTGCACTCGCCAATGCTTATAATGCACTACCGGTGGACGAAATGAATTAAATTTGAAATTCTTCGAAGGAACTCCCTCAAATGATGTCATTTGGTGCTAAATTGATATTATAAATTATAAAAACCATTGAAATAACAATAATGAGGTTTTCCACTGAGCTTTTAATTTAAAAATTGATTTTCTTTAAAATTTCTATTTTCTAGCTGATCAAACCCAAAATTTATATTAAAAAAGAAGGTTGTTGTACTTTTTTAGATACCAAACATTGAAACCTTTATAGGGGTTTCATTTTTAATAAGTAGAATTAATTTTAAACCGCACAGATCGGAAATGACATGGATATTTCCTATACCAGATGTGAAAATTGATTTTCTTTTTTCAAAGTTAGGAAAATAGTTCAGGCACCGCAGCCGATTTTTCGTAAAAAAAATAGGAAAAATAGGAGAATTTAAGAAAAATTAGGAGAAAAAAAGGATTATTTTTCTATATAAAATAGGAGAAAAAAGGAATATTTTTCTTAAATTAGAGTTGAAATAACGTAACACGGATGCCAACCAATGGCGACCGCCCATTCGTATTGAGTGCTCCCGCTACACCGCAAAAAATCGACAATTTTTTGCTCCTTTTTCGATTCTTCGCTTATATTTCAAAAACTATAAATTTCTCGAGGATAATTTCAATTAAAAAGTTAAAGTAAACCAAATTTCCTACAAAATGCACAGTTCAACTATGATTTTCTGAAGAGTGGTTTTGCCGCTAGAGCCCGCTAAAAACATCGATTTTTTGGCCTTTCCGCAAAAAAAGGGAAACGCGCGCTTCTACCCTCTACAAAATTAAAACTATTTAAGTTATTAACAAAAATTTTTTACCATGTTAAAGAGAATTAAATTTTATATAAATAACGTGCTTTCCCATTACCATATTTTGAGAAGGAGGGAGGGAGTGAAGCAAAGATCGATAATAAAACTATTGCGGCTCTCAGACCAAACGGACTTTTGCGGTTATTAATCTGCAATATGCGCTTTATTTCCGGAAAATTACCAATAAAATGGGTTGTTTTGGATGAATTGGAATAATAAATAAATTTATGAAATATTGGGTGTTTTAGGCGAAATTTCAATAATTTTTCTTAATTCCTATATTAAATTATGGGAGTGTTTTAATGAACGAATTTTTGTGTTTTTTGCATCGCTAAATCCGAATTTCAAGTTTATTTTAATTTGAAAGTAATCTTCACATCAAAAATTGCAAAAAATCTCAAATTTTTGTGGGTTTTTTTGCGGTTTTTCATCGATTTTCTAAAACAATATTAATTTTACGAAAAATTGCATGAGATCAAATTAAAGTACATAAAATTTCCTATAAGATGCACTGGTTAATTTTTATTTTCCAAGGAACGATGTACGTTTTATAGCGTTTTGAAATTAAGATATTTTTTTCCTTGTCTACAAAAAAGTGATGAACGATTTCCCCCGCCACAGCTCTAAATAAATTCTAGTCAGCGACAAATAGCTTATACCAAATGAAAGAACATTTAATTTCCTACAAAATGCACTGTTTAATTTTAATTTTATAATGAGATAATATAGCGCAGATTGCAGATTAACAACCCCAAAAGTCCGTCTGGTCTGCGAGTCGCAAGTTTTATTATCGATCTTTGCTTCACTCCCTCTCCCCTTCTCAAACAATGATGATGGAAAGCACGTTATTTATAGAAAATTAAATGTTCTTTCACGTGGTATAAAATTTTTGTTAATAACTTAAATAGTTTTTATTTTGTAGAGGGTAGAAGCGCGCGTTTTCCTTTTTTTGCGGAAAGGCCAAAAAATCAAAACCACTCTACAGAAAATCAAAGTTGACTAGCGCATTTTGTAGAAAATTTTGTTTACTTTAACTTTGTGATAGAAATTATCTTCGAGAAATTTATAGTTTTTGAAAAAAAGCGAAGAATCGAAAAAAGCAAAAAATTATCAATTTTTTGCGATTTTCGATATGAAGCCGACCCCCCACGTGGGAGCAAACTTCAGATTAGTAATCAGCGCCCTGAAAAACATACAACCATCGAAAAAAACTTCTATAAGAAACAACGGAGGACAGCTTTACCTCAACGGGAAAGGAAGCTCCGCGGCGACCACGCCTCGTCCCGCTGGAAGGAAACGAATCACTCCATTTCGTATGCCAAAGCGTTGACAACGGACCGATAGTATTGACATCAATCCCTACCCACAACTCACAAAACATAAACGAGGAAAGTCGATCCCAAGGGTTAAAAAATAGGAAAAAAAGGAGAAAAAAGCTGAAAAAAGGAGGAAAAATAAAATGGACTGTAAAAATAGGAAAAAAGGAGCTAATGTGAAAAAAATAGGAAAAACAGGAGCGCTGCGGTACCTGATAGTTTAATGCGTTTGAATCTTGGTTGAAATGTTAAAGAAAGAAGTCTTTAATTAAAAATTTCCCCTAATACGTTAAAAGGAAGTAATTTTCCAAACTTAAAAAAATGAAATCGATTTTAACGTCTGGTATAGGAAATATCCATGTGATTTCTGATCTGTGCGGTTTAAAATTTAATTCTACTTATTAAAAATGAAAACCCTATAAAGATTTCAATATTTGGTATCTAAAAAAGTACAACAACCTTCTTTTTTAATATAAATTTTGGGTTTGATCAGCTAGAAAAGAGAAATTTTAAAGAAAATCACTTTTGACATTAAAAGCTCAGTGGAAGACCTCATTATTGTTATTTCAATGGTTCTTATAATTTATAATATCAATTTAGCACCAAATGGCATCATTTGAGGGAGTTCTTTTGAAGAAATTCAAATTCAATTCATTTCGTCCACCGGTAGTGCATTATAAGCATTGGCGAGTGCAACGTCCCTAAGTAGTACATTTTAATCTTAAAATATAGGGGCTATATGTTGCAGTTAACACACATAAATAAATATATTCCATCTAAATAAGTCCTAAATGACACATCTGGACCAGTTTTATCGCAGTATCAATCTTAAAATATATTTTTTAAAAATTCTGAAAATTGGTTATTTTTTTCACTTTTTTCAAACTTTGTTGCTCTACAGGCAAACCCTAGAGTTAACTTAGGGGGCTGAAACTTTACACACTATCTTTTGGGACCAAAAGGAATGGGAAAAGCCCTGGGGAGCGAGGTTTTTCGAAAAAAGATTTTTTTTGAGACACCCTAATGTACCATATACAGTAAAGCACCGTTTATACGTTTCTCATTTATATGACTTTTCCATTTATACATCCTTTTCGTGAAGACCCAATTCATTCCTATTCATTTTAATGCAAAAATTCTTCATTTATACAACGTGCAATATCGGTTATACGTCGTTTCCCACTGTCTTTATGAAGGATTTTTCCACAAAAAAAAGAGTAATGAATTGAAGATTTTATATTCATTGTACAAACAATGTATTTGGATGTGGTGTTTAGGATGAGCAATATAGGACTCGATATATGAAAAATAAAATATATATTTAGGATGAACTAGAAAGGTATGGTCTGTTTTATAACTAGGCTAAATGTTTTAATATTTTAAAATTTAATTATTATTTTTAGATTAAAAACTGTTTTGAAGAAATATTTCATTAGAAAACTTCAAATTTATTGTATTTATGTAAATCTGCATTAGCAGCATTAGAAACTTAATAACACTACTCGACAAAAAAATAGGGTCAAAATGCTTCTGACACAAATCAAGCAGATTCTTATGTAAAATGACCTCCTGAATCCGACCCCCATTTTCCCCATCACGTCCAGATTTTCGGGGAACAGACCCTCCCCCTTTTTGCGTTTTTTAATGACTTAATGACTTTGAATTCGATTTTCAGGGGCAAAAACTATTACTTTAGCCTTTAAATTACACCCGAGGGAACAAGAAAGGTTAAAGCTTCAAAAATATACAAATTTGTTGCAAATGGATAAGTTTAAGGGGTTATTACCCCCCTAAAAATGCAAAAAAATCGTTAAAAATTATTGAGATTGTTTTAGGCTATTTTTTCCTCTAATTTTTTACGCAATTCATCATTAAAGGGTCCTAACCCTTCCCCAAGGACCCGAATTTAATAAATATATGCCGCAAGGATTTTTGTTAAAAGCGGTTGAGGCGTTAGCGCCCCCGAAGCACTCGTGGAAGAGACTCTCTGAATCGCGACGCCACACGTGAACTCAGGAATTAATATTTATATTTTGAAAAGCTCAAAAATGACATTGTTCTTATATTTCATGTTTATCCTGAGGGAAATTGTTCAGTTCGTTAAAAACTGGCCATTTTTTGGGGATGGGGGTTTCATGTTTCAAGCTGTTAATAGATGCGTGGGCTGTGGATAACAATTGGGGGTGTCCCATTAAAAATTGAGGGTGATGGGGAAAATGGGTGTCATATTTGCGTTCAGGAGGTCATTTTACACAAGAATCGACTGAAATTCACTCAGTAACAGTTGGAATTTTTTTTGTATAGCAGTTTAACCCTTAAGAATGGCATCGAACCCTTTCGTGGGTGCTTTGGGGGCGCTAACACCTCAACCGCTTTTTGTAAAAATCATTGCTGCATATATTCATTAAATTTGGGTCCTTGGGGAAGGGTTAGGACCCTTTAATGATGAATTGAGTAAAAATTAAGAGGGAAAAATAGCCAAAAATAATCTCTGTAATTTTTAACGATTTTTTTGCATATTTAGGGCGGTAATAACCCTTTAAACTTATCCATTTGTTACAAATTTGTATATTTTAGAAGCTTTAACCTTTGTTGTTTCCTCAGGTGTAATTTAAAGGCTAAAGTAATAGTTTTTGCCCCTGAAAATCGAATTCAAAGTCATCGAAAAACGCAAAAAGGGGGAGGGGCTGTTCCCCGAAAATCTGGACGTGATGGGGGTCAACGGATTCAGGGGGTCATTTTGCACAAGAATCTTCTTGATTTGTGTCAGAAGCATTTTGACCCTATTTTTTTGTCGAGTAGTGTAATCAAAGATGTTTTCAATTATAAGTCTTTTTATTTATACGTCGTCCCATGAAAGACGTATAAACGATGCTTTACTGTATATTATAAATAGCACATAGCAGGACAATATTTTTCAAACAATGTTTTACATTATTACCTGATCAACGGGGGGAAACATTCAAATAAATACCATGGGATCTTGTAACAAGCTGTATTGCAAAACAAAATACCAGCTTCCCCAAAAGTCATAAAAAACATTTCATTAAATCTGTGTTTCGTTTCAAAATTAACTTCATAAAATTTTTATGTGATCTTTATAGAAGCATCATTTTTTAACATGAATGTTACTACCACATTTTGAGCTAAGTTTAGCCTCCTCAAAGAGTGCAAATAATCTTTTTTAAATGTTTTAAGTTCCAGAAACATCAATGATAAAAATAGACAGCAAATTAAAAAAAGGAAAAAGAAAGTATATACCATTGCCATAGCCTCCAGCTATTTTTTCACAGCCATTAGATCTTTGCCATGTCACAATAGTACACGTTGATTTGCTTGTTGCAAGGCATGGTCCCTCACATAGGGGCTCCAAAGTTATACAAGGAGAAGCAAAGTACAGTGGTGCTTTATTATCCTCTCTTTCCAAGAAATTTGGATGAGGCACACTACAAGAGACATAGTTTATAAGTAAACCACTCCATAAGATTGATCTATGGAATACTATCACTACTGTATAATAGATAAGAATGGTTATTTTTATACCTGTACCTGGTCATACTATTATGGGCATAATGTAGAATGTTAAAAAGGAAAGGTAAAGGGAAAAATTTTAACTTTTATACTATCTCTCTTATATTATTAGTTAACATAGCAGCATTAAAACCACATGAAATTCAAAAACAAGCTAATAAATTTTTAAAAGTATATTTTAGAGTGGATAAAGAATTGTGGAGCCTACATTAAATATATGTGCGCAAGTCCGCCACAGAATAACTTGTTGAAAAAAATAACATCAGTGAAATGTTTCTAAAGTTAGAAACTTCTTCAAGTTGAACTACAGTGCTTGTATTGAGCTCATAAATAATGAAGACTTAAATTTAAAAGGTAGAGATGAGTCAAATGGTTGATACAAAAGTTTGTACTATAAAAAATATTCAAAACCTTATGACTTATTACAACTGATTTAGAGAGAAAAAGGTAGTAGTCCCTTTCGGCTAGCTATGAGCAGGTTCAACTCTAAATGCATGTTCCCTGCTCAAGTAATTCATATCCCAAATCAGTGCATAAGAAAGGAAACATGTATGCAACTAAAAAATATTTGACTCCAAAATAATTCAATTCTAAAATGTTTTACTATATCACATTTCCTTAACTATACTCTATTCATTTTGTACAGACCACTGAAAATATTTTCTTCCCCTACCACCGAGTCAGTAACCATAGCAACTATCAACGTCAAAGAAGGCTTACTATTGGCTGCACGAAGAGCGTGCTTTTACCGAGGGGGGAAAGCGCTATTTTTCAGTGGCCTGCCTAAATTCTAATTAAACATAGTTCAGTGTGGGATTGGGGACACTATTTCTTAAAATTAACAAAAACTTAAGTTTGAATCTCTTACCTATAAATTCTTATGCAGGAATCAGTAAATGCAGCAGCAAGCAATCCTAGCCTGGGTAAAGATTCAGAAGTTTTTGTCGAATCCTGCCATGCACCAGTAGGGCACCAAGTCATATCCAGCACCTTGCCATAGTTGTGAGATATACCCAAGTCCATGGTTGGGGCGCGAACCAAACTGAAATAAGTAGATATTAAGAAGAAATAAGTGGATATTAAGAAAAAGAAGATTAATTAGCATCTGGGAAATAATAAATTAGACAGTAATTTAAGTATACAAGTTAAATTAATTCAATAAGTTTATGATTATTAAACCAGTGTTTGCAGGCTTTCTTCAGGAGGAATGAACATGGTAATAACTGCCTTTACAAAAATGTTTTGCCGGGTAATTCATTTGTAATTCATTCAGACTGTAATTCATTTTTGACACATAAACGACCATTTCCATTTTTTAACTAGTCATAAATTAACAATCAAAGTTATACAAAAAGGCATTATCCATCCTAACATCCTCATCACTAAAAAGTCATGTGTGACTTCTTCTTTATAACTTATTGAATAGTCATAAACCATATTATGACCATAATTTAACATTACTTTTTTTAACATTTTTTTCACATATCTGTTAGTTAACAAAGTCAAACGCAAATGTTTAGTTTGAGAACTTCATCTGTTCAACTTAGCCATGGTGTGTTTATTTGAAAACTTAATGATGCAACATCAAAGATAACAAAATATTCACCCAGAATCAGGTAGAGGTCCTAAATTCCAAATCTGAATCAATCCCTTTTCTTCAGAAACACTGTCATAAAAATTATCTTCAAGCATGGAAGTGCAAGTACAAAGAGCAATGTATTGAGTCTCTTCCCAAGTAGGACAAAAGGCTGAGCTTGAAACTGGTCCTCCAGTGAAAAACGTGTAGTGATTTGATTCTGTCAAAGGATAAATATGCATCACAAAAACATAAAAACAAACACCATTTAATGCACAGACCTGCCAACTTGTTAACTTCAAAAAACCTGAGATATTTTTATCGATATAACAGCACAGAAAATTGCACTTAAGGGATTATATTTTGATTTATGAAAAACATACAAATATCAATACACAAAAAATGCATTTTTAAAAATACATATAATACAAACAGGTTTAGCAAAAAATATGTATTTATTGAAATCAAGTTAAATAAGATTACACTGTTCTACACTGAAAAAATTTCCTTGATGAAAATAGTCATTTCTTATAGATTTTGGGTCGCTGAATACGAAAATCACCATTAAAATTCCCAATTGACTCAGGATTTTCGGGGAACAGCCCCTCCCCCTTTTCACGTTTTTTAACGACTTTATAACTTTGAACCCGATTTTCAGGGTCAAAAAGCATTGCTTTAATCTTCAAATTGCCCCCCAGGGGACAAGAAATGTTCAAATTAATAAAATATGATAAATTTATAACAAATGGATAGGTTTAAGGGGTAGTTAACCCCCTAAGAATGCAAAAAATTAGCTAAAAATTATAGAGGTTTTTATACGCTATTTTTTCCTCCTATTTTTTACGCAATTCCCGTTTGAAGGGTCCTAACCCTTCCCCAAGGACCCAAATTTGATGGCAATATGCAGCAATGATTTTTGCTAAAAGCGGTTGAGGTGAGAGCGCCCCCAGAGCACCCACGGAAGGGTTCAATGCCGCACTTAGAGTTTAACTGTGCTGTACAAAAAAAAATTTGAAGCCACTTACTGAATTTCAGCTGATTCTTGTGTAAAATGATCTGCTGAATTCAAATATGACACCCATTTTCCTCCATCACCCTCAGTTTTTAAGGGGATGCCCCCTAATTGTCATCCACAGCCGTGCATCTGTTAACATCTTGAAACATGGAATCCTCACTCCCGAAAACCGGTCAGTTTTTAAAGAACTGAAGAGTTTCTACTTAGGATACACCCAAAATATAAGAAAAACATCATTTGTAATCTTTTCAAAATCATCGATATTAATTCCTGAACTCGCGAGCCCCTTCGCGATTCTGGAAGTCTTCCGAACTCTTCCGCGGGGACTTCTGGGAGGCTAACACCTCAACCGCTTTTAGTAAAAATTATTGCTGCATATTGTCATCAAATTTGGGTCCTTGGGGAAGGGTTAGGACCCTTCAAACGGGATTTGCGTAAAAAATAAGAGGAAAAAATAGCGTATAGAAACCTCTATAATTTTTAGCTATTTTTTTGTATTTTTAGGGGGGTAATTACCCCTTAACCCTATCCATTTGTTATAAATTTATCATATTTTATTAATTTGAACATTTCTTGTTAACTGGGGAGCAATTTGAAGACTAAAATAATGCTTTTTGACCCTGAAAATCGAGTTTAAAGTTATAAGGTCGGCGAAAAACGTAAAAAGGGGGAGGGGCTGTTCCCCGAAAATCCTGAGTCAATTGAGAATTTTAATGGTGATTTTCGTATTCAGCGACCCAAAATCTATAAGAATTGACTATTTTCATCAAGGAAAAAATTTTGAAGGTCAAATTTGTAGAACAGTGTTATTTAAAAGATGCAGAGGTTACAGACTT
The DNA here is from genome assembly GCA_024610705.1 of Tetragnatha versicolor. Taxonomy (NCBI): domain Eukaryota; kingdom Metazoa; phylum Arthropoda; class Arachnida; order Araneae; family Tetragnathidae; genus Tetragnatha; species Tetragnatha versicolor. The sequence goes on from JANDEH010000003.1 coordinate 43,396,786, forward strand.
GGCATTTCTTAAGAATTTTTCACTAAATACTTTTTTGGAAACAAGGCTATTTTTGGTTTGCTTTCAGTTTTATCAAACTTTCTAGGTTTTGTCGGCTTTCAGAAGATCTGAATTGAGTTTGAATTTTAGTACAGTAACTGAAAATTCTTTCATAACTGGCATTGCTGTGAGGTATTGTAAGAATAGCAAGCATTAGTTTAGTTAGATAACAAACCAAAATAATTCTTTTTCTGCTCTATCTTATACAATTTTACATCAATAAAATGGTTATGCTCAATAAGCAAACTAGTAAACAAGCATTCCACTCGAATCACTGATGAGTCATCTTTCTTAAATAGAACAACTTCCTTAATTTCCTCAATAATTTTGGTGCAAAAAGGAAAAAAACGGAGGAAACACAAGAAAAGCCGGAGGCCGGAGTTTTAGCGAAAAAACCGGAGACTCCGGCCAAAAACCTGAGAGTTGGCAGGTCTGAATGCAGATCATGCAAGTTTTTTAATGCAAACATCAAGTTTAAAGATTCAAACACAGAAAGTTCAAATACAATTTCTGCAATTGAAATCGAGATGTTTAAGACTTAAGGTTGAATTCAACTAGTTCCCTCCTATGTCATCTCAATGTTGTCTTTTCTCATCCTACCCACATCATCGAGAGTTGACCCTAGAGCAACAATGAGCTAACTGCAACAGTTTTACATTGGAGTTAGATGATTGTTTTGTCACAAACACCACTATTATTTTCACCCACAACAAAGGTTAGTAGACAAGTTGAAATTCTGCTCTTAAAAATTTTTCGCTCTAACAAAATAAGAGTACTTGGTTCAATTCTATTAACAGTCTGCTTATTATTGTCAAACTGTTTTGAACCTTATATATTGAAATATCAACATTTTTTATTGATATAACTGAACACTTATTGACCTAACTGTACATTTTAATCTATGAGTTAGTGGAACCATTAACGGAATCTAATATTATATTTATAGGTTAAGCTCTGAAAGGAGGTAAAACTGATAAAGGTTTTAATGGAGTTCTTTTCAAAAAGGAGTGGGAAAAACTACTTAATTATTATAAGCATTAATATTTGCATCATTCCCATTTCATGGATAAAACATTTATTTCCAGGGATTACATACCTCCAATTGGAAGACTTGTAAACTGGCCAAGAGAAACCCAATCACTTTCTGCAGCAAAGTCTTTTACTTTAAAACATATGGATTGTTTTATAGGTGGAAGATACTCTTCATATTCGCTGCAATGAAATTTACAGTCAAGCAACTGTTCAATATTTGATTTTCAATAAAAAGAAAACACAACTTTTCTTACCTATTGGTTAGTAACTTGTACATGCTTTTTGCTGGTAAATACTCGGTAAAGAGTTCGGTGTAAACCCTACAAAAAATAATTGATAATATTGAAAACAAGGTCAACTACTAAGTGTAAACTCACAACCAACTCTCAAGCGTTGCCTCCAACCGTGGACCGGTTTCATCCTTGCTAGGACTCATCAGCACGGTATAGGAAGGCAACGCAAGAGAGCAGAGGGCAATTAATAGTCTAGCCTAGCGGACTATAACTGAGTGGAGGAATAATCAGTGGTCTCCACTTTTTCAGTTATAGTCGGCTAGACTTGTACTTGCCCTCCGCTCTCTCCCGTTGCCTTCCTATACCATGCTGATGAGTCCTAACAAGGATGAAACCGGTCTACGGTTGGAGGCGACGCTTGAGAGTTGTGAGTTAACACTTACTGTCCGCTAACCAGCGATATTGGTGAAATACTCCTTTCAAGGTCAACTACTGTTCATTCAAAGAAAAAGAAAATTTCACTTACTGTGGAGTGACTTCAACAGCCTCAGTCACTTCTACAGGTACCATTGCGGACTGTGGTTCCGAAACAGTAGTATCAGTTAGGTTTGTTGGGGGTTCCTAAACAAATGCAATTTCAAGGGTGAGTTTTGATAAAATTGAATATTTGTTAGCATAAATGTTACTAATGAGAAATTATAACTACTCTATACAAATTGTAAAATTAATTAAGAAACAAAAAGTACAGAAAGTACAAAAGTTATACAAAAAGTACAAAAAATTAAGAAACATTAGATTCAGTTTATAGCTTTTTTCTTACTAAAATCTGAAGCATTAAACTGTTACTTTTTTATTTATTTTCAGTAGAGTCAGCATCACATTCCTTTAAAAAATTTTCATGCCAGTTTTATAAGTTGATTAAACTTAATTTGAAAAGTTATAACAACTCATATTACCCTTCATAAAAATTAAGTATTAAAGAGGAAAATATTTCATATGTTTTCAACTTGATTGAATTAAGATGCTTTCTAGAGCTTTTATGAGAAAACACTTAAAAATTGTACTGTAATTTATTAAAATATATGGATTTTCAGAAGTTAGTAAACCATGATGTGTGTATTTGAAAACCCATCTACCACTTGTAATCAATACTTATCCTGTTGACATATTCAAGAATCTAAGTTTTTAAAAGATGAAAATTGTTGCCAACAAATTAAAAAAAGTATTCAAAAAATAGTGGAAATGCAAATTTTATTTTATTTACATTGAGTTCATTGAAAATGGCACATTTTAACCTGGGACCCCTTTTACACCACCCTACCTATAACACAGAATTTTAAATACGGTTTTTAAAATATTTACTTAACATCTTATTTGGATCTAAATGAACTAGTTAACATTTAAATTACTAAAAGACTAAATACTTCAAGAAGAAAGTTTCTCATATGAAAAATTAAATAAAGAGAAAGAATTCACCTGTAAAGGTACCTCCAGGACAGCTTCTGGAACGAGGGGTTCAGCATTTTTGAACATCTTGGCATCAGACACTCTCTTCCTCTTTTTTGGAGGCAAAATAAAAGTATCATCATGAACCTTTTCAGGGTGAGCCGGCTCAGGCTCCCCTTGAAAAACTTCATTATTAGCTTTTCCAGACTTTTCCAGATCTTCAAGGATTTTGTCCACCTCATCCAGGTTTCCAGAATTCAAATCTGCATAATCCACACATTTCGTGGGTCTGCCTTTTCGAGAACCCCTCTTCTGGACGCCCTCGGCACTCTCCAGCCTAGTTATTACCGGCTCCTTAGTTGTTGGAGCGCTGCTTTCGGGTTCCTTCAGGGGGTACTTTCTGGGGCGTCCTCTATTGCCCTTTTTCACTGGTGTAGGCTGGGGTACATGCTCGACAAGTTTAGCTTTGATTTCTGTTTCTTCCAAAACTGAGTAATCAGTGACAACTTTCTTAGTAATACTGCGGCGGCTTTTCCTGACGCCCACAACAGCAGTATCTGCAGAGCTCTCCCTAACAGCAACTGGGGTGGTATCTTCGGCTGTCTTCCCATCAACAACTAGAGATGTATCTGCATTGCTTCTGTCCTCTATACTTTGACTAAGATCCTCAGTTGGGACCACTTTCTTAGGCCTTCCTCTTCCTCTTCGCTTAGGTTGGCCACTTTGATCAGGAGTAAGAACAGGAGTAGCACTTAGATCAGGGGTAAGCATACTGTCAGATTTTCTTTTACGACCTCGCTTTGGTTTCCTACCCCGTCGACCTCTAGGTTTAGGTGAATCATCAGTCACCATCTCATTTATTGAATCTTCTTGAGATTCTTCAGCTATTGCACTACCATTTTCAGGACTCACAAGCTTGATAACCTGTGGAATTGATGTAACTGTCTTGTCAGTGTCAGATGGTTTATCTGTGGATTCGGGTTGCTCTTCAGCAACTGGCAATGCAAGAATTTCTGGTTGATTGGAATTTTTAACCTCAGATGTTCCTTTCTCCAGATTTTCTGGAATTTTATTTTGAAGAGCTTTGTCTGAAATGTCCCCACTAGCATTCTTCTCTGCATCTATTTCTTTATTCAGTACTGGTTCAGGACTTACAGCTATAGACTTGTCCCCAACAGTTGTTTCCAAATCTACTCCCACCCTCATTGAGTCTGAATCAGGTATTTCTCCCTGAATTCTTAAGATCTCGCTAGCAACATCTACTTCCATTGATACTTCTTCCTCTTGAGGTTTATTTACTGCTGCAGATGTGGAAGAATCGACAGTTGTTGCTGAGACGTTGTCACTATTCTTTCCTTCAGTTTGATTTGGGATGGTTTTTTCAGTGGATTCCTCCACTCTTATCTTCCTAGGTCGCCCTCGTCGCTTTACTTGAGGTGGCGTTTGCACAGGCTCTTGCAATGAAGTATCTTTCTCTTTCTTTGGTCTGCCTCGAGGGCGCTTGACTTTTATCCCATCATGTCTGATATCTGGAAAACTGGCAGGTGCCTGCTTTTTAGGATCTTGTGTAACAACCTCGGTACAAGCTGCAACACTGTCCACTGCCATTAAGCTAGTAGGAACTTTAGAACTCTCCATAATAGAACGTCTCAATTCATCAAATGTTATAGGCCGCTCCACAACGGGCTTTTCTGTTTCTCGAGGCGGTAGTATAGGCTCACGAGAATTACCTGACCCCTGATTTTCAGGATGATAGATAAGTTTTTTATTTAACTTGAAAGACTTTTGAACTGGATTATCAGGTGTACCGCTGACTAGCTTTATACTTGATACATTAGGCGACGTTTTGGTTGGCGTACTGGGTTGAACAGCAGATGGTACATTGATAGATACAATAGTAGGTACATAAGTTGATGCTTTGCTTGATGCAACAGTGGTAGCTTTCGTTAGACTAACAGCTGAAGTACCTGGAACAGTAACAGGTACAAGTGTTGTTTTTGTGTTAGAAGTTGCAGTAGTAGATCCAGTAGCTGTAACAGTGGTTGATACAGCGGTTGGGACTGTAGATAATACAGTAGTTGAAGCTGTAGATGATACAGCAGTTGGAGATGATACATCAGTTGGAACTGTAGATGATACAGCAGTTGGAAATGTAGATACCGCAGTTGGAACTGTAGATGATACAGCAGTTGGAACTGTAGATGATACAGCAGTTAGAACTGTAGATGATACAACAGTTGGAGTAGTAGATGTTACAGCAGTTGGAATTGTAGATGTTACAGCAGTTGGAACTGCAGATGTTATAGTAGTTGGAACTGTAGATGTCACAGCAGTTGAAACTGTGGATGATACAGCAGTTGGAGCGGCAGTTGATACACTGGTTGATTCACTAATTGAAACGGAACTTGATAAGGATAATTGGTTGGAGCTAATTTTTTCTTTCTTTTGTTTAGGTGTAACTGTTTCGAAGTCAGCAATAACTTGAGATATGACACTACAGTTTTCAATGTCTGAGGCTGAAGAAGAAGCAAACGTTTGGGGGCCAAATGAAGCTATTGGTGTGCTAGTAAGAGCATGGGATGAATCGACTTCCTCTTGATTACTCTCTTTTTCTGAAGCAACAATAACTTCTGACGTAACATTCAAATCAGGGGTCTTAGCTACTTCGTCTTGCACCATTTCAGTACTCACATCTGTGCCCTGAATAAAGCTTGTTGAGACTTCTACTTCAAAGGCAGGAGCTTCCAAAGTCTTTAGGCTCTCGGGTTCTTTTTCACTAGAAGTTCCCTCGTTAACTTTGTCAATTTCAGATTGCGCATTTATTTCAACCCTACAAGTAGAATAATTATGATCACTTTTATTTTCAGAAGACTTTTGAATGTCATCAATTGCTTCAGAAGAATCTGTTTGGGTAAGTGCATTAGATAATCTTATTTTTCGATAAGCCATTACTTGTCTTCTCATCATAGATTCCTGGGATACTTTTCTTGCATTGAATACAATCCTATTCAAACCTCTAAACTTATTCCGTGGGCCCATTAAGCTTTTAAATTTGGGTCTTCCTTTGAGCCGGCGCATTTCTCGAATCTTACTCATCCTTTCTCTTACGCTTCTTCGTAAAGGCCTGCTACTACTGGAGTCAGCTGAAGCAGTATTTTCAACGATGTTACCATCTTCCTGCTTAAAAATCATTTTAAACAATTCTTGCCTCTGCTGTTGTTCCATTTTAGAAGGCCTTCCTCGTTTCCGCTTGGGGAAAAGCATGGAAGGGCTAAGGGTGGGTAGTATAATCTCATCACTTTGTGTTGGAGGTTCAGTAGAATCCTGAGGCAAAAGGTCACGACTCTCATTAGAATCCTTCATCTTCAGACAGGGTCTTTTCCCCTTCTTCATAAAATGTTCAAGGTTCAAGGTCACAGGAGGTTTATCAGGAGGTGTGATGATTTGCTTTCCAAAAGTTATAATTGGTTGCTTGATCGTTGGCCTTGGGGTCTTCTTTTGAACTGATTTGAGAATTTCTTCAACAGTTGTATTTTGAACAGACCTTGGAGTTTCTTCAATGGTGGTATTTTGAACAACCCTTGGAGTTTCTTCAATGGTTGTATTTTGAACTAACTTAGGGGATTCTTTAACCATTGTATTTTGACCTGACCTAGGGGTTTCTTTAAAGGGCTTTTTTAGAACTGCACAAGGAGATACTTTAATAGTCTTCTTTTGACCTGCCCAGTGGGATGTACTAAAGATTTTCCTTCGAACTGGCAAAGGGGGTTCTTCAATTTGTGATTCATATTGGGCTCTATTCAAAGCCAAACTAAACTCATCTCTAACTGGCTCAGTCAAGAGGGATATCTCTGAATGATTTTCCTTCATTAGAGGAGTGCGAATATTACCAGCAACAATGTCACCGTCCATGTCAACACCAAGGTTTTGCTGAAAGATTGAGACTTCTTTAGCAGTAACAACAGGATCAGGACTTCCCCGCAAATCCTGTTCATCAATGGTTTGGGGGATTTCTTCTTCATTCAGGGATATATGCCACTTTTCTGGAGTCTCCATTAGCTGGTGAATATCTTGAATCTCAAACGAATCGCTCGACAAACAAGTGGTTACAGTGGAATTGTGAGACCTTTCAGATGGCTTGGATCGAGAGTATGTCTTCCTTTCTGAACCCCAATCTCTTGTCCATTTGAGATACTCATTGTACCTCTTGTACCGCTGCAAATCGAGAACCAGCTTTGACTTAGTGGTGAGTTTTACTGTGGCGGGATCGTCAGGCACAACAGTGGTATCAGAAGTGGTCTGGAGGTCATCATCAAAGTAGCTTGGTTCTTCACCCATATTCCCAGTCAAAATATACCTAGGTTTTCTCTCGCCTTGTTTCTTGGGAGGCTTCACAACAGTGGCTTCTTGAAAAAGTTCTGAGGTTCTAGAACTGTCACTAACAGAGTTTATCTTTGACACTATGCTGTCAAACCTAACACACTTTTGGAATTCCTTGATGTTTTCTGAAACCGTCTCGTTAATGTTCTTCATCTTGTTTCTGAAAAATTTACGGCTGGGGGACAAGTGGTTTTCTTTAGAATAGAAGCGCTTATCTTTTGGTTTTCTGCCTGCTTTTTGACACTTAGAAGATACCTCTTCCACATACATATCAGAGCTTTCATCTTCAAAGCAAGTAACTTCACTTGATGTCCCAGCACATGCCTCCTCTTGTTCTTCTATTTCAACAATCATATAGTTAGCTAAAAAACAAAATAAGTAAAAATAAATTATTAAAGGTTATTTCACTAAATTTAAGAATACCGTAAAATCCCATTATAACGAACTTCACGTCACGGTAATATTTCTTCGTTGTATTGGTATTTCGATAATTCAAATAAAAATGGTTGGGGACTATCTGGACTTTCATAATAACAGGATTTTTTGTTGTAAAGGGATTTCACTGTATTTGCATTAATCAATCAAATTCTGCCCATGCCTAGTGGCCCATCCGAGGCGGTGCCCATCTCCGTCTCCTTAGCCTGGGGTACTAATTACTTAGCTTGTGTCCAGGCCGAGTGGCGACCCCCAGTTGATTCCCCAAGCAAACTTGGTGCTCATTTTATCGATCTGAGTTGACCCATGACCAACTCTAGCTACTCAAGCAGAAGACGCATAGCATCGAACTTGGGTCGGTAATGCTTGTAGACAGACTTTTATTGACCTATTTTTATAGTGAACAGAATTTCTGTGATACTTTTCAAACTAGTATTGGCAACAGTTCAGATTAGCAGAAGCACTAAGCTGAAGTGCAGAAAATGTTCTAGGTGACAATATTTCCCAAGAAAATAATTTTGTCCAATACTTCCCCCTATTTTCATTCTAGTTTACATATACTTAAGTACAAAAAGTACTTATAATTATTATTTTAAGTTTCCCTTTAATCTTAAATCAATATTTTAAAATTATAAAACTTAATACTTAAATTAAGGCACTGGCTCAAGTTTACTATTTGAAGAGTTTGATGTCGAACAAAAAATTTTTTATGCACTTTTCTTTTTTATGACTGTTTATCTTTGATCGACCCCCTACCAACCCCCAAAGCTTTGTCGACCCCCAATCGACCCCTAGAGCTTCATCGACCCCCAGGGGGTCGGTACGGACCACTTTGGGAAACCCTGGTTTAGAAGAAATTAGGGTCCGTTTTCGGACCCTTCACAAAATGTTCCACTGAGAAAACAGACCCTTCACAAAATAATTAAGAACTTAAACGGAGACTATTTTTCACAATACTACAAGTATGGGACCCTATTTTCCCAAATTTACAAAATCAGGCTCCTGACTGAAAAAACTAATTCACCGCTAACTTCAAATTCACTAAATTACGAGTAGATTTTCACAATTTTTAAATTTAAAAAAAACGGACCCTTCACACTTTTACAATAAGTCTGGACAGACCTCTGACCTTTTGGGTTTTTTTTAACTTTTTCCAGACCCTTCTTATCTGAAAAATTTAAATCCTTATATGTTTAATATTTTTTTACATTTTTTTTGCAAACAAATGAAGAAAACAACCAACATTTTCACATTTTTTACTTCTACGACTTTAATTCTTAAAATATGAACAATATTTATGAAACAGTAGTATATAAATACCTTTATATTCATCAATTTTATCTGGATGCTCCACTTCCATATGATGCAAAGTAGATTTTCGGTCCGAAAAGATAACCGATTCACAATATGGGCAAACGCCAAAGTTTTTTTCCTGCAAAATGCCATTTTTTAATAAATCAGTTAAAACAAATAATAGGAGCAGAAAGAATATTATAATACACTTAAACCTATATTGCGCAGTCCTCTTTTGTAAAATTTTTTATTTGTGCGGTCATTTTTACTGCGATTTTTATATACCACCCAGAAAAATTGCAGAAAAAAGGACTGAAACGTTTTTTCAGCGTTTATGATTTACCCTCACCACAGAAATTGAGTGGAAAAGTCAGTTCCCATAACAATATTGGAGCCCTTGATTAATTATTTAACATTTCTGGTGAAATTATTCAATGTACTATACATTAGGGTGGACCTTAAAAGTATGGAATTTTTTAAAAGTTAAAAATCTGCTGCTCCCACCCCCTAACTTTGTTCCAAAGGGGAAAAAATTGTAATAGCATAATTTTAACTAAATCTGAAAACATTAAGGCTACAATTTTATGTGCTTAAGTTTAATGGGTTGTAGAGAATCAGTTTTTTTTCAAAATGCAGAAAAAAACAACTTCACAATATTTGCGTAAGACTAAAAAATACTACTCCTAAATAAGGGGTGATAAAAATAAAACCTGTGGCATATCTCTAATAGTAATAATAGTTCATCATACAAAATTGTGAAAATTTTATCTTGTGATTTTTTAATGGCCAAAAACTCAAAATTTCAAGACATTAGAGGGTCACTTCAATTTTATCAGATTTGGCTGAAATATTTTGCAACTATCATTTTTTCCAATGGAATAAAGTTAGGGGCTGGGAGAAGAACATTTTGAAAGTTTGAAAATAAGGGCCACGTCACTCTAATAGGCATATTTCTGCAAGTTAATAAAAAATCCATATTTTCTTGTTTTTACAAATAATAACATTGACAGTTTTTAGTTTGTTATATAGATTTCTTAAAAGCTAAAATAAGACAGCTTCATCTTTTAATTTTGTATCTCTATTTTCATAAACTATTTTAGCAACAATGCTATTCCACAAAAAATATTTTATTTAAAAATTAGATAACTTATCAAATAAAAAAATTCAGTTTTAAAATTGCATTGATTTAGATTCCTAGAATATTATATGATTTTTAAATAGACTGCACTAGTTTTTCTTTTAAAAACTGGTATTTTGTGTTATATTTTCTTTCTATTAATGGGTTGGGCAGATCTTTTCTTGAGGAGAAATATAGCTATTTCGGTAAAATTACCACAAAGAATCAAAAGGTCATTTTTGCTAATGGCATGGAAGCTTTATGTATGATCTAAAGTACATTTTCAATTATTTAATTTTCCACATTATTTCTATAAAAATGAGTTAAAATTGTATAAATGAATTTAATAAACACTTACTCCAGAACACCACTTATAATGTGTGGTGAAATTAGCCATAGAAACATATCTTTGAGAACAGCCACTTATTGGACAAGCTAAAAAGCCTGTTTCTTCAAGTTCTTTGGACCACTGAGTCTTCATCTTTACAGAAATCTTTCTCGCATTTGTCATTTTCTGTAAAAAAATCCATTTCAATTAAATATAACAACTTGAATCATAACGACAAGAAAGTCTAAGGTTAAAATTTATGCTTATTAATGAATAGCAATAAGATAAAAAGTTACTTCTGACGCAGACCTTTGGTTTACCATATGGAGGGTTCAGAATTGAATACGACCAAGTCCACTTTTTGTAATTTTTGAGTTAGCAACGCTATAACATGCACCAACTATGTAAAATTTTAGTGCAATAATGAGCTAAGTCCTAGTTCTCATAATATCCGCTAGACATCAGGAAGTTCTTTTGCATTGTGAGAGATTTTCATTTTTATTCAGAATACTACTGAACCAAGTCCAAGTGATCTTAGTAATGTATACAATTCTGTGTTGACGTGCTTTAAACCCTTTAGTTAGAGCTTTTGACAGTTTATAACAGAGTATAGACAGAGTATTCATCTCCATAGACACTAATGGCAACTTTTTTAACAAGGCTTTTCCCATAGACAAACTTCTGGCCCAGCGGACTGCCTCCTTTTACCTCCTATAGCTCCACCTCACACCAGTCACTCACCCGCTGAAGCTGTCTTCAAATCGGCAGTGGAGAGAAAATCTTGAAAGTTTGAAAAAGGAGCACCCTTCCAAATAAAAATAAATGAATATTTCAGTGAAGTTTCGGGGTTCAGAACCTTAGACATCTCGAAAAAGACCAGTAAACAACGTCAGTCAGGAAGACCCGTGAAAGGGCAAACCTTGTTGACTGTACAGCAGGGTCAGCTTTACCCAACTAGAAGACAAATGGCTTTAAAAAAAAGGAGGACATGTTGTCCTTACTCCCTTACATACCCCCTATTTATCATGGATACTTCAGAAACCTTCCAAGGAATCAGACAACTCGTCAAACCCAGGATAACAAAACAACTGAAGGAAATGACACCGATGATGAGTTTTTTTATGTCGATTAAATTTCCTTTTAACTAAGAAGTGATATTTTCTTTTAATATTTGTAATTTAATCTCTAATCAGATTTAAAAATAAAATGTATTAGCAACACTTGGAGTTGGTTCATTATCTTCCTCAAATTTTTCAGAATACAATTGAACCAAGTCCACTACTTTGGATTTTTGGGGTTATATTATGAAAATTAGCCAATAAAACCTATGTAAATGTCTAAGTTACTCCTTGAACTTCTTAAATTTAGTATATACTTTTAAAAAATTTTAACAGGTAATTTTGTTATGAAGCTTTAACTTTAAACGTCTGTAGCTCAAAAGTAGCTAAAGTGGACTTGGTCCATTTCTATTCTGAACCCTCCATATATCTGTAATATTAATAACAATACCCACCCAATTTTACAGTAAAACCTTGATACAGCAAACCTTTCTGGGTGATAAATTATCATTTATTATGAAAGAAAATAATCTGTAGGAGTACCACTCATTGTGACCAAAAAGGGTTGTATGTAAAAACTGCAAACTATGTAATTTAAAACCTCCACTAACTACTAGTTCTTCTGAATAAATTTAAAATTAAATCAAGGTAACTAAATCTAATTAGTAGTACAATGTTAGATTTGTGCTCAACTAACTTTATTCTTTTGTCTCATAATGATGCATTTATTTATTTAAGAACAACTTCTCTAATTGTATTTTTGATACTATTGTTTTAGATCATATTAGAAAAAACTATTTTAATAAATTAACCATATGCTTAAAAAAGTTCAGGAAATATACAATTTTTTAGCATACTGATAGCATTTAGGTTACACATCATTTTGGTCTTGAAATGTTGGTAACTTTAGAAAGAGTTAAAAACTGATGTAAAATCAGTATACCTATGAATTTGATATAACTATTATCAGGAGAAAAGTTTGCTTTTCAAACAAAAATCATCTTTAACTAGATAATTTCCAAAACAATTCTAAATATTTAATTAAAGAACACTAAACAAAACAACAGTACAGCTTACACAGATTTGTTAATGCTATTTGAAAATGATTGTGCTAACAAAACCTAGATGTCACCACAATGCCTTGATTTTAAAAAGTTACTCATGGATTTTTTTAGTGTGATTAATAATTTAATTTTTTTTATGTCAATAAAGAAATAAAAATATTTTTTAATTCTACAATAATGAAATACTGCAATTTCATTTCAAATTGCATCAACAATACTTTGATTGACACTTTCAAGATTAATTTCAAAATTACATCACACAACATGATTAATCAAATGAAATAGTTTCAACATGATGATTTTATCAAAAAAATATCTAACACAATGATTATAAAGTATTGATAAAAATGCTCCCTCCCAAGTTGGACACAGCAAGTATCCTCTAGAAATAGGTTACAAAAATGTAGCTTGATATGGAATTTTCTGCTGAAATAAGCAATAAATTTCAGTTTTAAAGGTACTATCCACACTATGATGAACACAGATATGAGAGTATTGTGTGACATACCTACACATAGAACTTGTTTTTAAAATGTGCAGATCCATCCAAAATGACATTATTGATATTTCTCTACCAGCAAAGAAAAACGAAATTCTTTTTAGAAAAATTTCTAAAAATAGCATAATATTTGCATCATTTCCCGCTTTTTAACATATTAAGGGGAAAGTTTTAAAACACTTCTTTCTTCAAAGTTCAAATAAAAATTCCCAAATATAATGCTTTTTATAATTTCTATAAAAAATTTCAATTTTCGATACTGGTAGGGAAATATCAATGCCATTTTAGATCTGCAAGTTTTAAAAACAAGTTCTACGTACAAAGATGTAACAAGTTAAAGGTATTTTTATCTGATAAAATATAAGCTATTTTTTAAGATAATTTTTGGATTTATGGAGCTAGAAATGAGCATTTATGTTAAAAATGCTTTTTTACATTGAAAGCTCGGTGGAAGGCCTCATTATTGTTATTTCCCTGACCTTTATAATTTAAAACGTCAATTTAACACCAAATGACATCATTTGAGATAGTTCCTTCAAAGAAATATGAAATTAAATTTCTTTTCATCAATCGTAGCGCAAAATAAGCTTTGGTGAGAGCCCCGTCTCAAAGTATAAGTACTTTTCACTCTTAAATTTTAAGCACTATAAGGAGCAGTTATTAAACATATGCAGTGGCGAATCCAGGATTTTTGTCTGGGGGGGGGCTGAGTTTCACAAATAACTTAGTTGCTATTATGGGCTGTTCAAATATTAATGTAAGAAACTGAAAGGGGGAGGGGGTTTGCCAGTGCCGTAGCTAGATTTTTGTTTACTCAATATCTTTTTGAGGTCTAATTTGAGGAATACTAAGTTTTACATGAGATGACTTCGTAAGGTTTTAATTTTGGTCCCCTAAATTTCAAAATGGTGTAAAAATGTCAACTCCAAGTAAAAGGGGGGGTCTGGGGGTCCTCCCCCAGAAAAAATTTGAAAATTTGCCCCTCAAAATAGTGTTTTAGCTCATTTTGAAGCCTTTTAGATTCCACCCAAAGAGCACCGCTCATTGTAAGCGGCAGAATTTTCAAGGAATAAAGTTCATAGTATTATGAATTGGCATTTTAACTCATTTTGAGGTTGAGACAGGTTACATCAAAGAGGATCACTCCTTGTAAATCCCTAAAGTTTCAAGGAAAAACATACTGATTAGAGTCCAAAAGTTTGAGGGTGTCTGGGGGTCTTCTCCCAGAAAATGTTTGGAATTTTTACCCTTAAAAGTAGGGTTCTGATTCATTTTGAGACCCTTTGGTTAGCACCACCGAATGTCCGCAAAGTGTTGAAATTTCTTTTTTGGCTTTATTGCTACGTATTACCAAAACTTGAATGTCTTATTCCTGGGGGGGCTGCAGCCCCACAGCCCCCCCTACTGGATTTGCCACTGAACATATGTAAATATATTCAATCTAAATACATCCTAAATAAATAACATATTTGAACCAGTTTTATCACAATATAAGTCTTGAAATATACTTTTCCGAAATCCTGAAAATTTTGGTCATTTTTTCTCCACTTTTTACAAACTTTGAGGATCAATAGAGGAACCTTACAGTTAACTTAAGGTGCTGAAACTTCACACACTATCTTTGGGGACCAAAAGGGTGAGAAAAGCCTCGGGAAGCCTCAGGTTTTTTTAAACACCCTACCCTTGTATACTAAGTCTAGATTTTTTTTTCTCAAAAAACTTTGAATCTTAAAAATTTACTAAACTTATTACATTTTAAAAGCTGAGCCTCAAGGATTTTCACTCTGTTTAGTAAATATATTTAGCTTTTCAATACCTCCACCCCTAGCTAACCTAAATCAAGCAATTTAAAATGAACTAGTTCCAGATGGATAAAAAATCAGGCTCGAAGAACATTATTTGCAGAGAAAGTAAACAGTGATAATTTCAAAAGTGAAACATAAAATACACACTGATTTTAAATTTAAGGTATTAATTTTTTCCCTTTTTGAACTAGTTTAAAAATTTTTATAACAGTCTTCATAAGGCTTCTTAAAATAATTAACTAATGCTTAAACAAATTGCAATAAAAAAATTTTTTAGTTCTGCTGTACAACTAACTCTGTTCTAATTGCTAGGGCATTAGGGCAGGGAAGCTGAATTTCAAAGGGGAATAATCCTACACAGTCAATCAATAAAAATTATCTTGTTTATTATGTATTTTTACCATAATCATTTCCAAAATATTTAAAGAAATTTAAACTTTTCCACTATTTCAGGTAGTAGTTAATTTTCCTTGTTAATCTTCTTTACAAAACCTTGTGATGATACTTTTAATTTGAAAGAAAAAAATTTTAAGATTTTGCACATTTTATTCATTACTTTAAAGAAGCAGTTTCGTGATTAACCTTGTAGCTTCAACAAGTAACCTTTACCAATACATCAGAATACCCAGGCATTTGCATCCAGCTAATTACAAAATAACCAGTAGGTAAATGTTGTGCATATTTCATTATCTATCCTGCTAAAAATCGCCAAGCATTCAAATATTTTACAAATTTTTATTGTTGCTACTGATAAAACCGTATTTATTTTAATCCGCATGTTTACAACTGAATAGTTGAATTAAAAAATTAATTAAAGTTCAATTCTGTTAACGTTCCCGCTGAATACCAGCATGCTCTTTTAGGCACCAAAAATACAAATATTGATAAATAATTTCAAACCAGTAGATTAAAATGCTTTGTTAGATCAATTTCTGTTCAGTTTCAGAATATTTTTTCAATATTTGAATAGTATATGGCGCTCATAAAAGCTTGGCAATATTTAACAGGAACATTAACAGAATTGAACTAAATAAATAAGTAACATAAAATATAGAATTCAAAACTGTATATAGTGACTTTAAGAAGGATAGATTAAAGAAATATACAATTTTTGAAGGGTTGTCTTTTGAAGCTGCTTCGTTATATTAAATAGGTTTTTAACAAAACAGGAAGCCTTTTGAAACATATTTTAAAACAGGTCTAACTTGGCTCTATACTTTATTTTTAGCAAAATTTCTCTTTCCACCATGGAAGAATTGTTTTAAATTTGGGTACAGCTTTGGAAAGAGTCCTCCAGTTACCATGTTTACCCACAGCTCAAATGATGACTGACATCCATAGAGATCTAATTATTAATATTACAGGGGTCGATCCAGGTTTTATATATTTTTTGCAGATCAATTTTATGAAAAACTGAAGTGGTGATGACAGACCGGTACATAAGTAATTCAAGTATTTTGTGAATGATTTCTTGCAAATAATCATTAAAACTAATTTTAATTTTTTTAAAAAGGCCGTTTTTACAAAGTTGAATATTGTGAAGCGGGGCCGTTTTGGCAAAGTTAAATTATGTGAAGGGGCTGCAAAACAGCCCCGATTTTCGGTTGGATCGACCCCTGTATTATTATCAGATCCTAAAATAATAATTAATGTATCATTATTAGAGATATTATTTAGTACAATTAAAACTCTTAATGACAACACTAAATCATGTTGCTGTGAGGAGCTGTGATTAAACTGGCGGCTGCAGGAATCTTTCTAAAGCTATTTCCAAATCGTTACCAATCTTTGCTTTATAAACTAAAATAAGCACTTTCGGTTTAACAAATGCAAATAAAAAGCAGCATTCCTAAGGGGGATTTATATATATGAAATCAATGATTAATGAAAAAACTCTAAACTGAATAATAATATAATAAAGACGCAGACGCATAATTTTTTATAGATTCTATAATATTAAATCAAGAAAATAAAGTGCAACCATATGGTTAATGTAAATTTTAAAATCATGAACCCCCAAAAAAATTTTTACCAAGATCTTATCTAGACCCCAAGTATGATAATTTTACCCTACTTTTAACACCATGTAACTTAAATAGCTAAAAGGAAATTTAATTTTTTTTTGCACTATAGTTATAGGCATGATAATTTTGCCTTATCCAGATAATATTAGGCGGAATATTATACCTTCCTGTTAAATATAGGTTAATGCTAAAAATTCATAGAAGGTGAAGACAAGACGGAGAGCTTTTGAAAAAATTTTATATCAGAGTTTTCACCATTAAAATAAATCTATGCAATTTTTAATAATTTACTGTTGTTAGTTAGATGAAAAATAAACCAAGTCCTTGGATATCAGTAACGAAATCGATTTCATCCAACCACTACATGAAATTAACCTAGAAACCGAGAAGGATTAAAATATTGGCTTTTAATTAATGATGAGAAACGACAAATTGGAATAAAATATTTTTAAAAAGATCAAATAACTAAAAATTTACAAATCAAACGCCAGGACTTACAGCAAGCATCGTGGCAGCTTCTAATTCACACTGACGATTGCAATCAAATAAAGATTATTATTTTCGAAATGATTGAACTTAAAATAAGATTTCCTGAGTTAGTAACATTGAAAACTTCCCATTTTCTAATTAAACAGTCAATTTTTAGCAGTGCTTAAATGCGTCTGTTTACGAATGTGTTTACATTAACTAGTTAAAAAATGATTTGTTGCCAGTAAAATATCAAAAGTTTGGAACCGCTGGCCCGCTGGCTACCACTCTGGCTACCCACTTTTCAGCCATTTTTATTTGAAAATTATGAATAATGATTCATTAAAATGGCTTTAGGTAGAATTTTTTTAATTAAGGAAGTCAAAGGAGCTCTAGCTGAGCTGTATTTTAAATTTGAGTGATCAGTTAACCAAATTTATAGAAATCTAAAGATGGACGCTGTAACTAAAATATTTTAGGCCTAACACCAAAATGAAAGATTGCAAGGTAACGGGTTACCTTGCTTGCTAATTATATACCAAATATTATGATAATTTAATTTATTAATCTTTGAATTTCTTGATGCTATCCATTTATCAATTATTTTCATTAGGAGAATTTTCAAATTATTTCATATTTTTTTAATAAATTTATTTGTTTTTGTTACAACTTACGCCAACAGATGACGCTACGATGTTATCATTAAATTCTTGCATTACTTTGTAGATGGCGCCATGACCATGAATCAAAGGGAATTTTAAAGTATCACAGAATTCTGATTCTTAAAAACAAAAATGAACATTTTCAATCAACTTAGATTATCTGAAAGTTTTTAACCAAGCACGATTTCAAAAGAAGCTATTTCTAGAATATTTATTGACTCCACCCACTTAACAAGTATAATCAATAGAGGTGAAAAGAAGTTAAAGTGGGTAGTAAAGCTCCATTCCACAATGTAAACAAATGTCAGCCGTGTGTGTGAGAGTGAAAACTTGAACTTAAGGTATATTATGTCGAGCTTAGTATTGTGATCTCAAAAATACTTTATTGCTCGTTGCACCAGGTATCTTGAGTTAACTTTAAAAAGTAACTTTCCTGGAAAATTTATTACCCAAGACTTTGAAAACCTACAATGGAGTCCTTTCAGCACGTTGAAAACGTACCTTCACATAGGCTCACTTGCGGTGAATGTGGTAATATTCCTCTTGAAAATCTCCTAAGACGCTATTCAATTCGAGCTTCTTCAAAATCAGCTAGACAATCACACCCTTATTTAAGACCCATCGAAAATGTGTGTTCTGAAACAAAAAACGTACATCATGATAAGTGGAAGATTCCAAATCAAAGGTTCAAAGCTGGCTTGAAAATCAATTCTTTTCACTATCATTTAGATGTAGAAAAGATACCGACACAAATTACTGACGAATTACATCGTGCCAATAACCCAAGTCACTACAGTGGTTTGAAAATTGCAAGTCCCCATTCCAATGTGAGTGCTTTTCAAAGTGACAAAACTTTTATTTTAGACTCCAGCAACAGCACTAGATGTGCTCTAGAGCTAAAGACAACGATGATTAATTCTTCCAATAAGAGTGATGAGCTATGCCATAATTCTAACTGTGATGTGTGCCGAGATTATAATAGGGTTCAATTTCATTTAGAATATCTCATAGCCTCAGGTACAGGATCTGGGGAGGCATTGAATCTCCTGCAACAGCACTACTGCTCTCATGAGAATGATGAATTGGAATTTGAATGTGAGTTGTGTGGTTGCAGCTTCGATTGTTGTATTGAACTAATCTCTCACTTAAGTCTTCACCCTGAAAACTGGCCTTATCTGTGTCAGTTGTGTAAAAAAAGATTTAAAACTTCGTTTGAAGTACAAAGACACTCATGTGGATGAGATTGTTAAATCTATGTACTTTAGGGAAATAAATGTTGTTAAATTGTAAATATATTAAGAACTTTAAATGTGTAAAAAATACTGATATGTGACAGGTTGTATGATGTTATTTATTTTTGTGGTATTTGTGTATTAGCCTGAAAACTTTCAAAACTGTTTTGCTGAATCTTATGACTGAATATGTCACTAATATATACCTTTTTTGTTTAACATTTAACTTATTGTTTGCTAATTTAATAATGTGCCAAAATAGAAAAACATATTTTTCATTGATGTAATGCAGATGTGATCAGGATCGACTGCTTTTAGACTAGGTTTCTCAAGCGGTCACCATGCAGCATTGCCAAAGTTGTAAAAAATATAAATGTTGTAATTGACAAATAATAAAAGTTACAAAAGCATCATATTATTTTTGCATTTATTTTAAAACTGTCTATATTTTATAATGAATTTAGTTCTTCTATGAGCATAATTTATAATTGCTTCCTAATTTAAATACATTTAAGAAACTGGTTGAAAATATACTTAAAAGGTGTTAATTAAAGGTTAAGCTCTGCTAACTTTTTTCACTAAATGTGATTAATATTTGGGCCATTCCATGAATCGTGAAACCAAAGTACCAATTTTTAAAAGCTATAAAACTTATGATGACCTATGATCATTTTAAAGCTTAAGAGTTGAATTTTTCATACTTAAATATTCAAAACATAAGAGTTTTAGCCCAAAATAGTGGAACATTACAAGATTGAAAATACTCCACATAAAGTTAGTAAAGTTTGACTAGGCTTGCTCATGGGCAGATTTAGATGGTGAACCCTGGGGGTGCATACTGGAAAACTTGGGGGTGCAAGCTGTCCCTGATGGCTTTAAAAACATGATTTTCCCCTATAAAAATGGAATTTTCATTAAAAATAACCTGTAGAAATTTAATTAGGGCTTTTATCTCAAAAAAAAATTAATGATGTTTAAATATCTTAAAACAAATGTATCAAAATTAACCAATGTAGAATGAGAACAAAAAACATTTAATTTGAAAAATTATTTTATGGTGTTACAGATCTGAAAAATAATCTGGATTACAACCAAGAGTTATTCATGTTTGCTGTTGGAGTTGCAAGCAATTTTAACTAACACATTTTTATTGCTTATACTCACATGAATGAACTTAATGTAAAAGCAGGACATTGGGCTGGCGGGACTGTCCCGCTAAAAGCGGCAAATTATGGATAGAGTGATTGTAGGTAGGAGCATTTTATGCCACTGAGCACTACAAGAGATGATTTAACATGGAGCCCCTCCCTTTCTGGATTGTACCTACTGAACCAAATTTTCTGATTGGGCCTTGCTTCTTGAGAGACTTACACTTGGTTATAGTGAGTTTTTGTTTTATGAAGATAAAGGGGTGATAAATACTTCTGTCAATTCTAGCAATTGTCAAATTTGGTGGCTAGACAACTCTGAAAAGATCCACTAAGACCAGTGGCGTAGGCAGAAAAAAATTTGGGAGGAGGATATTGATATTTTAGGAGGGGATATGGGCGAATTCTGATTTATTAAAATTAAAGTACTGTTTTCCAATAAGGTAAGAAAGTTGATGTATTATTTACTTCGAGGGAGTACAAACTTGAAATCTGAGAAACGCGTAAAGTATAGGACGTTTTCATTGTACACCCAAATTCTTTATTAAATACATGTTATCAAATTATTTTGCAGCTCATTATTTTATTTATTACTTTATAATTTCCAAGGCTTTATTTTATGAAAATATACTATATTTTCAATTTAGAAAAAACTATTTTTTACATGTGTTAAAGTTTTACCAATGATAATGGAACATATCATGATAAATGTAAAATAATTATATTCCTATAAAATAATCTTACGAATATTATGAAGAGTCTGGTTTATAGAAATCTTTCTGAAATTTCAATAATTTATGAGCAAAATTATTTTGTGTTAATTTTATATTGTTGAAGGGGGATGAGATATTAATGAAGTGCTGAATAAATTAAGCAAAAAGAGCCGACAATTACAAATTTTATTGTAACTATTTAAAATTTGAATAATGCATCGTGTAATAATTTAAAATTAAAAAATTAATTTTCAGTTAAGAAATTTATACCTTATTTGGTTCAATATACCACTAAATACCACCATGCTCTTTTGGATACCAAAATAGAAATATCGCTAAATAATTTCAAACTAATAGATTGATTAAAAATGTTTAGTTAGATCAATAAGCGTTCAGTTTATCAATTAAAATCACAAAAAAATGGCGGCATTTGAATATATGGCGTTCAAAAGAGCACGGAGATATTTAGCTGGAACGTTAACGGAATGGAACCCCATATTTATTAATTAGTCTTTAAGATCAGTTTTCTTAAATATATTTTATTACCATATAAGGCGCCGTTCAAATATTTCGTAAACAAGTTTTTGGTCATTTTTGACCCCCTCCCTTGCCTTTGTTCTTTTTTGCACACGTTAAAAATTTTAAGTAAAATTTATTCTTATATTATTTATGCAAGAAACACGAGATTTTCGAAATGGTAAAGTTTGTAACATCTTACGTAAGCATCACTCATACCCCCTCTTCCTTGTCATGAAAAATAAGCAAAGAGTCCCCCTCCCCCTTACTTGCTTTCATAATATTTGAACAGCCCCTAATAGCAAAGCAATAAAGACATTTGAAACTCAGCCCCCCCAGATAAAAATCCTGGATTTGCCACTAGATACCTTCTGCCCTTTAATTTAATTTATATTTTATTCATCAAGAAATTTTGCTCTCTGAACATTGTGTTCACAAAATGAATAAATAGTTACTTTGGGCACCATTCAGTTAAATTTTAGAAAGATGTAAAAATTTTCTTTTGCTGATGCTTGAAATGAATGATTATCAATTTTTTAGATTAAAATGCCCTTATAAACTAAATTTTTGATGTTGCTTGCTGTATGCCCCTCCATAGCCCTTGCCGTACCCCTATGGGTATGGGCGGTTTACTTCAATTAAAGGTGTTTTAACAAAAAAAAATTGCCTAAATAGTCTTATGCAATAATTAAGTTAGAAAATTCTTCCTAATCTAGTACAACACATTTGAATTTATTTTTTAAATTTCAAAAAGATGCTTAAGTTTTTGTACTAAAAAGTACTTCAGCATCTTTTCCATCCAATAATTTTACCGTTCCGGTACCTCTTTTTTTAGAAATCGAGCCCTGGCCTAACGTATTAACTTTTGAAATCCTTAAAAATTACAAAGACACCTTTTTAATTCACTGGTGGGTAACTGATTCAGACTTGCAACCTCCAGAGTCAAAAATCAGGAGAAATTTTTTTTGATGTTTAGGCCTTTAGAAACCAATTTAAATAATTGAATTTCTATAAAAAAAACTTTGCTAAATACTGTAGATCTGGGACGTCATTTGGGGGGGCAGGGGGGGGCAACCGCCCCCCCCAAGGTTTCCACTGTAATATGAAAAATAGCTGCAAGTCCCTTGAAAATTCTGTAACTTCCACAAGGAGCTTTGGGTGCAACTCAAAATGTCTCAAAAGGAGTTAAAACATTACTTTTGAGGGTTCAATTTCAAAAAAATTCTGGGGGAAGACCCCCAGCCCCCCTCTAAAATTTCCACGTCTCTTATTTAGTGTTTTCCCCCTTGAAAACTATTCCTCTTACAAGAAGCTTTTCTCCTTAGAAACTCCCCAAAAAGTTTGAAAAAGAGATGAAACACTAGTTTAAAGGGGAATTAAAGTTCCTGGGGGAGAACCCCTAGCCCCCTTAAAACTTTGACGTTTATTAACAACTCTTTTCCCTAGAAAATTATGTGGTTTACAAGAAACTGTTCTCTTTGGATGCAGCCCAAAGGATCTCAAAACGAGCTAAAACACTACTTTAAGAGCCAAGTTTTCAAAATTTTCCTGGGGGTGAACCCCCAGACCCCCCATTTTCCTTGGAGTTCACGTTGTCAAATTTTGACATGATATTACCTTAAAAATGAAGCTGAGGCAACATCAGCCAAAAAAACCTTGTTACAGCAAGGGCCAGACCCATTTAAAAAAATTACTTGCCCCCCCCCAACGAAAAACTGAAATGACGCCCCTGCTGTAGATTATAGAACCAATACCCTCAATTTTGGAAATTTAAATAAATGTTAGCTAAATGAAGCCATTTACAAAAACTAAAGAAAGTCAATGTTCGCAGTCAACTGTTGTCAACCTATGTCCCGAAAGCAAAAAAAATTGAGTCCCTAAAATTTTATTGGAAAGGTGTTATTGAAACAAAGGAACGCAATAACATTCCACCCATAATTAGAAAATATGAAAGGATTTATTTTATTCTCACAAATTTAATTTCTTTTGACAAATCTCTTAGTAACCTCTAACTCAAATAAATTTTCTTTTTTAAAAAGGGTCTGTGTCTACATATTTATTGAATTTAAAAGACACAAATCTATAAAGGTCTTGTAATTGAAGATGAGCCTGATATTTGACTATATTTTGTTGCTCTGTGTTAGCCAAATTATTATTTTTTTCTGGTGTGTACTTAGTGTGTATTATTTTGTATGTATATTTGTATTTTGTTCATGACTGTATGTGTATTTCGATTATTTGTTTTATTTTTGTTCTTAGTATAAATATTTATTTATTAATTTAGTGCTTCACTTGGAAGGGCTTGTGCCCCTTAGTGAACAACATATGTATTTTGTTTTTTTTCTTTCTTTCTGTAAAATAAAATTCTTTATTCCTTCTTCCTTCTTTCTATTGCACGTAGGGATGCACAACCTTTTTGAGAGGAGGAGCACTCACATTGTTGATTGGGACATGGAGGGGCAAAAGAAACAGTAACTATATTAGACAATACAGTAGGCAGGGGTGCAGCTTTTTTTATAAAATTTTAAGTGGAATTTGCATCTTTAGGAACTTTACATAAGCTAAGCTGAAAGTAATAGAGTTTGAAGTATTATACTATAAGGGGTTCTCCCCAGAAAATGTAATAAATTTGACAGACAAGACATTGACTAGTTTTGGTACACTTGGTCCAACCTTTGGACATATGTTTATAGGAAGAACTTGCACTTTGATAAACTTATTATATAAAAAAGTTTTGAATTATAGATCCAAGTGCAAAGGGAGGTCTGGGGGTCCTCCCTCATAAAAATTTGACCCTATAAAACAGGGGTCCCCAACCTTTTTGTACCTAAGAGCACATACCAGAATATCGGTCGAATGGGGGGCACCATTTATTTTTTCAAGATAAATGTATAGTTGGTGGACATAGTTAATAATACACACTACATATAATGCACAAAAAATTTAATTTTTAAAATTAATTTAACATAATGAATATAGTTAG
Source organism: Tetragnatha versicolor (assembly GCA_024610705.1). Lineage (NCBI taxonomy): Eukaryota > Metazoa > Arthropoda > Arachnida > Araneae > Tetragnathidae > Tetragnatha > Tetragnatha versicolor. The sequence continues at coordinate 43,421,261 of JANDEH010000003.1, forward strand.
TAGGGATGTTACGGTTCCACTGGAACAGTTCCATGGAACCTAATCCCAGCATGGAACCGTCAGAACCGGTTCCACGAAGAACCGCTTAACGGTTCCACCCTGGAACCGATAAAAATCAATAACAAATCCAAATTTCTCTGCAATCCTATCCACCATTAAACGAGAACGCCTCAAATAAAGAGGCGATTTCCAAACGAAAAGATAAGCAATGCCCGCAAACCGCTACCGCAGATATATTCTATAGCAAAAAAACGCAGCGAGGCAAAAACGCAACAATCTATTCGCACCATAGAGCACATCTGCCCAAAACTGAATCTATAATTAATCAATCCCTTTTCAAAACAAATATGCTCTTATCTCACTGAAAAAACGCAACGAGGGAAAGTAAATAAAAAAGAAAGACATCTGCCTCCTTCGGCGAGAATATGGGCGAGAAGCAGCTGAAGAAAAAACGAATGACTGACAGCCGCCTGGACCAACCAGAAAGCTCCAAAGCAGTTGATAGCTTTTATCCCTGCCGCCCGAAATTGTTATGGATTTTCCGTTGGAACGGGGCCGGCTTCGTGAACACCCTGAGTTCCACGGATTATGAGCTTTCATTACTGCCGCCCGAAATTCCCATGGATTTGCTGTCGGAATGGGCCGGGTCGGCCTGGAACTGTTAGCGATCGCTAACGGTTCTGAGAGAAATAAGTTCCAGTGACAGAACTCTTTACGGAAACTAATACGTTCTCGTGGAACTTGTTTCGAGTGGATTAGTTATGCTGGGAAGAATTCGCGTAACTGGAATGGAACCGGAACTTGATTAGAACTTCTTTTGGAACTTATAACTGGTAAGAACTTTGGAGCTATTTTGGAACTTATAACTAGGTTTAGAACTTGGGAACTCTTTGGAACTGGTAAGATAATAATACTACTAATAAACCTGGAACTGGAACGTATAAGCGTTTGTTTCTGTTTGGGCTTCGTTGGGAAGGGTATAACTGTCTGTCTGTGAGAATGAGAATTAAATCTGGAAATTCATTTTAAGTTTCCTGTAGCTTGACCACTGGTCAAGATGACTAAAATTCACTTTAAACTAAATGTTGGAGTTGCCAATTTATCTTTTGTAATCCTTATTGATATAACGTGTGTCTTTGGTTCCGACTGACCATTGGTCAGTCCGATCCTCATTTTGCAACTTCTGTGCTTTGGCACTGAAGTAGGTCATATGGGGGCTCAAACCAAACGCCTTGAGGCGGGTAACATTTTGGTGTTGACCACTGGTCAATATCTCTTGACCAGTGGTCATTCCACTTTTTCTCACTATATGTAACTTTTCTGACTTTCTCTTTTTGTCTCTTGATTGTTTTGGGGGTCCTGGCCTTTGGTCAACCTCATTTGACCACTGTCCAAGATGACTAAAATTCATTATAAAATAAATTTAGGAGTTGCTAATTGATATTTTGTAATCCCTATCGTTATAACATGTGTCTTTGGTTATGGTTGACCATTGGTCAGTCCGGTCAACTTTTTGTAACTTCTTTACTTTGGCACTGAAGTAGGTCATGTGGGGTATCAAACCAAACGCCTTGAGACGGGTAACATATTGGTGTTGACCACTGGTCAAGATCTCTTGACCAGTGGTCAATCCATTTTTTCTCGCTATATGTAACGTTTCTGACCTTTTCTTTTTGTCTCGTGGTTGTTTTAGGCGTCCCTGACCTTTCCTCAACCCCATTTGACCACTGGTCAATTTTTGAATTTTTTGACTTTATTGCTCCTTTTTGTCTTTGGGACCCTTGCGTTTTTTATATGAACGGTTTTAAAGTTGGAACCGTTTGGAACTGGAACTGTTAAGGGAACCTAATCTCACCTTGGAACTGGAACTGTGGAACCGGTTCCACACTTTAACTAATACGTAACATCCCTAATAGTTAGTATTAATTTCTTTTGTAAATTAAATTACTACTAAATTGCTTGCAAAACATACGAAGTAAAAATTATTTATAAAATATATAAAATACATTGCATTTCACTGGCCAGCGCTTCATTATTGGGAGATTATGATGAAATTCTTGCCCGCAAGCTATCGTCAAGCATTGTGTTTAAAGACTACCTTGTAAAGAAATTTCATTATTTATTTTCATAAATAAGCTGAAAATCTTATCAGGTTATATTTTTTGGAGAAAAAAAAACTACCTATCACTCACAACCTATAAAATATTATTACCTATAACTATAACAACCTATAACTATAAAATTATTAAACATAAATTAAGACTTAAGCAGAGTAATTCAAGTTTTCCAATAAAGTTTCTTTCAATTTTTCTACTTATATAATAATTTTAATTTGAGCACCAATAAAATAAGACTTAATAATTTTTACTTTGATACCGGACTAAATACCGGAGATGGTAACTCCACAATGTAAAAAAAGCTGGAAAACGCAACGCATAGTTCAAAATTGCATTTCTCCAGAATATTTTTTGAATTCCCTGAGTATTCCTGGTCATTTTCAAATTCCCTTGAGTATTCCAGGTTTCCAGGGTTAGTGGACACCCTGCTTGAATTTCGGATACACATTTTTAGGTGGGATTTGCATTTTAACCAAAGTACATAAGAGGGTCTGGGGTCCTCTCCCAGGAAATTTGACCCTAAAAACAGGATTTTAATTTGTTTTTGTATACAACGTAGTAGTAGTCCGAATTTCAGGCTCCCCCCTTTTACGCCCTTGGTCAACATATTCGTATAATTCAGGGGTCGGCAACCTGCGGCTCGCGAGCCGCATGCGGCTCTTTCGATGTAAAGTTGCGGCTCTCCAGTTCCATACGAAAAAATTAATAATTTACTAATCAAAACTTTTAAAAAATCAGAAAATATATTTTTAAAGTTTTCAAGATGAGTCAAAATCAAAATTCTACTTCTAAGGATAAGAATTACATATAATTTCTGGGGGAGAACTCCTTAACACTCCTAAAATTTTTGGAATATGTGCTGATTTTCCTTGAAAATTCTGTGAATTATAAGGAGTGATCCTTATTTGGTCTTTATAGAAGTTCTAAAAACTAATTAAACACTATTTTTAGGGCCAAATTTCCAAAATTTTTCTGAAGTGGGATCCGAATTCCCCTCGAAAGTTTTCTCTTTTTTATAACTATACTATTTTTCTGCCCCTTAAATAATGAGAGGTGCAATCGAAAAAGGCAAAATTGAGCTAAAATGCGATTTTGAAGGGGAAATTTCCAAAATTTTTTCAGGTGAAGGACCCTCAGACCCTCTTTTCCAGTAATTCACATCGTTTGTACAGAATTTGGAAATTAAGTTCTCTAAAATTAATTTACAATGTGTACGTAAGTCATCTAAACTTTGATGTAAAAAAAGTATCCTACCCATGGGCGCCGGGAGGGGGGTGCACTTGCACCCCCCTGGCAAAAATCGGACTAAGTGTACCCAAGCCACATAGAAAGGGTTTCAACTTGGTTTTTTGGGTTCAATTTTCAAAATTCTGGGTGATAACCCCCAGATCTCCTTCTGTATTTGGAACTCTTATTTTTTATATTAAGTTCCTCTAGCAGATCCAGGGGGGGCTAGGGGGCTTTAGCTCCCCCCAAAAAATGAAAAGTTTTACACTATATAATATGGCATTTTATGCACCAAATGAGTTAAAACCCTGTTATTTTAAGGTCAAATTTTAAAAAATTTTTTGAGGGAGGACCCCTAGACCCCCTTGGTACTTGTAACTCTATAATTACAATCTTTTTTATTTAAGTTGTCAAAACGTAAAAATTCTACCATAAAATCTGTATCCGAAATTCGGATGAGGCGTTCCAAAACGAATTGGAGAAATTGGGTTTTTTTTACTTAAATTTCAACAAATTTTCCCGCCCTTTTAGTAGTTCGAGCAGGATAATTCACTACCTTTTACATATTAAGATCATCAAAAAGATTAAATTTGATTATGCAAATGCAAATTCTTAGCCCCAAACAAAACCAAATTCTGAATCCACCCCTGTTAAGTTCTTTAAATGCAAATCTTACCTAAAAATGTTAATCGAAAGTTCGTACAGGTGAACCAAAACTAGTTAAAACCTGTTTCTTAGAGTGAAGTTTCCAAAAATTTTCTGGGGGAGGACCCCCCTTTAGTTGTTAGGACTTAATTATATTCGCTAAACTTCTCCTGTGATAAGTTCCTTAAGACACAAATTCTACCTTAAAATTTATTAAAGGCTACATTGCGTCCGTTAAACACGCATTAGAAGCGGGAAAAAATTTGAGCCCTTCCCCAAACAAATTTCTATATTAAAGGAAAAGAAATACGCAGACTAATAAATCCTGTTTTACTAATTAGTAGAATAATTTGTAAACACAGATGGGCGCACCCCCCTAAAAGAAATCTTGGCGGCGCCCATGATCCTACCCGAAAGGAGGAAATAGTAATTTTAGTTCAGGAGCATTTTTACCTAATAGAAAAAATGTTGGGTTGATGCTCCCCTACTAAAATCACCCTCCCAATCTAAAATGAAATATATATTAAGCAACTATTACATAGAAGCAAAAAGCTATTAGTGGCTCTTCCATTGGCGTACAGGGAAATTTCTTTCAAGAGGGGCTTAAAATATTCTTAAAGCATTTTTAATAGGATCAATCTAGCTTTTTCATACATTAATTGTTGCTAAAATTAGCATTTTGCGGAACTTAATAAAAAAGAAATCAGTTAATAGAGTTCCAAGAAATCAAAGGAAGGGGTCTGGGGGCCTTCCCCTAGAAAATTTTTTGAAATGTGATCTTTAAATACAGTGTACAAACTTATGTTTGGATATTTGTGACACCCCTGATAAAACCCTTGTTATGTGGGAAAAATTTTCAAACGATGGCTAGCGAAACCAGAAGATAAAACAGTTGGGGTATTCAGATTTTTCCTGAAGTAAAATGTGAATTTAAAATTTACTCATTTAAGATCAAAATCAAAATAAATATCTGATGGACTTTTTTCTCTGCCAACCCTTTACCTTGGTATTTAAAACTATTCAAACTAGAGTTTGAATCTGAATGTCACCTCCCAGCTAGCTGAATGGGTGACACCCGGGTTGAAGGGTTTATATCCCATAGTAGTTTTCAGTTGAATTTGTTTTGTTGAACTACTTGGAAAACTTTGATGTCCCCCCTAGCCAAAGGGGTTGATAACTCATTTAATAATTTTTTATTTAATGACCTTTTTTGCTCAATAAAAACATTTATGTGATATAGGAGATTTGTATCATTTAAATAAAGCTTGATGGGTGACACCCCAGTTCATACCCATAAAAACTGTTAATTATTTAAATCAATTCTTACACTTATATTTCTTACGTTTATGTTTAAAACTACGTTCGAAATTTTTAAGCTTGGGTGTCACCCCTCCTGGGTAGCCAGCCAAATGAGTATTTTCCAGGATAATTTTTTTTTGTTCAAGGAAGACATATTTACCACCTTAGGGCAAAATTCGAAGACTTCGGTATCACTCTCCCAGATAGTTTAAGGGATGAAAACCGATTTGTTAAACCCTAATTTAGAGTGAATTCAAAAGTTTTTTTCAAGGAAAGCATACAACATGAAAAAGTGCCAAGTTCACTAGTTTGGGTGTTACGCCACTGCCTGTCATTAAATTAATCCACATGATTCAAGTTATTATGTTTTATATAAAAGGTTATGTACCCTTGTGTAACAATTACAAATAGTTTATATCTAACACAGAACAATTCTTTTTATTTCAACATTTAGATGTCAACTTCAATCTGAAGCATTAACGCATCCAATAAAACACAAAATATTTTTCACTTTTTTATTGTTCTTTACAACACTAAAACCTCAACTTCTGGAAAAACCATCGACTCTTGCCAGTCTTGTACCTGCAAAAATAATTCCGATTATATACCAAGAATAAATAAATGATTTTAACAGCAATTGCGAGACTTCTCAAAAAGAGGCTCATCTTTTAATCAAAAAGATTCACCCATTTGGAAGCTACAGCTACCAGCATTGAGCTGCTAGTGAATATTCATTATGTAAACCCATACTTGCCAACTTTTGAAAACTTTTTGCGTAACATTTTAAAACTACAACTTGAAGCTTTTCTCGTTAACAAGCCTGAAAAACCTCAATGCGAATTCCAATCTCAGTTAAGTTGTTTTTTCGCATTGCGAACGGAACACGAGAAGAGAGTGCGCGTCAAAACTCGCCTGCGGCACGGTGAATCCGAAAAAACGCCAAATTTTAATCAATAAAAGGACCAAAATGGAGAAAATCATAAGGAAAGGGATTAGTAGAGGATTCTGGTTTTGAAGTTAAAGATATAATTGGGATGTAAACACCTATTGAAATTAATGATTTTGACTATTGTACATCATTACAGAGGCTCTACATAACCAGTTTTTAATTTTTTCAGATTTTTTAAAACACTAATTAATTTGCAATCCTCATTTAAAAGTTCCAATAGAGAAAAACTGGACGTGACTAAAATTGACGTCACAGTTGCGAAGCACAAAGGAGTAGGCGGGTGCTCGACCTGCCCCAACCAGTCAGCTGCTCAAATTCCCCCCTCTGCTTCGGAACGATGACGTATTCCGCAACTCTGACGTAATGCGCTGAGCTACTGCGCATGTAGTTTTTATTTATTTAAAAATTAACTAATGATCAGATTTGAAAAATTTCTTCACCCCTGATCTTCTTTTATGAATATCTGTTAGTAAAAATTAAATTTGAAAAAGTGTTTACTAGCCAATTAGAGAAAATCGTTTACATCGTGAGTGTTTTGGGTTTTCGCAGATAGTTAAGTGGGCAAAAACAAAAAATCCTTAATTTTTTCAATCAATCCGCAAATCTAAAGATAATTCGTATATTTTACGGACAATCCACAAAAGTTAACAAGAATGTGTAAACCATGCATTTTAAAGAGTTTAATTATTGTTGTATAGAAAAGAACAGTCATCCAGGGTGTAGAATCCAATCATCTCAAAACTTAGGCAAAGCTAATAACTTACTTATTTCATTTACTTAAAAATACTGGTCCTGATCAGATAATATTGTTTTCATTGATTTCAATAGTTAAACATGGTTAAACATCATTTCAAGACCAGTATGTAAAAAACCTTTATAAACAAGTAGAATAAAAGCGTTTAAAAACAAGTTGGTTTTCATTTTCTTAGGAAAGAAAATTATCTCGATCAGACTAATTATCTTTTCATTATTTTTTCAAGAGTTGAACATGGTCAAGCATCATGTCAAGAATTAGAATATTAACCTGCTATTCTTGAAGGCATTTTCAGCCTCACATAGAACAGCCATACTTTATCTGATATCTGACCCATGCAGGGGGGCAGAAAATGTTTTAGGGCCTAAAATTTAACAAATTTGTTTTCCAAAATGAGATTTCATTAAAAAACTAGTTTTTTCATTAATTAACTCCTTTCAGATTCAATAATTTTCACATAATCCATAAATTTAAATTTTAGTGACCTTTATGCTCTGGTTTTAAGTATTGTTTGCACACTAATAACTAGGGCTGTTTTTTATGTAATTAAAAATCAAAAATATGTACATACAATATGTTTATTTTAGAAAACTATGTATTAAAAAATCCCAAATATGAAATAAAAAGAAAACAAATGTGATCACTCTTACAAAAATTGGCAGAAAATATTAAAAAAAAATTCGATGACACCTAAATTTTCATTCATTTTAAGAGGGGGTCAATTGGATTCTACTTCCCAGATCTACGATTCGATATGCTAGTCATATTTTTAGCTTAATTCAACTAGTTATTATTTCGATTTAACTTATATTGTTTTGAAAAACAGGGTTGCTGATTTTTTTAAAAAAATCTGATTTATTTGATTTAAGTTGGATTTTTTTTATTTAAATCAGATTACTAGTCCTGAACTTCCTGAAACTGGTTAATGATATACTGATATTGAAATTTCAATGTGATATAATAATTTAGCATTACTAAATATCTCAATTTTGATCTATTTTATGCATTAATTAATCAAATTAATTAAGGGAAACAGTTCACTGCCATCTCACGGACAATAAGCCCAGCCTAAAAGGGTGAATAACTATACCATCAGTCATGGGCGTAGCCAGGGGGGAGCAGGGAGGGGCAGCTGCCCCCCCCTAAGTCCTGAGTAATTTATTTTTACTTTACATTTAGTTAAGTTATAACCCAGTTTTTTAGGGTCAAATTTCAAAATTTTTCTGGGGGAGGGCCCCCAAGCCCCCCTTTAGCATTGAAACATTTATTATTCACACTCTTTTATAATAAGTTCATTAATATTAAAATTCTACCAAAAAATGTGTGTTCAAATTTGGGTTTACGTGTACCAAAAAGCAGTTTGCAACTATTCTTAGGGGCAAATTTCCAAACATTTTCTAGGGGCGGGCAGTCAGGCACCCCTTTAGTATTTAAACCTTTATTCTTCCAACTTTTTTATAATAAGTTCATTAAAATCAAAATTCTATGTGTACTTAAAAAACAGTTTAAAACCCTGTTATTAGGGTCAAATTTCCAGAAATTTTCTGGGAGAGAACCCCCAGACCCCCCTTTGAAACTTGAACCTTTATTAACCTTTCTTTTATAGGAATTTTTTTGGATGCAAATTATACTTATATAAATAAAAAGTGTTGAAAAACTACATTAAACCTATTAATATGGATGAAAGAGTCCTCATTGTTTTTACACTGCCCACAAAACTTTTACATTAATCTCATTAAAGTTCAAAAAACCCTCTCGAAACAATACTGTGGCTACGGCCCTCTCTCACTGGGCTTTAAAATTGTTCTCCATAAACATAAAAAAAGTCGACCCTGCTTGCCCCCCCTAACTGGAAGCCTGGCTACGCCCATGCCATCAGTTACTAAAATATTTATCCTTCTTTCTTAATATTAAGTTTGGAAAATAAATTGTGACTATGATTACTAAAACAATGCCTAATTTTTTTATAAAAATTAAAATCAATCGAGAATTATATTGATTTGAAGTTAAATTAATTTTACTCAAGGTTTATAACTCAAGGTAATATAGGTTTATTTCCTTAAAATAATAAAATAGGATAAAAAATAAAATTAAGAAAGCTACTTATTGACAGTCATGTACAGACCACAGAGAAAAGGGCTTTCTCTGGTTAAAATTCCATCTGGTTTTGTAATACAAAGAAAAATTTTTTCGGAAAACATGACTAAAATTATAAAAACAATCTTTCAATAAAAATCATCAACTTACTCGTATTTGAAAAATTTTGTACTAGGTAAAAAATAATTTAATTCTTGTTTAGTTAATCACAGTTATTGATTTCAAACCTTGCTATTTAAATTTTTTTGTCAAAAACATTTTTGTCATTGGTAGTAAAATTTGTTCTTGATATTGAAGGCTATTTTATGTAGAAGATAGGAAGAAGGTTAAACCTTTCTCTCCCAGTCAATATCTAGAAGAGTTTTTTTTTTAAAATGTAAGCAACTAATCTTGCAAACCATTTTAAAGCATACAACTACTTAATTTTTTATTTAAATTGTGCTACTTTAAAATTTTTGATTTAAATCAATGATTTTTTTTTAAAAAATCAAGTGATTTAAATCAAGCAACCCTGTTGAAAAATATGCTTTTTTTTCGACCAATTATTCCAAAAAAAGGAAACAGTTAAGTGGTTAAATATAACACAAGCACATAATAGGGAAGGGTGGTTTTCGCTATTTGCCGACAGAGAGGAGTGAAGGATGCTTAGAAAAGACATTAAAACACTATTTCAAGATCAAAACAAAAGTTAAACTGTAATGATTTCTTCAAGTACAATAGTACCCTCATCTCAGGTCACGTGAGGTGTGATTTCGAGTGGAACGCGTGAAAACAAGAAAAACCATTATATGATTGTAAAAGGGGTTGAGAGAGTGCACAATATCCGATATTCCATTTCCTGCATTTTATTGCCCCACTAAACCACCCAGACCCCCACCACCAAGAAGATCCACTGGCTATCCCCCAGGGAATGTAAAAACAGAAACAGGCACATTCCGTCATGAGCTCATGAGTTTTTTGCTGCCTTGTCGTGAGAAAAAAATTAAAACCATGTGCCTACTTCCCTTCTCGGCGCACCTGACCAGTTTCATCTGACAATCCCGACTTCACAACCCTTTAAAAATTAAATTCCGCACAGGATGCACTAATTTTAACTACAATTGTACACATTCTGCACCCATGTTATCATGATCAAAACTTCAATGAAGATGGCATTATACAACCCTAACTCTACCAATGATTAAACCCTTTGCAATCCGAATCATTGAATCCTAGGGAAAATTTGAAGCGACTGGAACTAAAAACTTAATGCAAATTACTATAAAAAAGTATGGTCATATTCTTAAAACACAATTTCTTAGAATAAAATCTCTTGATCAGACTTATTCTCTTTTCATTATTTTTTCAAGAGTTGAACATGGTCAAGCATCATGTCAAGAATCTTATAACGTTAACTAAGTTTATTTTGGTGAAAGGGGCCGCAAAACGGCCCTAATTTTTGGCTGGATCGACCCCTGAGTAATGTATGTAATTTTAAGCTAAAGATAATTCATATAGAAGTAACTTGCCTTTCTTCAAACTTTTCCTTCACATCTCTCCTGGCCTTTCTCCTCTTTGCAGGATCCTTTAATACCTCTTTGTTGACTATGCTCTTGTCAAAAGCAATATCAACCATGTATCTAAGAAAAGAACAAAAAGTTAACAGGCAGGAATTTGGGGTAGTATGTAATAAGTCCCTCTTCCCTGCCACATATTTGCTTTTAAAAGGTACTTTGGATTTGGTACAGCTTAAGAAAAGGTCCGCTTTTGGAGGTCACCAAGTTGGCGATATTTCATGGCTGTTCGGCCAACAAATTGTAGGTAAACATGATACACGAGTTTAACCCTTTCAATATGGCAAGGGAATCAGAAAAGTGCAATTTTCGCACTTGTTTCAGCTCCTGGGAGCAACTGCGATGAGATATCCATTAGATCATGATGTGTTTGGAGGCACGAAGGAGCATATTATTCTGGCCCTTGAAGTTTTTCAGCAACTGGGACGAATGTTGCTAGCTGCCAACTAAGTTTGTTCAAAAACCGGAAGATTTAATATACATATACGCATTGCAATATTACTTAAAAAATCCGTCTTCTATGAACTGAAATGAGGAACATCTTAATGTTTACAAAAAATACACATTCATTATTTCAACTTTTTGTTTTTTCCTTGATTTTACATAGTTCTGCCATAATCGATTACTTTGAATCAGTATCTGAAAATGCAGACTATTGAGGCTCAAATGAGCAAAATCTAGAGGAAACTCATAAAAGTATAGAAATTTCTTGAAAATTGTGAAAAACCAGGAGAAACTACTTCCCGGCAGTGAAATCGGAAAATGGTCGAAAAACCGGGAAACTCCTGGGTGAACCGAGAGGATTGGCAGCTATGATGTTGCCTCAGTCTTAATTTCAAAATTTTTCCACCGTGGGACAGCATATGTCCGAGCCGGTGCGGAGTCCGCTTTTGGCGACCTTGGCCCGACTGCCGTACTTAAAACCTTACCACCATGTTTACCTACCAGGGATGAGTTTGTCTTACGATGAAAAAAGAGGAAAAAGCGCGTGAGCTTAGTCATGTATATTTTTTTAAGTACGTGAAACAAATAATTTTAGCAAGACAAATTTTAATTTACCTGGGTTATATTTGGGAGGATTTTAAGAACCTACTGGCATTAAACTAGTTATTAATATAGATAGTGTAGAGCATGCTTGTCTAAAGTGCGGCCCACGGGCCGCATGCGGCCCAAAAGCCTTTAAAATGTGGCCCAAACTCAAATTACGAAAATATTTAAATTTGCAGATTTTTATTTTTAAAAAATAAATGTTTGCAATATTTTTCATATAAATCGATTGGAACTGAAATAAAAATATTTATGGAAACAAAAGGGGAATCCCCCTGTGTCTGAATTTAAAGGCGAAGATTGGGTTTTAGATTTAGCTTTTTTTAGTAGACAGAACGTTTGAATGGTTTAAATTTGAGACTTCAAGGGGGGAAATCTATTTATTAATGATATGTTCCAGAATCCAGACAATAACAGCGTTACTGGAGTTTTATAAAGATTACCTACCCCGGGATAAATATCCTAATTTTCACCATCATGCTTTATTAGTCTTCAGCTTTTGGCAGTATATATACTGCCAAAAGCGGGTACTATAGTATATAATATAGGTACTATAGTACCTATATTGGGTACTATAGTATATAATATAGGTACTATAGTACCTATATTTGTGAACAAGCATCTTGAAAATGCATTAAGAATTGCAACCTAGTCTATTTAACCCTCTATCAATTTGCTTGTTCAACAAAAGCAAATTTATTCATCTCATTAATTTGTGATTTATTTCTATCTTTATGGAATCCAAACTAAATGAAACGAAACTTTTACAAATTTAAATTAAATATGTACCCCACCTATACATATCTAATTAAAATTTTAAAAATTATAATAAGAAGATGTTTATTTATTTTAATTAAATTACATAGAGTAAATTTTTATTTCAATTTGTTGAAAAAATATTGTATGTGCGGCCCAGCAAATTTTTTTTCGTTGCAATGTGGCCCTCAAACGGTCATAGTTTAGACACCCATGGTGTAGAGTCTAGATAAAAATATCTTTAAACAAAGAAAAATACATATTTCATGTCATCTTCATTTGCATGAAAATAACCAAAATGCAACTAAAAGCAGATGAAAATTTAGGAAATCAGTTAAATACTAGAATTTATTGATTACTTAAAATATAATTAAATTACTGAATTTTTTTACCAATATAATTTTTGCTAAGTGAAGAAAAAAGTTAAATATATTTCTAAAAGTAGTATTAGAATCTCAAATTAAATCATATGTAATACAGGTTATAATCTAACACAATTTAAAAAACTGAATTATCATCTTAAGTTGCTTCTCAAAGCGGCCCTTCAAAAATTTTACAACTTAGAAAAACCTCATAAGTTGAAAATACTGACTAAACTTGATAAAACACAATTCTCAGAGACTAGGCTGCTCTGACACAACACTCAACAGGGATTCGACCCGCAGTTGCGGGAAAAACGGAACTTTCGCGAAAAATCTCTTAAATTTCTTACTTCCGGACTTGTTGGCTTCTGACTATGGCAAAGTTGTCTTTTCTACATCGCAAAAACAACGCGACATGAAGCCGACTTCACCATAACGCCGCGGCCGTCCAAGAAAGCATCGTGGGAGAAACGGTATTCACTCCACGAGCAAAACTGAACTTACACGAGATGCGATTTCCCGACTTTCGCGATTCCGATTTCGTAAAATCGCAATTCTGCGAAAGAAACTCATACCTGAATGATTAAAAATTAATAAAAAGCGGAAGTAGCGGAAAAAATGAAAAAAGGCGGAAAATCGCGTTTCGGCGGAAAAAACTCATGCCTGACCTACGATTTCATGGCCTGTCGGCCTTGAAACACGGCCAATTTGGCGACCGTTTAAAAAGCAGACTTATTCTAAAGCTGTTCTGGTATTTTTTGGTATGCTGTGCACAAAAGTCACCAATTGTGAACCTAACGCAAGCGAAGTTAACAAGGGAAGCGAATGACTAACAGGAAAAATAGGTTGAGGTTAATGAATTAAGATAATTCCAGCTACTCACCTAGTTGGCATAAGGTGGTTATAGTTCATTGTTTTAAGGAATGGCTTAACTTTGCTTCTTTTATCTAGTTTCTTTTTTCCCATCCTTCTGGTGACTTTTCTGGGGTACACATCAATGCCAGCAATTAAGGCATGGCTATAAGGTTTATCAGAAGTACCATCATCATTGTTCTGAAAGGGAAAGTTTAAATTACTGAATATGACCAGTTAAAAATGTAGAGAAACAAGTTTTATTATGCCACTAACTGAATTGACTAATGTCTAATGGTAACCACTCTCTTATTGGTTTGAAAACTAGGTTCAATTCTGTATAACAAAGCTCTTTTAAGTGCCATTTATTCAAATATCGAAAAAAAAATTCTGATTTTTATTGATAAACTGAACAGTTATTGGTTAATGAAGCAAATCCGGCCCGCAGATTTTCAGCCCCAAATTTGGCGATAACAATTCAATGCTCGGATGCCATCAGTTTTCTACTTGGCGACAAAAAAATCGCCAAATTCAGCTTGCGGGCCGGATTTACTTCATTTACCCAGTTATTTATTGATCAACTAAACATTTTTATCCATGTGTTTCAAATTATTTAGCAATATTTCTATTTTTTGGTGTCCTGAAAAGCATAACTGGGTAAATGAAGCGAATCCGGCCCGCAAGCTGAATTTGGCGATTTTTTTTGTCGCCAAGTGGAAAACCGATGGCATCCGAGCATTTCAATGTTATTGCCAAATTTGGCGTTGAAAATCTATGGGCCGGATTCGCTTCATTAACCCATAACTGTATTTATCGGGAACTCTAATGGAATCGAACCGAAAACTATTTGAGGCACTCAATATCATTTAAGAAACTTAAAATGGAAAAGATCAAGGATAAGAATCACTTATTACTTATAAAGATTATATTGAAACTTACTTTGACAACAATGGCTTTCCTTCCTGCATACTTCCCATTGAGCACCAACACCACTTTACCTATTTTCATAATTTTCCCCATCCTAAAACAGGTGCAGATTATTAGTAATGATGTAAACTGATCAAATCACAAAACATTCTTCAATTAAGATTAAATTATGAATCTATAATATGTAATAAGGGAATGTACAAAATTATGCATTTCATGAGGCCGCAGTTAAGTATCATTTACAAAGTGATAGATTTACTAAGTCAGGACCTATGCGCACCTCGTTGTATGGCAATTGAGCAACACAACCCTCAAACACCGATAAATATATTGACAATACCAGTAAATCGGAGTGTATCGCTAATTAATTAACAAATGATTAAACTTTTTGGGAAAAATAAGACACGTAAAGAGTAGAAATGGGAAAAAATGAATCTCAGAACCATTCTTTACAATACGATATCGAGCAGTTCCATTTCAAAAGATGCCAACTAAATACGAAAGAAATATATGTCTAGATTGAGGGAAAAATAATCATTACTTTTAAAAATAATACAATTATACCCCAAAATTCCACTTACTTTAGGATGAATTTAGGTGGATAATTCCGTGAATTAATTTTATTCCCGCAATCCGCTTATAGCAGCGTTGCGGCCATTCACTTCACTTCACTGATGAGATGAGGTAAACATGGAAGTTGAGATGTTTAAGTGCTTCTTTATCAAAAACAGTAAATGCTTTGTATACAGATAGTTGTGACCGCTCGAGCCTTTCTTTACCATATCAGTCATCTTTAACGCTAAAAACTTGGCGCATACGCAAGTCTGAACCACAGAGAGAAATCCTAACAGATGGTCCAAAATTACATTTTCAAAAGTTGAATGAATATGAGGGCGCCACGAGGAATTATAAATGATTGACAGATGGATCAACATTAATTTTGGTGTTCGAACCTGTGATTGGCTGTCACTCAATCTGCTATTTTCGAAGGAGAAGGAAAAAGTTTTTCTCAGCCAATCAGGCTTTTTCCTCCCGCCTCTCGTGACGTATATGCGATCGCAGCGCCATAAAAGCCCCACATCCATCCAACTTTTCGATTTCCATTAGGGCCCTAATGGCCCGGGCCATTCATTAATTACGTAAGGACGATTTTGGCAATTTTTGACCCCCCCTACCCCCATATAAGGGTACGTAAGATTTTTCAAACCCCTCCCCCCTATTCTTACGTAAGATTCCAAAGTTGAAACCAAAACTAATAAAGATTTCTCGCGCTTTTTGCTTTTGTTTTATTTCGACTTTTGACAACTGGAAGATGGATTCAAGTTTTATTTTCCATCTAAACTTAATGCTACCCCAATAAAAAAAGATACATCGGATATACTTTCATTTTTTTTAAATTAAAGCTTCGATAATATACCGAGATCGTCAGCTTTTTTAACTTTTTCTGGGGTTATTCAATAGTAATTTTATTAGAATAATTGGAATTTGTTTACATTAACTTGGAAAATCTTACGTAAGAATGGGTTTGACCCCCCCACCCCCCCAAGTAAGGGTATGTAGAGATTTTTCCAACCCCCCCTCCCCCTCGGGACCCTTACGTAATTAATGAATGGCCCCTTAGCTGCTATGGCCACGGACTCTGTTCTAGTACTCTGTGGTCTGAACTTGCGCCCAAAATAATCCATATAATCTAGCTGTACTTCACTGTTACGATTATAGATGGCAGCACAAATAAAATAAGGAACTTTCATGATTTTTTTTTATTTTTTTAATCTATTCTTCACGCAAAAACAAGCCACTGTACAAAATTTGAGGCCGATTGAGAAATTTTTCGATTACAAAAAAAAAATCAAAAATCGTTTTTTTCGAAGCACCTGAAAACGTTTAATTGCATGCACAGTGACGCGTCACTAATACACATTTCGCCTAAAATGTTTGCCTTGGATTTCTGACCGTCACCAGAAGTGTCTAGAACAGTGGTTCCCAACCAGTAGCGGATCCAGGGGGGGCACGGGGGCACGTGCCCCCCCCAGAGGACTAAAAAATACACTGCATAAAAAGGCATATTTGGCACTTACACTAGCGGAAATAAAAATCCCAACACCAAGAAGGAAAGGAGATATCAAAGTCAAATTTATTTCTATGATTGCACATAGTATCAATGTGAGTTGCGTAAAAAATCAGCCTTCCTGGATATTAGGGGGCCGAGAAAAACAGGGAGGAGTGTTGTCTCCATAGGTGTCCATTACCGCCGTCTAATGTTCGGCACTAGTTAACTAAAAGTAGTTGAAAAGTAGTTAACTACTAGTTGCAACTACTAGTTAACTAGTAGTTCAACTACTTTTGGTTTAGAGTAGTTGAACTAGTAGTTTAACTACTTTTTTCACCAACTACTAGTTCAACTACTTCAAAAAATATTGAAAGATCAAAATTTTAAAAAATATGCTACATCTACTAACAATGCCATTTTTCGTGATACATTTTCATATTTAGCAACCTTGAAATATATTTCATCCCAGCAATTGACATATAAATAAAACCCTTTAAGTTGTGGTTTCCTTTTTATTTTATTACTAGCTGATATGCCCGGCCTTGCACGGGTGAAGAGTATAAATTTATTATTTGAGGAGTTTGCTATCAAAACCAGCTCATTCCATATTTTTCTGAATCCACTTTTTTGCATATTTTGAAAGTTTAGAGGATCCTTCATAACCTGGCGAAGGGATATAGCTCAAACCCAGCTCATTCCAACCCAATAAACTGGAAAAAACTACTTCACCACTTAATTGAACAAAAAAAACTGAAAAAAAGTATGAAAAATCGTGTTTTTGCATCAAAGTCAGCTCATTCTAACCTAATTAGCGTAATTACGCCCAAGGTAATGCAACTGAAAGGAAAATGAAAAACTAATCGAATTCTACCTACAGTTAAAAATTTAAAAAACATATTTAGCTTTAGAACTGTGGACGTAAGAAGTTTTTTTGTCTCTCCTGTAAAATTTCCAAAAATGGAATAAGCTGGTTTTGATAGCAAACGCCTCATTTTTTAGTTTTCCCAACCAAATACACTAATTTTAGATAATCAGCATTTACCAATCATCCCGGTATCCTAGGCGTCTTTTTCATACTCCAGTCTTCCCGGTAACTTTTCCTATCCCAGTGTTCCCAGATGGATTAAAATTCCTTCAGTTCTCAGGCAATATAATTTTTGAATGATTTCCACATTTACATTGGAAAAATTAATCTAAAAAGTATTTAAAATTGCTTAGATACCTTGATTAATCATATCTTCAAGAATTAAAGTTTTCGGTAAAATAATTCAATAACTAAAGCTTATTCCATTTTGAAATTTAAGAAAAAAATCAATATTTTCTAGTTGAAAGGGAGTTTTAATGGTTTTTGGTTTGTTAACCAACTTTCTTAAAAGTTAAAATATCATCACTTTTTGATTTTACATCCTCGTTTCCATGGACACTATTTTAACAACAATGATATTCCATAAAGCTTTTAAAATATAAAAATTAGATAATCTGTCAAATAAAAATATGTTTAACTATACATAACTTTTAAATTTCATTGAAATAGATTTTTAAAATATTAATATAATTTTTAAATAGATTTGTACCTAGTGTTTCTATTAAAAAATTGTTGTTTAGCATTAAATTTTCTTTGTAACAATGGGGTGAACAGATCTCTTTTGGAGGAGAAATAAAGCTATTTCAGCAAAATGACCATAAAAAGGGTCAAAAGAGGGTCAAGGGGTCATTAAAAGTTTTCGAAACATAGCCTATGTTTTTTTCCGAGTTTTTTTACGTAGGTATACCAAGTTTGGTGCAGATCGGAAGAAAACTGTGGATTTGTATAAAAGACAAACATATATATATACACACATTCAATTTTATTATATTAGATAACTAAAGCTTATTCCATTTTGAAATTTAAGAAAAAAATCAATATTTTCTAGTTGAAAGGGAGTTTTAATGGTTTTTGGTTTGTTAACCAACTTTCTTAAAAGTTAAAATATCATCACTTTTTGATTTTACATCCTCGTTTCCATGGACACTATTTTAACAACAATGATATTCCATAAAGCTTTTAAAATATAAAAATTAGATAATCTGTCAAATAAAAATATGTTTAACTATACATAACTTTTAAATTTCATTGAAATAGATTTTTAAAATATTAATATAATTTTTAAATAGATTTGTACCTAGTGTTTCTATTAAAAATTGTTGTTTAGCATTAAATTTTCTTTGTAACAATGGGGTGAACAGATCTCTTTTGGAGGAGAAATAAAGCTATTTCAGCAAAATGACCATAAAAAGGGTCAAAAGAGGGTCAAGGGGTCATTAAAAGTTTTCGAAACATAGCCTATGTTTTTTTCCGAGTTTTTTTACGTAGGTATACCAAGTTTGGTGCAGATCGGAAGAAAACTGTGGATTTGTATAAAAGACAAACATATATATATACACACATTCAATTTTATTATATTAGATCTTGTGCTCTGTTTAAGTAAATCATAGCATCAATGCATCATATCATAGAAGGACGAGGGAAGAGAGGAAAAATTTTCCAATTAACACGTGCAGTTTTTTTCTTAAAGCAATATCGGGTTGGTAGGACGGGGGGGAAGAAAAGGATAAATATGAAGGGATAGATGCAAACATTTTGGGTAAACTTTGGGCCCGACCCAAAATGTTTGGACCCTTTTTTAGGCGTTAAATATTCCAGTGGCTACTCAAAAGAAGGCGTCTATATTCCTTAAAATGGCCTAAAATCCACTTTTTTGCATACTAAAATCTAAAATTTTCTTGGGGTACCCCCGGTTCGCCCACAACAAACGTATTAATTTAGGGGCGTTCTAAGGGGGAGGCAGCATACCAAACGAATAAACCCTGTTTTTAGGGTCAATTTTCCAAAAACATTTTTGGGGAGCACCCCCAGATCCCATTTGGGAATTAGAACTTTATAATAAACAACTTTTTTTATGATGAGTTCGTCAAAATACAAAACTCCTAGCAAATGATAAATTCCTGAAAATATAATGTTTGAAATTCGGATTAAGTGTACCAAAACGAGTTGAAAACCTGCTTTTTAGACTTGAATTTCCAAAAAATTACTGGGGAAGGTCCCCCATAGCCCAAACCCCCGTTACGGTAATTCGAACACGATTATTTAACTTTTTAATATTATAATAGTTTAAGATTCAATTTGATTTTCAAAATTTTTGCCCACCAAAACCAAATCCTGGATCAACAACTGCCTCAGAAATTTTGACGGTGCTCCTCGGTTATCACCTCATAATGAAATAAAAAAACTCTTTTTAAAAATAAAATTTCCAAGAGTTTTCTTTCAAATTTCCAAAAGTTGGACCCCAAACCCCCTTTTTAATATGGAGCTCGAGCTACTGAAAACTCTTAATTTGTTTTTTGATGGTCTCTGTACCTAATAAAAAATTATGTGGATGAGAACTTTCAATCGAATCGAAGAAATACTTAATCTTAATTATTACACTAATTACTAATAAATTATTAATTAACATTGATAAGAAATTAAAAGTAATGTGAAAATTATAACTTTATTTCTCCAATAGTGGAAACTTTTTGATGTCCAATAGTAAATTTTTCCCACTGGACCCCCCAAAGGAAAATCCTGGCTACGCCACTGGCGTAAATTTAAAAGGAAAGCATTTACCCATTAACGCCCAAATTATTTTCGATCGAAGTAGAAAACTCGAACTTTATCCCATCCCTATTACAAAATAAATGAAGCAAACGCAAAAAACACAGGGTATTAGGATTGAGGGATGTTTTCTCTTGCCATATGTGCAGTTTCGTTAGTGTTGGGTGAATATAAGGTAATTTAAGAGAGCATTTATGACTCTATATTTAGCTATCTAGAAATAGATCACTGGGCGCTAATGGGTTAAGACAGCGGTTCTCAAACTGTGGTCCGCGGACCCCTGGGGGTCCGCGGCGCCTTCCTAGGGGGTCCGCGAGTTACCTTGAAGAATTCCTCAAGCTACTTTTAGAATTCCCCAAAGAGTTTCAAATTTAGATGAAACACTAGTTTTAAGTCACAAAAATTTCCCCAGCCCCCTCGAAATTTTGACTTCAATGCATAATATTTACCTTGAAATTTCCAGACCCTCACCTCAGAGACTTGGAGTAATTCAGGGGAGTAATAAGGGTGTGTGAAGGGGCCCTGAAATTTGGATTTGGTGTATCAAAACAAGTTAAAACCCTGTTTTTGGGATCAAATCTTCGAAATGGGGGAGGACCCCTGAACCCCCTTTAGTACTTGGTAAGTTATTATTTAAAAATTTGGTACATTCGTATTAGCCCATCCATTCGCTAACAGGGGCGATAAGTCGCCAAGTCTGGTAAACCCCGCAACACTACCGTTGATTCTGGTAACCCTGGAAAACGTAGCGAAATCGCGCTAGTTCCGATCACTGGCGCATGCGCGCGCAATTTAAATCGGTACGCCCATGGGTGAAATAATGTGTGCGCACCGCGCAGGTTGTTTTGAACGTAAATTCAACAGTGTTTACAAGGTAAGAACGAAGACTGCATCTGAAAGGTAGGAGTTTAAATGCTTCCGTGTCGTTCCACGGTGAACTTTGTTGCGCCATTTTGCCGAGCCCCAGAGTCTTTCAATGTTTTGCGTATGCACGCCGGTGGTAGAATCGACAAAGGATCGCCGGCGGTAGGATCGACCATTTTGCAAGTAAGTTAGTGCTAAAAGTTATTTTTATGCTCTTACCGAGTGATATCCGTAGTTTTGGTTCATCCAAGAATACTGATTCCCCTTTTTCTGAATCCTTACTGTGTCTGATTACCCCCACAACGAGTTTGGTTATAGATAGGGCAGGGGGGGTTTGGGGGGGGCGGCAGCCCCCCCCAACCACATGAAACTTTTATTTTTTATTTTCTGATGTTATAAAGATGTTTCTGATGTTAAAAAATGTGTTTTTCGGCGATTCTGATGAAATCCCGTATTTTGGCGCGTTTTGGCGAAATTTGGCGAAGTTGGCGAAAACGATGGACGGGCTAATACGAAAGTACCAAAAATTTTTTTAAAAGTTCATCAAAATTGAAATCCTACCTAAGAATATATAGTCTGAAATTCGTAACTAAGAAATATAGTTAAAGTCCTGTGTGTTTTTAGGGACAAATTTATCTAAAACTTCTCTGTGGATAACCCCCAGATACCTTTTTGTTCTTAAAACTCTATTTTAAACTATTTTTAACATTAAGTTCATCAAAATGCAAATATTACATAAAAATTTATATTCAAAAAATTTTAACTATAGTCCAGTCAAATAGTATTTATTTTGGGAAAATTTTGGGGTAGAAGATATTTTTCGCTATCTGTATGTTTTTTGGGGTGCTGAATCCAAATCTGAGGTTTGCCAACAAAATTTCGTGACGGAACATTGTAAAAATTCGAAAAAATGGCAAAAATTCGCCCCTTTTTTTCGTTTTCGGCCCATAGAACAATACCTTTGCGCTTCTGAGCTAAATAGTCAATCCAAAAACTAAAGAACACTAACCAAGCTACAAAAAAGTCAATTACAACTTTTCTCTCAGACGCATAGTTTCGCCGATAGAGCACGTTGAAAAAGGGGCTATTTTCGTTCGATTGGTAAGAAATCCAAAAAATTTCACTAGTATCTCCAAAAAACCACATTTTTGGAACAGAATTCTATAAAAACTGCCTAAATAATATTTCACATGAAATTATCCATCTAAAAACTCCAATAATGATAACTAAATGCATTTTCGTTCGGTGATTTCTCTTAAGAACGAAAGTTCAACAGGAGATAATAGTATTTCTACAACTATGTTGCTTCTTCGAAATTACATGCAAAATTTTTCTATTGACTGCTCTATATGTTTTTGAGGGTGCCGAATCCGAATTTGAGGTTTGCCAACAAAATTTCATGACGGAACATTGAGAAAATTCGAAAAAATGCCAAAAATTCACCACTTTTGTTCGTTTTCTGCCCTTAGAACATACACTTTGCATTACTGAGCAAAACAGTTAACACCAAAATAAAGAAGAGAAAATAAGCTACAAAAAAGTCAATTACAACTATTCTCTCAGATGAAGGGTTTGGACGCTATAGAACGCTGAATATTGGGAAGTTTTTGTTCCATTGGTGGAAAGTTCATAAAATGTCACTCGTATCACCGAAAAGCGGCCTGTTTTGGAACAGGATACTATAAGAACGGCTTCAATTATGTGTTATGCCCATGAAATCAACGTTCTGCATACTCAAATGTTAATTGATAAATAATTAAGCATAACAATAACATACAGCCATTATGAACATTTTGGGATTACTGTAAAATTGCTCATTGTTAAAGGCTTTAATCAAAGAAAATATAACTTTAATATAGAAAAATAGGTACTACATGAAATAAATCGTGCATTTAATTAATTAATGCACGATTAAAGCCTTTAACAATGAGCAATATTACAGTAATTCCAAAATGTTCCTAATGGTCGTATGTTATTGTTATGTTTAATTATTTTTCAATTAACATTTGAGTATGCAGAACGTTGATTTCATGGGCATAACACATAATTGAAGCCGTTCTTATAGTATCCTGTTCCAAAACAGGCCGCTTTTCGGTGATACGAGTGACATTTTATGAATTTTCCACCAATGGAACAAAAACTTCCCAATATTCAGCGTTCTATAGCGTCCAAACCCTTCATCTGAGAGAATAGTTGTAATTGACTTTTTTGTAGCTTGTTTTCTCTTCTTTATTTTGGTGTTAACTGTTTTGCTCAGAAATGCAAAGTGTATGTTCTAAGGGCAGAAAACGGACAGAAGTGGTGAATTTTTGGCATTTTTTCGAATTTTCTCAATGTTCCGTCATGAAATTTTGTTGGCAAACCTCAAATTCGGATTCGGCACCCTCAAAAACATATAGAGCAGTCAATAGAAAAATTTTGCATGTAATTTCGAAGAAGCAACATAGTTGTAGAAATACTATTATCTCCTGTTGAACTTTCGTTCTTAAGAGAAATCACCGAACGAAAATGCATTTAGTTATCATTATTGGAGTTTTTAGATGGCTAATTTCATGTGAAATATTATTTAGGCAGTTTTTATAGTATCCTGTTCCAAAAATGTGGTTTTTTGGAGATACTAGTGAAATTTTTTGGATTTCTTACCAATCGAACGAAAATAGCCCTTTTTTCAACGCGTGCTCTATCGGCGAAACTATGCGTCTGAGAGAAAAGTTGTAATTGACTTTTTTGTAGCTTGGTTAGTGTTCTTTATTTTTTGGATTGACTGTTTAGCTCAGAAGCGCAAAGGTAATGTTCTAGGGGCCGAAAACGAAAAAAAGGGGCGAATTTTTGCCATTTTTTCGAATTTTCACAATGTTCCGTCACGAAATTTTGTTGGCAAACCTCAGATTCGGATTCAGTACCACAAAAAACATACAGATAGCGAAAAATATCTTCTACCCCAAAATTTTCCCAAAATGGCCTTATTTTAGGACAATTTGACTGGACTACTAGGGGTATTAAAACCAATTTAAAATCTGTTTCTAGTTGAATTTCCAAAAATTTTCTGGGGAAAGGCCCCCCAGACCCCCCTTTGTGGGTAGAACTTAATTACCCATAACCTTTTCATGTTAATTTCCCTAAGGCGCAAATTCTACTTACAAATGTACTAAAAAGCTTCTTTGACCTATGAAATATACATGGGAGCGGAGGGATAATTTTGGTCCCTCCCTAAATAATATTTCTCTGGAGTGGAGTAATTGTAAAATTTATTACAATTTGTATACTATTTTTAATTAATCATAAACACAGAACAAAAGTCTGGTTACGGCTTTTGGTGTTGGGGGTCCTCGATGCCTGGCTTCTAACATAAAGGGGTCCGTGATGATAGAAAGTTTGAGAACCGCTGGGTTAAGAGACCGAAATTAACGGTTTTAAAAGAGCTTCATTTTGCTAGTTCAGACCAAGCGTTTGGATTGCACGTACCTATATACCTATCAAAATTGCCTATCAAAAATTGGCGAATCTTTAGCCATGATATTTTTGCTATATAAGTAAGAAAAAGTAATCGAAAATTTGGGGGAAAATATCTTATGAAATTAAATAAACTAGTTGACTAGTAGTTAACTACTTTGGGAAATAATCAACTAGTAGTTACAACTACTTCCAGGAAAAAGTAGTTAACTAGTAGTTACAACTACTTTTGCCCAGACTAGTTGGTAGTTGGTAGTTAACTACTTTTTGACCAGTAGTTGCCGAACACTACCGCCGTCACACGTCATGGTGTTGAGTGACAGGGGCTCTAAATGACTTTTGAGGGATTGGGGGACCATGTTGCCTCCTCAGGTAGTCCAAATTCATATGGTGCACCAGCGGACGTTGCACACCGGGCTAGGTGATTTCTCCTCTTTCTCCGGACATGTTTTGTGAGCTTTGGTTCTTACGAACGGATAGGCCAAGGTAAAAATGCAACATAGGGGGTTAAGAAGAAAGCTTGGACATTGCATGAAACATGTGTTTGTGTATTTTTCTCTTGAAATTTGTCCCCAGAACAGGTCTGAAGGTAAGGACGGACAACCGGCTAAAAAACCTCAATGAAGAAGCTCTGGTTGGCCAAAGTACTGGTAGATCATACTGAGGACAAGTGGCAGTAAGATGGATGTCGTTTGCAGTACTGCGGATTGTCCGTTTTGTCAGCATAGCTTCTTACGTCTTTGCCTATAAACAAGGGGCTGAAAATGGGCCTTTCTGTTTCCAATAGTGTACGAAATAAGGAAATGAAAATCCCAATTTCATGACATTGTGTTTATGAGAGAATCCTGCTTCGGTTTGGAGCACCACGACGGTTGGGTATGAGTTTAAAGAGACAATGGAGAAAGCGCAATCAGCTGATAATTTTCTAATCGTTCCACGAATGGTGATGCAGGGTAACGGAGTGGGGATGCATTGGATTCCATTTCTGCAACTCCTGGGTATGATTCACCAGTACTTTTTCCAACCAGAGCTGCGTCATTGAGGTTTTGGAGCCGGTAGACCGTCCTTACCTTCAGACCTGTCCTGGGGAAAAATTTCAAGAGAAACATGCACAACCATATGTTGTATACAATGTCCAAGCTTTCTTCTTAACCCCCTAGGTTGCATTTTTACCCCGTCTTTCCCGTTCTCTAGAACCAACACCCACAAAACAAGTCCGGTCAATGAGGAGAAATCACCTAGCCCGGTATGCAACGTCCGCTGGTGCACCATATGAATATGGGCTACCTGAGGAGGCAACATGGTCCTCCAATACCTCAAAAGTCATTTAGAGCCCCTGTCACTCAATGCCATGACGTGTGACAGCGGTAATGGACATCTATGGAGACAACACTCCTCCCTAGTTTTCTCGGCCTCCTAACATCCAGGAAGGCTGATTTTTTAATCAATTCACATTGATACTATGTACAATCATAGACATAAATTTATCTTTGATATCTCCTTTCCTTCTTGGTGTTGGGGTTTTTATTTCCGCTAGTGTATTTAGGGCTCAAAATCAAAAATTTTCTGGGGGTGACCCCCAGAACCCCCTTTCTATCTAAAGATTTCTCAACTGATAGTCATATTCAAACCGCAGGTGATCCCCTAGAGCAGCGGTTCCCAAAGTGGTCCCTATAGACCCCCAGGGGTCCACAGCTACTTCCTGGGGGTCCACAGGCATGAAAATGAAAATTGGGGGTCCACAGCAACTTCTAGGGGGTCCAAAGCAACTTTCAGAGGTCCATGGAAAAATTTCATTAAAATGAAAAACTTTGATTAGTTTCAAAAATTTTGTCTTTTATAATCAAATTTTGTTATATGAAAAGTTGGTTATTACTTAGTCCTCACAACGTGAGCAGGGGAAATGGAATATTTGTTAAAAATTAAAAGTCATATTAATGAATAATTAAAACATTAAAACTAACCCTATCATTTGACTTCTGTTACATTTACCCTTAGCCCTAATGGTCATTTTCTCATGTGTAACTTGTTAAGCGTTAATAATAAAGGCGTGTTTTCAAGATTTGAACACCGCAAGTACCTAATTTTTAGAATTTAAATAGCATTTTGTTGATAGTTTAATGTTGATAAACGCTTTTTACAATTGAATATTTTCATTAATGGTTCTCCTTTGGTGAAACGTTATCAGTATTTTTTTCTTTTAAGGAAAACTCGTGAAGGTTTTTTCAAAATTTATAAATGCTGTTCCATATCATATGTAAATGCGCATGTTTCTTAATGTATGTATAAAAAGCAACACATATTTTTATTGCAAAAACTTTTTTTTCAATTTAAAAAAAAAACTGAATTTTTATAGTGTATAACTTAATTTCTTTTCATAGTTGATTTTAATGAAATATTGTTTGTTAACATGCCATATATTAATTTTAATTATTTCTGAAATTTTATGATTTGGTGAATAACTCACTCATAAGCCATTAACTTAAACAAGTTTGCAACCAACACTTTTATTGCTTAAGTTTTTGTGCCTTGAAATGTAATGATATTAAAAGTTAAGTATTGGTTTTGGTTTCAAACTTTAAAAATGTTTGATTTTTATAATTTCATTAAAAATGCTGTGTAACCATATCAATGGCAATTTGATTTCTATTCATAGTTGATAGTTGAATTGAATTACATATTGTTTGTTAACATTCCATCTATTAATTTTAATTATTTCTGAAAATTTCATGATTTGGTGAATGAATAACTCACTCATAAGCCATTTACTTTGAAAATCTTTCAACCAAAACTTACTCTTAAAATAAAAAGTTTTTGTGTCTTGAAATGTAGTGATATTAACAGCTTAGATTTGTTTTTATTTCAAACTTTTAAAATGTTTGATTGTTATAACATCCTTAAAAATATCAAGTAACCATTTAAATGGCAGAAGTTTTAAAAAACACAAGATTTTTTTGAACATGCATAAGTGTGAAATTAAATGCTTATTAATGTACTAAAAACAATTGAAAAAATTACAAAATTTATGCGTGGCTTAGAAATATATATCATAAACATAAGGTTTTTAGCTACTTTTTGAACAGTCCCTAAGACGGGGGTCCACGGAGTACGAAAAATGTCGTCAGGGGGTCCTTGGGCCAAAAAAGTTTGGGAACCCCTGCCCTAGAGCTCCGTACGTGGGCTGCATAAGTCTATTGAAAAGGAGTTGAGGGACTAGCTAACTTCAGCTGCTTTTACAAATCGGGTTTACTCTACTAAAATTACTTTTCATATTAACTAATCACCCTACCCCAGGGGTCGGCAACCTTTTGAAACGAAGAGCCAAAACTTACAATTTACAAAATTTCCCAGTTTTTAAAGAGCCACTTAAAAGTTTTACTTCAATGTGTTATAGAATATGCTATTTAATTTCAGTTGGGGAGTATTTTTTTACACATCATTTTCTCTGTGAGGTACCTCCTTTCGGGTTCGGGTACTTTTTTGCATAAAGTTTTAGATGACTTACATACACATTGTAAATTAATTTCAAAATTTTGTAAACTAAGTAAATTCCTAGAAAAATTGGACGATCTGGGGGTCCTCCCCCGGATATTTCTCCTTCAAAATATCGTTGTAGCTAATTTTTAGGCCTTTTTGGATTGCACCCAAAGAGCAACTCTCATTTTTTAAGTGGAAGAATTTTCAAGGAAAAATAGTATAATTATAATAAACAGCAAACTTTAGAGAGGGGGTGGGGGTCCCACTTACGAAAAAAATTAGAAATTCGCCCCTAAAAGTAGTTTTTAATTCGTTTTTTAAAACTTCTATTATGACCAAATGAGGATCACTCTTTGAAAGTCACATAATTTTCAAGGGAAAACAGCACATATTCCGAAATTTTGAAGTGTTTGGGAATTCTCTTCCGAAATTGTTTGGAATTTTGATTTCATTAGGTACTTAAGAATATATTACTGATTTTTTAAGGGTCTTGATAGTAAATTATTAGTTTTTTTGTATGGAACTGGAGAGCCGCAACTTTACATCGAAAGAGCCGCAGGTTGCCGACCCCTGCCCTACCCTATACCCTAAATTCTATATTTTTTTATTGGGGAAGTGCGTTGGAAAGTTTTACGCACAATAAGGGGGTGGTAGCTTTAAAAAGTTTGAGAACCACAGGTTTAGAATTTCTTCTGTCTTAAATTATTATTTAAAATTTAATGCTCACAGTTAAACTAACTCTGAAAATGAAGGCCGCCAAGTACTAAAAGATACTTGTTCATGATACGTTTACTGAAAAGTTGTAAGCACTTGAAAGGCTATTTATTTTTAATTATAAGTTGTTTCATGTTAGGAATCTAATAAATTAGTCATTTTTTATCACAACTTAATGCGATTCTTTTAAGTTTTTTAAGGTAAGTTTTCTTTACACGTAGCAAAACACTTTCTCTATCTCTTGCACCAGGTCTGTCAGTATATGGCCATTACTTTATTGTTTTAAAAGAGAAAAAAACTAAAAAAAATAGTTTAGATTCAAAAATCGACACATAAGTTAAGCTTTTCAGGTTTATTTCATTAAAATACTGTGTTTTTAAATGTTTTTTTACCTTATTTTAAGTTATTCAAAATCCTCCAATATGTCCCGTGCGAAAATATTAACCAATTTTCTTGTTTCTACCAGTGTCTTTTAAATACTGTGAAAATAATGTTGTATATTTATTATTAGTAAATATCATTTTTCAAAGTAAAATTTAAAACATTTATTGTGAAAAATAAGAATACATAACAGTTTTTGAGAGTATCAGCTTTTTATAGGTCAGGGCCGTATCTGAAAGTTTTAAGGAGTTCAATCCCCAAGTCCGTAATTTTGACATCAGATTGTTTTATTTTTTAAGAATTCTACAACTTATAAGGCGCAACCTGAAGAGTCTCAAAATGAGTTAAGACAGCACTTTTTAGAGTCAACTTCCAAAATTTTTCTCGGGAGAAAACCCCCAAACCCCCTCCAAAACTTGACGTCTTTTTAACATTGTTTTTCCTTTGAAAAATCTGCCACTTTCTAGAAGCGGTCCTCTTCGGGTGTTTTCCAAAGAATTTCAAATTAATAAAAAAAAAATTTTAAAATTCTGGGGGAAGACCCCCAACCCTCCAAGCAATTTTGACGTCTATTTATAATTTAGGTCCTTCAAAATTTTGTGGATTAAAAGGAGCTGTTCTCTTTCGATGTAACCCAAAGGTTCTCAAAATATTGAGTTGAAACACTACTTTTAGAGACAAATTTTCATAAAATTTCTGGGGTGATCCCGAACCAGTGTTACTTTTAAGTGATTAAAAAAAGTTAACGCATATCTGTACTCGTTTGGGGTACTTTAGAATTGACGTTGAGTCAACCCCCCCCTGAAGAAAAATTCTCGTTATATGCCGTGTCCCAGGTAGGACTAAAATTTCAGTGGTGCCCCCCCCCCAAAGAAAATCCTGGATCCACCCCTGTTCCCAACAGGTGGTCCGTAAGGCCATCGGAGGTGGTCCGTGAGAGGATTTTAAACATATCCAAAAAATGTGTTGAAATTACAAAAAAATCATTCGTCTCATAAATAAAAATTGTTAGGTTCTCTTTCTCTCCTATGACTCATTTATTCATTTCACTCACGATATTGAACTGATCTTTATTACAAAGTAGGAACGAAATGTGATAATGTTGCGAATAAAATTAATTAAAACTCAAAGGCGCCAGGGTGGGGAAAATAAAGAATCGAGTGATCGTACATGGTTTGTATACATGGTTTGATTCGAAACGTGTAATTGTTGAAAGATACTACAAATTGCATGCTAATAGAATGAGGAAATTTCTGAATTAAGCGAAATAGGTTTGTTCGAAGATCTAAGAAAAATTTATTGTCAAAAATGCGAGTCTTTGAACAGATAAATAATTTTCTTTTTTAATTGTTCCTTTGAAATCTATATATTGATTTTAGATCTTTCGACGCGGTCTCATTCCGAAGAGCATCAGCTATTCTCGCCAATATAATTTCTGCTGCTACAACTCTCAGTCAGTGCATGTGCATTGTGCAATTTACTGTTTTGTGGTAAAGAATTCCTGGTCATCTCATTTGTCCTGTAGTTTAAATTCCGAGATAAGTACTTTGTTTCAAATTTAAATCTACTAATAATATATAATAATACTGTTGTTGGGTATGAAAAAAAAAGATTATTTGATACTGATGTTATTTATGTATGCCTGGGGTAACTTGGGTGTAGCTATGATCATGAACCTTTCCAGGGCTAATACGAGTAGATCAAAGAGCGGACATTTCCACTCACCTGAACAATTATTGTCATTTGTAAAGTATCCTCGTCTTTAATGACTTTTATAAAGGGTTTATTTTTAGTAATTGGATTTAAAATAATGTCATGATAATTTTTCTTTAAAGTTTAATAGATTATTTGCTTTACAGTTCCACATTAAGATGCGTATTTATGACTCTGTTTCTTATACTATTCAGAAAAAAATAAGTAAAAAAGATTTTTAAAAAAACGCTTTTATTGAAGTGTTCTAAAAGGTCAAAAATAATTTTTTCGGTTTGACAAATAATTTATTGGGAAGTAGAAAATAACTTTTTGGTAAGTAAAAAAACTGATTTTCTAATCACTAAAAATAAAAGCGTGAGCGCTAGTAATTTTTTAAATTTAAATTTTTTTACAGGACAGTAACAGTAACATCCCTGACGAACGGGGATTCGAACCCCAGACGTACGGCTTTGCAGTTAGATGCTCTTACCACTAGGCCATTACGTCGGCATTTATGTATAACTTTATATAAATAAAAATACCTAATAGAGAATTTAAAGTGAATCCATCCCACTCAAAACTCATGAATGAGAAATTTGTAAATTTAACCTCATAGATAGAACATAGAATAAAGAAGTTAGAATAAATAGTGAATTAAGAATTACTAGCGCCCACGCTTTTATTTTTAGTGATTAGAAAATCAGTTTTTTTTACTTACCAAAAAGTTATTTTCTACTTCCCAATAAATTATTTGTCAAACCGAAAAAATTATTTTTGACCTTTTAGAACACTTCAATAAAAGCGTTTTTTAAAAAATCTTTTTTTTACTTATTTTATTTTCTACTTTTTAGTCATGGTATTTTTTAACAAAAACTCCCAAGAAAAATGTATTTATTTCAACCATATTTAATCTTATGTTAGGATGGAATTTCAGTTTTCTACAATATGATAGTGAAACATAATAGTTGGGTGGCTTATTACAAAAAAACTGTAAAACAAACTTATATACACAAAAGGTAAGCCTACCTTGTTACTTTATATACCTTGCCCAACTATAAACTTTCAAAACCAATTTTCGAGTAAAACTCGGAAAAATGCTATATTTTCATGGAAAATGGCTGTTTTTGGTATCATTGAGTTTTTATCAAAAATACTAAAAAAAACATCAAGAATTACTGAAACAACGAAACAACTATTCTATTTGAGTAATTAGTTATATATCATGAATAATATTAAATATTTTGCATATTTTTTTATTTATTTTATCATTTATTACAAAAGGAAAAGTGGGTTTTTTTAGGCACCCTATGGGTTTTTTTCACCCCTCATTTCAAAGACTGCTGTAAGGTCCCTAATTGTCGGACAGAGCTGAAATGTTAGCATTTTATTCTCATAATAACGGGATAACACAAAATCACGTGAAAAATGCTTTAAAGTCTTTATAACATATATTTTTACAGCATCAAAATCTGCATAACAAAATCATATTTTTAGCCCAAAATCGACATTTTCTATTTATTCAAAAAACTAAGTAAATAAACGGTTCTTTGACTTGCTTTTACGTTCCTGCCACTCTTAATGGCATACAATGACAGGGCACTTGAGAATTTAAAATTATTTCAATTATTTATTTAAAATATCTCGATGGGTTTTTTTAGGGTACAATTTGGAGTGGTTTTTTTTAAAAGGACAGCACTATATATCGTTTGGAAGTGCCTGAAATTTTATGTACAAGAATACGGAAAGAAAAAAAGTGATTAATCGTCTATAATTATCGTAATTACTGGGCAATTCTCGTTTTGACTTTTGAATATGATGAAGTTATGCCTTATAAACAATTGTGCACGGTTTAGGGAGAATAGCCCCTGGGGAAAAGTCTCAAATTCTGGTTTTTCTGTTAATTAAAAATACTCGTTAATTAACTTAATCCTTTGGTTGTTTGACTAGATAATGGTTGGATATTGGAGTGTCATGAGGGTTACACCGATGTGTAAAGTTTCGGGGCCCTGACATATCGGGAAGTGCCCGAAAATCGAGTTTTAAAATTCCACCCGTAAAACGCCGCCAAAAGCAAGTAGAATAAAAGCGTTTAAAAAATCAAACTTCACACTCTCTGTGAGGAATGAGAGCATTGAAAAAAAGGTTAAATTTTTAAGATAAAGTTGGGAGTAAGGATGGTCCGCCAAGGTTCAAATTTAAGTGAAGTGGTCCGCGGACATATTTGAGTTGGGAACCACTGGTCTAGAAGGTAAATATTTATTAAAACACTCATATCTGAAAAAAGAAATCAACTAAAACATAGAAATTCAATTTTGATTGCAAGTTGGCTCGATGGATTCTACGTCACTGCATGCAAACACACTTCGCGTTTTCAGTCACGTATTTTTTCTCGACTTTTAAACTCGGACAAATTGCAATAAAAGGTTTCTCAACGGTTTTCACTTAGGAATGACCTCAATAATAACATACTAAAAATCGGCCAAAATCGGCCGGGGGAAGTTTAATTTTTTTTAAATTTTTAAAAAATGGCCGAAAAAAAATTTAAAAAAAAACCCAAAACAATAATATAGACATGTGATACTTGTTTATAGGTTATTTTTGAGTTTTAAAACCGAATATTGCCTTTAGTTTTGAAAAAAAAATTGAAATTTCAATTTTTAAAATTAATTTGAAAAATGAACTATATGAAAAAATTAAAACCCCCCTAAAAACCTAACCAAATCATCAAAAGATATAAATCAAACGGTTTTCATTTAGAAATGTCCTAAATATTAACATAAAAAATTTTACGAGTTAAAGAAGTTCAATTTTTTTTAAAATTTCAACTTTTTTTGCGAAAAATGCATTTTTTTTTCAAATTCGTGCCCCAAACTTTCGACGCTTTTGAAAAGGTCATTTTTCGGTGGATATTGTCCACAGATAGTTATATAATGGAAAACCGGTGGAATTGACCCTCAATGAATTAGTTAATTATTTTATTTAAAATTTTGAAATTGGTAAAATGTAGTAAAAAGTGAAAAAAGGTAATACCTTGGAATATTTACATCAGCATTTGAAATAATTAACTAATTCATTGAGCAGTGGCGTAGCCAGAAAAAAATTTCGGAGGGGGATATTGATATTTCGGGGGGGATATGGAGTATTTTTAGTGGTTTCCTATGGTCAAAAAAGGAAAATTTCTAAGTTTCGGGGGGGATATATCCCCAAATCCCCCCCTCTGGCTACGCCACTGTCATTGAGGGTCAATTCCACCGGTTTTCCATTATATAACTATCTGTGAACAATATCCACCGAAAAATAACCTTTTCAAAAGCCTCAAAAGTTTGGGGCACGAATTTGAAAAAAAAATGCATTTTTCGCAAAAAAAAAGTTGAATTTAAAAAAAATTGAACTTCTTTAACTCGTAAAATTTTTTACTTTTAGTATGTTGATATTTAGGTCATTTCTAAATGAAAACCGTTTGATTTATCTCTTTTGATGATTTTGTTAGGTTTTTAGGGGGGTTTTAATTTTTCCATATAGCTCATTTTTCAAATTAATTTTAAAAATTGAAATTTCAGTTTTTTTTCAAAACTAAAGGCAATATTCGGTTTCAAAACTCAAAAATAACCTATAAACATGTATCACATGTCTATATTATTGTTTTGGGGTTTTTAAAAAATTTTTTTCGGCCATTTTTAAAAAAATTAAACTTCCCTCCAGCCGATTTTTAGTATGTTATTATTCATACTAAATTGAGTACTATTAAATTATAGTACTATTATCCATACTAATTTGAGTACTATTGAATACTATACTATTATTGAGGTCATTCCTAAGTGAAAACCGTTGAGAAACCTTTTATTGCAATTTGTCCGAGGTTCAACTCTATTTTCAGTGGACTAACGGAACACTTGAATGTTTATGAAAATCAGACGCATGCAAGTTCCTTAAAGTACTGATTAGTTAAACGGAAACTTTAATCAACGGTTAAGGCTAATTTGCGTTGGTGAGACGCAACGCAAATTTCGAGAGACCTCAGTTAAATACGACTGTTGATTATCTATAACGGAAGGTTGGTGAGATCGGCCTTAAGACACTTTAGGTTACACCAAAGAGGATCACTCCTTGTAAATCCTTGAAGTTTCAAAGAAAAACCGAGGGGGTTTGGGGGTCTTTGCCCCAGAAAAAAATTCTGGAATTTTTACCCGTAAAAGTAGGGTTTCGAGTTTCGATTCATTTTGAGACCCTTTGGGTAACACCACCGAATGTCCGCAACGTGTTGAAATTTCTTTTTTTGGCTTTATTGCTATTACCAAAACTTGAATGTCTAATTCCTGGGGGGGGGGCTACACCCTCACAGCCCCCCTTCTGGATTCGCCACTGGGGCACATTCGAATAAGAATTTCTCAATTTTTAGAAAGACGTGGGAAAATTTTGATAAAAGCATCCAAAAAGGAAACCAAAATTTTAATGCTGTAAATTTATGAACAAATCAAGTTTTTGTTTCAATATCTCAAATGTATGGAGAGAAAGTCACAAATCTACTTTTTGTTCAAATGCCCCCCACCCCCTTCTCCCCTATATAAAAAATACATAAAATATTCGTAGATAAAAAATCATAATTTAACCAAAAAAGTGAAAAATTCATGTTTTCTCTGATTTCTGCTTTCCTAAGATTCTTTAAAATTATGGTAAATTTAAAAATTTTTTTGCATGGTATACAGATCAATTGTTAAAGGTTTGAAACTTCAAAAGCATATGACAAGTTTTGTTTGTGACCTTCTTTTTAAAAATAAGTTGTGAACAATAGAATTCTAAGTACAATAGGAGGAACTGAGGGTCATCCTTCAAAGAATTTTTTTGAAATTTGAATCTAAATAAAACAGGGTTTTAAATAGTTTTAATACAACATATCTGAATTTCAGGGAGGGCCCGAGCCCCCTTCACCTTCCATTCACAGAAAAATTGTCAGTGGTTCAACCCTCACCTGAAATTTTGTGTGTGTGATGTCTACTTTTGCAGATATCTAAGAGTGATCTGTGGGTGCAAAAAAGGTCTCAAAATGAGTTTACTATTAAGCCTACAAGGAGCCCTCATTAGATGTAACCCAAACAAATGAGTTAAAACATTATTAAATAATTTAAAAAGACAGTTAATTATTCTGTGGGACACATTACTAAATTCTTAAATTTTTTTACACATAAGTAATGTCTGATGGTCTATTTTGCTTGAACTATTGTTTGTCAAGATAATTTATCAGTTTAATCCAGGGGTCGGCAAGTAATTTTACTTGGGGTCCAAATAATTTTGAAAATTTTTCATCGGGGTCCGGAGAAAAAATAGGCTACTATTACTAGTTTAAATTTTTATCTTCAGTTGCACATAAATTTTTAAAAAGATGTAATTTGAGTATGCTACCTGCTAAATAAAATTGTTAAATTTAATATGATTAGAAGTTTTAACATTAAAATGGGGTTCTGGGGGCTTCCCCCAGGAAATTTTTTCAAATTAGACCCTAAAAAAGCATGTCAAAGCTAATATTTGTTCCGTAAAAGTACAAATAAATTATTTTGAAAATGGTATGGCGGTCCAGGAAATAACTTCACGCGGTCCGGATGCGGACCGCGGTCCGCCAGTTGCCGACCCCTGGTTTAATCCATAATAATCTGTTTCATTGGCAGATTTAAAAGAAAGCTAAGCCGCAACTGTTATAGAATATTTATATTCCATTATTATTTCTATAGTAAACTATAAATATTACTACAGCCACCAGACAGTAAGATCAAGAAATACAAACCTACTTAAA
The DNA here is from genome assembly GCA_024610705.1 of Tetragnatha versicolor. Classification (NCBI taxonomy): domain Eukaryota; kingdom Metazoa; phylum Arthropoda; class Arachnida; order Araneae; family Tetragnathidae; genus Tetragnatha; species Tetragnatha versicolor. Next base: position 43,457,899 of record JANDEH010000003.1, read on the forward strand.
TGCTTTAGCTTAATTTAATTTTTCTTAGTTGTAATAAGAACTAAGTATAGCATCTACAAAATTTATGTCAGTAAAGGATGAAACAATGTTATATAAAAATTTTAAAAATATCATATATATTTGACTTTTTCTAAAATATAATTATAATTTAAACTATAATTAAAAATAGTCTTACATCAATGTGAAAAAAAGACCAAAACAACCAGAGGGTTTTAAGAATCAGTTCCATTTTGAAACTAGTATTTTAATGATGATTATTTTGCCAAAGAATATACATGTAATGTGAAACGACTAGATTAGTTTAAACAATGTCAAAATGAATCAGATAAGATTAACAAAAGGTATTAGATAATTGTGCATGCAATACTTGAGTATAACAAAAGTAATATTTATTAATAGTACAGTAGATTCCACTATTTTGGTACAAAGAATGACAAAGCTGCTATAATTTGGGATAAATTTAAAGGGAAAACCAAATAATCAACTTTTAACAGAAAGATGCATAGCCAAAATATACCATAAATCAATGCTTTTATTGAAAAATGTTATTCTTCAGCAAATTTTGAGATGCCAGAAGAGGTAGCAAGATGAAAAGAAAACTTTATGAGTGGACAATGTGAACATATATGAAAGGATACAGTGTGGAAAGAAAATCGGATGGAGATATATATTTAGGATATATTTTATAATAATCCGACGAATGTCAAATCATACATTTAATAATTCGACAAAAAATAATTTTCTTTCCTACATAGTCAATTAAATAAACAAATGAATACATTAGTTACTTTATACGTAAGAAACTTTTAAAGAAAAAAAATAAAAATGTTTATCAACTTATTTTACTTGATTATTTTCTAGAGTCTGTCTTTGAAAAATTTCTGTTAAAACAATTATAGCGAAAACAGGAATGAATTACTATATTGTTATAAGTTTAATATTGTGTGGATATTGCTTTTCAAGTACACTAAAAAAATCCAGTATAAATACACCTATCATGCCCACCCAATTAAGCATAATCTACTGTATTTCAATAAAATAAAATTTACTGCATTCTTAGTCTTAAAATTTATGAATATTTGGATGGTTTTTTACTATTGAATTTTAGAAAATAATTACCCTTTTAACAGAATATGAAATCTGACCATTCTTTGCCCATCTTTAAATCCAGTTAACTTCAAGAAACATTAGAATAGCTAAATACATTTATTTTCATAATTCTTAAACATTTTATAAATGCAATAGGAAACATGATTCAAAAAACGATATTTTGTTCAATATTTAACCCTGTACATTTTGATACTCATAATTTTATTCATGTGCATTTAAGCTAGTGTAACTATAATGATAGTGACATTTCAAAACGGATTTTTGAATATGCTTTACTAAAAAATAAAAAGCATTCAAATCTATCACAAATTATATAAACTTAAGTTATTGTACAGCGAATCCTTGAATTATACTACCTATAAAAATAAATAGGGAAATATTATATCTTTATCATTTCTTACCAGCATAACTTTTAGATTACCATCCAAAAAATCAGTGTAGAAGAAATATTAAGATTGTGTTTATTTTAATTTAGGGTTAGAATATCGTTTAGTCAAGGATTTACTGTACATAAAACAGCAAAACATGCATATTATAAATAGTAGGTACAATACAGAATTATTTTATGTTTCTAAACAAATTAATGTTTTGCAACCACACTAACACATAGAAGGGTTTTTCTGGGGGGAGGATTGTTGAAAAGCATATGCTACTAGTTGCCATAATGTTATTAATATTACGACTATTATAAACTTTAATACAAAAAACAACTAGAGTATGACTAAATTTTGACTAATAATTTATTTTTCCTTATACATCTTCATTTTGATTCCACAATATTTTGAAAATATAAATTTCACAAATATTGAAATATACTAAAAAGTAAAACCCCATTTTTCTTAAACCAATTTAAATATAATATTCTGAACACCTACTCATTTTTTGAATTTTATCAAAATATTTCAATTGAAGTAGTAAGCCTGGAACTAGTAGATATTACTCATGTAAATCCAAGTTTATAAAGAAACAGCCTCTTTCCAATTGCAAATATTGATTAAGCTTTATCAATAGAAAATAATAATTATAGTTTGAAAAAAATCAACTGTAATGATACCTTGTAAATACTATTTTGGGATATATTAACTGATCAATCCAGTTTGGATAAATCCATGATATATTTAGAGAATTCACTAATAAATGACAAATAGTACAATTTTAAATCAAAGATGTCTGTAGAGCCAAAGCAAAGTGAAGTGGAATTCTTGAGAACATTTTTTTAAACTGATAATTTTAAGTTTTTGGAAGAATAGTTTTAACAAAATTTTAAAGATGTTTGCACATATATTGTTAGAATTTTTTTAACCACACAAGATTAGAATCGGAAAATACTGCTTAAGAATAAAAAAAGACTTGCTCACATAAATAGCCATGTGTTCAAGGGTTAAACTACTCAAAAATCTAGTAATACAAAAAGTGCATAAAAATAAATTTAACTCAAGCATGTCTAATTACATGATAAACACACCCTTTCCAAAACATAACACCTATGCTTGTATTAAATATATCCTCAAAACAATACATCTGTGTGAAAGCGCATTCAATCTAGTAGGTAAAAGCAAAATACATTTTCGCAAACATATTTCCCCCAAGCTTTCTTAGAATGCTTTACCTTTCATCTATCTAATAAGCAAGTTCTACAAAATTCAAGCTATAACTATTAAGTTTAAATCAAGCTGAATTTTTCTTTCAGAGATCTTAATACCCGTTATTCCTATTTAAGTCAGATACAATTAGGTTTTAATACAGTGACTATATGAACATACAATTGATCTTTGTAAATAGAATACGAAAGCACTCACTATAAATGCTTTGATATTAATATTAGGATGACCAAAATATTTGTAACAAAAAGAGAGAAATACTCTCCTGAAAACTATTACTTTTCTAACATGAGACATCTACTAACAGTGTTGGCTGTAGATGGTTAAATATGGCCCTTATACCCCGTTCGCACTGGCAGAAAAAAGACCCTCTATTTTCATTTCACACTTTGTTGCCATGGAAACACACTTTAGGAATAACAAAATCTCCCCATATTTTAAGGGTGTTTGAAAATCACCCCTTATTCAACAAAGATGGCGGCGCACAATGTTTCCCAGGACGGGAAAAAGATTATTTTCGGTGATTTTTCTTAAAATAAAGACCAAAGACACTTTTAAAACAGTTTAAACTGGACACAATTACGAACATATTTATAGGTTATTAAGTGTTTTGAATTAGTACAATTACAATAATTTAACACAATAAAAGCAGGTAAAAATATGAACCGTGAGATATACAATGATGTAATACTTCAATTTCTACGCTCCTTGCTTTTAATTACTTATTAGTATAAATGTAATTTAAAACAGCTGCTGATACAAAGAAAACAAAATATTAAACAAGAATTCAATCAAGGAAACTTTTCAGAACATTCTTGTTAATGAAATATGATAAAATTTATTTCGTGTTCTGCTATGCCAAACTAATATCCATTGTATCGAAATATTTTAGATTTTTAAGGCAAAAAAGATCCAATTGTGAAATATAACTACAAAAAAATATATAGAAAACAATGTGCTAAAAACTGATTAGTTTAGCTTAATAACAAAACTTTAGTTTATTTACCTTGATATGATGCAATTTATCATACAATCCACAGTCTGCTTGTTTTATTTTTATTTGAGATTCAGAAATAGTTTTCTTAAAATCTTCTGTCAATTAATAATCTTTTATGTATTTTACTTGTATTTTTTAAAAAGTTGGTGATTATTTTCATTTTTTTTAAAATTATATATATTAAGAATTTTTCAAATCATGCGGTTAGTTATTTACGTACAATTAAGTGCTTATTATCGCCCCTTGTCAGTGCGAACGCCGTTTTAAGAAAACGCCCTTTACGGTTAAGTGCGATATGTTTTAAAGGGTACTTTGGCGGCAGTGCGAACGGGGTATTACAGATGCTTGCTCAAGAAAAGTTAAAGCATGAAAAAAACTTGGGATAAACTTCCCTAATGTGTAACAGTATGTATACTAACAACAAATGCTTTTAAAATGGAAATATCACTTTGTACTGAAGCACTACATTTATCTCTTGCAACAATGTAGAAGAATAAGCTATACCATATTTCAACTCCTGGTTGAAAAAAGGCACTGTTAAAGGGTTGGGAACATGGTACTTAAAGTTATCAGTACAACATTATTAGGCAGCTTTACTCAACACTGAAAGCAATATCTATATTTTGTACATTTATGTCTTTTCTCCAACATTTTAGCCCTGCAAATACTGAACGTACAAAGGGAAATATAGAAATTTTTGAACATTGTATAAAATAATCCTAATTGACTTATGGTTGAATTGACTAATTCTAAAATTAATTGATAACATTAAAAAAGAACAATACAACAAAAGAATTTTGTAAAAAAGAAGATAGTTGTTTAATACTTTCTTTCATTGAATTAAAGTAACCATGGAAAAATCTGTGAAACTAAAAAGCAAGATTTTACTCTTAAGAAAATAAAGCAGATATTTTTTAAAAATCATTCGAATTACACAAAAAGGAGAGCAATATGTTAAAACCTGGTTGGGTAACCATATTTCTAAAAGAATATTCAGTTAATTTATGTAGTTTTTTCTCAATTAAATAATTAGACCATTGGGGGTGTCATTTAAAATTAATGGGGTAATTTTGAGTAGATAATTCATAGTTTATAAACTAAATTTAAGAGTTTTAAGTCAACATCTGCAGCTTCCTAGTAGCTTACAAAATATCTCCCACAAAGTTGTTTTGTGACATTAAAGTCAACTATTTTGTGTGCAAATAAAAATGCAGTTTATCTTTTTAATAACTAAGTTTTTTTGCCTTTTTTATCTTCATTTATATATTCTTTTTAATTTAATTTACTGTATAAATAACGTTATTTGATGAAAAAAATGTAGTGTTCATTAAAAATTAGCTAAGTTCCCTTTTAGAAATTTTAAGGCAATATAATTCTTTTAATAATAGGTTTTATAGTTTATGGAAGAGAATTACACATTTGGATTAACCATATATAAAATATTTCATACTTGAAAAATTTTAACTAGCCTTTGTATGCAATTTATAAGTAAGAAAATATAATTGGTTCTCTTACGCATTATTCCGTCGACCGTACAGCTGAATTCGAAAAGGGTAAACAACCCATTGACATTTCTATGGCTGTGCCGCTAAATTTGACAGTCATGGAATGGTCGCAAGATAATACGGAAGTACCATATAATTTTTAAAAGTTAATAATTGGGAACATAGCTTATCTTACCCGGAATTATGGTACAAAGAAACAACAAATAGTCACCAAAACATAGGAGTGTAGCCCTGGCCAGTAACAGTATAAATAACTTTCTCAGAATTCGATTACATGACTGCATAATATGACTAAAATTAATCAATATTTCTTTTGAAATTCAGGCTGTTGATAGAAACATAACATATATTATTACTTTTATTAAAACAAAACTTGTACTTAAATAAGGAAACAAACTGTAAAAGCATTTTACTTCTTACCGAAAAATGCACTAGTTCAAACAAGATGTTTAACACGATCTTTCTAATTGGAATGTAATTTTTTAAGTGCTGTTAGAATTCAATACAAAGGAATTAAGTAATTAAAGGTTGTATGAATGCAATGTTTACCAGGCAAGAATACTTTTTTACATAAATGAGGATAAGTGAACTAGGTTTATTTAAGATGTAGGAAATAAACCTATTTTACAAGTCACATGCTTGCAACATAATCCAGTTAATTTGAACAATATAAGTTAAAGCATGGAGTATTATATACGTAAATACATGTGAAGAAGGTGCATTTTTAAACAAAATAAAAGGACACTTTTAGATAACTATTATAATAGATGATTTTTGACATTAAACAGTTAAAAATAGTGAGAAAGAAGTGAAGATTTGTTTGTGCAAGGAAAATGCATAGCATGAACCAAAACATCACCAGAGAGCAAGTTAAACACCTGCATAAAAGTTGTTGCATACAAGCAAAACTAAGAACAAAACAAGTTACTATTGATGTGCCTGAAAGGTGTCGCGAAAAATCCGTTCAATGCAAAAACTGTTAAAAAAACGAATATAGCTTTACACATGTAATAGATTTGTTTTTTATAGAACGGTTTTTGCCGACCAATTTTTACATTGAACAGTTTTTTCGTACATCCGCCTGAAAACCTTATGGCACAATTCAAATAAGAGTAATTTGAAAACCACAATAAAACTGAACAATTTCAGCTTTTACTATTTATGCCCCTGATTTGAAAAAAGTTAAAAGTTAATAGACACTATAAAATAAGTTATGTTTAGAATGCTAACAGTTATTCCCTGAAAATGGAATGCTTATAAGGAGTACAACTAGAAAATAAAAAACCTAAAAAACGTACCTAACTTTTGTGTGATCTAAAGCATCATTTCTAAATTTAAATGTAGTACTACAAGAACAAATTTTAAGCTACATGAAAACAAAACTTCTGGTTTAAAAGATTATAGTACAAAATTAACCTTAATTTCAACCTTCCAAACCAATGTAAATAAATTTTTTTGAAAACATGATAATGGTATTTCAATTACAATGCAATCCTTATAAAAGGATAACCCACCATTCACAATGGAAATTTTCACTTAAGTAGGAAAACACAACTAACATTGAATATATCCTTATAGGAGTATAATTGTCGTATAAAACAAAGCTTAGCACCTAAGAATCTGGAATAGTTAAGATATTAATTCAGCCATGTTCCTAAAAGAAATAAACTTTCAAACCATGTTAGTACAATTTTGATTTTAGATAATGTGGTTTACAATTAGTCCTATAAAATCATTTTCACAACTCACAATTTCACTTGGTTAGTTTTTTAAGAGAACCTGTCAAAACTGAATTTTGTTCCTCTTTCAATCAATAGATGCTTCAAAGGAACGAGATCAAGCCAAAATTTACACATAATATATTTATTCTCCAAACATTTAAGTGAGTTTTTATATGAATATAAGTCACCCTTAACAAAAATTCCAGATAATTAGGTCCTAATTAGTTTAACAAACCTAACTTCACAATAACAGATGAAAACAAAACAGAAATAATCTTTGGGTTGATGCTAAATAAATATAAGATTTTTCTTTGGAAAAATAAATACAAAATTCCTGACAATTAGATTCACACTCTGCTTCAATGAACATGAAAGTAGAAATTTAGATGTTTTAAATATCACGACAAAAAAAATCTTCTTTGGGCGAAAAGCACTTCAAACTAAACATAAATAAAAAAGAAAAAAATTAAATATATAAATATTCGATAACAAATTACAAAAAGTTCGTCCTAGCAAAGTGAGATCAAACAATGTGGGTAGTGAGATGTCAATTAGCATGTTGAGACCAGTTACAACTATTTGTTCCCACATGTACAGCAGAAGCTTTTTATATTAGCGGATTTTTAGTTTGTTTTTCAGAAACAAACAGGGCTGCCTGATACAGCAGCGGAATGGTGCAAATAAAGCAGGGTGCGGCTCAAAGTCACGAAGTCCGCTCGGGCATGTCGTCGTTTTCCTGACTAGGAGGTTCTCTGGTTTCACTTTCAGTGCTGCTCTCAAAACTCTCATCAGTGTCACTGCGGAGGTCTTTCACCTGAAAGCGAATTGAATCCATCTTTATTGGTCTGGAAATCACTTAAAGGATGTCACAGGATCAGTGGCGAATCCAGGATTTTTGTCTGGGGGGGGCTGAGTTTCACATATAACTTAATTGGTATTATGGGCTGTTCAAATATTAATAAAAGCAACTGAAAGGGGAAGGGTGGGTTGCCAGTGCCGTAGCCAGATTAGGGGGCTTAACTCAACATCTTTTCTGAGGTCTAATCTTAGAAATACTAAGTTATAGGTGAGATGACTTCGTAAGGTTTTGATTTTGGAGCACTAAGTTTCAAAATTGTGTAAAAATGTCATCAACTCCAAGTAAATGGGGGTCTGGGGGTCCCCCCCAGAAAATTTTTGAAAATTTGCCCCCCAAAATAGTGTTTTAGCTCATTTTGAAGCCTTTGAGATTCCACCCAAAGAGCACCACTCATTGTAAGCGGCAGTATTTTCAAGGAAAAAGTTTATAGTATTTTATGAATTGGGAAATTTATAGGGGGTTTAAGAGTTCCTATTCCAGAAAATAAATTTTTTGAATTTTGCCCCTGAAAGTGGCATTTTAACTCATGTTAAGACACTTTAGGTTACATCAAAGAGGATCACTCCTTGTAAATCCCTAAAGTTTCAAGGAAAAACCGTACTTATTAGATTCCAACATTTCGAGGGGGTTTGGGGGGTCTTCCCCCAGTAAAATTTTGAAATTTTACCCTTAAAAGATAGGGTTCCGACTCATTTTGGAACCCTTTGGGTAACACCACCGAATATCCGCAACGAGTTAAAATTTCTTTTTTGGCTTTATTGCTATTACCAAAACTTGAATGTCTTATTCCTGGGGGGGGCTGCAGCCCCACAGCCCCCCTACTGGATTCGCCACTGCACAGGATCAGGTTATGAACACTATTGATTATCTGTTAAACCAGGTATGGGCAACCTTTTTGAATCTGCGGGCCAAACTCAAAAGTTTATAATGACGTGGAGGGCCTTAAGAGTTCATATTAGGCAATTGTGAAAAAATGAGTCTGTTTATTATTTAATCTACTTTTTATAAAATTCAATTATTATTTCATTCAAAAGTAATTTCCCCTATATTCTTAATATACAGAACCCCTTATACTGATCCCAGGGCTTTGCTAAGTCCAAAGAAATTTAGTACCCTAACCTGAAAATTTCCTATTTTCCTCTTAAAAATCCCCTAAATTATTTATATCTCCATCCATAGATAAACGGGGGTACGGGGGTCCTCCCCCGTGAATTTTTTTAAAGTTTTAGCGTGGTAAAAATAAAAAGTGATTATATGCTACTTTAATGGGATTTTGAAATGTTTCTTATGAGAAAAAGCAACTATAAACAATTGTTTAAAAATACTCAAAGCCTCCTTTAATTCTAACAACTCCTCCTGATTCTCTATCAAATCATCACCGCCTGAGGGGCGGTATCACCCACTTTGGGAACTTCTGTTCCAACAATTCTTCGAAGTGACGAACAGAATAAATACAGCACAACATAGTTGTGCAGCAAGTTTAACTGTCCTTTTCGAGGGAAAGTTCTGTATCCCCTCTCTCTATTATTGACGAAAACCAGAGTGATTTTTTGAGTACAATTTTAAAAATGTTCTACGGGCCGGAACAAATGGCAAGGCAGGCTGGATCCGTAGGTTGCGCATATGAGTGTTAAACAATCAACTGTCCTACAGAATCATTAGGACAGCTTTTTAGTTAAGTGCAAAAAAACTACTTATTCTACACTAGAATGATATTAAATTTCATTAGCTAATTTTTATTAACCTTCTAGCGGGTGCGTGTATGTGGGAGATACTTGGATTTGATCATCTAATCTAATGATTCAAATATATTTAAATGAAACAAATCATTTTAACCATAAACGGTTCACAGCCGTTTCAAAACTTGTTATGGTTGAAAATATACATTTCCGATTGTGTATATAGGAGGTACAAGCATCCTTTTCTTTTTTATAAAAAGCGCTTGCTGGAAGGTTAACAAGCAGGCCAGAATTTAGGGTTTCAGTTGCCCTTTGCATAAATTTTCTTAAACATTTTACCTTAACCTTTATCAGAAGTCAGATTGTAATAATCTTAGGCTAAAAAGGCACAAGCTAAAATTCTCTGTAGATTCAAAATGTTTGAAAAAACCTTTTACGAAGCAACTGAAAGAGATATACTTGAACAAAGAAAAAGCAACGCCAGCTTGTCCTCTTAGAAAAAAAGGAACTCTTTCCCTTACAATTACACCATAAAAAATTATTGAATAAAAATTATGAAAGGGATTGTTTGTATAAATATGTTACAGATTTATTTGAGTGGCTGTATTTTGTCCCTCTTGAGTCTTGAAATATGTTGGCTAATTAGGTCACAAAAAAAGAAGTTATTATAACATAACAAAGAGGACCTAAATACAGCCTTTAACTGTTTCTAACAACTGCCCAGTAAAAGTATAAATGCAATGCTGTTAATAAATGATCATTTTAATTTTGCACAAGTTGTTTAAGCACCCTTAAGTCAACACTTCTCTGTGCAAATGAGCAGCTCAGAGAGTGAAAGGGACAAGACAAATTTTTTCCAAGGGAGGGGAAGGAAACAAGTTTAGTAAGGTTGAATTTCATAAAAAAACCCTGTAATAATTTGTAGATACCAAATTTAAAAAGTTTATAAATAATTTTAAATTAACAATATATATTTAGTATAGTTTAAATTTCAAAATAAAAAACTTACCCCAGGATTCTGTGAGGAAACAGCTCTGAGAGCTATCTTCACAATCATCCAGGTCCACACTATGTGTAACACTTGAAGGGCACATAGAAGAGTATTAAAGACATAGTATGCAGGAAACATTGGAACTATCTTAAGGGCTTCATACATAGTGCTATAGATTATTCTGTGAAATTTAAAGAACTAGATTAGTAAAAAACAAGTAAAATTAAGAAATATAAGAGTGTTACGAAATTCCGGTCAATGCAAAAACCGGTCGGTAAATTCCAGTCAGAAAAAAAAATATAGCTTTACCAATATAATAAATTGGTTTTTTATTGACTGGTTTTTGCATCGACCAGAATTTCGTACAACCAATATAATTTCTACCAAACAATTAAAACAAAAAACAAAGAGATCAAATAGTAACTAACCTGTATGGATAGAGACCAAGTCTAGAAACTATCCATGCCACTGTAAAGACAGCAAAACTGATATCTGCAACTTTCTGATTTTTAACATACTTTGCCATTTTTGCTGCCTTTGGAAAATAAGAAAAAAAAAATGTTAGGAAAAGAAAAACTCCCAAAGAGTCAAAATCTATCTAGCATGCATAAACCTAGTAAGCCTAGGCTGGGTAAACTGAAAAATACTATTTTTGTGAGATGAAAATTCCAAGCTTGTAATTGGACATTTAGTTATTTTCCAGTATTTACAGTTAAATCTCTTGTAGCAATTTTACAATCCGTTGTGAAAGTTTCCCTTGAATATGCAAAATTAAAACCCTGACTTATGAGATTTCGACTTAAACCAGCGGTTCCCAACCGGTGGACCGTGTAAAACGGCATTATAGCATACAAAAAATTTCTAATATGAGTAGAAATTTGAGTGCACTGAACGAGACAAGATTGTACAAATCTGAGCAGATGACTTTTTGCAGTTTAACTTGTAGGAATTACAGTCACCACACTAAATTGATAACAATATTTTTCTGAAACAAATATTTATTCTGAAAAACCCCAGTTCCATTCTTTGTAGGTTTTGAAGATTTAATGATAAAACAAAAAATAACTGTACAGTTGAGATAACATACCGTAATTTTGTGCGTATAATCCGTGGACTATATGTTTAAAATACGAATTTTTGAAGCTGCGGACTATCCACCAGTACGGATAATACGCTGGTTTTTCATGGTTAAAATCGTTGAAATTTAAAAAACACGCTGTCGTGAACTGCCGATGATCAAATATAATCCGACTTTGAAGGTTTTTGTTAATGTAGTAGAATGTGTGATTAATTAAAATATGATTAATTAGTAAGCACTGTTTTTTATTTGTATTTAGCATTTTATTTCTGAAGGTATATAAGTACTTTTTTCTATTTATACTTAGTTCTTTGTTTCTAAAATACATTAATATTGCCGTATTATAAAATAACGTAATTCTGGACGTATAGCCCGCGGACTATCTGGCGATTTTTGAAAAAATTTTTACATAAAATCGTGTCTGCGGACTATATGTGCGAAATTACGGTAAAATTTTTCTTATAATAGTAAAAAAGTCATGTTCTCCATATACATCATATAAATTTTCCTGCTTAGAGAAAATAAAATTTCATCTTTGAACTTTGTGAGGGTAAAAGATGTTAAGTTATAGTAGGGTGGTCCATAAAGGTTTTAAAAATAAGCTTAGTGGTCCGCGGACTTAGCTACGAATTGGGAACAACTGATAACAATTATTTTTCAGTCCTACCTATGGCGTATGTTTGATGTATAACTTAACTATATCCACCCAGTTTTAATATGTGTTTAAAAATAATAGAACTTTATAAAGTAAGACTTACTTCCAAAGGAACATCAGCAAAATCATGTATTACAAGCACTAAGCTGCCGATGCGAAACAGGTTAGAAGTCCATGAGAAAGTTAAGAGCATGATGGTTACAATATGATGAACAAACATCTGCATAAAGTCCTAAGCAAAAGTAATAAAAATATATAAGTTATGAAAATGGGAGCATCTAAAAGCTAGTTCACCAATATTCATTGTTTGAAAGTATAAAAGAATAAATTACTTATGCTTTATTTCTAGCGGAAGAAGAATTATTTTAAATATTTTTCTTAAATACATCCAGTCAAGAGCTAGGGGTCATAAATCCTGTAAATGTCTGAAACTGTCTACTTTTACCTCTATGGTATTCTAACTTTTAAACAACTTTTTCTTTGAATATGAGTTTCAGTGATTAGTCAGAATGGAAATGATTGAATAATATTTTTGAGGCAGATTTAGAACAAAACTTAGCAACAGTTGTTGGTGGCCATTGACAGCTAAGGCCTATTAGGGAAGGGACACTGAGCGATCGAGGCAAACAGCCTTGAATGCTCGTAATAAGAAGTAAGCTTTACAACAAACCCCTTTAAGCATATATGTGATTAAAATAATGCAAAAAATATTTGAGATAGACAGCACATACTTTCCTCTTGGTATCCATAAACTGTGAGAAAGTGAGAGACCAATAGAAACCCAACTCCAGCATGTAATACCACCACACATCTTTAGTAACACTCTAAAAAAATAAAACAAGCAAATGTTATGTGCAACTACATATTTTTTTGGCATTTCACATTTTTTCCCTAGAAGCTAAGTAATCTATATATATAAAAAAGAAACCAGGAAGTAGAGTTTGAAACCCGGTGTCCGAAACCCGGAGTCTGGTGTTTGGTTTGAGCATTTGATTGGGTTGTTTCTTGAAAGATTTGTCCTCTCAGGCTATCCTCATATTAAATTAGTCCTGCCGATAGCAACACGCCAAAACCGTCATCTGGCAACACCAATCTTTCCGGTTTACATCTACATCAATGACGCGACGCTGATGAAGCGGCGAATGCAAAACGTCAACTTTGGACGAATTTCATGTTCTAAGTATATTTTGATTCCATTTTCATAAATTGATTTTCTTTTCATTCTTTTTGACGTTCTCTTTTTTGTCAGGTATTGGTTTCTTTTGATTTTCCGTTTAATAAACTTTGCTCCGGTGGGTGATCATATCGGACAGCCAAGTTGTGTACCATTTTGTTCGTTATCGCTTCTTCAACCTATTGCTCTCCTGCTTAGTGATAAGTATTTTCATTTCCATTCTTTTTTACTTTTTCTCTTTTGCTATATATAGTTTTTTAAACATATTCGTATCTAGACCCTTGCCAACGACCGGCAATTCTTGCTTTAGGCTTACTGATTTCAGCCCCTTGCCGAGCTTGCTTTAGGCTTACTCATTTCAGCCCCTTGCCGAGTAGCTCTTTTTTTATTATTTACTCAAGTGAATTACTCAATTATTGAAGTCGAGTGTTTATTTTTTTTCTTTTTACACATATTTACCTTTTGTGTTTGAGTATTATACCCTATATATATATATACATTTATTTTAATTATTCATGCTTACTTCTTATTTATTTACATGCTTACTTTTTATACACCTTAGTGTTCTTTAAATAGTTTCTACCCGAGTGTTGTTTTTTAAGTAGTTAGACTTTTTGTTTTCTGTGTTAGACGTGTTTACTGTTTATGTGTGAGTATTCTTATCGTTGATTTTACCATTTATTCACCCTACTGTTTTACCATACATTCACCCTACTGTTGTTTTTTAAGTACATCATACTTATTTTTACACAAGTACTCTATACTTAAATTTTAGTGTTACTTAAATAGATCCTACCTGAGTGTTGTTTTTTAAGTAGTTACACTTTTTGTTTTCTGTTTTACACGTGTTTACTGTTTATGTGAGTTTTTTTATCGTTGAATTTACTATTTAGATCCTACCTGAGTGTTGTTTTTTAAGTAGTTTAAAACTTTTGGGAATAATTATGCCTCCGAGAAAACGACAAAAGAAGGAAGAAACCCCTGAACAAAGGGATCAAAGACTTCAAATGGCTAGAGAGAGAGCTGCTGCACGTAGAGCTTCTGAAACACCTCAACAGCGAGAGGCTCGCTTACAGACTGCTCGAGACAGAAGATCTTCAGAGACACCACAGCAACGTGAAGAACGTCTCCAAAGAGATAGAGAAAGAGCTGCTGCACGTAGAGCTGCTCAAACACCTCAACAGCGAGAGACTTGCTTACAGACTACCCGAGATGGAAGAGCTTCAGAAACACCACAGCAACGTGAAGAACGGCTCCAAAGAGAGAGAGAAAGAGATGAAGCACGTAGAGCTTCTGAAACCCCTCAACAGCGAGAGGCTCGCTTACAGACTGCCCGAGATGAAAGAGCTTCAGAAACACCACAGCAACGTGAAGAACGTCTCCAAAGGGATAGAGCAAGAGTTGCTGCACGTAGAGCTTCTGAAACCCCTCAACAGCGAGAGACTCGCTTACAGACTGCCCGAGATGGAAGAGCTTCAGAAACACCACAGCAACGTGAAGAACGTCTCCAAAGAGAGAGAGAAAGAGATGAAGCCCGTAGAGCCTCTGAAACACCTCAACATCGAGAAATGCGTTTACAGACTGTCAGAGATAGAAGAGATTCGGAGCCACCACAGCAGCATCTAACACGCCTCCAGAGGGAGAGAGAGAGAAGTGCAGCCCGTAGAGCTTCTGAAACACCCCAGCAGCATGAAGAGCACCTTCAAGGAACCAGCGACAGAGAAGCTACGCTTTTAACTGAAGAGACATCAGATCAGCACGAAGAACGTCAAGAAAGAATGGTAGTACAAGCAATTTCAAGGAGAGCTGAAACTTTTTCTTTGGTATTACAAGGCCTTAACTATGATCCTACAAAAGATTACCCTCACCATAAAAGTGTTCATATAGGAGAAATGGATGTTGTGTGTACATTTTGTGGAGCTGGAAGATTTAAAGCGGAGCCAAAAGGAATTTGCTGCAAGAATGGAAAAGTTAAACTGTGTCCTCTACAGTCACCTCCTCAAGAGTTGTTGGTCTACACATCAGGAAATACCCCAGAGTCGAAGCATTTCCTGAAAAACATTAGAAGATATAATTCCTGCTTCCAAATGACTTCTTTTGGTGCTACTCATGAAGTGGAACAACCTGGATTTGCATCTACATTTACCGTTCAAGGACAAGTTTATCATAGGGTTGGATCATTGTTACCATCTACAGATGAACCCAAGTTTCTTCAATTATATTTTATCCAAGATGAACAACAACAAACCGACCAACGCTGCTCCTACATCTCAGAAACCAGAAGAGAAATTGTGTTGACTTTACAAAGGATGTTTCATGAACACAACAGCCTCATCAGAATATTCAAGACTTCATTAGAAAATATGCCAAGTGATGAATATCAAGTTGTGATAAGGGCGGACAAGAAACCAGTTGGTGAGCATGAGCGGCGATTCAACGCTCCACAAGTGAACGAAGTTGCAGTAGTAATTTCTGGTGAAGAGTTTGAACGAAGAGACATCGTACTTAAGAAGAGAGGAGGACCATTGCAGCGCATTGCAGAAACACATCGCTCTTATGATAGTCTACAGTACCCAATCATGTTTGCGTATGGTGAAGATGGATATCATTTCCTTTTAAAGCAAGTTGACCCAAGAACAGGAGAACCTACCAACAAGAAGATTTCGGCCATGGATTTCTATGCTTACCGAATAATGATTCGTAACAATGAACACAACCATTTGTTGAATTGCAGACAGCTATTTCACCAGTTTGTTGTCGATATGTATGCCAAGATTGAAAGTGAGCGCCTGCTTTTCATTCGTCTAAATCAGAAGAAATTAAGAGTGGAAGAATACGTACATTTAAGGGATGCTGTTGTCAACGATGGAAATGTGGAAGATATTGGATCATTAGTCATTCTACCAGCTACATTTACAGGAAGTCCGAGGCACATGCACGAATATACTCAAGATGCAATGACTTATGTTAGAAATTATGGACGACCAGATCTCTTCATCACCTTCACTTGCAATCCCACCTGGCCAGAAATCAAAGAACTTCTCAGAAATGGACAAGTACCCAGTGAAAGGCATGACTTGATAGCAAGAGTTTTCAAGCAGAAGCAAACGAAACTTATTGATGTCATTACAAAGGGGCAAGTATTTGGAGCTACAAGATGCTGGATGTACTCAATTGAATGGCAAAAGCGCGGACTACCTCATTCTCACAACTTGATTTGGTTAGAGGAGAAAATCCAGCCTACACAGATTGATCAACTTATCTCAGCGGAATTGCCAGATGAAACTCAAGATCCTGTATTGTTCTCAATAGTAACGAAGAATATGATCCATGGGCCATGTGGAACTCTTAATCCCAATTCACCATGTATGAAGGACAACAAATGCAGCAAAAGATACCCAAGGGAATTGATCAAGGAGACACAGACAGGAACTGATGGTTATCCTCTCTACAGACGAAGAGCTGCTGAAGATGGGGGTTTTACAACAAATCTCAAGATGCGTGGCAACAATGAAGTAGAGATCGACAACAGTTGGGTGGTACCCTATTCTCCGCTATTATTGAAGATGTTCGAGGCCCACATTAACATTGAATACTGCAACAGTGTGAAGTCCATCAAGTATATATGCAAGTACGTGAACAAGGGAAGTGATATGGCTGTTTTTGAAATTGGAAATGACAACAGAAATGATGAAGTCTCACGGTATCAACTAGGAAGATATATTAGCAGTAATGAAGCAGTGTGGAGAATCCTTGGATTTCAGATTCACGAGAGACACCCTACTGTGGTCCACCTTAGCGTTCACCTGGAAAATGGCCAGAGGGTCTACTTCACTGCAGAGAGTGCTTCAACAGTAGCTGATCAACCACCAAACACAACATTGACAGCCTTCTTCCAACTATGCCAGCAGGATGAATTTGCAAAGACTTTGTTGTATCCAGAAGTGCCAAAATACTACACATGGAATGCATCAAGAAAAGTATTTTGTAGAAGGAAAATTGGAGTACCAGTGCCTGGACATGACATACGAGCAAGTGACGCCTTAGGACGTGTGTACACGGTTCACCCAAACAACGCAGAATGCTATTTTCTAAGGATGCTTCTACATACAGTTAAAGGACCAAGATCTTTTGAAGACCTGAGGAGAGTAAATGATGTAGTTTGTGAAACCTATCGAGAGGCATGTCAGAAGTTGGGATTACTCGAAGGAGACCAGCATTGGGATGATACATTAAAGGAAGCGGAATTAATCTCTCTCCCGGAACAAATAAGAAACCTGTTTGCCATCATTTTGACAACATGCAACCCATCGAATCCAGACAGTTTGTGGGAAAAGTACAAGGAAGCCCTCAGCGAAGATATACTTGCTAAACTCAGAAGAGAAAACCCAGCAATTCAAATTGAATTCAGCTCTGAGATATTCAACCAAGCTTTGATTATTCTTGAAGACAAGTGTTTAGGTATGGTAGGTAAACCATTAAAACAACTTGGCCTCCCTGCACCAGTACGGAACCCAGAAGATACTCTGAATGCGGATTACTTGAAAGAAATGAGCTACAACATTCAAGAACTGGAAGCTTACATTGCAGAGAAGAAACCTCTTCTTAATGAAGATCAGACGAAAGCATATACATTTATTATGGACCAAGTTGACAGACAACAAGGTGGAATTATTTTTCTCGATGCTTCTGGAGGAACAGGAAAGACTTTTTTGACCAATTTGATTCTTGCTGAAGTGAGAGCTAAAGAGAACATTGCTCTGGCCGTCGCCTCTTCAGGAATAGCCGCAACATTAATGGAAGGAGGAAGAACAGCCCATTCATCACTCAAGTTACCTATTGACGTTTCAAGACAAGAAAATCCTACATGCAACATCTCCAAGTCAAGCAGCCGAGCACGTGTTCTCAGGACATGCAAGTTAATCGTATGGGATGAATGTACAATGGCTCACAAGAAATCTCTCGAGGCCTTAGACCGCACTCTTCAAGACCTTAGGGGCAACAAGAACTTGATGGGAGGAGCTCTGGTTCTACTCTGTGGAGACTTTCGACAAACTTTGCCCGTAATTCCCAAGTCAACCCCAGCAGATGAGATCAACGCATGTTTAAAGTATTCACTTTTATGGGAACATGTACAGAAGGTTACTCTGAAGAAAAACATGAGAGTTCATCTTGGAGACAACAGTGCAGAAGATTTCTCTAGAAAACTGCTGGATATTGGAGAAGGGAAAATAGAAGTTATGTCTTCAGGGAATATCAAATTGGAAACTGATTTATGTAACCTGGTTTCGTCGGTTGTAGACTTAATTCAAGCAGTGTATCCAGATGTTCAAGAAAACTACTCTAACCGGAATTGGTTGCGTGAGAGAGCCATCCTTGCTGCTAAAAATGAAGACGTGCATCAAATCAACAGTGAAATACTTAAGAAGATTCCGACTGAAGTCAAGGAGTACAAGTCTATAGATACTGCAATGGATACTGAAGATGCTGTCAACTATCCAACAGAATTCTTAAATTCCCTTCATCCACCTGGAATGCCACCACACCTTCTTCAACTTAAAGTTGGTTCTCCAATCATTTTGCTGCGGAATCTAGACCCACCAAAACTTTGTAATGGAACAAGGTTGTGCATTAAGAAGATGATGAACACTGTATTGGAAGCAATAATTTTAACAGGAAAAGGAGAAGGTGAAACAGCTTTCATTCCACGCATACCCCTCTGTCCATCGGATCTTCCATTTTCTTTCAAGAGACTTCAATTCCCTGTAAGATTGGCATTTTCTATAACTATCAACAAATCTCAAGGACAATCAATCAAGTACTGTGGACTCGACCTGCGATCACCGTGTTTCTCTCATGGACAACTTTATGTGGCTTGCTCCCGAGTTGGTTCCCCATCAAATTTATTCATCCTTACCAACGGAGGCGAAACAAGAAATATTGTGTACAAGCAAGTTTTGTGTTAATGTCAAATTATGGCAGGTAATGTATAGAATTTATTCTCTTACAATAGAGAATTTTTTTGCAGGGACTTATATTTTGCAGGTATTTTATTCAATTTACTCTCATCTTTAAACTGCCTTAGATTCCCAATACATGTTTAATGTTTATAACACTTTTTTTAATTATTTCTGCATCTCGACTGTTTCATAATTTTTTTTTACTTCCTGTTTTATGCTCTGCATTTTCACTTTTTAGTGAAGCCTATTGAATTTTTTTAGCCTTATAAAGGCATATCTTAAATGTGAATGGTTTTTGTTACACTGATTTTCTTAGTTTGATTGTAAGCATTTTAAATTTTTATTCCTGTATGTCTTAAACACAAGATTTAGTTGGAAATCTAATTTCAATTTAAACACTTAATATTTATTTCTCCTAATTCTTTATGCTTAATTAAGGCTTATCTGTTTGTTTATTATGCGCTGTAATTTAATTACAAATTTACATTTAATCTTAAAAATTTATTTCAAGAAACCATTTCCAACTAAATCTTCATGTCCCTGTTTAGCAATATATTTTGCTAAAATCAGGGAAAAAAAATGGGGGAATAATACATTTTTTCCCGGTAAGAAAAACATTTCCCCCATTTTTATGGACTGTAATGCAGCAGGCCTCCTCGTGGTGCAGTCTGGATCACGCCAAATCTGCTGCGCCATAATATTTTATTATTTCTAATCAAATGTTATTCTATTTCCAGCACTTCTTCCTTTTAAGGAATTGCCATTCAAGTTATTACATTTAGCAGAACTTTTTTTATAATTCTTTTCCACATTTTTGTCTGGTCTAGGCTTTGAAGTTATTTTGAAGGAAAAGGACTACTTTACGGGCGAAGCCCGTCTATATAACGCCCCGAGCAACGCCGGGATAGCGCTTGCGCTAGTCCTCTCTATAGTACAATAAATTATGGGCGGATCTAGAATGACTTCAGTGGGGGACCAAGATTTTAAAAACATCCTTTACAGTAAAATCAGATTTATTTTTATCAGATTTATTGACTCCTTTTCGAAAGCTCATAACCTTTGGGTCTACTCTTGAAATAACCCACATAAAAAAATAAATATATTATATAACTTCAAATCGTAAAATTCTATTATACTTTATAGATATTTGTTCCAACAGCCTCTTAGGATGGTGTACGATAATCATTACATCATAAACCTAAAACCCTTTTGGCGTACATTTGAAAAACAAAGGATCTAAACATCTAATATACTTTAACAGACACTATCTAAACAGTTATAAAATACTTACATGGTGTGGATAATCGTACCAACAAAAGTTTGTCGTCATCAACCAAGGTTTCTAAAATAACAAATACATATTTTACAAAACTTTTCATTTGTCAACAAAGATTTTTAGAATTGTTAGTCTAGACAAACTTTTAAATTTTAGATTTTAAACTAAGACTTTGAAACAGATTTATGGGTAGCTATAATTTAATCAGGCATGTGATTGCTCAAGAAAGAAATTTTAAATTATCTGAAAGAAATTTTAGTAGCATGTAGACTAGTTAGTGTTATAGATATTCATTTCAGGAGAGGCCCAAATTCAAATCCTTATCCCATACAATAGTTCAATTTAGCTTTTTAATACTTTTTAGATAGGATTCTCATCTTACTAAACTAAACTCAATCTCAGAAATTTTTTCAAATTTGACCCTAAAAACAGGGTTTTGTACACATTTTGGTACACTATGTCCGCTCAGGAAAAAATATTCAGATTTTTTCCCACTTTGAAGTATTAATTCATAATTGAGCGGAATTCCGATTCTCAACACCTCTAAAATTAGCGGATTTCCGCTAATTAGCGGAAAAATCACATGCCTGTATAATGTAGTTTAAAATTATTAGTGGCTAATAAAAGTTTTGGGGTAGAGTAATTTTACATAAAAGGAGCTGCCAGCTTTTTCTATCCACATCATTCATAATGATTTCAATTTAAGGTGGTATAAGTAAAAGGTAATTTTAAGTTCAGTTAAGTTGGAATAAATAGAAAAAGTGTACTTACATCCCACAAGCAATAAAGGCCAAAAGAGAAAGAAAACAAATAGAAAGTAAAACGCCACCTAAAAAAGAACACTTTAATGAATTGAAATATTGAATTAAAAACATCCAAGGACTTTAAATAATTATAACTCTGCAAAAACAATGCAGAAAATTATTCAAATTCAATATTTCCACAGAACACAATTTGTTTTGATAAAAAATATTGTAATAGAGCTAAAATAATAAATTACATCCAGCTGCAATTGTACTTAATTTAATATATGTTAATAAAAATAATGTGTCAGCGTGTCTGGCTACGAGCAATACCGACCCAGGTTCGATGCCTTGTGGTTTCTGCTTGGGTGGCTGGACATGGGTCAACTCAGCCCTTCATTCTTCCGGGGTCAATAAATTGAGGACCAAGTTTGTTTGGGGTGTCAACAGGGGGCCCAGTGTCAGGCTAGCCAACTGGCCTGGACACATGCTAAGTAATTAGCCCTTCAGGCTAATGAAACAGATGGGCACCTCCTAACAGGTCACTAGGCATGGTCAGTATTTGATTTTGAAAATAAAAATAATCATTTCTTAAAATACTTAAAAAAACAGATTAGTAATAGTGCAAATAGTTAAATTACTTTTAAGAATGTTTTTCACTATGTTATTAATGTAAAAACAAAGAAAATAAATTTTAACATTAATCTAGAAGCAACAAATATGAGTATCAGTAATTTTAATAGTAACAGTGAAATAATTAAGTTCATTATTGTGTAATACAAATCAAGAAAGCATGGTACTTTAGGAAAGAACTATAATTTTACTTACGCACTTTCAGTAAATTTATTGAGAGTTGAAGGCTTAGACCGTGAAATTCGCCTACGTAACCAGCGCTCGACTTTTCGCTCGCTCCAATCCACTCGTTTGGCCAAGCCATCAATCTATATTTAAGAAAACAATCTTTAAAAATTAAACAAGTTAAATAGTTTCGTTATTATAAAATAAGTGTATTTATGACATCTTAATTATCTTGAGATTAAAATACGTACATATCCATTAGTATTTTAGAAAAAGGAAAAAAAATTTGTTCTAAACCTAAATAAATAAATTTAACATCCAAAGCATCAAGTGGGGCACCTTGGGACATGTTAAAGCATTGGTCTCCAACCTCCGGTCCGCGGACCGGTGCCGGTCCGTGGATCAAATGGTACCGGGCCGCGGGCCGACCATTTCATTGAAAATTAATTTAAATTCCTAGATTTATACTCCAAATTAATGAATGAAATGAATAATAAATCACTTTATATTTTTATTTACTTATTTTTTGGTGAAAACTGTATTTTATTTTGAAAGCATGTTTAAATACATATAAATTAAAATTAATAAATCAAAATAATCTTGAATGTAAATAATCAACGCCCCCCCCAGCGGGCCGCGGTAAAATTGTCAAACGTTGACCGGTCCGCGGTGGTAAAAAGGTTGGGGACCACTGTGTTAAAGGATACCCCAAACCTCTCTGAGTAAAAGAAAATTGTTTTTATTAAAAAAATAATTTAAGAATGCTGATGATGATTATAATTTAGAAATTGATTGAAAAAATTTTCTGGAAGTAAACAAAAAAGTGATTTGTGTTATGACAAAAATGACGAAATCAGTAAAAAATTTTGAATGTAAAATATGTTGGACCTCTAATTTATGATTATTTAACATAGCTTTTTCATCATTTGTGTAATTTTTGTATTTTTCAAAATAAAATTTATAATTTTTATACTATTATTGAAAGTGTCCCAAGGCGGGACACCTTGGGACATTAAAAGAGGTTTTTAAAATTTGTTATTATAAATTTACTAAGAGATAATTTTACATATTAACTGAAATTTTTTCACAAATTAGCACTAAATTTTCACATGGGTACCTCTTAAAAAAACACCACTGCATTTGTTGACCAAGCAGTTAACCAAAAGGCATAGATGGTAGTTTAAGTACTAAGCTTCAGAACAAATAAGAGGAGATGTTATTTACCTGTTGGTAACACAATTTACCATTTTCACTAAATGCTTTTTCTAGAACTGGATTTTCAGACTCCTTCTTATGGAGTTGTTTCAAACCCAAATAGCGGCCAAGAGGGGCAAAAACCAACCTACAAAATTTCTTCTTTAGAACGTATAATGACTACATATAAAAGAAAGACACCATAAGATAGACGCTAAAAACATTTCTATTTAGCCTCTTTTCTATATATTCAAATTTTATAGTTAATTCCATACTGCAAATCGCTACGATTTTCAAGTCTAATTTTAAGAATTTTTTTAGACAGATTTAATTTAGGTTCTCCATGGCAACAAGGGGCAATAGTCACCAAGAACTGGAGACTGACCAAATGGCCTCTGCTCTAGTAAGCAGTTGCCATTGAGAATCTTTCAAATCTGTGCCGCAGTGGCGAATCCAGGATTTTGGTCTGGGGGGGGCTGAGTTTCACAAATAACCTTATTGCTATTATGGGCTGTTCAAATATTAATGTAAGCAACTGAAAGGGGGAGGGGGGGTTGCCAGTGCCATAACTTGATTTTTGTTTAGGGGTTACTCAACATCTTTTCTGGGGTCTAATCTTAGGAATACTAAGTTTTAGGTAAGATGACTTCGTAAGGTTTTAATTTTGGTGTACTAAGTTTCAAAATTGAGTAAAAATGTCAACTCCAAGTAAATGGGGGTTTGGGGGTCCTCCCCCAGAAAATTTTTGAAAATTTGCCCCTCAAAATAGTGTTTTAGCTCATTTTGAAGCCTTTCAGATTCCACCCAAAGAGCACAACTCATTGTAAGCGGCAGAATTTTCAAGGAAAAAAGTTTATAGAATTATGAATTGGAAAATTTCTAGGGGTATAGGGGTTCCTATTCCAGAAAAATTTTTGAATTTTGCCCCTAAAAGTGGCATTTTAACTCATGTTGAGGCACTTTAGGTTACATAAAAGAGGATCACTCCTTGTAATTCCCTAAAGTTTCAAGGAAAAACCGTACTTATTATATTCCAAAATTTTGAGGGGGGTTGGGAGTCTTCCCCCAGAAAATTTTTGGAATTTTTACCCTTAAAAGTAGGGTTCCGAATCATTTTGAGACCCTTTGTGTAACACCACCGAATGTCCGCAACTTAATGAAATTTCTTTTTTGCTTTATTGCTATTACCAAAACTTGAATGTCTTATTCCTGGGGGAGGCTGCAGCCCCACAGTCCCCTCTACTGGATTCGCCACTGCTGTGCCGAAATTTAGGAGATTGAAATATTATAAATCCTTAGTGCTGTGTAGTAGGTACTGTAAAGTATTTACATATATTCATTGAACCTTCTACCTAATATTTTTCAAGAAAAAATTATTTTTAGAGATAAGCAAAGTTGAGGGGTAGAGAAAGAATATTTTAGAACAAATGAATTTTTCAACACTTAAGTTTAAAATATCCATCCATTGTATATGCATAAGGTGAGAGCAATCATCGAAAACTCTATAATAACATTACTGAACCTCCCAAAAATATAAACCACGCAGATGCATATAGAGGATTTACTTAGGGGAGACCGGGGAGGGATGGGACATTTTTTACAAGAATATTTAGTACTTAAACGTACTATCCCATCGACCGTTCAGTGGCCGTCTTATTCAGCAGCACATCAATAGAAAAGTCAATGGGATTTGATAATATTTTTGATTAAGCGGTACGGTCGACGGCATAATACGTAGGAGAGACCTGGGAGGGATAGGACATTTTTTATAAGAATAATTTTTAAAAATTAAGTTTTCCTTGTATAAAATTGAAACTTTCAAAATAGCATCTTGAAACATTTTAACATGTTTAAAAATCAGGGTTGCTTGATTTAAATCACTTGATATTTTTAAAAAAATCATCTGATTTAAATCAAAAATGTTAAACTGCCACAATTTAAATAAAAAAAATAATTGTATGTTTTAAAATGGTTTGCAAGATTATTTCCATTAAATTTTTTTTTAAATTCTGCTAGATATGTATAAAATAACATAAAATGCTGCTGCCAGTAACAAAAATATTTATGACAAAAAGCGGGGTAAATAACAGTGTTTGGAATCAATAATTGTAATAAACTAAACAAGAATTAAAATATTTTAATTTTTTTATTTGGTACATCAACTTTTTAAAATACAAGCATGTGAATGATTTTTATCCTAAGCTTACTTTTATATAGTTAGTCATGTTTTCCAAAATATTGTCTTGTCCAAAATATTATCTTTTACATAACTACAGCGAATAGAGCTCTATTCTCTATGTACATGACTGTCAATAAGTTGCTTATTAGATATTTTATTTTTATCACTAATTATTATTTTAAAGAAATAAGTTATAGAAAAGATAAAAATTTTAGTAACTGATAGTATAATTGTTCATTCACCATTTTAGGATGGGCTTGGGCATTTCACCATGGCAGTGAACCGCTCGGTTTAATTAGTTCAATTAATTAATGCATAAAATAGATCAAAATTGGGTTATTAAGGAATCCTTAACTATTATATCACATTGAAATAACAATATCATTATATTATTAACCAGTTTCAGGAAGTTCAGAGCTAGTAATTCATTTAAATCAAAAAAATCTGATTTAAATCAAAAAAGTCCGATTTTAATCAAATAAATCCGATTTTTTTTTATTTTTTTTAAAAATCAAAAAAATCAGCAACCCTGTTAAAAATACAACCAATGTGATAGCAAATAAAACTTAAGATTTATAAACGAATTAAAGTAAGTCTAAAACTGTCCCATCCCACCTCGGTGCCGGGGTGGGACAGTTTTTTTAAAATTAAAATTTATGATTAGTTTTTAAATATATGATTGAAGACCACAAAGATGGAAGTATTTTACACAGTTTAAAGATTTATTACAAAAACATCAGTTATTTTACCCTATATTTACTTCGAAAAATCTAACTTAGTAAGTAAAAAATAAAAAATAGTTAAAATTCTTCTTTAATCTAAAAAATATGCTTTCAATGCAATACTAAACAGTTCCTAACAAAGGTATCTAAAGAATTGTATGCAATTAAGTGCAATAGCTTGTTGTGAAGAATGCATGCCCCATCCTACCTCGATAGCAACATTAAAAAAAATAGGTTCTTACTAAAGAATTGTGGCTTTTAAGCTTAACTCAACTATTAATTCATAAAAGATATATTATTCAGTTCAGAAAACAATACACACCATTAAGAAAGCAACCAAGAATGAGATTTAAAATTAACTTTAAAATGTGTAATACTTAGTTACTTTTGTTAGCCATCTTTTTCATTCAGAAACTTGTAGGAGCTTACAAAATTTTGATTATAATTATCAGATTTTTGAAGGTGTCCCATCCCTGCCCGGTCTCCCCTAATAACTTATGTTGCAGCACAAATATAATCAAGGATTTATTAACAAGCCCATAACATCAACGCTCATAGTTATTAAATTACTAAATTAGCTAACATAGTTCAATAAGATAGTTGGTTTTATTTTCATCCTGAAAATCAAAATACATCAAAACTAGCGGAAGTTGCAATAAGATAAACACCACACCAGCTTTTCGAACATGAAAACTAACATAAAGAGAAATCTATCAGAGGGAAACAACAAGCAGAGCAGTAATGGAAAATCGAGTTTCACTCACCATTCCAAAACAAATCTTACAACCAAGAGAGCGAAAGCGACTTGAAAAGCATAACGCAAATCCCAGAACTGAGCGTACTTGACGGTGCCGGTGTCACTAATATGTTTCCAGGTAATATTTGGAGGTAGCCAGACATCATCGTTCCAAAACCAGGTGTTTATACTTTTTAAATATTCCATTAAAATATCTTAAAATGTAAGAAAAACATTAAAATATTACTCAAGATACGCCCAAACTCTTCAAACAAGAAACCATACAGATACAACCATGACTGACTAGTTATGAGTTGAGTTGCATTTCACCTACATTCTGAAAATTGAATAATTTTCTGATTATTGCAGACGACAGACAGTTGCGTGTGGCTAGTTGCGTCTTGCGTCCGTTGCGTCATGTTTCGAGCACTGGTTTCGAGCTCAGTGGGTTTCGAAATCTAACATCCTAGTACTAGTACTGGGCGGCTGAGCGCATCCTAGCAAGTGAGCAAGAAGTGCTTCCTCATTGAAATATGCACTCATATCATAAAAGACTGTTCTTTTCTGTTTATTTAATGAAAAATCTTGGGCACTGTATATTTGCACGGCTATTTTTCAACTAAACTCTACTATAACTTCCACGGCTAGGCGTACCATTGGTTCCATCACTAAGCGCCGAGACTGCTACGTCATCACGAGACCTACAGCGCATGCGCCACTGGCCGTTTTGGCCGTCCAAATATACACTTCGAAAATCTTGTAATAAACAATCACAGTACTGCAGAAACTTTGACAAAATTTAGACAAATCTGAGTTCCGAAAAAGATTTTGGAACTGCTCTAACATTCAATGCTTTGTTTTTATTTTCATTTAATTTATTAATGTTTTTATGCTATAGCTACGCCCGTGGAACAGTGGAAGGTGGAATATTCCTGGGGGGAGGCAAAAGCTGTACCAGATGGTTCTGGAATAGGTTTCAACCTTAAACGGAATTTAATAAAAAAAATGCGGGACCATATATCGTCGTGGAAGATGCAATACAGCACATCTAACATCGGAAAAAGACACAGTTTGATGTAGTTCTCGATTCTTTCAATTGGCAGTGAAATAAATAGCCAAATATGGTTTCGTATGGTTGCTGCTTAAACCCACATAACACAGTTTGTCGAGAATTCCTCCAAAAGTCGACTTCGCGACATTGGCAATGTCGAGAAAATGTCCCGAAATCATCCAAAGGTTGTCGAGAATACGTCCAGATGTCACCACATTTGACGTCGCCCGGATCAATTCTGGATCTAATCTGGAATTAGGGTTGGCCCAGTTTGGGAGAGAAACGCCGTATTTTCGACATGCTGATCGAATCTCGCCCAAATCCGGACCTGATTTGGTTTATACTGATGCTGATTTGGTCTGTTTTACAGCCGATTTAGATCCGTCCGACGTCAAAACCGCAAATCGGCGGCAAAATCTGGACGTCCATATTTCGACCAAATTTTGCCAACATTGTACGACCAGATAAGATCCAGATTTCGTCCGTGTGACCGCCAATCCTCGGCAAAATCTGGACGTCCAGATTTCAACCAAATTAGGCCAATTTTGTACCGATTTAAATAAGACACAAAAGATTAATTAACAAATTTTATTGTTTTCTTGAGTAATAATATAATACAATAAACATGCATAAAAATATAATAGTACTTGAATATATATATATATATATATACACATATTTGTATACAATACAAGAAAATAATAGATTGTTTTCTTGAGTTTAACATGAAGTACATTTTGAAATTTAAGGATTCAGAATTTGCCACAAATATTAAGTCACTACCCTTATAATTATTCCCAAGTTTTAATGATTCCAAGTTTAAGAACTTGGAGGTGATAAAGCATGTTTTGAAATATTTAAAAAATTTTAAAAATGAATTACAATATAAATATCTATAATATTATATGAATACATAATAAATAAATGAATAAAAATGAATTACAATATAAACATCTATAATATATGTCTGGATGCAGAAGCTCTATTTCTCTTGTCTTTCGTCTAAGCTCTGATCTTTCAGGGGATGTTTTCTGGGCTCTAGGAGAAGAGGCTTTGATGCTTTTCTTATGGAGATAGGAAGCTCTCGTTGAGCAGCGGTTTCAGTCGCACGGATGGCATTTTTCTTGAGGTGTTATGCAGGTGTTATCTGCCCTATGGACTTCCATTTCTTAGGTGGCATCCTGAAGATATGGCTGTGATTATTAGAATTTTAAAGTATATTTAAAATTAATTTAAAGTATAACGATCATATTTAATTATCTCCTTTAATAAATGCACGTTTTCATAGCGTTTCATAGCTTTGAATAAAAAAGACCTCACTAAAAGCAACTCAAAAGTAAATAAAAAAAGGACTTGCGCTGAAATAAATCGGAACACGCGATGCCTTTTTTTTGTCTTGGCAAAGAGTTTTTTTAGTGCGGTTCTGTCACCAAATAAAAATAAAAACGGGAAGTAATGAAAATCAATAATTTTATTGACTGTTTTTTGCATTTATAAAATTTTGAATTTTGTTGAAATATATTTTTAGGTTGTAGTTAATTTTTAATTAGACTTATATCTAGTTTTTCTTCTAGTTTCATGTAATTTTGCATTACGTTTTTTTTGTAACAATGGGGTGAACAGATCTCTTCTGGAGGAGAAATAAAGCTATTTCAGCAAAATGCAGCAGTTATTTCTCATCATAAAAGAGACATCATTGTTCACTTGAAAACACTTGACCTCCCGTTTTTGTTAATTTCTCGTCATAATAGAGACATCCAGATTTTGTTCACTTTACGACAACATTTGACATCCAGTTTTGGTTAATTTCTCTTCATAAAATAGACATCCATATTTTGTTCATTTTAGGACAACATTCGACATCCCATTTTTGAAAATTTCTCGTCATAAAAGAGATATCCAGATTTTGTAAACTTTACGACAACATTTGACGTCCAGTTTTTGTAATTTCTCGTCTTATAAGTGACATCCATATTTTGTCCATTTTAGGACAACATTCGACATCCCATTTTTGAAAATTTCTCGTCATAAAAGAGATATCCAGATTTTGTCCACTTTAAGACAACATTTGACGTCCAGTTTTTGTAATTTCTCGTCTTATAAGTGACATCCAGATTTTGTCCACTTTACGACAACATTTGACATCCAATTTTTGTAATTTCTCGTCATATAAGTGACATCCAGATTTTGTCCATTTTAGGACAACAATTGACATCCAGTTGCGGAAACTTCTCGCTCGTAGGAGATGAGCCAAATTTTGTCCTAATTAGGACAACAAATGACATCCAGATTTGGTAATTTCTCGCCATCGATGAAATCTCCCCCACTTCTGGACGTATAGGTAGAGAATTGACAAAAACTGGATGAAAACTGGACGTGTGTGTTATGTGGGAATCGAGTCTAAACCAACACTAGCACATTTATTTATCATCGAAGTTAAGCACTTCCAGGTACGGGCAATACTTGGGAGGGTGACTACTTCGGAACATCGCTTGCTAATAGAATTTCTTATTCTCTTGCCCACATCGAGCATTTTTCTGCTTTTCAGAAAAGAATATCCATCATTTCTATTAATTTTGTCTCAAATCATAGGTATAAAAATTCACATTATTAATATTTTTTGTAAACAGGCACTTTTTCTGTTATTATCAGATTTTATCGTTTGATAACTTTATTTTCAATGCAATTCTTATGGGAAAATTTTTTTTCTTGCCTCTTATCGGTGTATTAACCAAAAAAAACCCAAAGGAATATAAAAAAATTACAAAACTGTATACATTTTAATCACAATAAGTTTATAGCAGGTAATAAAATAAAGCATAAAATAAACTTAATAAAAGCTTAACATAAAATAAAGCATGCTTTATTTGCATTATTCGGGAACTTTACAAAGCTAATTAAAGGAAAAATAGGTATACATATGATAAAAAAGTAACACATAATCGAAGAGCCAGTAATATATTTTTTAAAAATTAGTTTAATAATATTCGGAGGAATAGTCAAAACAAAATCGCACTCAAAATAAACCAATATCTTTCACGGTTTATATCTTTCACGTTCTCAAACGGTTTGATCGAGATTGATTCTCTAAATAAATACTATGACAGATCATGAAAGATCGGCAACTTTTTTCTGATCAATGTGAAATTGTGTCAAATCACGGCTTACTAGAGCTATAAAGATATTTTCAAAATGCTTCTAATACTTTAAGTACGAAGCCTGATCAAGTAATCAAATATCTAAGCATCAATTTCTGAAAAAATTTTGGTTTACAAAAAAAGCACAGCCATATTAAAACCGCCAAACGAAGTCGCGAAAACTGTTTGGCGAGAACGAGGATTGGAATACTGAAGGCACTTCAAATGTTAGATGTGCTGTATTGCATCTTCCACGACGATATGTAATGTGACCAGATTTTTCAATCTTAAAAGCAAGACATTTCTCTGACGAGAGAGAAGGTTCATTTTTTTCAGATGATTACTATTTCAATGAAACAGAAGATTTTCAATCTCACATTAGAAAAAATTTTGAATTTAACGCACTCATTAACTTCTTTCGGAATGGGGGTAAACAAAATACTTTTTTATGAACACTGTGAGTCCTCCTACAGAAAATTTTGTAAAATTTTCAACTTATTTTCAGCCATTTGTAATTGAATGATTTTTTACTGCCTAACAGCAACATAATTTTAAAGAAAAAAAAACTGTATGAAACCAATTGCCAAAACTTAGAGGGGGGGTTAAACCTTATATAAGAGCACCCTAAACCAAGCTCGGATCGGGGATTTTTTTAAAGTATCACGCACAATATCCCCTTGTGGTACCACTGGGGGGGTAATGGGGGTCCTCCTCCCCAGAAGAAATTTTGAAATTTGACTTTGTAAAAAGTAGGGTTTTAACTCATTTTGAGAACCTTTTTGGGTCCAAGGGGGGCAATGTCTAGAGTGCCCTCCCCTTGCATCCACGCCTGCCTAAACACATACCCTTTTGTAATATGTTAGGTCAGGGGTCGGCAACCTGCGGCTCTTTCGATGTAAAGTTGCGGCTCTCCAGTTCCATACGAAAAAATTAACAATTTATTATCAAAACCCTTTAAAAATAAGTAATATATTTTTAAGTGCTTAATCAAATGAATGATACTCACAAAGAGTGGTGTAACCCAAAGTTCTCAAAATGAGTCAAAACTCATAAATTTTTGGTAAAAATTCCAAAACTTCGAGAGAACTCCCAAACGCTCCTCAAAATTTTGGAATATGTTCTGTTTTCCCTTGAAAATTCTGTGATTTATAAGGAGTGATCCTAATTTGGTCATAATAGAAGTTCTAAAAAAACGAATTAAAAAACTACTTTTAGGAGAAAATTTCCAAAATTTTTCTGAAGTAAGATCCCCACCCCCTCTCTAAAGTTTGCTGTTCATTTTAACTGTACTATTTTTCCTGGGAATTTCTGCCACTTAAAAAATGAGAGGTGCTCTTTGGGTGCAATCCAAAAAGGCTTAAA
Source organism: Tetragnatha versicolor (assembly GCA_024610705.1). Lineage (NCBI taxonomy): Eukaryota > Metazoa > Arthropoda > Arachnida > Araneae > Tetragnathidae > Tetragnatha > Tetragnatha versicolor. The sequence goes on from JANDEH010000003.1 coordinate 43,490,427, forward strand.
AATGAGCTACAAATCTATTTTGAAGAAGAAATTTCCAAAAAATTTTCTGGGGGAGGACCCCCAGATCCTTCAATTTTTCTAGGAATTTATTTTGCTTACAAAATTTTGAAATTAATTCACTGAAATTAATTTACAATGTATATATATATATATATGTAAGTCATCTTAAACTTGATGTAAAAAGTAACCAAAACCCATAAGGACTTTAACTTTAGAAAAAATGTGTAAAAAATGAAAAAAACATTGAAGCAAAATAATTTAGTGGCTCTTTAAAAACTGGAAAATTTTTTAAATTGTAATTTTTGGCTCTTCCGTTTCAAAAGGTTGCCGACCCCTGTGTTAGGTACTAGATATCAATTTTTTAAATATTATGATAGAATTTTTAAATGAGTAATAACTCAGTGTACTAGTAAGAACTTTTGAAAGATTATCCCCAAAATTTGAAAAAAAAAATCAAACCTAGGTTTTTCTTTGCATTTTTCTCATTTGATGAAACTTAGTCAGAAAAGCAAGACTTTGGTGAGACTTAAATGAAAAAGTGGGGGGGGGAATTTAGGCGGGACATTAAGCGGGACTGTTGGAATAGGGTGTCTCAAAAAAAAACTTTTTTTTCGAAAAACCTCGCTCCCCAGGGCTTTTCCCATTCCTTTTGGTCCTCCCAAAAGATAGTATGTAAAGTTTCTGCCCCCTAAGTTAACTCTAGGGTTTGCCTGTAGAGCCCCAAAGTTTGAAAAAAGTGGGGAAAATGACCAATTTTCAGAATTTTTAAAAATTATATTTTAAGATTGATACTGCGATAAAACTGGTTCAGATGTGTCATTCAGGACTTATTTAGATGGAACATATTTACTTATGTGTATTAACTGCACCCTATAGCCCCTATAATTTAAGATTATAACGTACTACTTAGGGACGTTGCACTCGCCAAAGCTTATAATGCACTACCGGTGGATGAAATGAATTAAATTTGAATTTCTTCGAAGGAACTCCCTCAAATCATTTGGTGCTAAATTGATATTATAAATTATAAAAACCATTTAAATAAGAATAATGAGGTGTTCCACTGGAGCTTTTAATGTAAAAAGTGATTTTCTTCAAAATTTCTCTTTTCCAGCTGATCAAACCCAAAATTTATATTAAAAAAGAGGGTTGTTGTACTTTTTTAGATACCAAACATTGAAACCTTTATAGGGGTTTCATTTTTAATAAGTAGAATTAAATTGTAAACCGCACAGATCAGAAATGACATATACTTCTTTAATGTACTAATATATCTTTAATAATATTCTTTAATATAATACTTCTTTTTTAGTATAAATTTTGGGTTTGATCAGCTTGAAAAGAGAAAAAAATTAAAAGCTCGCAGTGGAAGACCTCATTATTCTTATTTCAATGGTTTTTATAATAATATCAATTTAGCACCAAATGACATGATTTGAGGGAGTTCCTTCGAAGAAATTCAAATTTAATTCATTTCATCCACTGGTAGTGCATTATAAGCTTTGGCGAGTGCAACGTCCCTAAGTAGTACGTTATAATCTTAAATTATAGGGGCTATAGGGTGCAGTTAATACACATAAGTAAATATGTTCCATCTAAATAAGTCCTGAATGACACATCTGAACCAGTTTTATCGCAGTATCAATCTTAAAATATAATTTTTAAAAATTCTGAAAATTGGTCATTTTTTCCACTTTTTTCAAACTTTGGGGCTCTACAGGCAAACCCTAGAGTTAACATAGGGGGCTGAAACTTTACACACTATCTTTTGGGACCAAAAGGAATGGGAAAATCCCTGGGGAGCAGGGTTTTTCGAAAAATAGTTTTTTTTGAGACACCCTACTGTTGGAATTATTCAAGTTGGATTAAACACCTTTACACACATATGTCATATAAATTGTTAGAGATTATTTTATTTTTACTGGCATTGAATTTCTCTCTATTTTTTCATTGAAATTTTGAAATTCTTTTTTACTTCTCTGAAACATAGATTACATTATTTCTAGAGAGATGTATCTCTATTTTAATTGAAATTTTTTTAGTTCGAAAATAAATTGATGCAACCTAATAATTAAAAGAATCAAATTGATGATTAATATAGGGAAGCGGGGGCAATCCCACTAATAACAGTTAACACTAGATAAAACTGCGAAGGCTTCTACGGCCGGAGTTATAATTAAAACTGAGGGGGGTTTTCTGTTTTCTAGTTAACTAGAGATTTTCCCCATTTTAGACGCAATTTTGAAGTTATGAAATCGTGCTTATTTGTATTAATAAATGGCACTAAAATATACTCTTTAACGGGATTTGGAACCTTTGTGGCGTATTTAAATAATTATTTTCATCCGTTTCCTTATAAAAAAAAAGGGCAAAGTTATTATCACGTGAAGTTTGAAAAGCCTTGTTTTGATAAAATAAGTGTATTTATGTTGTTTTAATGAAGTTGAAATCAAAATAAAATACGGGTATTTATTAAGAGCATTAAGAAAAGAAAAATATGTTTTTCTAAACCTGAAAGAGGGCAAAGAGTTTATATATCCAAAGCGTTTGCCTCAAACCTCTCATAACAAATGTAAATTTAACTTTTATTAAACAAATAGTAATACAGTTTAAGAATTTAGAAACAGTATAGTGCTGTCCTTTAAAAAAACACTTTTTCATTTTTCCTTCATTAAAAGCTTAAAAAAATATGATAATTAAATTGAACAAAATACTGTTGTAACCCTCCACTACATTTTAGTGCTTAGTATTTTTAATTCCAACACTCCGTTACAAATTGGCAAACAATTAAGTAAGAATAAAAAACCCAATTTTCCTAAAAAAAACACCATGTACCCTAAAAAAACCCACGCTTGAAAATACTCAAAAAAGTTAAGAAAAAATATGATTGAAAGGTTTATTTTGATAGAAAAGAGAATAGTTAAGATAATTAAAACAAAATTTATTACAAATTATTTCTAAAATTAAAACTGATAAGTTTTTCTACTCAAGAATTTTGCCTTCAAAATACAACGACAATAGCGTTTTTATTGTTGTATTTTGATGAAAACGACCTATGAAATACAAATACTATAAATACAATTTTTATAAAAAAGCTTAGAAAACGGTAATTGGAACTGATATTTTATTTTAAACCCCCAACTATTAACTCTGTAAACCCATTTTCGAGTAAAACTCGGTAAAATGCTATATTTTCGTGGAAAATGGTTGTTTTTGGTATCATTGAATTTTTATCAAAAATACTGAAAAAAAACATCGATAATTACTGAAACAACTATTCTATTTGAGTAATTAGTTGTACATCATGAATAATATTAAATATTTAGCTTAATTTTATACTTATTTTATCATTTATTACAAAAGGAAAAGTGGGGTTTTTAGGCACCCTATGGGTTTTTTCACCCCTCATTTCAAAGACTACCGTAAGGTCCCTAATTGGCGGATTGAGCTGAAATTTTAGTATTTTATTAATAACGGGATAACACAAAAACCCGTGAAAAATGCTTTAAAGTCTTTATAACATATATTTTTTCAGCATCAAAATCTGCATATCTAAATCATATTTTTAGCCCAAAATCGACATTTTCTATTTATTCAAAAAACTAAGTAATAGTAAATAAACGTTTCTTTGACTTGTTTTTTTGTTCCCTTCCCCTCTTAAGGCGTAGAATGACAGGGCACATGAGAATTTAAAATTATTTCAATTATTTATTTAAAATATCTCGATGGGTTTTTTAGGGTACATTTTGAAGTGGGTTTTTTTAAAGGGCAGCACTATACTTAGATATTAGTGCAAAAATGTATCTGGAAGAAAACCATAAATAAGGTATTTGTGAGAACGGAAGTGAGGAATTAATTGAAGAATTTTAAATGTTAAAATTACTTCATATCCAATTTAAAATGCTAAACATAGCTTTTTCATCAATTTATTTATTATTGTATTTTTCAAAATAACTAAAATCTGTATATAGTATGACCGCCAAGAGTAAAACTTTTGCCGTCGTCGTATAATTATCAGTAATCAGGGTTGCTTGATTTAAATCATGATTTAAATCAATTGATTTAAAAAAAATCATTGATTTAAATCAAAAATATTAAACTTCCACAATTTAAATAAAACATTAGTTGTGTATGCTTTCAAATGGTTTGCAAGATTATTTGCATTTTACAATTTTTTTTAATTCTGCTAGATATGTAACTGGGAGATAGGTTTAGGTGTACTCTACATAAAATTGCCTGCAATTTCAAGAACAAATTTCACTACTAATAACAAGAATATTTTTGACAAAAAGGGGTAAGTAGCAGGGTTTGGAAACAATAAGTGTGTTAAACTAAACAAGAATTAAAATATTTTAATTTTTTTATCTGGTACATCAACTTTTTAAAATACAAGCATGTGAATGGTTTTTATCGTAAGCTTGCTTTTTTAGTTAGTCATGCTTTCCGAACTATTGTTTATTTTTACATAATTACAGCGAATAGAGCTCTATTCTCTATGTACATAACTGTCAATAAGTTGTTTATTTTATTTTATTTTTATTACTAATTATATTTTAAAGAAATAAGTATACATAATACTTTTAGTAAAATTAATTTAACTGAATTATTATAATTCAAAGATTGATTAAAATTTTTACACAAAAATGAGGCATAGATTTTTTTAGAAATCATTGTCACAATTTCTTTTAAAGCTGTTATTGATTTCACAAGGGCAAAGTGTGGCTATATATATATGTTTGTCTTTTATACAAATCCACAGTTTACTTCCGATCTGCACCAAACTTGGTATAGGGGAGAGTGTTGTACCTCTGGACAAAAATCACGTTTGGATTTTTCTAAGACAGGTAAAATCACATTTTGACCATTTAAAGTGCCCAAAATCTATAGTCCTAACCTTTGTGAGTAGAGAGATATTTTTTATTAGCCAAAATCTTGAAAATTGGATTTTTAATCATTTATAATAACTTGGAAAAATTTGTGTCCAAAGGTACAACAACCTGTTGTACCTATGGACAGACCCAGTTGTACCTGTGGACACCCTTAAAAAGGGAAGTGTTAGTTGAAAAAAGCTAAGAATGAACATTTTTATTGATGCATTACCTTTTAATAACCTATTTCAAGCCTTTTTAAAATTGAAAATAGATTTTTTAAAGTAATGTAGTTTTAGATCGTAAATGGTCATTAAAACGAAGTTGAATGATAAAAACTTGATTTTTTACCAAAAACACAAAAATCACATGGCATTTTCAGATCAGAATTTATGGTAATAGTTGCATCAATCATGCTGATTGATCTGACAACTTCACTGATAAAAAAAAAACAATTCGATCGACACTTAGTTGTGCAAGCATTTGGTGGTAATAACAATAATAATTCGGTGGTAAACTTTTTCAGTGGAAATTTTAAGTTTTTTTTAATCATCATACTTAAATGCGATAGGGTGCTTAGGATTTTACAATATATTCTACATTAAATTCCAAGTAGAATCATAAATTTAAAAAAGTAGTTTAGATCACAAAATATTTGATTTTTCATCTAAAATTCACTTGAAAATAATTGCTGACAAATAGATTACCATTTAGAATTAATTTAACATTTATTAAAATGTATTCAGTTAAATGAAACCTGATTCTAAAACGCCGATTAGCTACAGACACCCACAAGAACGTGTCCGTAGGTACAACACTTATGGTGTCCGAAGGTACAACACCAGGTGTTTTTGCATTCAAAGTTCTATAAAAGATAAAAGAATTGAGATCTGACGATTTCTAATATCAAAACTAAAAAGTCAAAATCTCGAGGATTCCCCCATGTATCTATCCCATTTTATCATATCATAATCATAGGGGAAGAAAAGAATTAATGTAGTGATGCACTAAAAAAAACTTTGAGCACCTAGAAACAGTATTTTTATTATAGAAAATTTAAATAATATTTTAAAGACCTGATTTCACGTTAGCAACTAGATAGCATCTGTTTACATTCAAAGTCGACAAAAAATTCAAATTTACATTTTTTCCCGAATTTTAAAATGAGGTGGCTGAAGGTACAACCGTCCGTAGGTACAACACTCTCCCCTACCTATGTAAAAAAACTCAGAAAAAACATAGGCTATGTTTCGAAAACTTTTAATGACCCCTTGACCCTCTTATTATTATTATATTATTATATTGAAGTAGTAGGGACATTTGCTGCCCAAGACCCTTTTGACCCTCTTTCGACCTTTCGACCATTTTTATGGTCATTTTGTTGAAATAGCTTTATTTCTCCACAAGAAGAGATCTGCTTACTCCATTGTTACAAGGAAAACTTAATGCTTAACAACAAGTTTTTAATAGAAACACTAGGTACAAGTCTATTTAAAAATTTTATTAATAATCTAAAAATATATTTCAATAAAATTTAAAAGTTTTAAGTATAGTTTTACATATTTTTATTTGACAGTTTATCTAAGTTTTATATTTTAAAAGCTTTATGGAATATCATTGTTATTAAAATAGTCTCCATGGAAACGAGGATGTAAAATCAAAAAGTGATAATATTTTAACTTTTAAGAAAGTTGGTTAACAAGCAAAAAAACTATTAAAACTCCCTTTCAACTAGAAAATATAGATTTTTTTCTTAAATTTCAAAATGGAATAAGCTTTAATTATTGAGAGCAATTTTAAATATATTTTTAGAATATTTTTCCTATGTTGTAAATGTGGAAATCATTCAAAAGTTATATTGCTTGAGTACGGAAGGAATTTTAGTCCATCCGGGAACACCAGGATAAGAAAAACTAATAGGAACACCGGGATAGGAAAAGTTACCGGGAACACCGGAATTTGAAAAAAACGCCTAGGATACCGGGATGATTGGTAAATGATGATTAAAAATTAGAAATGTGTTTGGGAAAACTTAAAAATAATAAATTTATACTCTCCACCCGTGCAAGGCCGGGCATATTAGCTAGTCTAATATAATAAAATTGAATGTGTGTATATATATGTATGGTTGTCTTTTATACAAATCCACAGTTCTCTTCCGATCTGCACCAAACTTGGTATACCTACGTAAAAAAACTCAGGAAAAAACAAAGGCTATGTTTCGAAAACTTTAATTGGCCCCTTGACCTTCTTTCGACCCTTTTTATGGTCATTTTGCTGAAATAGCTTTATTTCTCCTCAAGAAGAGATCTGCTTACTCCATTGTTACAAAGAAAACTTAATGCTAAACAACACGTTTTTAATAGAAACACTAGGTACAAATCTATTTAAAAATTATATTACTAATTTAAAAATATATTTCCATGAAATTTAAAAGTTTAAGTATAGCTAACCATATTTTTATTTGAGATTTTATCTAATTTTTATTTTTTAAAAGCTTTATGGAATACCATTGTTGTTAAAATAGTCTCCATGGAAAAGAGGATGTAAAATTAAAAGGTGATAATATTTGAGCTTTTAAGAAAGTTGGTTAACATACAAAAAACTATTAAAACTCCTTTTCAACTAGAAAAGATTGATATTTTTCTTAAATTGCAAAATGGAATAAACTTTAATTATTGAATAGTTTCATTGAAAACGTTAATTCCTAAAGATTGATTAATCAAGGGATCTAAGCATTTTAAATAATTTTTAGAATACTTTTTCCATGTAAATTTGGAAATCATACAAAAATAATATTGCTTGAGAACTGAAGGAATTTTAATCAACCCGGGAACACCGGGATAAGAAAAATTACTAGGAACACCGGGATAGGAAAAGTTACCGGGAACACCGGAATATGAAAAAGACGCCTGGGATACCGGGATGATTGGTAAATGCTGATTATACAAAATTAGAAATGTATTTGGAAAAACTTAAAACTGAGGCGTTTGCTATCAAAACCAGCTTATTCCATTTTTGGAAATTTTACAGGAGAGACAAAAAACTTCTCACGTCCACAGTTCTAAAGCTAAATTTGTTTTTTAAATTTTTAATTGTAGGTATAACGGTATAACCATCTAGAATTCGATTAGTTTTTCATTTTCATTTCAGTTGCATTACCTTGGGCGTAATTACACTAATTAGGTTGGAATGAGCTGATTTTGATGCAAAGACACGATTTTTCATGCTCTTTTCAGTTTTTTTGTTCAATTAAGTTGTGAATTGTTTTTTTCCAGTTTACCAGTTAATATTTGTGTCTTTACGAGTTTTAAATAAATGACGTTCACTTAACTTTTTCAAATGATCTGAAATTTCACAGTTGAGATCACAGTTTTCACTTTTAATCTAATTTTGGGTTGGAATGAGCAGGGTTTGAGCTTCATCCCTTCGCCCGGTTATGAAGGACCATCTAAACTTTCATAATATGCAAAAAAAAGTGGATTTCTGAAAAATATGGAATGAGCTGGTTTTGATAGCAAACGCCTCAAATAATAAATTTATACTCTTCACCCGTGCAAGGCCGGGCATATCAGCTAGTAGAAAGGATAAAAATTTAGTAACTGATAGTATTATTGAGGCGTTTTCTATCAAAACCAGATCATTCTATATTTTTCTGAAATCCACTTTTTTGCATATTTTGAAAGTTAAGAGGGTCCTTCATAACCTGATGAAGGGATATAGCTAAAATCCAGCTCATTCCAACCCAAAATTAGATGAAAAGGTGAAAACTGTGATCTCAACTGTGAAATTTCAGAAAAATTAAAAACGTTAAGTGGATGTCATTTATTTAAAACTCGTAAAGACACAAATATTTACTGGTAAACTGAAAAAAAACAATTTCACAGAACTTAATTGAACAAAAAAACTGAAAAAAGCATGAAAAATCACGTTTTTGCATCAAAATCAGCTCATTCCAACCTACTTAGTGTAATTACGCCCAAGGTAATAAACCTGGAATGAAAATGAAAAACTAATCAAATTCTAGGCGGTTATACTTACAAATTAAAAATTTTTTTAAAAAATTTAGCTTTAGAACTGTGGACGTGAGAAGTTTTTTGTCTCTCCTGTAAAATTTCCAAAAATGGAATGAGCTGGTTTTGATAGCAAATGCCTCAATTGTTCATTCACCATTTCTGGATAGGCTTGGGCATTTCACCATGAAATGGCAGCAAACCGCTCCCCTTAATTAATTCAATTAATTAATGCATAAAATAGATCAAAATTGGGATATTAAGTCATTCTAAATTATTATATCACATTGAAATTACAATATCAGTATATTATTAACCAGTTTCAGAAAATTTCGAGCTAGTTATTCATTTAAATAAAAAAATCTGATTTAAATAAAAAAAATCCGATTTAAATCAAATAAATCCGATTTTTTTTTTAAAATCAGCAACCCTGATATAGGGGACATCCATAAATAACGTGAGGTGTTTTTTCCAAAATCTGGACCCCCCTCCCCCATGGTGAGATATAGTGAGATTTTGCTGGACCCCCCTCCCCCCACGTGAGATTTACCTACAACCTTTAAAAATATTTTTCTATCCTATTCGTTTGCATTTGTGCTTCAAAGCACCTAAAACTTTTCCATTATTAACGATGTTGGGGAAAAGGACATAATTCCGCCTAAAAATCACCACAGTATCTTATCTATGGGTATTATTCCTTTTTCATACTTAAGAAAATCGTGTAATTTCTAACTTAAAAAGTTGACGTGAGATTTTAATCGACCCCCCTCCCCCCTTGGTGAGATTTTTCCAAACCCCTCCCCCTTTTTTGAACTCACGTAATTTATGGATGCCCCCTAATAATATAGTGATTGTTAGGGAAACGGGGTTTTCCATTCAATTTCGGGGATGAGGGTAATTCATAAACGGTGAAAAAAAAGTTCTGTTCCAAATCTGTATGGATATCATTTAGATTTGAACATTCCAACAAAACCATTAGTATAAAGCAGCGTTTCTCAACCTTTTTACTCTTACGGAACCCTTTTGACAAAGTCCAAGTTCCGGGGAACCCTAGTGTCCATGCAACATTGGCGTATATAGAAATTTATTTCGTGAGGGGCCCAAAAGTATTACTCAACCCCTCCAATACACATTTAAAATAGGTTTAACGTAGTTTTTAAATGCATTTTTAGGTGAGATTTGCATTCAAGAGAACTCAGCATCATAAAAATTGTGATTAATAAAGTTTTAAGTAGGAAAGGGGGGTCTGGGGGGTCCAGCCCCAGATAATTTTTAGAAATTTGACCCAACAAATTGGGTTTTAAATTGTTTTTGGAACATTTAATCCAAATTTTGGACTTACATTTTTAGGCAGGATTATAACTTTCATGAAAACATTTTTTAAAAATAATACAATTTCATGTACTAAAGGGGGGTTTGGGGGTCCTCCCCCAGAAAATTTTTGAAAATTTGACCCTAAATAGCAGGGCTTTAACGTGTTTTGGTATGCCTAGTCCAAATTTTGGGGGAGGGAGGGCCCCCTCGGCCCCCCTTATATACGCCACTGCCATGATACAATATTTTTTCTTGCTGTTTTGTCCTCCCTCAGAATTTATTTTGAAAATTCTCCTTTAAACTAGTGTTTTATCTCCATTTGAAACTTTTTGTGGAACACCCAAGGAGAAAAGCTTCTTGAGACAGCAGAATGTTCAATGGAAAAACACTGTATAACAGGCGTCAAAATTTTTGAGGGAATTTCGGAGTTCTCCCTTGAAAATGTTTCGAAATTTGCCACTTAAAGTAGAATTTCAGTGTATTTTAAGACCCCTTGAGTTTCATTTGGAAAGAACAGTTCCTTGTAAAACACAGAATTTTCAAGGGGAGAAATGTTATTAACGTCAAAATTTTAAGGGGGGCTAGGGGTCCTCCCTCAGAAATTTATTTTGAAATTCCCCTTCAAGCTAGTGTTTATCTTCTGTGTCTTATCTTTAGAACACCGAAAGGCTACGGAAGCAGAAGGCAATTTTTAACGGAAAAACACTGGCTGTTCCTTAATTTATTTAGGGTTATCCTAAAATGTACGAAAAAAAAGAGATTTTCGGATCCCTTGCGGAACCCTTGAGGAAGCCTCGCGGAACCCTAGGGTGCCGCGGAACCCCGGTTGAGAAACGCTGGTATAAAGTATACTTTTTATGTAATTATTTAAAGTGTCCCAGGGTGCACCACTAGTGGGGCACAATATTTATAGGGTAGGAGGGTTAAAAGGTTGTACTGTGGAGCTGGAGGCTTTTTCAAAATTTCCAAAATACGTAATTTTTAATGTAATAATCATAGAGCTTGAATTGTTGGCTAAATTTTCTACATTAGAAACTGCAGAATTATAAAATCGTAATATTTTTTAGATTAATTTTTTATCCCAGGTCATGGGGGCAAAAGTTCAAAACGCCAGAAAAGGATCTAAATAAAATAAAATAAGGATTTTTTCGAATATTTTTATTTATTATTATATAAATATACTTTATGGAAAAAATACTTGTCTAAGGATCACGTTTTTTTGTGTCGAAAGCAATTTGAGCTTTTGTTCAAATATGTCATTTTCCTGCTAACAAGAGCCCGAAAACTTGTTCAGAAATGGAAACTAGTTATTTTTCCATGGAATATAAAGTTTCAATCATTATCAATTTTTTAAAGGTTGAAGTCAAAATCTATAAATCCTTTTTCACAAAATGGCTGTTCCAAAGTTGAGAAAATGTTGGATCTCATCTTCAGTAAAGTTATTTTAATTTTTTTTCTCATGTAAAATCACTGAAATTTTATCTGGAGATGATGACTATTCTACCTGCAGTAAAAACACAGATCCCTTAAACTTAGTGCGTGTATGTAACGTATTCCGAAGCATTTCTCCAAAGTGCGTCGTACTATTGCTCCTGTTATTAATATTTAAGATGGAAAGATATCCATTAAAAATATTTTTGTAAAAATGAGCAATCAAAGATGAGAAATCATTGTAACTTTCAATTCCTTATATAGTGACAATTTGCCATCGCTTCTTCAAAACATATTTTTCTTTTGAATATAATCAGAAAGAAATTCGGATAACATATTACAGGCAAAGTGATTAATTGGGCATTATTAATAATGCCCAGAGTGGAAGCGGGCAAAGTGATAAATTTCATTCATAAATTTCGTTGAATTTATCACATTGCCCGGGCATTATTAATAATGCCCAAGTAATCACTTTGCCCGAAACATATATACGAAAGGGTGAGAATAAGCGAATTTTTCTTAGTAAAATTTTCATGAAATAATCAGATCAAAGTAAAATAGAAATACTACACTAAAAATATAGATAAATATGAATAATAATTTAGGTAGAAAGAATAAAAACATTAAGGAAGCGATTAAATTAATTTTGAAAATTCACAACATTCACATAATTACCATTATACCGTATTTAAATTTTAGATAATTTAATTTAGGAAGGGTCTAATATTATAGCATGACAAAAGATTTTAAATCCATTTTGGAGCTAAAATAATTTAAGGCTAAGCGCGCACTAGAGACTTCCGTCACGGCGACTTAAAACACTAGTCACTCCACTAGAGAGCAATGCATTTCTATGGAGAGATTCTTGGCAATCGGCCAACCAGGGTGATAATTTTGTCTCTGTCGCCGTGACAAAAGTCTCTAGTGCGCGCTTAGCCTAATTCATTTAAATGGACGATCTCCATTAAAAAATAATGACACACAGATTAAATATAGTAAAATTACTTAAACAGCAAATGTTTTTTCAATGTCCCTTTTTCAGGGATGCACACATTGTAGTCCTGGTCCCTGCTATCTTTTATCCTCAAATAGGCCCCTGATCTCTCAAAACCTCCAGCTTATTCTTACACCCAAAGCAAAGTCAACAATCGTATCTACGTCAAAAGATATTTAGAGAATTCAACCTTTACCATTGAAACCATAAATCACAAAACGTTTGAAGTTCCTTTCTCCAACGCGTTTTCATACGTCATATTCAGTGATTCAAGCAAGCAGAGTTTATGCCCTTCGTGTTAAGTACATAAACCAACTCTGACGTAGTCCTGTTTTCTTTTCGAAAACAAAACTATTTCCAGTTGTTTTTCAGATATTTACGATCTGTGAGTGTTAAAACAAGCGTCACACATCCGAGTTCGTTATGGTCCATTAACAACCATTCTGTACTACATCTGTTTCTCTCGGGAGTAATAATACTTCAGTTTAAACTGGACTTTTTATCCTTGTTCCGAAGAACATCACCGTAGCGTTACAATATGCTAATGATAGAATGAACATCAAATGTTCTACTTTCCACAATCATGTATGTAGAAGTGCAGGAGGTATTGATTAGAGGAAATAAATAAAAAATAATATTTAATAAGACAAAATTTTAGCTATTACATCAAAATCCTATCTCTCTCTCCATTCTAATAATTTTTTGAATAAAATAAATAAAAAACATCGCTCTGTCACATCACGAGTATCACCGAGACTCCATGCACTAGTCCGTCTTCTGTATTAAAGATGGCTAATCCCACTTGTATCATATTGTTGTAAAATTCATTGGATGATTTACCAGGAATCATACGTATGATTCCTATTGGGAATATGATTCCTTATTGGATGATACGTAATCATACATGCCAGGTAGTATGGAGGTATGACACCCTAACTAATCTTGAGTAGGGGAGAGTGCTGTACCTAAGGACGGTTGTACCTTCAGCCACCTCATTTTAAAATTCGGGAAAAAATGTAAATTTGAATTTGTGGTCGATTTTGAATGTAAGCAGATGCTATCTAGTTGCTAACGTGAAATCAGCTCTTTAAAATAATATTTAAATTTAATATAATAAATTTACTGTTTTTAGGTGCTCAAAGTTTTTTTTAGTGCATCACTACATTAATATTTTTCTTCCTCTTTAACTATAACATGAAACAATGGGATATAAGGGGCGAATCCCCGAGATTTCTCTATTATCTATTCTTTATTCTTTAATTTTTTATAGAAATTTAAATGCAAAAGCACCTGGTGTTGTACCTTCGGACACCATAAGTGTTGTACCTACGGACACGTTCATGTGGGTGTCTGTAGCTAATCGGCGTTTTTGAATCAGGTTTCATTAAAGTGAATACATTTTAATGCATATTAAATTAGTTCTAAATGGTTATCTATTTGTCGGCGATTATTTTCAAGTGATTTTAGATGAAAAATCAAATATTTTGTGATCGAAACTACTTTTTAAAATTTTTGATTTTACTTTGCATTTAATGTAAAACATAGTATAAAATCTTAAGCACACCATCGCATTTAAGTATGATGATTACAAAAAACTTAAAAAAATTTCCACCGAAGAAGATTTGCGAAAGTTATTGCCTCCAAATGCTTGCACAACTAAGTGTCGATCGAATTGTTTTTTGGATCAGTGAAGTGATCAGATTCATCAGCATGATTGATGAAACTATAACCTCAAATTTCGATCTTAAAATCCCATGTGATTTATGTGTTTTCGGTAAAAAATCAAGAATTTTATCAATCAACTTCGTTTTAATGATCATTTACGATCTAAAACTACATTACTTTAAAAAATCTATTTCCAATTTTAAAAATGCTTGAAATAGTTTATAAAAAGGTAATAAACCAACAAAAATGTTCTCTTTAAGCTTTTTTCAATTAAAACTTTCCTTTTTAAGAGTGTCCACAGGTACAACTGGGTCTGTCCATAGGGAGAGCACGTTGTTGTACCTATGGACACAAATTTCGTCAAGTTATTAAAATGGATTAAAAATCCAATTTTGAATATTTTAGATAATAAAAAATATTAACCTCTTTGCTAAGGATAGGACTATAGGTTGGGCACTTTAAATGGTAAAAATGGGATTTTACCTGCCTTAGAAAAATCCAAACGTGATTTTTGTCCATAGGTACAACACTCTCCCCTATATCTTATTAATTAGAAAGTGTGATTCATAGTGGTTAGGTACAGTTCCTTGTAAAATTATGATAAGGATAAAAAGGAGCAATCCTCATCTTTATTATTCTGTCATTCATAGTTATATCTTTAAAAGAAATAATTAATGTTGTGAATATAATTGAAATGTCAGTAACAAAAAACTATGTAATAAAACTATTAACATTTGAGAAATAGCATGACTTATTTCATTAATATGCGAGTAAGAAATTTTAAGAATTAAAAATAATGTTTTAGACAATTACATTGGATTCAGTCAACACATTTCCATTTAACTTCCAGATCTGTCAGCACTGCTGTACTGAACTTCAGGGAAAATCACAAGTTTGAGATTTTGAACTTTTGGGTTCATTTGAAGAACTTGAGTTTAAAGCACTTTTAGTGTGACTTATGTAATAAATAAATACCCTTTAGTTATCCCAACAGTACCTCAATTTAAAATTATAAGTTTTTCTATCTCAATAATACTTGATTAGAAACCTTATAATTGGATTCCTTAGTATTTTGCTCATGATTATTTACAACATCTGAAGCCCTTTGTCATGAAATTAAACATAATTCTTTGTGGATACTGCTGGAATTAAGGACATTTCACTGATCTAAAAACAGTTATTTTATTCGGCCAAAAAATCCCTGACGTATTATGCTTGCAGAAAACTGGAAATTAAAAAAAGAATGAAAAAGGAAACGAGTTGCGTTAAAATGTGCTCTAAAAACAAGTGCGAGTTTTAATTTTTTTAAAAACATTACCCTGCTCTCCGGGAGAAGCTAAAGTGATACCCCAATGGTGCTTTGAGAAAAGCTTGATATAAATGCTTATAATGAACATACCAGAAAAAATGTAATTAAATTTCCGATAATATAAATTTTATGTTATAATTAATAACTTCTTATTAAGTGTATTAATTTCAAAGAGCTAAAAATAAACTCTTCTGATTACCTTACTTGAACTCTTAAACGTGTTCTTCGAGACAAAAGCAATGAATAAGGAGAATAGGACAAAGGGTATGAATGTGTAATAAAAAAATCCTTGGTAGCACAAGTTTGGATGGATAGAATAATTCAAATTTTCGCTATGATTGCTTTTTTTTGAGGCAGTGTTAGTTTTCCTTTATGTCATCAAAAAGTCATCATGTCGTTAAATCATTAACTTTTCTAAAAAAAATTACTCGCGTTTTTTTATGAATTTACGCGTATTTTGAAGGTGGAAATTTTGTATCCATGCCAGGACCATGAGTTTTTTTTTAAATAAATCTTCTATTATTTTTTCTTGCTCCTATGATATCTCAAATGGCTTGTTTTAAGAGAGTCCCAAGAATGATTTTCAATGTGCCAAATGTGAAATTTATATTTTTACAAAAGTGAGAGAGAGAGAGGCGAGACTATTTTAGTATAAAACAGATTATTTAAGGAAAAAGTGCAATTATACTTTTTGACCTTTCCTTTTAATATGCTTATTATCAGTTTCAGTTACTTAAAAAGGTAAGACATTACACAGGCTTAATGAGAGAGATCTATTAATAAGAATCCCTTCGATAGGATTGGAATAAAAATATGTTTTATGAAACAAAAATAAAATAAATAGAATCTGTCAATTATAAATTATAAGATGGTAGGTTGAAAAGGATAGTTTGAAAAAGTGTTTTGAAATATTAATTTAAGGTTAGGTTAAGCGACGAAATAAAACTCAAAAGTTAATAGCACAACAAGTATCCGAATAATTTTAATAATATGTAATAGTAATAAGTAAGGGACTTCGGAAAAAATGATAAAAGCCTATGCCTCAATCGCGGAACTTGAACTGTTTATTATTCATTCGTAAAAATGGTTTTCCATGCATTTTACCAGACAATATTTTACTTTATTATAACTTAACCATAAAAATTTGTTTGTTCTATTTACCGTAATTTCGAGCATATAGTCCGCGGACTATCTGTGTTTAAAAGTCAAATTTTTGAAGCTGCGGACTATCCACCAGTGCGGATAATACGCTGGTTTTTCACGGTTAAAATCGTTGAAATTTAAAAAACACACTGTCCTGAACTGCCGATGGATCAAATATAATGTTAATGTAATGGTTTTCGTTAATGTAGTAGAATTTGTGATTAAAATATGATTAATTAGTAAGCACTGTTTTTTATTTGTATTAAGCGTTTTATTTCTGAAGGTACATTAGTAAGTATAAGTACTTTTTTCTATTTATACTTAGTTCTTTTTTCTTTTCCATTAATATTGCCGTATTATAAAATAACGTAATTTCGGACGTATAGCCCGCGGACTATCCGGTGGTGCGGACTATCTGACTATTTTTGAAAAAAATTTTACATAAAATCGTGTCTGCGGACTATACGATGGTGCGGACTATATGCTCGAAATTACGGTACTTTCACTGCAATACAGAAAAAAGTTCCATTCAGGGGGCAGGACAGAACATACAAAATAAAATATGTACAAAAAACAAATTGCAAACGCAAAAAAGTATATAAAAATGTTATAAAGTAGCATCAATATAAAATCAATTTTTTAATTTGTAAAAATAATCAAAGAAACAATACATACAGGCAGATTATGTACTAGTTTAAAATTTACACCCTTTCATTGCTAGCCGCCCCAAATTTTTGGTAGAATTTAATGGCGATATTGAGCGCCCTAGAATTGGAAGGGTCAAAGAACTGAAATATGGGTTGGTTTAAGATACAGTTTTTATATTTAAAGGAATTTTAAAGGGATTATGAAAATATATACAATTTTGTTTACTAAAAGGTGTGCCTTATTGGCCTCTCCAAGTGAAAAAAGTTTGTTTTGTCAGAGTGATGCATGCAAATCGTTATTTCTAAGGTCACAGAAATCCAAGCCTTAGTAATGTGTAAATTACCACCTTAACAATAGAGTAAAAGCAGACTCGAGATCTCGCGCTTTTGAGGTTTATTGAAATTGACGTATATCGTCAGGCAAATTCCAAACGCACCCTAGACAATTGGAAAATGCGAAATCACCTCTTTAAAGGGTTGCGATGTATAGATGAAAATAACATAACTGATGCAACGGAAACTCAGTCGGAATACCAAACGTTGTGAGAAGGAAATTGATAACTAACGGGTGTCTTTCACATTAAAAGAGTAATTCCTTGATTAAATATGTTTTAAACGTGTGATTCAGTTTTAAAATGAATTTTATAATGATTATTCTAAGCATAATAAGGCAGTAATAAAGTATTTCCACAAGATTGTACTTAAAAAAAGTTATTTTTTTGTAAAATATAAAAAATAATAGAGTTACTTCAATATACCCAATGCATGATGGGCTATTGTAAATTTTAAGTATTCTAATCAAGAAGAATAATCAAATATACCTACAATTTTTTAAATTATTATTTCTTATTATCATACTTATCATAGTAATTACTTATTATTAGGGCTAGGATTTATACGTAATTACATATTTGTTCAGGAATCTGATATTAAAGTGTGCTCTTGAATTCTATACGTTTTAAAAGATTTTGAATTGATAAAGACCATGTTTATTTTACATATTTTCACATATTTCGGTTTATTTACATATTTTTACATATTCAACCTATAACTACATATTTTTATTACATATTTATTCATTTTTCAAGTTTTTCAAAAATAATCACGTTTGACCAATTTTCAAAGTAAAGTAACCCATAAAATGAAATATGCATTCAATTGCAGATAAAATTAGTGCACCCAATGCTGAATTTAACTTTTAAAAGGTTGTAAGTCGGGATTGTCAGATGAAATGTGTCAGGCGCTCCGAGAAGGGAAGTAGATACATGGTTTTCGTTTTTTTTCTAACGACAAGACAGCATAAAAACATGATCTGTTGGGAAATAGTGAAAACCACCCTTCCCTACTATGTATACTATGCGTACTATTTAGAGCCCCTTTAAAAAAAATACTTAAAATTTTCTTTTTATTATTACATATTTGGCCTTTTTTAATACATATTTTGCTAAAATAAACACATATTATATGTACATATTTTGGATTTTTAATTACATATAAATCACAGCCCTACTTATTATCATATTTACTATTAACAGGGGTTAGTATCAAACAATGGTTAGTTTACAACTCAATTGAAAAAACAACGTTTATTTTACACAATTTAAAAGTTTTAAAAAGTATTCCATTGATCCCCGAAACAATTGTCTACTTTTTAAAATTTTTAAATTGTGTAAAATAAACGTTGTTTTTTCAATTGAGTTGTCAACATTTTAGCACAAGATTTTTTTCGCTAATGGTTAGTTTATTATAAATGAATTTTGATAAAAGTTATTCTAAGGAAAATAAGGCATGGTTGGTTAGTTACCTATAATTTACCCATCAATACAATATCTTTACTTGAATGGTAAAACGGGGCAATTTGATACAAGGTGCACATTGATACACTTTTGATACTATTTTAAAAAATATCAAGGTTATTTATATTGTGTTTTTACGAAAAATTGCTTTTATATGCCTAAGCATTACATGTGAAACCGTTAAGCTGTGTAATGAATCTATAAATTTAAGTGAAAGAAACTAAATTTTTTGGTCAAAAATTTCCAAATGTAAATTTCTAAGTAAAATGTAAAACCTGAAGCTATTCTACTTGGAATACAGATATCTGTAAATTCAAAAAGCAAGTTTATCCTTGTTACCAATAGGGTGAATAAGGGGATATACTTAAATTTTAAATAACCTTTGCCAATTTTTTAAATAAAGGTTTTTGCTCAAAAACTACAAATGGGGCAAATTGATGGTTACGTTTTCTGAGCAGGCATCTAAAAATCGTGCCCTGAGCGGACATTGATAAAAAATCGAATCGGTAAGTTATTGATTTTATATGCTTTTTGTATAATATTTGTATTAATATTAGCTATTTGAATGCTTTTTTGCAGGGAAACTTAATAAAATAAGCACTCAAATAGTAAATAAATATTTGAAATCTAACATCAGAAGAACTGTAAAAAGTTTAAGGAGGTTGGGGGGGGGCAGCCCCCCCCTAAACCCCCATGACCAAACCGAACTCGTTTGGGGTGTAATCAGTAAACAGCGACGATTCAGAAGAAGGGGGCTCGGTACTTTTGAGTTACGCTGTTTGAAACTTACTAATATCAAACTGCTTATTATTATCAATCGGATATTGCCATCATTCTACACATGGACTACTAAAGTGGTACTAAACCGAGTCGAATCGACTTCAAATGCTTTTGAAATTGTTTTTTCCGCATTATATTGACCCTCGCAGTGAAGAGAGATTGCCGTAAATTTTAGTATAGTGTTTATCCAGCAGATGGCGCTGTAATTGTTCTCCCAAACTTCCTTTAAAAAGGTTTTTCTCCACTCTGTAGTTCCTCGTTTTTCAATGGGAGAACAAGGGTGGGCTAACTATTTTCAACCTCCGTGAGTCTCATCCTGACAGTAGGAGTAGGATATCAAAAATTTTAGACACAGGTACAAAAGTATGAAATCAACATCTTATATAACACATTTATCTTGACTGAGTCTTATGTCGATCTAAGAAAATAATAAGATAGTATAGGTGCATCCTAGCAACAGCTTAGACAATTTTGCATCGGAATGCATTCAGCACATGCCAAGGGAGTTAGGAGAAACATGTGGAGGCACTCTGGAAAAATGTGGGTGGGAAAAATGGGGGTTTTCATGCGCAAATATATTTTCTACTTAAATATTATTTTGGAGAATTTTCTATCCATTAGATTAAGACTAGAACAAAAGGATTATCTTGTCTTCCTTACAAACTTAATAGATCCTAAAAATATTGTGGAAATAAAACGAATGGTTATCTTTTTAGCGAATTCGTAAGATCTGCAGAAGAATTTACCAACAGAAAAATTAATTAATTGCAAAAGCAAATATTACCCACCCCAACTTACAACATCTGTATTAAAATCTGCATTTGTCAAACATATAGAAATTTTATGGACACTATAATGCAACATCTTGAAGTATTTCAGCTTTTATAAAATTCTATCGTACTTCCTCAATTAATTAATTACTTATAATTTCCTTCCTGTAGCAAGTATTAATGGGTTTTGTCTGATTGTTTCTCCCCTGGTAGTCGTTGGCATAATTTAGCCAAGTGAACATTGCGGTGCTGATAAATGAATACATTAACTTCATGGGCGTCATATAGGGGGGCAGGTGGGGGCAGCCGCCCCCTACAAATTTTCCACTGTTGTGTGAAAATATAAATGTTCTCAATTGCCTTATTTTTCTGAAGAAATATCCTGGCTATGCCACGATAAACCAAAATTTTTCCTATAACCTTCGAAATCATAACTACTATAATATACCTAATCCTCACAAAGAAATATACAAAAAACACTTCCAATATCTTTCTGTCACTTTTTTTAATAAACTTCCAAGCGAAATTCAATCTCAAACTAACATTAAATACTTTAAGAAATTGTGCATTGCATATATTTTGAGTCTAAATAGCATTGAGTCCTTATTCTAATTTTGTCAGGTTTAAATATCATCATTTATTCATTTTTTCTCTATAAACATAGAAATTGCCAGCCAAGCCTTTTTGTTTTCCTTTTTTATTTTTTGTTCTTGCATTTACAATTAATTTTTAAGTGTCTAGTGTTAAAGCAAAACAACTTCTTCCACTATAAACCAAATCGATTTTTTATTTTTGATCTTACTTTTAACAAAGATATTCTGTGACCCCATGGACGAGCGGTTGCTCCTTTGGGATATGTATGTACTCGATCAACTGCGTTTGTATTTTTTCTTGTTCTGTTCTTTTGTTTGTCCAATAAAATTATTATTATTATTATTATTATTATTATTATTATTATTATAAATAGCTTCAAGTCCCTTAAAAATTCTGTAACTTTCCCAAGGAGCTTTGGATGCAACTCAAAAAGTATCAAAAGGTGTTAAAACACTAATTTTGAGGGTTAAATTTCCAAAAATTTTCTGGGGAAGGATCTCCAGCCCCCCTCTAAAATTTTTATGTCGGTGGTTATACAGATTTTTCCTCCTTAGAATTCTGCCATTTACAAGAAGCTTTCCCCTTTACGAGCTCCCCAAAGAGTTTGAAAGAGGTAAAGCAATAGATTAAAGGAGAAATTTCAAAAAATTTTCTAGGGCATACCCCCAGCCAGCCCATCTCTTTAATTTTGACCTCTGTTAAACAGTGTTTTCCCCTTGAAAATTCTGCCGCTTACAAGAAGCTTTTCCGTTTTAGTGCTCCCCAAAGAGTTTGAAAAAGAGATAAAACACTAGTTTAAAGGGGAACTTTTGAAAACAAATTCTGGGGAGGCCTCCTTGAAACTTAGACGATACTTACTCTTTTCCCTAGAAAATCCTGTGGTTTACAAGAAACTGTTCTCTTTGGATGCAGCCCAAAGGGTCTCAAAATGAGCTAAAACACAACTTTAAAAGGCAAATTTTCAAAATTTTCCTGAGGGCCCCATTTTTCCTTTGGAGTTCACGTTGTCAAATTTTGACATTATAGTAATATCATTTAAATACTACTTTTCAGTGTTCTAACACTTAACCTATTAATGGGCTCGCTAGGGGATTCCTTATAAAAGAAGTTTAGGCAACACTCCAAAGTCTTGTTACAGACCCATTTAAAAAATCCTTGCCCCCCAACCAAAAACTGAAATGACATCCCTGATCAACTTTATTACAACGAAGAGATGAGGTGACATTTTAAAGACCTAAATTGATTCCCGCAAATTCAAATGTCTTGGAATTCAGGGAACTGCTGACGTCATAACTACGCATCTATCCTCCAACAAATAGTTTCAAATTTATTTCGGTCTCCAGCAGACTGCCCGAAAATCCGGGATTCCGAATCAATTCCTTTCGAAAACCCGACAACTTTTCTCGTCACTTTCTCTTTTGGCTACTAGCGCGAACTTTAAACTTTATTTGGCAAACAGGTTTGGCGCGACCCAACAGGGCTGGCAACCCTGTGCCAGTGACGTATACGCTTACTACGAGGTTGTGTGGGAGCGTGAGTGAGAGAAAGAACGTGCCGAAAAATTTCCTCACCACACAACAGAAGCTGTTCCACGATCGAACGTCGCGTTCTTTTCGCTCTGTGAGTTAATTGCTACCGGGGCTATGGCAGAGGGGGACAGGACTGTTTACGTGCAACCCACCACTGGGGGCCACATTGAAATTAGTGTGTCTCCTCACAGCTCCGTGAACAACCTCAAAGTCGTGGTGGCCAAAAGGCTCAAAGTTCCCAAAGACAAAATCATTCTACTGCATAAAAACAAGTAAGAATGCATTGCTTATTTTGTCGGAAAAATTGTCGTTAGAGGAGAATTTTATTAATTAAAAATCATGTTATTCTTTTTTGGAATAACTGTTTTTTGACTGAGAAGAATGAAAGATAATTGCATTCCATTAAGGCAGCTTCTGCATTGTACACTAATTTTAGCAGTAAATAAAATTATCTGCATGCAAATACTAGCAAAGAGTTATTCAACAACTCTGCATATTGAACTGAATACCTATCAAACTTTTGGAATGGATGCAAAATACTGACTTCAAAACTTTTTACATCAGCTAATTACTTCTCTTTGCAGAAGATGATTTCTTAAATTGAAATGTTTGAATCTTTTAATTGAAATATTTGAATCTTTTAATTAATATTAAAAGGAAAAAATTTATTTTCATTTTTCTTTAATTCAAATTGGAATTAAATTTAAAACACAGCAAAAAAATTGTTGTTATCAATTCTCATCATTAATAAAAAAAAGAAAAGCGTTATGAGGTGTGAGTACTATAATATTAATTAAATCAAGGGTAATTTTTTTCGAAAGAAATTTTGCAACCGCCATTGCATACAAATATTTAAACTTATGAAGTCAAAGTTGGAGAGTTTGCTGGTGATTCACTCTACTGCAAGAAGTATTGATTTAAGAAAGGAACTCTTGAACAACTAAGTTTTCAACTTTTATATGTTTAGAAACTTTTTCGTTTCCACCTAAAATTACTTTTTAATGATGATATTTTATATTTCTAGTTTAGATAAAAATGCAAACAATTAAATTATTATGCAATTTTTATGATGCTTGTTTTGTTACATTCTAAGAGTGAAATTTTTAAATTCAACTTTTATATTGATTTGTTTTGTGTGTAACTTATAGTGTGTAGTAATTACTATGCACAGTTTTAAAAATGTTGCATACAACTTTTACTGACAATTTTTTAAACTTTTAAACTGTTTTCTTAAAAATTACATAAAATTGTAGATAATGTAAAAATATATCATTAAATTATAGTAAAAACAGAAAAAAACGTTAGTAAAAAAGTAGAATTACAATTTAGTAAAAAAATTAGCAATTGCATAAATTCGATAGTGATTCATGAATAATTTGAATAAATATGTCTTTAAATTATACATGAAATACTATTAGGCTTTAAATTATTTTTTTAAAATAGTAAATATAAAATTTAAAGATTAAATTTTTAGTTTTCAAAAAACGGAAAAGAGATGTTAGTAAAAAATATATAAATTTCATTTAAAGAAGTTATTTTCAACAGGATTTTATCAAGCTTATTATTTTTGGAAAATCACCTATAAATATGTTACATTTTAACTGCCTTTTACTCATTATAAGCCATCAAAAATATTCGAAAACGGAATTAACAAAGCAATATGAAAGCCTAAAAAAAATTTCCTTTTAACTTTAAACTGTTAATAACTAATACTTAAGGAAAAAAATTCCATTTATAACTAATTTTCTAACTAGTAAGTTGAATTATATTTATTGGTTTTGCGATACAAAACCTAAATTAAATGATTAAACAAATTAGTCAGTTGCAATCCTGAACTTTAATAGAAAACTCTGAGATCTCTTAATCCTCCACAGTGAAATGAACAATATTAGAAGTTATCAAAAGGTGGAATTGCTTTGAAATCGTTTCACGCCCTATTTTCCTTTGTTTCCTTAAAAATAAGAAAACTTTCTGACGTCAGCTTTCAAATGTCAAATGGTACATAATTGCGTGGAAAAGTCGAAATGTCTCTGAAATTAGTTGGTTCTCTTTGAGTCATAAGACCAAAAAATCTTTCCTTTGAAGTACAGAGGTTGTGAATGTCATTATGTGCCGCTCTGATGCAATTTTTATCTCTCTGCCGCTTTGTCAACACGAAACTGAAGAAGCTCGACCCGTCACGTGACTTCTTTCGTGGTCTCGTGACTCGGAAAATTCTTTTTTATCTGTTCAGTGGAAACTCAAACCACTTTTCCTGTCTTTTGGGAAACACGATTGTGGCTTTTCGCGTGTATAGACCATTGTTTTGCGGCAACATATGTTGAAGGTTGGCAACCGTTTTTTATGAAGAAAGTAGGGTTTATCATCGGTGGGTTCAAACTTCCAATCGATTTTATTCTCTGAAAGGGGGATCTAACTTTAAAAGGAATAATTTATATTATAAACCCTGCGTAGTTTTCTCAAATAGTTACGATTAATTATTCTACTCTGCAGGTTTTAAATTTAGTACTTTAATCAAAAGAGGGGGCTTAACTCTGTCTACAACACGATTCTAGCGTGCGTATGATATTTTTCGGAAAACTAAATTTAAACACCCAGTCCTTATCTCTATGAATGTTTTGATAAGGGTAGAAATTTTATCAGTCAAAACTATTATTTTTAATGTTAATTTTTCGTAGTTTCCTTATTTTTGCAGAGAGTACATACTATAAATAAAGCTATTTACCTGAGCTTTATTTGAATTTAAAACTTAAAAATTTAGGTTAATTAACATAAATAATAAATGATTACATAAATTTGATTTATATTGTTTTTTCCTACATTGATCAAGAATTAAGACATTGTCCATGTCCGAGTTATCAGTTTCTCCAATAAAAATCGGAAAAATGACCTATAACTCTAATTTATAACTTCGCTTTCTAATTTATAACTTAAGGCCCTTGTAGACAGTATCATTTAACACAGGTTTTTCGGTGCACAAGAATTACTGTAATCAGTTTTTTTCAGGTGAAAGCTTAGTTCAAGTGAAATGTCGGAACTAACAAAAAAAGGTGTATTTACACGGACGTTAAATCGACTACAGCAAACCGCAGAAGCATATCTTCTCCACCTCTCTATAAAAGTCCGGCTCAGTTTTCCTCGACGTGGATCCCTTGCCAAACCCTCATGCACCTTTCGCATTGTATCATCCGACAATCGGCCGACGATTAACGAAAAGGAATGCATCTCACAGTGAGTCAGAGAGAGAAAGAGAGAAAACGAAGCGTTCCAAAGGTGCCAAGGGAGAGGGAAGAGAACACAACAACTTCGTGCCGGGCGTGGGCGCGCCCACGGGAGCATTCCAGCCCGAGAGAGGAGGAGAGAAGGGGGCTGCCCGGTGCCCCGCATTCCAAAGGGTTCCGTTAAAATAAAATCTCGAATTCGGGATGAACGGGCGGTGGGCGGCGGTTTTGCATGGGCAAATGTCAGGGAAGATTTCCTATACTGTCGGAATACCTACCTACCTAACCTTGGTAGGACCGGAGGTGTTTCTGGGAAATGCGGGATTTCGTTCTCAGCCTTGACGCGTAGCAGGTAGTTTGCGTGGACGGGAAGTGTGATATAACTGTCGTCGCGAATGTTGCTGTTATGATGATTTGATTAGAGTACCTCGAGGCGAGTTTTCGTATCCTTGTTCTTGCCTATCATTTTCTTTGCAACCGGTGTTACGGCTATCTCCAGGAGTTCGCTAGGTGTTTCCGAAGAAAGAATATTCAGCATTTTTTATAAATGCTATCCAACTTTCGGCCAACATAATTTATATATTTATAAAACGCTTGCATTTTGTTCGACTCATTTTTTTATACTGCATTGACTTTTTTATTTTGTGTTTTATTTTCCCGCGTACCTATTCTCCTTAGCCTGAACTTTTTTAGTTTTGATATAAGTGAGTAAATAAATAAAAAGCTATTAGAAGGAAGTAGGTTCCAAAAACAATGAATTTATATTTATGAATTTGCTGCAATGTTAATTATTCGAAAATATAAAATCACATAACCTTATAATTTATAGTATATAAGAGGTTGCCAATATCATTCGGATGTTAAGTAAGATTTATACAAATACAAATAAAAATTAAGTCGACCAACTACAGGCAAGCGCCTAACAAGGTTGGTCCGGTCCATTTAACTCAAACCACCCGATTCCCAGTATCTGTCAATTTTATTCCGAAGGGTTTAACAGGAAAAGTTGGAAACCACTATTCTAATTGATATCTTACCCTTTAGTATTTTTTAAAACCAAGTATATTTAAAATTTTTATATATTTTGCATTTATTATTTACGTATCCTGCTCGATTATATACCTCGATTTGTACAGCAATTTACAATTTTGTTTCTTAATTTTTTAAAATCACACAACACCGGTCCATAAATTATGCTCATGGCATCCATTGAGAAAATTGAATCGTCAGTTTGAAGAAGGGAATAAGTCCAAAAAATGACAAATTGACTTTTTGTGCTCAAAACAATCTCCAAGCTTTGCCCTACACATGGGTGAAAAGAGGGGGAAAATAACTAACCCCTATAGGGAGATATCGCCCCTTGAAGTTGTAAAATCGATATCCATACAATGAAAATTCCATTACTTTTTTTCGATTTTCTCAAAACTTGATTTTTGGACTTATTCCCTTCTTCAAACTGACGATTCAATTAGCATATTTTATCTATTTAAAAATACATCCTCCTCCGAAATCTTCCTCTCGAATAAAAACGGTTCGAACATTTCCCCCAAACGCCCCCGCATTTTAGTTCGAATAAACTATTATAATAGTTTCGAAACTACTCTGTTAGTCTGCATAGTTTCTGTTAAACAATGAGCAAAAAGCATCGTAAAACTGAGAAGGGAGCGAAAAAAATTATCTTACAACCTCTTGTCTAAATATAAATGTTATGCGAACATCAAGGTACTATTTACTTTTCACGTTGGCGTTCATCATCATTCTACAAATTTGGTTATTTATTTTAATAATTTACATCCTAGTTTAGAAGTTTGCAACAAGTAATAAATTTTGGTGCTTAACACTACGCAGAAATTAAACATGTTTGACATTGCATGGGGATTTCTATTTTTAACACTCTTCATAAAGGGTTCTATTTCACTATTTTTTATTAGGGGTTATACGCAAATCACAATCAAATGTGTTGGAGAGGTGGGTAGGAATAGGAAATGTTAAAAGTTTTTGTGGCGAAGCACTTTAAAATAGTTTCCACTCAGATTTGTTCTTTTTTCCCCGTTTTGATGGAAAAAAAGGAAGCATTTTAGTTCTGATAGAAATGTAAAACTTACTTAATTCCGAAATGAAAACAGAGTAAAGAGAGTTAAGTGTCAAATGTGAGTAAAATATAAAAGTTTCAAAAGTGTGACAAAAGAGGAAGATGATCTCTGAAGTGTGACTTACGGGTAAGGAGGAATCAACCCCCTAGAAATTATGTGACATAATTTGCCAATAACTTCCAAACAACCATCTCGCTATTTTTATTAGGTATACTTAATCTCCATGTTTCTTAAGATTTTAAAATAAGTGAAGGGGTATTATTAGGGGTACATAATTTTGGTTCTCTAGCGTAGAAAAAGAAAGTGCTCCCCCTCCATCCGTTCCTACCATTGAAGGGCCGCTTGGGTTTGGCAAAGTTCCAAAACGACAAAGGTCCTTTGTCAAGCGATTGCGTCCGGTGGACACAATTGGGTAAAACTGCTATTTGGTGCTAGCTATACGTGAGAACTATCATGAATGCCAGTGCTGATGAAGATTGTTACATTATTCATGGCTAAATTTTATAATTTTTGTTGTTATATTAATTACTTAGTTATTTTTATATGTACTTTCCAGGAAATCGTGCAATAGTTTTTACCATACTTTCTGATCTTTAAATTTTCAATTGCGTCGTTCTCCAATAACAAGACTGAATCTATAAAGAAATAATCAGAAAGAATTTCTGCAGTACCTCCATTGAGTCCAGTATACTCATTTGATACTATTAAAAAGGTTTTATGCCAATTAGTAATTTAATTTAAACCTTTAAAAATTAATGTAGGAATTTTAATTACTAAAAGTTAAAAAATAATATAAATTTCACAATTATATTAACTTCTTTATTCTTTGTGCGATATGCAAGAAAAACCCCTAAAGGTATCAAAAAATACCGTACTGTTTTCTTTAAAAATCCAATTTGACATTTCACCCGTCTCCTCTATTACATGGAACTAAATCAAACAAAACAGATTATTAATTAAACAACTACTTCACTTTACTAAAATAAATTGCAACCCGAAAACGAGTAGTTTTATATGCATACAAAAATGCTACTTAAATTATTCCGTTGAATTTATTTTTGAATTTAAGTCACAACCAACGCCTTGTGCCTCAAGCATTGTTTTTCACAAAGCCTTACAGTTCTCTCTCATTCCTAACCGCGCCATCTGGTGGTAGTATAAAACTATAAAAACCCAGGCTAGGAGATAATATGCGCGGTCTATGTCTTAGAAGCCATTCCCAATTCCCAGGTAGCACAGGAAGATCGATCAGGGTTATACCATACCAATGTTGGCCAACGTCGTAAATATCGACAAATGCCGGACATTTAAATATTTTATAATTGTTATAAACAATTAATAACCAGATACTTTAAATTTTAAATATCTATTCTAAAAAATCTATTATTTTTAAATACAATAAACTTTCAAATTAAGAATTTTTCCCCCTTGAGGACACTATTTTGGCCACCTAAAGTCGGTACTAAACAATGTCGTCAAGTGATTCAACAGTAATATAATTTAAAAAGTTACTAAATTTATGTTAAATTTTAGTTCTAAAACTGCGACGTCATTATGAGGGAGAGGTTAAGTGACATCAAGACCTTATCAAAGGAGGGTTAGGGTTTTTGTGTAGGGGAAGTGTCACCTCTTCGGGTGTCACCCGATGGGTTCCAAATCCCAATGTCCAAAAATGAGTCAAAACACTACTTCTAAAGGTAAAACGTAATGAAAATTCTAGGGGAAGACCCCCAAACCTTTTTTTATTTTGCTTGGAGCTAAGTATACTAGAAAACTTGGACACTGAGTGCACAATGAGATTCACATCTGACCCTGCATAATAAACTAATGAAATGAGACCCATGAAAAATTAAGGGCCAAAGCCTCTCGCGAAACTAAAATCTATTTAGGGGCCTGTATGACATGGGCGGGGTAAATAAGTGTGGCGTAATTTGTGAGTGTCCCCTTATGGGCGGAAGAAACTGTTCTCCCAGAACATTTTCTACCTTGCATTACTCAACACACAGCATAATAAAATTCGTCACCCGCGATTCCTTAAATCGTTGCTCACCGTGAAACTATTGACGTCACTGGAATAGGCACGCGAGGCACAGAAAAAAACGACCATTATAATTTTAGTCATTTCATTCGAAGCTCATAGCTTTCAGGAAGCAAAAATAATTGCATTCCTCTGTATGCATTGGCTCGACATTTCAGGTGAGACCTTTGGAATTTACCTATTATTCAATGCACTTTATTATTGTAACTCAGAATGAGAAAAGGTTCTTCCTTAATTTAACTAACCTATGTTTTCCAATAACTCATTCATGGTCACATTTGAGTGGCATAAGTTTGAAGTGAATTTACCTACAATAATTGAAGTCGATAGAAAAAGTATCTGCTTCATAAATCACATTGTAGGTGGTTGAATATAATGTTATGACCGCAGTTTATGGTTATATACCGCCAAACCTCGAAATTCCTTTCTTTAGACCGCACGAGTCTTTTGTGGCCTTTTATCTGACTCAGGAACTCAGAGGTTTCAATTTAAATTCCTGACATTTTATTCCATTTTGATTCCATAAGAATCCATCGACTTTAAAAATTTTCTCTCTATGTATCGTCTCGTTATTAAATGTTGGAGAAGGATATGCTAATAAGTTCTAAAGCGGGTGATCCTATTATTTTTTCATCTAAAATGAACACATGATCAAATTTTTATTTTAAATTCCATTTGCTTTTTATTTGAACCGGAAACCCATTAGCTTTTTATTTTTTTGCAGCAATAATTGCAACTTCGGGTGCTCTATAATTTATAAAGATTAGATTCAGTCCCTATTATTTTATAGTTTCAATTTTTTTAAATTTTAATTTAAAAATAAAATAACTTTTTTTGCATTTTATTTTATTTGGCCGCAAACTACATGATAAATAAAGCAAATTTTTCATAGCTATTTCTGGTCCGGCTATTTCCATTAAAGGGTTAAATGAAATTTAGCAGGTGTGCTTTTTGATTTTTTAAACCATCATTTGATCACCCCATGGGTTGAAAAGGACAATAGAGGGAAGATACCGCAAATGTCGTTGTGGAAAGACAGACTCTCTCTCTCTCTCTCTCTCTCTCTCTCTCTCTCTCTCTCTCTCTCTCTCTCTCTCTCTCTCTCTCTCTCTCTCTCTCTCTCTCTCTCTCTCTCTCTCCCTGACCCTTTCTGCCACAAATCTAACAGTTTATATGTCATTTGTTCAATTAAAAAATACTCCATGATCATCATACAAATTTGACAAGGAGATATTTATCTGCTAGGGATGTAATTGGAGCAAAATATTTGTGGGGGTTAATCCTTTCTTTAGTAAGTTTTTTTTTTTCGTTTTTACACACCCCCGCGTTCACTCTGAATCCCAGCACTGACATCTGAAAAATCTTTTCTAAAGATGTTTCCTAGCTGAAAAAAGAATATATATTCATATAAAAGATATATTTATTCATCCATTTAATGGATTCAATTTTTCTATTGCACTTCTCTAGAATAAATATTGTACCTTAAATGCGCGCAAAAAATCATTTATTTTTCAGGTTTAATTCCTTCTGACGAGTTGCATAATCCTTTAAACCCACGCTTCATGGAAAAAAAGCTAGATAAATGAGATTAATTAAATGTAGTTCCTTATTTGTTTTGATTCTCGCCTTTAGGAGGAAAAAAACAGCACAACATTACTCGGAAACATTCCATTAGCGACCTTGAGCCCGGTCCAAAATATAATTCTAGGGACGCTCAGTGCTGGGGAGGCGCTCAGTGTTTTGAGTTCTTTCACTCCATCGATTTATTCCAACGGTGGGTGAGAGAGAAGAGGGGGCGTAGGAAAGGGCACCGAAGTTCCAAACTTTGTCCAGAGGTGTATGTCGTCGGCGGAACGCAACCAACGCGACAACAATCTGCATGCCGACCCACAAGGACCGAAGTTGCGTCAAAGGAGGGAAAGAACAGAGAAATTCCGGCGAAAAACATCGAAAGAATAAGCCCCGAACGGAAAAAAAAACGAGAAGAAATCTCTCCCGATTACTTCGAGAAGAGGGGAGGGGGCGTGGTTACCTTCAAAACGCTGTTCGACATGTGATATGTTCCCGGTATTGACGTCACGAATTACGTCAGTCATCGCGATTGACGTCACAGGTCACATGACGTTGAGGCTCTGACAGCTGATCGTCGAGGCCGGGTCGCCAGATCTTTGGCCTCATCGCTCGTTTTGGCACCGGTGGAGAGTTGAAGCTTTTTTTTCTCTTTCGAGAGCGAACGTCAGCGTTTGCTCACGTAGGCTCCTCGATTTAATTGCCCGCTTACGCGTTTTCCTTCTCTGTGGTGAATGAAAGCGTTTGTGCTCTTCCTACGTCGCTGTGTTTGATGAGAGAGAGGAGGTAGCGGCGAGGATATGTATCCGAACGGTGTTAGTAAAGCGCGCGTAGGTTTTTTTTAAAGGCCTGTTGTTTTACGAAACTCGGTTTGGAGTGGTTTCTGTGGAGGATGTGGGAACCGCAATACGTAGGCAATACCTCAAGTATTGGCACCTTAAAAATCATTCTCACGGGCTGTCCGTACACGTAAAAATACCCACCATGGGAGGTTCCTGCGTAAATTCCGTGATTGTATTTTTTTCGGAGGGGGCGGATAGATTCGTTCAAAAAAACACTTTTGGAGCATTAATTTGAATAATTTATGAACGTAGCTTTGTAGAACATTAGGAAGCAAAACTTAAATCTTGTATTTTTTAAAAATATTTGTGGGTGTTACCTAGTTTTAAGCCCAAAGGAACTTGCGGCTCCCCATAAATTTTTTTGGGATTGGGCTTTAATTCGTTTTTGATATTTGAATCCCTTGGGGATCACCTGGACCACATTGCCTCCCCAACTATTGCAAAGAGAATTTCAGAATTTACACCATTGAACTTAAAATATCTTAGTTATACTCCCTGGGAAGCAACTATAACTACTCCATATCCTAAGCTTAGGTAACAGGGAGAACCGGGAATCCTCCCTCTCAAAATTTTGTTTCTTGTTTCCTTATACTATAAATGACTCTAAACTTCTCTTCGAGGGGTTTTAGGGGTGCCATGGCCTCCTCCCTGCCGAAACCGGACCGCATTTCAGGGTCGGGGCACAGGGAAACAGCGTTCAGGGAGATATTTGGGTTACTCTTTCTTTAATTCCAAAGTAGGATGTAAGTAAATTGATAAAGAAACCAATCAATCATTGATTGAAAACAAAGGCATTTTTTATTAAAATTAATTTACCAAAAACTATTTACTATATAAAAAAGAAAATCAAGCTACTTGCCAATAATTCATTCTAAGGTAGAGATACAAATTGATTTTAAAGAAGGTTAAAAAATTAAATTTTAAAGAAGGTTATTCCTTATTTGTAGTTAAATAGAGATACAAATATATTTTGTTTTAACAAATTTTAAAAAAGGTTATTCCTTATACGTAGTTAAATAAAGAAGTTGTAAAAATATTTGAAAACTATTTCTATTAAAAAAACCCACCTTTTCTATTGCTAGATCTAGATAGCTTTGCAAAGTAATTAGTATATATGTTACGGGCAAGGTGATTAATTGGGCATTATTAGTAATGCCCAGAGTGGAAGCGGTCAAAGTGAAAATTTCATTCATAAATTTCATTGAATTTATCACATTGCCCGGGCATTATTAATTATGCCCAATTGATCACTTTGCCCGTAACATATGTTTATTTTGATTTCTTATTAAGAAATAACTAACTAATCGCATACGTTTAAAATATAAAAAAACTAGTTCTGTTACGCATTAGGATGTATCGTTGCTATGTAAAAAAATTTCATAGCAAAGTTTCTAAATGGTATTTCATAAATCCTAAAACGATTAATAGTACTTGTACACGCACATATACGCGTAAGCAAGCATGCACTTTTAACAGCCGTAGCAACCATCGTGGCAACATGAGTTGTTTACGTAATGAAAACAATCACATCAAAACTTCCAATAGTTTCTTCCTTGGTGCTTTTTAGAGGATATAAATAAAAAAAAAGTAAAAAAATTGAATTTTTAAATCTGTTGTGTTATAAAGTAAAATATTAAACCAAAATTAAGTTGTATGAAGATAATTTCTCGTTAATATCAATGATCCTCAACCTTTGCTTTCCTCAATGTATTCTAACTCTTAAAAGTATCTAGATATATTGCTGGTATTTTTCTAAAAATCGCTATCTTTCTGCCAAGACATTGATTTTACTCGAGAATATATTAATCATATACCTAAATATGCTGAAATTATCACTGATATTAAAACTATGTTTTGTATTTAGCTTATTGCTATTTGATGGAACAAGACCAAATTTGAAAATAATATTGCAAAAATAATAACCAAGGGCAAAAATACTGCTTTCCTTTAAAAAAAAAACGCACTTTATGCTTTCTGTTAATTTCCTAAAAACTCCGAAATAATATCACAGCTTAAATCCAATTTCTTTTCCACGGATACGTGACCTTAAAATGCATCCCCCACAAGTGAACCCACATAAACAACTCCAAATGATCACCGTCAAATGAAAATAAGACCCCCCCATAAAAGTTGGAAAGGGCACTCACGGCACCCCTCTCCCCTACCCTCTTCTAAAAAGTTCAAGGAATGCAACCCACCATCCACAGTAGTGCGTGGGCGTTAATCCAAAGGATCCGGAAGATAGAGTGCATTCGTACTGGTTTTCCAGATGGGAAGGCCTCAAGGAACTTGACCTGGAAATTTAATGACATTAATTGGGCCCAGAGACTCCCGCCAACCCCCCAAAAACAAGGGTCGGCCCTTGGCGATGATTTCGGGGCCGACCTCTGCCCTTAAAGGCGAGGGGGCGGTAGTGCGCATGCTCCGGTTTCCCAGGGAACTTTTCCTCTGACGTCATTCCTCTCGTGAAGTCAACAAACAACGGTTTTGTTTTGTTTGAATTCTCTATACGGGGTCCGGTTGGTTCGCGTTCCCTCGGAGAACAATCGATTGGTCACAGAGAGGGTTCCGTGAGTCACGGGAAACTGTGGACATCCTTGGGATGTAGATTACTCAGCGTTGTGTATTGGTTTACCCAACGAGAGGGATGTGTGATTTTTTTTAAAGGCATTGTGTGCTAATTGCAAAAATGGTTAAATTAGTTAACGGGCAATACCCGCATTTTTTAAAACAGAAAAAAAAAAGCGTTTTTCCAGTAAAAGAAATGGTTCTAAATTCAAAATTGATACCAAAAGTTTCAAAAAAAATTTATTAATTTAATATATTAAAATAAAAATCGGCGATCCCTTTGTACTTGTTTCGGATTAAATGATGTCAGATCTATTTCTGGCTTTACTTACTTTAAAGTGAAAATCGACGACAGCTTTGAATTCTAATAGGTTTATAACATATTTTTCGGATTGAATGTTGCAACATGCTGTTTTTATACCCCTTTTTAAAAGTCAAACTTTGAAATTAAATTTTTAAAAATGAAAAATAAATATGCATCGTAATTAAAAAATGTTGGCGTGTATATTCCTCTCGATATTTTCTATTGCGAGTATATTAGAATTTCCATTGCAAAGGGGGTTAAGATAAGTTAATTGTAACTGTGTGCGTGGTGGGAAAATAATTTGGTAACTTTATCATGGAACGAACGGATGATATATTTTCCAAAATATATTTTGATACGATTATAAAAAGATTTCAAAACAAAAACGTTATTACTTTATACGTTATTAGAAATGAATATGAAATTTGTAAATTATTATATTAATATTCTAGATACATATAGCCTTACGTAATTTTTTAAAGCTAAGCCAAGTAGGGAATTGGGGAATAAAATTAGCAGTTGAAGAACCACTTTCTTAATAAGTTGGACTACTCGCATGCCAAGAGAACCCTGTGTAAATTATATATAACTCCTAAATTCCAAACAACATAGATAGAATGATTGTTCAGTAAATACGTTTGATATCTTTACTTTAAAAAACTTCCAGAAAGGTTCTATTCTCTTAGAAAAGCAATAAAACTTTTTTCTATTTAAAAGCATATCATTAGATGGTTGAATCTTAAAACGTTACTGGATTAAGTTAAAAAAATCTTTTTAAACAAAGCAAGAAAATAAACTTCTAATTCAGCGAGCACACTTAACTGGAAAGTACAATAAAAACTGAGGTTCAAACGGGAATAAAGTACCAAGATCTGAATGGCATTTTAAATATCCAAGGACATTTAAAACGCCATATCATGCTAATGAAACATAAATAATACAATTCCTTTTCTTGTAAAACAGCAGGGTTATATTTCTGTTCCATCGGAAGTCCGATGAGTACCTGCCTGTCACTTTTGTAACTAATCGGTCTGGAACTTTAAGAATACCCTACGCGTTGCCGATCTGTGACGTCAATGTGAATAAGCATTAGAAAATGGGTCATTGAAAGTTTCTTTTGAAAAAGGAGGTCAACGAAAACCTTCTAAAGGTCAGATGAGCCGCTTCAAGTTTAGTGTCAAAGTTGAAAACACTTTGCTCTGACCTTTTCAAGTGAATAATCGATGATATCTGTTCTTTATCCTATAATGTGGGGAGAGAAGAAACCTTTTGATTCAATAAAGCATTGCAAAGGGTGGGAGAAATAGTGTGAATCTAAACGGATTCTTCAGAAAATAAATATTTTGAATTGGAACTGAGGGTAGTGCCATTCATTTACCACCCAATTTTACTTTCAATAAAAATATTCGTTCTAAATTTCTGGCAAATTTAGGATAAAGTATCTTAGTTTTTTTACCTTCAATATGCGTACTGTACATTGTACAATGCAGTAACCTGAAGCATACATACCCTGCCTATACCTTTTAATTTTTATAAATTTAAGTAATTAATTTTTGTAAAAATTAATTACTTTAGAAATCAAAATATGATTTATCCCAAGAACCAAAGCAATACCATTTTGTACAAAAGTATTAAGTAGTACATTAAGTAACGATATACTCTTGAATTTAAAATTGAAATTCTCTGTAAAACATAACCACAACAAGAATAATCTAAAAAACTAATTAAAATTTTAAAGAAATTATGCAAGTATTATAATATGCTTTTGGAAATATTAATTTCCCCATCTTCATCTGATAGGTTTTGTAAATGCTGTTTATTTGCAATACATGATGCGCCTGTAAATGTGTTTCTTTGCGATAAGACCCTTGTCGCGGGAAAAACAACTTTACCAAACCTAATTTTTCTGACTCTGTAAATGCTTTTTTCTTGTGATAAGATAATAGATGCAGGAAAAACAAAATACATTTTAACTTTTTTATGCATTTGATAAATCATCTGTATTAAACTAAACTTTGTTTGAAATAAATAGTTGATTCTTGATCATATCATACAAAACACATATTTCTATTACAACTTTTTCAAAGCTTTCCTATTCAATAACTTAAAAAAATTAATAGAGAAATATAATAATAATAAAATAACAAAATATATAGTAATAATATAGACACTTCTTTTGATAAATAAAGTGGAAGATAAATAGATAATTTAACTTAAGTTTATGAGAGATATATGCCTGGTAATAAATGTTACAATAGCTCCAAGGAAGTTTGATGATTGTAAAAGATACCTACTTCATAGATAAGTCAAATCCGCTTAATGTGATCACGGTTAATTGAAGGTCAATTTTTACAAATAAACATCTGCCCCACTCAGCATTTGGAGCTTCTTTTTTCTGAAACTCAGTACCAGTAAGAAAAAGAAAACATTCCGCATAATGTATTGAAAGAAAATGGTTAAAGGGGGGATTCTAATCCATACTTGTGATTGGTTAAAGAAATCATCGGTGCTTTGCAGATGTTTCTGATAAGAGATTTTTATTTTCCCTCGTTTTCTGGAATTCAGATTATAAAATAAGTGGTTTATTGGAGTGGAAAGATATAATGTAGTGAAAAAACCTTTCTATGCAATTAAAAATACAAAGTAAGCGATTGTTTTATATTTATTAATTCAACTAATACATATTTCTCAGTAAAAGCTTTTGACAAGTGCTTTAGTGTAAATATAGTATTTAAATACATTAATTACGATTACATGATTTTGATTTAAAAGCTAACAATCTAGTTACACTGTTTGCTGTTTTTTTATATGAAATCGCTTAATGTTATCAATCGGATAATGTTATCAGTTTAATCTCGGACAATTGCGATCACATTAAGCGGACTCGACTGTATTTCAAATTTCCCTTTTTTGTTGAAAATTGAATAAAATTATTTACTAACTTTCAAAGCAAAAAATTTTGTATAGTCCATAACACGTAAGTATGTTGATAAATGTTGCATTATAAACTATTAAACTGCTAATGTATGTTAACCTTCACTTAGAATGTTTTCCCCAAAAATCCCAAACTTGTATAAATAATTCGTGTTACGGATTACTGCAAAAATATAAGAAAATATCCCAAAAGTACAGATTTATTATTATTTAGCGTTTAAATTCTTAACCGTTCATAAAAAAAGTCTAAAGAAGTAACAAAATGTTTTCTTACAGACAATTGACTGAAGGATCTCTCTTAGAAAACAATATCCTTGAAGGTTCAAAACTGACGCTACTTCCAAATATAGAGACCGGTATTATGGTAAGTTGAATAAAGGTGTACTTTTAATGTTGTGCTTTTTAAAAATAAATGCCAAAGATTATAATTAAGATTTTTTCAGCCTCAAAATCCAGAACAATGTGTGATACAAGCCTTACAAACCCTGAGTGAATCACAGGTAAATACCGTTATTACATAATTAAAGCATAGATTTCTCTTATATCTGTTTTGTTACATCAATTCACTGAGACCAATAGGACGAATCATAGAAATTGCTCCTAAGATGTCACTTAAGTATTTTGAGATTAGTTTATTGGTCTTGTGTGTTGATTGACGTAGCAAAACAAATCAGATAAGTAGAAACGGGACTGCAAGCTTTCTTTTAACTTTATGAACGGGGATCAAGTATTCCTTAGCACAGGGGTTCTCAACCGGTGGGTCGCGACCCCCTGGGGGGTCGCGGGGCATGCCTAGGGGGGTCGCGAAACAAAAATTAGAAACAGTCATATTTACAGAGTTACTTTTTATACAGACACAACAATTTTCAAAACTTACAGATTATACATTAATAGAAAGAATAGTTCGTTTCATGCATGAACTATTATGAATAAGAGTAAATATATAGGATGCATCGGCAGCGTATTGCGAGGAATATGACAACTAAATGGTAGATAATTATTAAAGTCTGTAATTTTATAATTATAATATAAATAATTATAAAAGACATTTTAGGTCTGAGGGGGTCGCCAAAATATTTTCCCTGAAAAAGGGGTCGTAG
This sequence comes from Tetragnatha versicolor, assembly GCA_024610705.1. Taxonomy (NCBI): domain Eukaryota; kingdom Metazoa; phylum Arthropoda; class Arachnida; order Araneae; family Tetragnathidae; genus Tetragnatha; species Tetragnatha versicolor. Next base: position 43,529,949 of record JANDEH010000003.1, read on the forward strand.
AGTAAAAAAGGTTGATAACCCCTGCCTTAGCAGATTTGAGACCAGAAATTAAAAAAACAAAAAAGTATAAGGAAAGCTATGATTTTGGATATACGAAAAAACCGTTCAATAAAAAACAAACAAATTTATTACATGTGTAAAGCTATGAGTTTTTTTGTTTTTTGAACGGTTTTTGTCTGAACGGTTTTTTCGCGACACCATGATTTTTCCTTAGCAAATAAAGCCCTAAAATTTTCCAATCTTCATACACCATTTAAAATGTCTCGGTTCAACGGATAGATAGTTAATCAATCTTATTAGTAAGGGAGAAAATCGATACTCTAAGACATGGTTACTTTGATATTGATTATTTTTTAGTATAAAAAGAATATTCGAGTTCTAAAAAAATGGAAATGAGTACTTTCTAAGTATCGTAACTAAAATTAATGATACTTGCGTGTCGAGAACTTTACCCCTCTACTGCCCATGGCAGCAAATATGCTACCTAAAGTTTAGCTTCAATTTTCAGCATAAAGCAGCATTTTTCAGCATGTTTTTTTCAGCAATAATAAGGAAGTTGCATGTGTCAGATTTTCAAAAATAAGCAAGTGTTCCGTATTGTTTTCTGTATGGTAAAATGAAATATCTAGTCAGTTTTTCAAAAAAATGTACAGGTAATTAAATATTTTAATTTAAAAGTCGAGAAAAAAACACTTGACTGAAAACGTTTATTGTTAAAACTATAAGATGACGTCAACAATGATACCATCAACTCCATTGCTTTACAACAATGTTTAGTATAAGATGACGTCACATCCAAACTCTTGGCGTTTTCGCGCGCTTTTAAAAATGGGATTTTTGTTAATTTTTTTGGCAATCAAAAAATTTCTCGATTGGCCTCAAATTTTGGGTAGTTGCTTATTTTTGCAAGAGGAATCGATTAAAAAAATAAAAAAAAATCATGCAACTTCCTCATTGCACCTTCAGGTGGTATAATTTATAGTTTCGGTTCATCCTCCAGTTTAAATTTTTTTTAATTGAGAAGTATAGTTTTTTGGGGGGGGTGGGGCGTGTTTCTTTTACTAGGCCCTTAACTACATGAATAAGGCAAAAAATTAATTTCAATGTTATTTCTTGTAAGGCCATTAGAGGGTTAAAGTGAAACACTTAATCTCAATAAATTTTAGTATCTAACGGTTGCAAATTTCGGAACAGCTTTACAATAAGTCCGCTTTTGGCAACATTGGCGCCGGCCGCTGTATTTGAAACCCAGCCGCCATGTTTACCTACGATTTAACGGCCTGTCGGCCATGAAATACCGCCAACTTGGCGACCGTTCAAAAAGCGGACTTATTCTAAAGCTATACCCAGATTTCGAACAATCGATACCTTAAACCCTTTCTTTACCAAATTATTTTCGGCGCAAGTTTAGTACTGGTGATGCGCCAAGTTTTTAGCGATAAAAATCACTATATAGTTACCCCAACTAATGTTAAGTGAATTATGTGGCTTCTAAATATGGTGCCAAATAGCCAAAACTCGCCAACCATCAGCAGTTCTAAACTTGAGCCAGTGGTACTTACAAGTACCGTCGGTAAATAAAGGGTTAAAGTACTCGAACCAAAGAAAATCTTATCCATTCACTATGGTATTAAAAACGGCAATTGTATCTTCCAGGTAGACAACTTCCTTGCTGGTAGATCCCCTCTCAACCTCACCATGCGAATCGGGGACCACATGATGTTCGTCCAGCTGCAACTGGGGACCACCAACTCCACCCCCAGCACTCCAACCACCCCATCCACACCGACCACCCCCACACCCCCTAGCGGGAGTGCCAGCAGTCCACCGACTCCCCCTCCCACCCCCACCTCACAGCATCCTCCCCCTCTCCCCCACTTCCCCCTGCCGATGGAGGAAGAAGCCTCCCTCCTCCCCTCGCCGCCACCCTCCCCCACGGAAGTGAGTCCGAGTTCTGCCGGCGGGGGCGCTGCCTTCGATAGTCCGAAGGTGCTGTCCGAAGCTAGCCGGAATCTGACGCAGACTCTACGGCAACTCTCGTCGTCGGCCCTCGCTAACAAGATGAATGAAACGTGTAATGTAAGTTGCAAACTAATTGTGTGTCATGTAATTAACGTCATTTGAATCATGGTAAACGTTCGTTGACTTAAGTCGGCAAGTTGGGGAAACTTAATAACGTATATGCTGTATTAGTAAATAGACGTTTTCCTCCCATTGAAAACTATAAAGCTATGAGACTATTGTTGAGAATCGAATAATAGGATGCTGAAGTGCAAAAGAATTCTGAAGAGTAGAGAGAAAACGTTGAAGATCAAAGGGAAGAAGAGGGATGCTAAAGAGCAAAGGGGGTGATAGGAAAGGGATGATGGAGAGAAAAGGGATGCTCAAAATCAGAGAGCAGAAAAAGTTTCGAGGGCTAAGAGATGCTTAAGAAAAAAATGCCTGAGAGTTGATAAATTCTTAAAACCAGGGAGATGGGCAAGAGCAGAAATGCTTTAAAATTTAAAAAATTTTTGAGATAAAAAATTATTTAAATAAAGCTAATGTTATGTTACAAGAAGTAGATAGAAAAATTAAAAATAAATCTCTATTTATGATTTCATTTCCGATACTTTTTTCTAATTAAAAATCGAGCTCAAATTTTGGATACTCTATTCTATTTCATCTCTTACATGTTTATGAATTCAGAATGGGGATTTTTTTCTAATACAGTTTTGAACACAATCAAGAAATGTGCTATCACATTTTACACTTTTTCTTTCAGATTTGTAACTGTATTATTTTGCCTTCAGGGTCGTTGCTGTTTGGCTCGAAGAAATGGAGGCGCAGTCATCGAAAGCATGTTCCATCACGGAAAAGGAGTGTTTTCTGGAACATTTTCAGGTAACTACAATATCCTCTTCAAAAACGTGACACTCAAATAAAACTGCGGTCTTTAAATTTTAACTCACAAAACCTGTATTAGAAAGGAATAAAACATGCAGGATGCAGGACCGTCATGCCATGGCAAACAAGATTTTCATAGGAAACCATGTCCGCAAATGTAAACTGTGTCTGCTAGAGGACAATATTCTCCAGCTAAGAGGCAACTTTTAACTCTTTTATTCGACGGAAAATTTCAATTATTTATTATTACAGATACTGTGAAAGCACCCCCGAATACCCCTGTAAACCAAATTCCATTGAATTCCATCGGTAAATAGCAGAGAAAATAACATCCTTTTCAATTTCATTTTCCATTAATTATTTATTTTTTAGACCGTCTTCAAATTAATTAGAAAGGGATTTTCTCTGCTAATTACCGACTGGATTAATGAAATTTGGTTCACTGGGGTGCTCTGTCCGTATCTGTAATAACAATTGATGTTTTCCCTCGATTAAAAGAGTAAACTTCGCCGACGAACATTGTCCTCCAGCGGACACAATTTACATTTGCGGACATGGGTTCCTGTGAAAATCTTGTTTGTCATGCTGAGTTAAGCAAGGACCTTATGAGACATCCTGTAGTGAGATTTTTACATGAATTTCGCTTTTCAACTGTCCCTTCGTCCTCAGGCACACTGAGTCCATTCCTGCAAGACAAAGATGGTCGCCCCCGGCGTAACATCTGCACCATCGTCCACATCCTCAACGACCTGCTGGGGGCCTCCTCCCACTGCAACCCCTCTTCGAAGTGCTCCTGTTCCTCCTCCTCCTCTCAGTCCTCTTCTCCAGCCGCACAAACCAAGACAGCACAGCGCAAAGACAAAGGTAATTACTTCCACTTAGAACGCCATGGCTTATTTAAGTCTTTTGAAATTTATATCAATCTCTAACAGGTTCAAATCCGTTAACGGTCCCGCTAACTATCGCCAAGCTCTTTCAAACACCATATAGTATTTAGATGATTTTTATTGATAAACTAAACAGTTATTAATCTAAGTAAATATTTTAATCTATGAGTTTGAAATTATTTAGCAATATTCCTACTTTTTGGGTGTCTAAAAGAGCATGGCGATATTTAGCGGGTCGTTAACGGAATCGAACCATCTAGCTTTTTAAACTTGTGGGTGTCAGCCCCTAAATGTTCAAGAGTGGCCAACCGACCGCTCCAACAGTACCCATAACTTCGCCACTCCTCTAATCTTATTCAGCCCCCACCCCAAACTCTACCGTTTTGAACGAGCCCTTTTGCTTGATCCTCCAGAAATAAAGTCTTTTAAATGCGATTTAAACGCAGTTCTTTGTGTGTTAAGTTTCGATGAATAATTCGTAGTTATAGGGGGTCTAAGGGAACATCGCAGTGGCGAATAAAGAAGTTTATTTTGGGAGGGGCCCAAATAGTTATCTTAACACATTCACCGGTAACTTATTGACCGGTGATTAACTGGAAATCAAATATCTCATTGGTGGAAAACTAGTTTTCCTCCTTTAACAGATAATCAGAAGTATGACTGCCGTGCCGGTCAAAATACCGGTGAATACGGCCGATAGTCATTATCTGGCCCCCAGTTTTATTTTTGCACCGGGAAAGAAGACCCTAAAGAATTGCTCAGCCCTTCCTATGCATATACAGGGTGTCCCACGAGAAGTGGCCCAACCCTTTAATTTTTGACTCCCTACAGATATAGTCATGAAAGTGGGGTCTAGGTATAGTAAAGTGACCATGCCCTATCCGATGAGATAACTTTCAACGCCCTCTAGCGGAAAATTTAGGAGTTATAATTTTTATTTTAAAAACTGTGTGAGGTATGTGAAAAAAGTCAATGACTAAGTTGTAGAGCATCATCGATTTAGTAGGAAAAGACACCTTAAGCAGAAAAATATCTTGAATAAAATCCCTAAAACGCACGCTCAAATAGGTTGAATTTACGTAGATTTTACATCTTAAAACGCTCCTCATGAGGCGAAAATGAGAAATTTTCAATTCAATGAACTAAGAATGCTTTTAGTCATTTACTTAAATCATAAAAATAAAAATTTCTCATTTTCACCTCGTGAGGGGCGTCTTAAGACGTAAAAACTACGTGAATTCAACCTAATTGAGCTTGCGTTTTAGGGGTTTTATTCAAGATATTTTTCTGCTTAAGGTGTCTTTTCCTACTAAATAGATGATGCTCTACAACTTAGTCATTGACTTTTTTCACATACCTCACACAGTTTTTAAAATAAAAATTATAACTCCTAAATTTTCCGCTAGAGGGCGTTGAAAGTTATCTCATCGGATAGAGCATGGTCACTTTACTATACCTAGACCCCACTTTCATGACTATATCTGTAGGGGTTCAAAAGTTAAAGGGTTGGGCCACTTCTCGTGGGACACCCTGTATAATGTTCAATGTAACCTTAAAAATTTGTGAATAATAGTTTCTAGTAACAAAGGGGGTCTGGGCCGAGGCAATAAGGACGGCGAAATTTGTCCCCCATCAAGGTAGTGCAGGCATAATCTAAAGAATTTATTCACGTAAAAAAACCGTAAAAACTCGCCCCCCCCTAATCCGCCTTTCCCCACAGAAGAACTCTTCTCCCCCAACGAGAACATCCTCCTGCGTCAGAAAGTGGAGCAGATCCAGAGCCTGCTGCGCGAGAAGCGACAGCAGCGCCGAGGCTGCCCCTACCGCCGCCCCGCCGAGGGGCACGAGACGGCCGTCGCCTGAGGCTGAACCCCCGGACCGACGGACGCGCCACCTCTGAGGGAGCAAGGAACTACAAGGCCTCGCCCCACTTTTCCTGGGACTCCCAGTTAGATACACCTCGTGCATATTCGCTGTGTAATATAATGATAATAATATTATGGTAATATACTACTACTGACTTTTGTGTGCGGTGTCTGTTAGAGATTCTTTCCGGTAGTTTGGATGATAGAGGTCCTTTGTGTGGTAGGGAGGACGGAATCTGGCGGGCAGATCTCGAGTGGTCAGTTGAGGAGAATGTCGGGACCCGAAAAACGATCGTTTACTTCGATGAAAGTTGCGAATTTGTTTTTTATGGCGAGAGTTTTCATCTAAAGTGGAATTTTTTGGATAGGATTTTTTTTTAAAAGAGCGTCGTTCAAATGGGAAAGGAATGAGAAAAAGGGTATGTGGTTACCTAAATATCAAACACTACTATCTCCGTTCGGCAAACTTCGCGAATCCGATCCTTGGTGTTCGGATCGTTGGAGAAGCTCATTTGATTGGCTTCGAACTTTCAAGCTCGATAAAGTAAGCAGTTACGAACCAATCAAATCAGCTTCTCCAACGATCCAATCGCCGAGGATCGGTATTCCCGAAGTTTGCCGAAAAAGATAGTAGTGTTTGATATTTAGGTGTATGGTCACTGGAAGTTCAGAATAGCACATGTCGTCGCCTTAGAATCAAAAACTACTATCTCCGTTCGGCAAACTTCGGGGACCCCGATCCTTGGCGACTTATAATCAGACGCCAATTCAAACCACTCCCCATAAAAATCCACCATTTAAATACCACTAAATCAAAAAATAATAATTACTTCAGATCGTTGCAGGCGCTCATTTGATTGGTTTGGCACTTTGCCAGCTCGATGATATCACGCTTACGAACCAATGAAATGAGCTTTCTCGCTTGCAATTCCGAATATTTCCGAATCAGACCAGAAGGCAGTATTATTTTGATTTTAAGATGAAGAAAATATTGCCCCTGATATGGCAACTTGCTTACGATATCAGACCGCCAAGATTAACATTGAATCTAGCTCGTTTCGCAGCAGCCAATGAAATAATTGGAACTCTTTTTTCGTTATAAAAGAAAAACTAATCATGGTAGAAGTACAATATTTTAAACACATATACAATTATTTTTTACAAAAATATTGTCGTTTCGTTTTTTAAAAAATTCGAATTAGTTTTAGAATTATTAAGATTCAAAGTTTCAATATTTTCCCTTTCTAAGACTGAAGTGAATTAACAATGGATAGCAGCAACCCTTTAACAACGCCAAAACCGCCAACAAAACGAGTAGAATGAACAACTACTGTGAATGAAGCTGCGTGAATTTTCAGAGATAGTAGTTTTTGATTCTAAGGCGACGATGTGTCGAGTTTGCATCGTATTTTGAGCAAAAATTAATATTTATAACCCCAATTTACAGCTGGGACTACCAGAAATGCGCTGAATTGACTCCAAATTACATTTGAATATTGTTCTGCTGTTCTAAACTATCAATGTTCAATGGCAGTCACATTGCAAGATATGTTCCTATGTTTGTTTGGAATATTTTCCAATGCCAAAACATGTTTTCAGGAATGTTTGGAAATAGCTGCTCAGAAGCTAAGAAGAGTGAATATCATCTGTAAAGAATCCCATCTTAAGGGTAGACTTAATATAGGATTTAAAATCATCTCAATAATTTATGAAATGAAGTATAAAAATTCACTTAAAACTATTATACTTTCTTTCCTATTGTAGTCTACATTTTGTAGATTCGATAACTTATGGTTTCATCATTTCATTTCTAATGGGGAAGTTTTTGAAGACAGTGAAGACACATTTCTGTATTAAGCCCAATTATCATGAAGAGATATGAAATAACATAATATTATTTCATTATAGGATAGATGACATTTTTTAGCAACCAATTGGTAAATTTTTTTTTACCTTTGTGCAAGGAAACCTTAGACTTGGGAAATAATAAACTAGTATGACAGTTATTGATTGACATTCCTTAACTGATCATGTGAGATCTGCCTCTTACTTCTTTAGGTTTTCAAAATTTAAATTAAAGGAAGAGCTTGGTGTAAGGTAAGGGGCAAAAAGTTCAACAGTATATCTTCTTTTACACCCTCAAGGTAAAATTACCTACCTTTTAAAAATACTCATGTATCCCCAAGCTCTTTTGTTTCAAATGCATTAAAAACTTCTTGTTAGAAATTTCATGAGGCTTTAAATGTCCTCATTATGTAAGTTCTAGTCTGATTTGTTCTAAAAGTTTAAGCTCACCTTGTTTTAGTATAAGTTGTGATTGTGATAAATTATTTTCGCTTAAAGAATAACCACAGTACGATTCTTTAAGTAAAGATACATTAATTAATATTAATCTCTTACACCAGGGGTTCCCAACCTTTTTGCACCTGCGTACCACTTGACTTTTTGAGAAATTTTGGCGTACCACTAGGTGCAAAATAAGTGCATTCTTTGAGTTTTAAAGCCAGTTGTTCTTCAATATTATTAGACATATCGACAATTCGTCTCTTTCTGTGTTATTTGACAGTGGTATTTTTTGAATTTCTTTGGCTGCCTTTTCTCCTAATACGGCTTGGACCATATCCACAGCGGCCGGCAGTAAAAGTGTCTCGCCGATTGTGTGAGGCTTTCCATCTTTTGCAATTTTTAAACTAGCAAGGTATGACGCCTTTATCAAGTTAGTATCAGTATTGACAAACTTCGTCAAACATTGGGTTTCTTTCTTAAAAAAACTAGATTTTCTTTTAAAAAATTCAATGGGCTTACCAATCAAATCAGGGTGCTTAGTATTTTGGTGTCGCATCAGTAAAGAAGGCTTCATGCTTTGGTTCGAAAGTGTTTCAAGACATACAACACATTGAGGAATAGGAATGTCACTGGTTTCAGTCCCTGGCTTCACTATAAAATCGTACTCTAAGTAACTTTCATCGTATTTACGATTGGCCGGTGATTTAGGTTTTTTAGCACAATCCTTTGAATTAGAAGAGGACGTCAAAAATCGTTTCATAGTTCCAGTGGCGTAGCCAGAAAAAAATTTCAGAGGGGGATATTGATATTTCGGGAGGGGATATGGGGTATTTTTGGTGGTTTTCTATGGTCAAAAAGGAAATTTCCTGAGTTTCGGGGGGATATATCCCCAAATCCCCCCTCTGACTACGCGCCTGCATAGTTCAGTTTTCTTATACGAAATCACAATTAATTATTGCAACACCCACAACGAACCAGAACGATAAAAGAAGCGAGCGGTTTCCCCATTGAAATGAATTAACCGCTTCTGGGGCATGAGGACTAAAGTTCTTTTATTTTCACCTTTTCTAAGAAGCGGTGTTCGCATTTCATTAAAGAAGGAACAAACAAAAAAAGAAAAAATTTCAAAAAAATGTTTAAGTAAATAAAGGTAGAAAATTGCGCTTACTTTAAAGACAATTTGAGAAAAAATTTGAAAATTTTCAAAACCGCGTAACTCCGAATTCGCGTAAGTCGGGGTAGCGTATAAGTCGAGGTATTACTTAAATCGCTTTAACTCCCGCGTACCACCTGAAACGTTCCCGCGTACCACCAGTGGTACGCGTACCACCGGTTGGGAACCCCTGTCTTACACCATATCACACTTTCTTTTAATGCAAATATTAAATTATAAGCTAACATGTATTCTTCATCTTTTGAGCATACTGTTGACTGTTATGTAAATTTTGCATAATATTTAAATAGATATAACTGAAATATAACACGATATTTGTAATTATATTTTCTCATTCACATTTAAATGCACTTTTAAGATTTTATTTATTATGGTTACTCCATCTATTATTTTAATAATACATGCAGTTTAAGTAGTTCATCATATTTCATTTTTAGTAACTCTATAAGCAAAATTGATCAACTAATATTGTTTCAGCCTGTATCTATAATCTGAGAATATGTATAAGGATCCAAGATCATCACTAAATTTTATGCACCAGAATGACTAAATGAATTCAGTTACATAGAGTGAAGAACTAGCATATCTAGTCTAGAATAGTCATGTAACAGGATGAGAAGGTTTTTAAAATTATAACTCATTTTTCTATTCTGGTAGCATTATATGCTTTATAGATTCAACTTTATTTGTTTGCCACTTGGAAAATTCAGATAACCTGTATCCTTTTAGATAATGGAACTCCTATATTGTTAGGGCTCCCCTAGAAGTTGTACATAGCATATCCGCAAAATGCTAGTCATCTGTATAAATTCTTAGATGCTGAGTCAAAGCAACTATGCCTGAAAAAGTTAACAGTACTCAAGTTCACATTAACTACTCATAAGAAACTTTGTTTTTTTATCAATCAGGGAAGCGGAAGATATAAAATCTTGGACTACCCTGAATAAAATTTATTGTCTTTTCATTGAAAAAAAACTAGACAACAGAATTAAAGCAATTTTTAATTAGGATAGGAATTTATGTTTGAATTTATTCAGTAAATGCTTGCCAAACTTTTAAAATATTTAAGAATGAAAATTTTCATTTAGCATGGCACCTTCTTACTGTATATGAATTGAAATCTGGCATTATAAGCTAAATAAATAAAATATATGGAACTAACATAACCAACTAACTATTTGTTAAAGTAAAATGCATTATTTTACTTATTTTTATCTAAACAAACAGTATTAGTTCTATTTCAGTATTGGTGAAATTATGATCTCATTGTTAAACATATTTTGGAAAACAAATCTAGAGTATTTAAGTGTTTTAGCAAAAAGTTTAAAAATTACTATAGGAAATTTTCTAAACAGAAAAAAGAATGCGAAATTGTTTGCAATTAATTATTAGCTTTATCAAAATACAAGTAAAAATTAAGTTGTTTTGCAATGCTTCACAATTTATTAAGGTCTGTGGAAACCAATATACTTATTGTTTCAAGATTTTGAGCAAATCTAAATTGGTAAAAAATACTACTAATTATTAAAAAAGGGTGAGAGAATCATCTATTTGTGCAATACTCTAGGTATGTTATTTCATCCTTTTCTAATTCAATTATTTGTCCATGAACAAGAAAAAGAAAACCTATATATCTTATACATGTCGGTTATCCTCCTCCAAATTTTTTGATGAAACAAGATCAGCATGCTTAAAAATGTATTAAAAGGTTGATGACAATGATTTGGAAAAGCAAATAACAATTTTCTTCATGCTAAAAGTGCCTTACTTTTTTCTTATTGTTGGAAAATTTCATTAAAATCTTATGCACACACTGTAAATGCTTTCAATTTTCTTGAGGGAAAATATAAATATGAACTGGTTTCAATGAAACACTGTTATGAGCAATGAATTTCAGCTCATAGTAAGATTTTGCATCTTATCAAACTGTGCATTCAGATTTGCTCATAAGAGTCATTTGATCAACCTAAATGCAAAGATGATTCAGAAAGTAAAAGTTGCTATTTTCAACTGTTCAAAATTACGTTCTTGCTCAACAATAATTATCTTTGAAATGTAAAATAATAACAAAATTATCTACAGCAACCTTGATATTATAATTATGAAATTGTACAAATAGAAACTGAGCTTCCCTACTCTCTATAGGATATTAGACTGATGTGAAAAATGCATCTAATCCACTAAGTCAAAAAGATTTCAAACAGCAATTGAGTCAAATGGATGGGATTAGATATGAATTAAAGTTAAATAATTTAAGGAGTGGTGAAACATTTTTCTATGCAGAATAAGCAGATCACTAAGTTTAAGCATATTTTGTTACTTCATAGTATTAGTGAGTCTGAAAACTGGGCACATTTTAGTGTTTATTATTTTAGTGCTTATTTAATATTTACTTAATATTTAACAGTTTTATTTAATATTAAAGAAAGTACTTTCTGAATTATCTTTGTATAAACAAGTAAGGTCTAGCTGGTCTCGATTTGATGCGCTTAAACTCTATTACTTCAACTATGAAGAAAATAATTAATAAATTGTTAATTTTGTTTCACACATGCTTTATACACTGTAAACCAAATCGAATGTCATAGATATTATTGTGTATTTAAATATTTGAATGAATACTTAGATATGTTGTACACAATAACACACAGAATTGATGAACAATAGACCTATTTCATTTTCATCATAGTATATAAAATCACACAGCATCTGAGTTGTTTCATTTGCCTTGCATAAAAGTCATATGATGTTTGAAGGAGATATATCATACTCAATTATTTACTGTTTTATGTTTTGAAAGCAGCTAGCCTTATGTATGACCACTGCATAGAAGAGATTCAAATGCATGCCAAAGTAGAACTGCATTTTATGCAAGATATATGTATTAAACCCCACTTTTCAGTATTGTATTTTAGTCAGTGAATATGTTTAAAACATAGGTGTCTTGTGGAAATGTTGTAGGATATAGTTTCTTATGTATGAAAATGATGTCTGTGGCACCTTTTGTATTGAATGAATAAAAAATAATAATCTTAACGGCTTTTTGAGTCAATTTTTTTATAAAATTTAGTGATAATATTTCTATTATTTTATGTATCACCATCAGTTATAATTCATCTTAATTATTCTATAGTTTATTATTAAATATTAAAATCAAAGCTAGTTGTAATACTGATGTTTTACTGTAAGGAGTTCTGTGAAATCTAATAGAAAATATTTTGAAATCTAACTTTAGAAAATTGTTCCAAATCATTAGTATTGAAAGAATTTTACGGTACATTGCATCAGTTGGTTACAATTAATTTTCATCAATGTACTTAAAAAAACATATAGCATGAGTTAGTATAGTCTAAATGTAAGTAGAAGTTAACTAACTTATTTATGACTGAAAAAAGATAACTTATTTAAATGTGTTAGTAAACTTTTAAATAACACAACAGTAAATAAAATTTCAGAATTTCTTTTAATGTTTTAAAAATGTAAAAAGTAGTACAAAAACTTCAAACTTAAAAATATGTTGATTGCAAAAATTATAGTAAGTAGGGTCAGCTGAAATGCACATAATCTTTGCCTTCAATTATATTTAAGGAAGACAGGTTTTCTTCAAAACTTCCAGAAGTCATAGCCTAAAGAAAGTCAGGAAAGTTAATATAGTTACATTAGCAAAAACTGAATGTTAGAAATGGAAAAAGCAAAATAGTGATTTCACATTAAGGGTACACAGAAGGTAAATTTCCAAACTAACTGAGAAAATTTAAGATAATAAGACAGGATAATCAGGGGTTAATAAATGAGTTGAATTTAACTAAAAACTCCATTCTGAAATAAACATTTCATGAAAGATAGGAGACCCAGCTTATGAGCTTAAATCCTGCAAAATAATTTTCAGCAAATTCAAAGTTGGTAAAAAGTAAACTTAAATGTATACTTACAATTTTCACACACAAAACAAACGGAGGTCTAGCTTTTTTAAAGTGAACAATTGGAACTTGAGGTTTTGGAATTTGCTAAAAAGAAACAATATCTTTATTTTTAAAAGAAAAATAATCATTGGATATTTTAAATATTTATTTACTTTTATCATCATTAATTTATTTTGCGCAAAAAGTATCTAAAAGACTAACCTTTTCTTATAGACTCATTTATTTAAAAAGCAATTCTAACATTCCTTAGTTTTCTTGTACCTTATTTTGAACTGAGCGTACAGTTTTTGTGTTCAATATTTTAAAATGAGAGACCTTATTAAAAAATTTTAAATAATACTCACTTCACTTTCTTCATAAATATATTTTCCTTTACTCAGTTTTTTTACATCAACATCACAGAAAGCTTCAACCTGAAAAATATATTTAACTTTGAGTAAAAAATAGTCCCAATATAAAACATCAAAAAAAAATTTTTTAGTATTACAAAAAATGACAGTTTTTTTAACCAAAGGAAAAGAGTTTCCTAAAACTTGTCGATGTACTGGCCCAGTGGTTAGAGTATTTGGCTGCAAAGCCATAGGTCTGAAGTTCAAATCCCTATTTGGCATGAATGTTTTTCTCCCAGTTTGCATAGAAAAGGGGAGGAGTAAAGAGTGAAACACTAATTTGCACTTTTCAATCTGGATGATTCCCCCAAAATGAATATCAAAAGTGATGTCTGAATGAGCTTTAACATGCATTTTAATGAAATGTTTTGTTGTAACTTATATTATAGTTTGTTTTACTTTAATTAAATAATTAACCCTTTTCTTAAATCTGCCTATGGACAAAATGTAATAAGGGGCCATTCATTAATTACGTAAGGGTCCCGAGGGGGAGGGGGGGTTGGAAAAATCTCTACATACCCTTACTTGGGGGGTGGGGGGGTCGAACCCATTCTTACGTAAGATTTTTTAAGTTAATGTAAACAAATTCCAATTATTCTAATCAAATTACAATTGAATAAACCCAAAAAAACTTAAAAATGCTGACGACCTCGGTATCTTATCGAAGCTTTAATTTTTTTATAAAATGAAGGTATATCAGATGTATCTTTTTTATTGGAGTAGTATTAAGTTAAGATAAAAAATAAAACTGTTAAATCCATCAAAAGTCGAAACAAAACAAAAGCAAAAAGAGAGAAATCCTTATTATTTTGAAAAGCGAAATGGAATCTTACGTAAGAATAGGGGGGGAGGGGTTTGAAAAATCTTACGTACCCTTACATGGGGGTAGGGGGGGTCAAAAACTGCCAAAATCATCCTTACGTAATTAATGAATGGCCCCTAATGCCTACTTTTAGTTTGTTTTCAGCAGATAGGGATCTATAAAGCTTTCTTCCTTGTTTTCCAGCATTCCATATGGTGAAAGATGTCCAGTTCTTTATTACATTCTGCTCTAATTCATGAAGTCGAATTTCCCATATTGTATCCCTAAGGGCAGAACAATAAAAAATTATATAATACTTTAAATACACATAATTTCATACAAAAAGTAGATAATTAAAACATAATTTCATAAAAAAAATGATTTAGAAAGACAAAAGAATGATTTAAAAAACAAATTGCTTATTTTAATAATATAAAAAGAGGTTAAAATGGACATTTTCCCGCAAAAACCTTCACAAAATAAATTGTACTTCCCTTAGGGGCCGCGTAAATATTACATAAGCACCTAGGGGGAAGGATTTTCCCTTTGCTTCTTTTTTCTAACAAGGAGGTAGGGGGTATGAATGATAATTACACGAGATGCTACAAACACTGCATTTTTGAAATATCTTGTTTCTTGCATAATTTCATAATTTTAACCAATAATAAATTTTACACAAAAAAATTGAAATAGGCATTTTGAATTTTTTAAAGGGTTGGGCAGTTTTACGTAATTATGAGGGAGGTGTGCAGTTTGCTTATCTGCTGACAAGGAGAGAGGGGTATCAAAAATAACCAAAAAATTGCTTACATAAAATTTGAATGGCCTAGCCCCTTAGTTCTTTTTGAAGACTTATACAAGATGACAGAATACTTAACAAAAAACCTTCATTTTAACTTATAACACCCAAATTATTTTTTTTCGAGCAAATTGAATAAAAATCATGATATATATGTTTGGACATGATTTTATACTAAGTAAATTAATTTTGAGAAAACTCTGCATTATATCCTAATAGCTACATCTATAAATATAAAATAAACTTGAAAAGGATTCATTTACAGGCATATCTTTACTGTTTTCTTGAAAAACATGAATGAAGATGAAAAAAATTCAAAATGAAACCAGGAAACAATTTTTTGCCCATCACTATTACAAAATAAATGAAGCAAGCAAAAAAGACACATGGTCTTAGAGTTGGAGAATCCTTTTTTTGCCACATGCGCAGCTCATTTCTGTTGGATGAATTCAAGGTCACTAAAAGAGCATTTCTGACACAGTGTTTAGTGATCTAAAAATCGATCAATGGTCGCTAATGGGTTAAGCAGAAACATTTTGGATTTCTATGTCCTAGATTACAAAATAATGTAATGAAAATGTATAACTTGAAATAGTTGACCTCACTCAGAAATAGAGAAAGTTGTAGCAGACGGATGGTATCTGTACATCAAAAGGTCATCATCGACTCGTTTAAGTTGGCCACCAAGTCTTAAATGGCTGTAAAAAAATATCAAATCTTCTGGAGTTCCCTGAAAAAAAATTATGCATTAAAAGGTTATAAGGCTTAAACATTTTGTTAATATACTTTACTATACGCATTAAAAAGGCTTTCGAAAAATGTCTAAAAAATTCATGAAAATAATTTTTAACCACAATAATTTTAATTACTTTTTAATGTTATAATTTGACTACTCTTTTGTAGGTATTTCATAAATTTTTAAGCAGGAAATATCATAATGAAAATCAACAGTTTTAGGATGTGTACCAAGAAATTCTAATTAGATTTTCTAAGTTTTTGTGATTTAGAAAAGATAAAATATATTGGATACTTCTGTATTATCCTGTGGACCATGCCGCCGAAAAAAATGCATTGCCAAAGCCCTTTAACTGCGCTGCTGAAACTGATGGTCAATAGGATAATACATAAGAAGCAAATATTACTTTGAGCTAAGAACATTTGAACTGATAAAAACTGTTTAAAGTTCTATTGTAATCCTTCGATAAAACAACTGGATTTTCCTAAACATATAAGAAGTTGAGTTTGAACTGTAGCAAAAAAATAATTTACTTTGTAAAGTTACTAAAACAATAATGATCAAGTAAATAATATTGAATCAATGTTGTTCTTCAAATACTTAAACTTTTGTATAAGTATAAACTTTAAAAACATAAAAGAAGTTACCTTTCCCTTTTCATTGAAGCCACCAACATTGTCAAAAACTTGCCTATGGCAAAACCATGTAGGCATCACAACAGTGGGACCAAATGCAGTGTAAATCTAAGAAAAAAAACTCAATTGAAAGGAAACTAAGTCAAAGTCTATCATAAGTTTTCAAATTTTTATTAAGAACTTGAATTATTCGAAGTCTTTACTAATAAAGGAAGTAGACAAGTGTGCAAAAATGTTAAAATATCCATTTTTAAGCACAAAAAAAGTATCAATAAAAACAAACATTACCAAAAAAAGGGTTATACAGTGAAATCCTGTTACAACGAATACCGATACAACGAAAAATCTCGTTATTACGAATTCCAGAAGGGGTCCCCAACCGTTTTTATTTGAATTATAGAAATACCGTAACAACAAAGAAATTTTACGGTCCCGTGAAGTTTATTATAACGGGATTTTACTGTAAAACACTTAAAAAAGTGTAAAATTAATTCCATATTCAATACACCTAAATAATTTTTATAGTCTTGCCAAATTTATAATTCCATTACCTTCATTTTTAAGTAATGTTGTTAACATGCTATAGTTTGATATTGAATTTAGATGCACTGTAAAACTTCTAATACAATCTATTGCCTTGGGCAAAATAATTATGGATCATTCCTTTTAACAAGGAGTATTTAATAGGGAATGCAACCATTTTTCAAAGTTTATTTTAATAAAGCTTCATTAGAAAATAGGATTGTAAAAGAAATTTTTGAAATCCGATCATAAGTTATTTTTAAAAAAATTAAAAACTACAATGCGCAGAAGGGTTTGCGAAAAAGCAGGGTTTGGTGCATGAAGTCACTTTTGCCTTTGGCGCATGAGCAATGGTTAAATCCAATGATTAAATCTTTTCGCCAATGGTTAAATCCTTTCCTTTGAAAGTATTGATTGGTTGAAGGTTCGAGAGAAAGCAGTTGTGACGTCACGTAAGCCACACCTCCAATTCTAGCCAGAGTAATTTTTGAAAATTACTTTTAAAAAAACTAATGATAAAAAAATATTTAAAAATTGAAGAAATGCATTTTATAACCCCAATGATTTCCTATAGTTGAAATCTTGAATTTCCACAAGTGTTGCATTCCCACACTTATTGGATCCAAACAAGAGAGCTGTATGAACAATGATAAAAGTACTTGTAAGTAAAGCTGTTCAGGACTCAAAGAGTTAGCCCAGTCTGTGTACCTGGGAGTAGAATCAAAGGGTAATCTATGAAATTGACAACCCACAATCTATAAATGAGATATAAAATAAAGATAATATAATTTCAATGATACATACATAAATTAATATTACCTGATTAAAGAACGCTTGAATACTTACAACATTTTCATTATTACGACAATGTTCATATTGTTTTTTCACACGGCCACAATGCATAACATCATCCTAAGCAATAGGAATCAATGTGAACATTTGTAGTAAGAATAGACTTGAATATTGGAATGAGTTGTAAAAAGGTATAAAATTAGGAGAAATAAAAAATGAATAAAGTATTCAAATATAAAAAAGGTTAAAATTAGATTTCAATATTATGAAGTAAAAACCAGATAAATTAGAATAAATATATGTTTACTCACAGCATCTAAGAAACATAAATACTCTCCAGAACTTTGTGTTACAGCTTTATTTTTTGCATAACCAACTAAAATAATTAACCCAAATCATTATTTAAATTACACATAAATTAAAGAGTACCTATTAATTGGTTTTAAAATATTACCTCCTTTTGGTTCGCCTAGAATACCAGAAATTATTAAACTCATGCCTCTTTCTTCTAACTTTGCTTTTGATGACTCCAAAATGTCCCTAGATTTATCCTATAAAAAGCAGCATTTCAGAAATAATTTGGAACACAAATTTATATAAAACCTTACATAATGGTTCAACACAATTCAATCTTGAAAATTCTGACCTCTAAAATTACAAAACACTTAAAGTATTGCATGATCAAGTGTTAAAACAATTGGAATAATAATTCTCATCATTAGATAAAAAGAAGTTTCAATGAAAAAATACATATTAAATATATATAATGTTAACTTACTGAACTTGCATCATCAAAAACAGATACTTCAATCTTCCCTAAGAAGTCTTGCAAATAAACTGACTCAATACATTCATTTAACCAGGATTCTGCATTGTGAACTGGAATAATGACAGACTGCAAGCAAGAATAATTTTCATTAAAAAGTAAACAAATATATAGTTCCTAACTAAAAGTTGATAAACCTGTAGAACATTTACATCAAACCAAGGAAATTAACAGTTAGTGAATTTTGATTCTAACGTGTCATCCCATCAGTTTCACGGCTACAATAAATGGGATTTGGCTATATATTTTTGTTTTCAGCACGCTAAAGACTGGATAATATGGATGCACCTAGGCCCCGTTCTCTGGATTACGACCAATGCATCTTTGAAAACATACGTATTAAACATTCACTTCTTGGAAGAATTATTGGGCAAATCTGGCTAATCGAACTTTTTAAGGCGGTATTCAAGAAATTACACAGAAAAATTTAAAAATTAAAAGCAGCTAGCTGAGATATTACGATGATTTTTATTTTGATACCTTTAAACGGTTTGTCATAAAGCCACTTATGCTTGCCCCTTTGAATTTGAGTTGTCTTGTATTTTTTTACCCCTATGAATTCTTAAGCAAACAAAATTACAATCAACAGTGCATTTCACATTTCATAAAACTTTTACTCACCACATCAACTTTTCCAGTCATTAGTAACCAAACTTAAAAATAGAACAAGTAAAAAAACTTTGGCTCAAGTTTAGTCTGTTCCCTGCTGTCGCCAATATACACAATATTGGCGATATTGTAGCTATCGCTCTAGCTTTTTCTAGTCCATAATGGTATATTTATCGCCATAAATTTGGCGCAGGGAACAGACTAAACTTGCGCCAAAACTTTCAAAAATAACACTAGGAAAATAACAACCATGCCAAAAAAATATTTGTTTATTTACATCGAGTTTTTTAGTTTGAAGTAGAGTTGTCTTTCAGCTACTTACATGTGTTGTTGGATTTTTCCTTTTCCCATAGACAGTGGCGTTTCTATGTAATAACGGTGGAACTAACCAGAGACTATTAAAACGTTAACTATCTAAAATCCGCATACAATCTCTCTTTCCTCGACCGTTACACACGATTCTTTCGCAATTAATCCCGCCCACTTTTAAATCGCTAAAAGGGAAAAAGTTTTTAAATATTTCCCCAGTTTTCCAACAGTTTCGTGTCTTATGAGCCATGGAGGAAAGAGTAAGAGGACATCCATAAATTACGTGAGGTGTTTTTTCCAAAATCTGGACCCCCCTCGGTGAGATTTTACTGGACCTCCCCTCCCCCAATTTAAAATTTTACAATATCTAGCTTAAAATGATACATAATTACTCATTCCATAGACATTCATTTATGCCAGAAAAACTGCCAATGAAATAAAGAAATGATCTACTGAATTTTAAATGCGTTACATCAAGGTATTCTTATCTCCACAATTAATTTAAAATATTGGCGATTAAAAGATTACGTTGGACGCAAGCTCGGACTGGCCATGCGGGCATTTTGGGCAAATGCCCGGTGGGCCGTTACTCATGGAGGGCCGTTTGTGGGCCGCCTACAACCAAAATATTTTACGAAAAAGATCCTGTAAAAATGAATCCGTACTCCGCAGGAATTTTCAATAGCGGCCCACAACTTCTTTTTGTGCGGCCACCAAACCATTAATTTACCAGAAAATAAATTCATTAATGATGGCATAAATTACTGAACTCAGAAACATTATATTATGTAAAATATTTTTATGAACGAATTTTCCTGGTTTCATCTTTAAAAATTCTATGGCATAAAAGGAGCGTACCTTTTCGGATATCACCCAAAAAGGTCCCAAATGAGGTAAAACAGTACTTTTAAGAGTATAATTTCCAAAATTTTTCTGGGGGAGGACCCCCAGACCCCCTTTCTATTTTGAGCTACATTATTTACAATTTATTTTAATATTAAGATCGTCAAGGTGGAAATTCTTTCTATCCACTGAATTTACCAACAAGGAACTAGAAGTCCATATAGAGTCGTATCTAATTAGGGACTTCATTTATTTTAGACTATTTCTTAGGGGCCAATTTTCAAAAGAATTTCTTGAGGAGGTACCATGATTCCCCCCCCCCGAAATCTTTAATTCTATGAAGTTATATTTTCTATGAAAAATATACAGTAGGCTGGGTCGAAAAAGACAAATTTTCGAATATCGAAACGCTTCAGGTCTCAAAAGTTGCGTCTTGGCACGCTGATAACTGGAAAAATAATCAAAAAATTCCTAAAAATATCCCTGAAGAGCGCATCGGGCCTAAAGTTTGAGAAAATTGACAAAAAAAAACCTTAAGTTGAAAAAATTCCCGAATTTCGTAAATTGCGTTCATAAACTTCAAACTAGGTGTAAGTATATCCTTTTAGTTGTCTGAATTCAAATAAAAATATCTGAAAAGTTTACTTTATTTTTGAAATCCGAAAAGGAGGCCTAAACGTGGTGAATTTCAGTGAAAAAACCTAAAATTTAGCACTTGTAAAAGAAAGGCACTATTGAATGTAAAACTCAACAAATGAGCTTTTTACTGATGAACTAACTTCCTTCATACTTTTTCATCACTTTTTGGTCATTTTATATAGTGCACAATTAAAAAAATTAGTTTCATGAAGACACAAAAAATATCTCCTGTGAAGCATGCCTAAATACATTACCATACAGTAAACCTCATTTAATCGTAGAAAATATATCTTATTAAGTCTGTGAAATAGCTTTAAAGTTGGGTTTACAATCAAAATCTGGGGTAAAAGATCGTGTGTGAAAACAATGTTGCTTGTAGGAATCCTTCTCCATCTTTGTTTTTAATAGCAAACTCCGTCACAAGTATCACACATCTTTCGACAGCTTACTTGTATCAAGAATAGCTTAAAAATATTATATTGTGGTAAAACGCTATGTCCATATTTATGTTTATGTCCACAGCAGCTTCGTACTATCAGCGTTACAAGTACATTTTATGTTGAATCAAAGAAGGTCGTGATATGTACAAATTCTGTAATATTCTACTTGTCATTTTTAAATTGAGTTTTCTTTCAGAAATGTATTATCCTAAAACCAGAAGGACACATATAAGCATCTAGACTAGAGTGTCTTAATAACTCAAGATCTTTTACAGCAAGACCGAAGAACACTCACCACCCTGTAGTGCCTTTAGAAAGTACATCTGATCTTATTTAAGATCAGTTTTTAATCCATGTATTATTCATTTTAAATTCCTTTGAAAACTATAGTAGGCAGGTGACAGCCAGTTAGTTTGCCAATTGCCCCGTTTTGAAAGTTAATGGTCCTCTAGTTTCCCCATCTAAGTATTGAAGCAAGAGTCTAAAAAGTAGCTCATAGCAATAAAAACACTACTATGTACTCTGAATTAGGCCCTCACTGCTAGGAACTAATGTCAATTGGACTTCTATCACAACCTCGTTCTACCCCTCCATCAATATAGAAAAAAACCTGTTCATTAAGGGGTTAAAAACTGTTGTCCCTCCTGCTGCCATTAAATTTTATGCTAATAGATTAGGTTGATTCTCTCCAGTGGACAAACTGTGTTTCCTCTTCCTCACCCATGCTGGAAAACCTAATTTCTGAAGACATATAATAAAATGTGAACAAAGCATTGTACCACAATAATATTTTTAAACTATTCTTGCCACAAGTAAGCTGTCGAAAGATGTGTGATACTTGTGACGGAGTTTGCTATTAAAAACAAAGATGGAGAAGGATTCCTACAAGCAACATTGTTTTCACACACGATCTTGTACCCCAGATTTTGATTGTAAACCCAACTTTAAAGCTATTTCACAGATTTAATAAGATATATTTTCTACGATTAAATGAGGTTTACTGTATGGTAAT
This sequence comes from Tetragnatha versicolor, assembly GCA_024610705.1. Lineage (NCBI taxonomy): Eukaryota > Metazoa > Arthropoda > Arachnida > Araneae > Tetragnathidae > Tetragnatha > Tetragnatha versicolor. The sequence goes on from JANDEH010000003.1 coordinate 43,552,323, forward strand.
GTATTTAGGCATGCTTCACAGGAGATATTTTTTGTGTCTTCATGTAACAAATTTTTTTAATTGCACACTATATAAAATGACCAAAAAGTGATGAAAAAGTATGAAGGAAGTTAGTTCATCAATAAAAAGCTCATTTGTTGAGTTTTCATTCAATAGTGCCTTTCTTTTACAAGTGCTAAATTTTAGGTTTTTTCACTGAAATTCACCACGTTTAGGCCTCCTTTTCGGATTTCAAAAATAAAGTAAACTTTTCAGATATTTTTATTTGAATTCAGACAACTAAAAGGATATACTTACACCTAGTTTGAAGTTTATGAACACAATTTACGAAATTCGGGAATTTTTTCAACTTAAGGTTTTTTTGTCAATTTTCTCAAACTTTAGGCCCGATGCGCTCTTCAGGGATATTTTTAGGAATTTTTTGATTATTTTTCCAGTTATCAGCATGCCAAGACGCAACTTTTGAGACCTGAAGCGTTTCGATATTCGAAAATTTGTCTTTTTCGACCCAGCCTAATATACAGTGGGCCAGTTCAGACTTAAAATGCCCGGGCCGAAATTTCTTCCCAGTCCGGCCCTGGTTGGACGGAAAAGTTATGACTAGTTAGGCGACCGACAGGAGGAAGAGGAATTTGGTGAGATTTTTCCAACCCCCCTTTTTGACTTTACGTAATTTATGGATGTCCCCTAAGCCCTAAGGCGAAATATGCATGCGCATAGTAGCGCACATTTGAAGTTAGCGGTCTCGGGCGCCTTTCCTTTGTGGCCGTAACAATCCCAGAATGCCTTGCGCGAACGTTCCATGGAATGCTTCGAATTCCGCGACCAGCGGGAGGAGAGAAGTGACGAGACGAAATATACGTCACTTTTCCACGGAGCGAATGACGTTCCTTCTTCGCATCTCCTCGCGAAGTCCATTTCTCTATGCCATTTTTCCTCGCGCAGTGCATCATGGGAACGTTATGTCCGAGCAATAATGCGCAGAACTGGTCGAACGGTGTCTCCAGTACTTCATTCGCTTAGTGGTATTTTTCGCCTCCCGATCACTCTCTCCTCCCTGTTTTGAGGATGCACTGGAGAGGAAATATCTTTAACTTCAGCATCTGAATAATTTCTCAGACATTACACAGGTCTCTCTGATGTCACACTCTCCAGGGACTCACCCAATGTTCTTTGCAAAGCAATGATGATCTGCGAATTTATGGAGTACCTGGCCGCTGAAAGCGCCCTCCACCTCCGATCTTGCAAATGTAATTTATCTGGATAAAACTTTGGCACTTCTAAAATCTTGACCATTTTGGCAGGGAGATCTTTTAGTAAAGTGGGCTTGCAGCAGATGATACATTGCGATGCAGAGAAAAATCTATATTACTTTGGGTTATTTCTTGATAAGATTAATTTTCATAAGGGATTATACTATATCGAGGTCTCTTTTTGCTTGGTGCACAGAGTAAAGATTATTCAGAGTCCAAAACGCGATTTTACTAAAATAGTTCTACAGTTATCGCATAGTGGCGTTTCGACCCTCCATCTGTCAATCATTGGTGTGGGCGGCGACTTATGGAAACGAGTGATTCTCATTGGACTTAGAACTTTGTATGGAGGCTGCATTTGAATTTCTCAATCTCTGCTATTTTTCCCCTGATCAATGAAACTTTTCCCTTATGGTTGCAAACTTTCCCTGACAGTAACTAAACTTTCCCTATTATAAACATTGATATAGTTTGTTCTGTCGTTTAATATCTCGTTATAGTGATTGTGGTAGCAGAAACTATTATTAAATGTGAAGTTATTTGTTTAAATTGTATTAAATGTGGACTTGGAGTTGTAAGTTCGATTACAGAGTAGCTCCCGATCCATCGCCACTTTAAAGAAGATGCGAGGTAATGACGTCACGGGCAGATCAAGTATATATAAGCCAGCGAGAGATCTCAGCTGGCCAGAACATTGGGTGAGTCCCTGTGGAGATCGTGACATCAGAGAGACTTGTAATGTCTAAGAAATTATCCCCAGCGCATGCTCGAAAGAAAGATACACGCAACTGTTTTAATAACCGGGAAAATATATAAATTGTTTTCCCTCTTTAGCGATTTGAAAGTGGGCGGGGTTAATTGAGAGAGTGTATGCGGCTGTAGCTCGATTGTAGAGAGTCAACAACGTTACGTCATATTCTCTGGTTAGTTCCACCGTTATCACATAGAAACGCCACCGTCTATGGGAAAACCCATGTTAAAAAAGTTGCCATTAGCGTCTATGGAAATGGACTCTCTGATAATCTTTTCTCTGTGGCTTGGTGGTTGAGCTGGATCAAATGCTTGATCTTCCCGTGACACGTCACTATCTCGCATCTTCTTTAAAGATACGATGGATCGTGAGCTCCTCTGGAATCGAACTCCACATATAATACAATTTCAACATACAACTGCACATTTAATAATAATTTCCTGTACCGCAATCACTGATGAGATATTAAACGACATGACGAACGACATCAATGTTTATAAAAGGGGAATTTTAGCTACTGTCTAGGAAAGTTTGCAACCATAAGGGAAGAGGAGTGGGAGACAAGATCACTCGTTCCCTTTAGTTCCCGGCCACCCTGTTGATTAGGGTGTCCCAAAAAAACGCGACTTTTGAAATGTTTAACTCTCACCCCCCAAAAATGTTCTTTATGTGAATTTTTGACTGTGTGAATTTTTTAGAATTTTTAAAAAATATTTAGAGGTCCCCCACGGGCATTGAATTTTCAAAAAATGGCCATAAAAAGGGTACAATTTAAAATTTTTCCTAATTTTTTTAAAATAACCATTAATGTTCAAATGGCATTATTTTCATTTATTAAAGCTATCTATATTGTTTTAAACCAATTCTGAATTAATTATCTGGGTAGGAAATAATACGCATTAGCATTAAAAGAAAAAAATGCGATTTTTTTCGACATTTAAAAACTTTTAGCAATTGTTATTTAAAATAAATGAGGAAGAATTTCTTAAACAATTAATAATATTTATCACCGCATATTTTTTTTTAAATTACAGATCGAAAAGATTTTTAGTTATTCATTCTTATTTTTATTTAATTTTTATTGAAATTTTTAATTATGCTGATACATACGAGCGTTACATCTCAGAACCAGGATCACAAGAATTGTAGATCATGCGTGACTTATTGGTCAACCATTGGAAAGCACGCCACCCATCTGGACAAGATGTTATGGGAAACTTCGTTTACTTTCACCGCTCTCAGAAACACACAATTTATTCGTCAGAGTGCTGTTCTTGTGTACGATCAAGTTGTGCCTTTCTAGGAGAAATCAAGATCACCTATACGAAGTAAACAACATGTTTTGAAAAAAATCGAAGATTTATATGAGGAGCAGGTGAGTTTGATGAAGCATCGTAAGAGGAGTAATCCAAAGGCCCAAGAAGATGAGCTAGGGGTGTCTAGCTCAGGGGTTTTCAACAGGCGGCCCGCGAAGCTCTCTGAAAACCCTCCAAAAAGTAGCTACAAATACAAAACACTTTTTAGCACACTAAAATTCAAAATTTTTTCGAAAAAAGGGGGAGAACCCCTGACCCCCCTTATACCTCTCAGATTATGGACTAGCTTCGATCGTTTTCTATGGTGCAAGAATTAAAAGTTTGAAGTTTCGAGAGGTCGTTTGTAAAACCTGAAATTCCCCCTGAGCGTAGCAAGGGGGTACGAAGGCTTTTATAACCTTTATCATGAGGAGGGACAAAATGGAGTATCAAAAAATTAGGTAAAACAATCCTTTAAGGAAAATTTACAAACATTTTTTTGAGGAAGACCTTTTCATTTAAGTAATATTCAGAATATTAAATAATTTCAGTATTCCTACGAGTTGTATAAGAGTAAAAAAATTCATATATCCTCTGGAATTTTGGAAAATACAGTAGTGCGTGCATACATTCAAAATATGTAAGGGGACATCCATAAATTACGTGAGTTCAAAAAGGGGGGTAGGGGTTTGGAAAAATCTCACCAAGGGGGGAGGGGGGTCGATTAAAATTTCACTTCAACTTTTTAAGTTAGAAATTATACGATTTTCTTTTTTTTAAGTATGAAAAAGGAGTAGACACAGATAAGATACTGCAAATTATTTTTAAAAAGTTGTAGGTAAATCTCACTTGGGGAGGGGGGGTCCAGCAAAATCTCACTAAATCTCACCAAGGGGGGAGGGGGGGTCCAGATTTTGGAAAAAACGCCTCACGTTTCTTGATTTTAATGCTGATGCGTATTATTTTCTACCCAGATAATTAATACAGAATTGGTTTAAAACAGTATAAATAGTGCTAAAAAATGAAAATAATGGTTATTTTAAAAAAATTAGGAAAAATTTTAAATTTTACCCTTTTTTTGAAAATTCAATGCCCGTGGGGGACCTCTAAATATTTTTCAAAAATTCTGAAAAAATTCACAGTGTCTTATATTCACATAAAGAAAATTTTTTTTGGGGGGGGGTGAGAGAAACATTTCAAAAGTCGCGTTTTTTTGGGACATCCTACTGCTGATTGACAGCTGGAGGTACCTCAACGTCACTATGTGATTAGTGATAACTGTAGAATTTTCTTCTCCGAAAGAGTAAAATCGCGTTATGGACTCTCTGAAATATCTATACTCTGTGACCATGACTTCATTACTTCCTCAGACCAATAAATTTCCGCTAACAAGATGACTGCTGTTATTTTACTCTAAAATAGATAAGACGTATCTCGTAAAGATATAAACGATGTCTGCATTCTACAGACGCAGTTTCTGTTTACAAAATTGTCTCTCTATCAATCTCACGTATAAATTGACTTAAGACGGATCAACGTAAAATGTCGGACTACAAGCTGCGACAGCTTATTCAAAAAAAGCGAGATGGTGATGAGTTGGACCCAGAAGAAATCAAGTATTTCGTTAAATCTGTCAAGAAAGTTTTGACGGGAAATGCAGCATCAGGTGCACCAGATAGATGCCAGATTGGTAAGGATGCTGTGTATCATATTCTAAGTGGAGGAGTCGGATGCTTGGCTCTTGGATACACTTGAAATCACACAGGAGCGAAAGAATCGAAAATTTATGTCTGAGGGTTGAGGTTGAAAAAGTATTTAAAGTTACAATAAATTTTTTTAATAAAATGCCATAAATTCCATACAGCAGTACAAAGTACAATAATGTCTTGGATCAAATTTTGGGATTTCCAACTGATCTTATCAGGTAAAGATATTTAATGATGACGAAATTAACGACCGGAAAACGAATTTTACTTGTAGAAAATTTTTCTATTTGTGTAGGGTACCATCACAAAAGTGAAAGTTTTTGTATCTTGAACGGATATACGGCTTAAAAAATTTTATACTGGTTGAAACAGAAAAAGTAGAAAATTACAACTCGAGTTTTGAGGGAATGAATCTGAGAAGCATACCTACTTCGCTATTATCCAATCGGGAAAAAAGTAATGTTCTCCTAAGTGTCATTATTTATGAGGATTTCTTAAATAATCACCATCACTCTCTATGACTTTTTATCGTATTTAGTTACATTTAGAATATAGAACTATTTTTTCAAACAGATTAATTTAAAATAACCTTTTATTGAAAAAATTAAATCTTGCATCTTTGTATTTTATTAAAAAGTTAAAACTAATAACTATTTAAAACTAAGTATTTATTAAGGTTAATAGTCCCTTATTTAGGACCATTCTTATAGAAAAATGAATTATTATGGTATAAAAACCAACATTAATTTATTAATTAGGGTGAGAAGATAAAAGAGAGATAGATATACTACAGAGTGTTTTCAGGTGACGTCACGACCAGTTATTTTCTTCCTTGCTGTAAGTCAAACAGTCTGTTGCTAAGGGCTTCCGCATAGTCAGTCTAAAAACTAGAATCTGGAGTAATTCGATACCCCGCACGTGGTCCCCTTGCAGCCTTCGCAATGCAAAAAAGGGGATGGAAGCGTCCGAGAGGGAATCTGTTTACTCGCTGTCAAACACTATCTCATCCCCCTCTCCTTGCGTTGGAAAGGCTTGTGGGGGAAAGCGTGCCGGGGTTCAGTGATTTATAATTTCCCAGTTTCAGCCAAATCCAGACCCACTATACGGAGGCCCTAAGGCCGTTGCTAGGGGCGGTGGTATCTGTTGCTGTCATGTGATTGCTAATGCTCCAATAGAAGCATTCCATGACCAGTTATTTTCTTTTAACTGTTAACTGCTGTAAGTCAAACAATCTGTTGCTAAGGCCGTTGCTAGGTCCGAGTCATGTGATTGAAAATGCTCTATACGGAAGGCCTCAAAAGGTTGGTGCCATGCTAAACTTAACATACAGGTCTGTCATGCCAAGACAAAAATGATTTTATAGGAACGCATGTCCGCTAGAGAGCAATGTTCGCCGAAGAAGGGGCAACGTTTAACTTTTTATTCTACGAAAAACTTCAATTATCATTACATATTTAATAATTATTATCACATGGGAACCCCAGTAAACAAAATTTTATTAAATTCAGCCTGTAATTTAATTAGCAGAGAAGATTTCCTTTTTAGTACTTTGCAGATCGTCTTCAAATAAGGAAGCAATTTTTTTTGTTGCTATCTCTGAATTGTAGATACAAAATTAGTTGACATTTTTTGTAATATAAAAAAGTTTAACGTTCTTGCCCCTACGCCGGCGAACAATGTCCTCCAGCGGACACAATATACATTTGCCGGTCATTACCTGCTATGAAAATCTTGTTTGTCATGGCATGAACGACCTGCAAGTTAAGTTTGGCACCAACATTTTTTTTGAGACACCCTGTATGCATGAAGATGAAGAGGAGAAAGATATAATAAAAATGACGCGAAAGGGCAGAGTGAAGAAGGGGAAAGAGAATTAAAAGGAGGGAATTGTGTATAGGTGACAGAATAAGAGGAAATGTGGAAGAGAGAGAAAAAATATTTTCTTGCAGAGGTCGTTTAGGAAAAGGGCAGTCCATAAATTGTGTTGACTTCGCGCTCAAAAGGGAACGGAGGGGGTTTCAAAAGTAGTGACATATCCTGCAGCTGAAAACCCATGAAAAATAAACATAATTTGTTAAAAAGACCGTACATTGTGTTGCTCTTAAAAGGCATCTTAAGGTTGTCTTAAAGATTGATAGAAATGAAGCTGTAAGAGGTGGGGTAAAATTAAACTCAAAATAGTTGGTTCCGGGCACTTTCAAACCAGTGTTATTCTTAGGATTTTTTTGGAGCAGTAAAAATACTCCTTGACTTTTTTAGGAGGCGTGAAATTCCTTTATGAGGAGTGAAATACCGGAAATTGCATAAACTATATATAGAGAAATCTTTTATAAAAACGCTTTTTTTAATGAACAAACTGAAATAGAAAAAATGAGAATGCTATTTTGGTTTTTAACAATTATAGCATCTGTTAATAAAAGTAGAAAGTATTAAACATTATAAATAAAATAATTTATTTTACAGTAAACATTATAAATGAAATATTTATTTATTACAAATTTGAGTAGAAATTTTTTTTGATTTCAGTGGGGTGCCATGCATTTAATAAGCAAAACGTTTATTAAAAATTCAAAGCGTGAAAATACGCCCGACTAGTTTTTAAAAGCGTATTTCCTATTTTCAAAGCGTGAAATACGCTCTCAGAGGCGTTAAAGTTATCACTGGCTATATCGTTGGTTTAAGAGAGTGACATGCGACAAAGCGTGGGGAAGGGGGTATGGGGAAGTGTGGTAGTTTGTGACAAAAGATGGAGGGGGTCAAAAATTAAAAAAAAAGAGACATTATTCCTGGTTGGAAAATACAAATTATTTCATTTACTAGGTGCAATGTTGATGGCTTTGTACTTAAAGGGAATGAGCGACATGGAGATTAAACAGCTCACCTTCAGCATGCGAGACTCAGGCCGCGTGTTCCAATGGCCCAGGGAACTCCAGTATCGGATGGTGGACAAACACAGCACAGGAGGAGTGGGAGACAAGATCAGTTTGGTGCTGGTGCCTGCCCTTGCTGCCTGTAATCTTCTGGTTGGTTTCACATTTTTTTAAAATTCCCAATAGTAGATAACCATGGTCATACAAAACAAATATATCCAGGACATACATAACATATAGAACACATGCAACTTAAAATTTACAATTACGTTTATTCAGGGTGTCCCAGGGTAAGTGTCCGCAGCCTTTAACTTTTAAACGCCTATGGGTATCGTCATAAAAGTGGTGTTTAGGTATAGTAAAGTGTAAAAAAAAGTCAATTACAAAATTGTAGAGCACATAAATTTGTTATTAATAGACACCTGATGCCCGCTAATGACATTTCGAGAGGTTGTGTTCCAAACCTTACAATTAACGTACTATCTCTCTCTTCTTCACAGGTTCCGATGATTTCAGGGCGGAGCCTGGGGCACACGGGCGGCACCTTGGACAAGCTGGAAGCGGTGCGGGACTGCACAGTGGGGCTGAACGACAACGAGATCTACGACTGCGTCGTCCAAAGCCCCGGCTGTTGCATCGCTGGGCAGACCGAGGACTGCGTGCCTGCTGACAAGGTCCTCTACGAGTGCAGAGACCGCACTGCTACAGTGGACTGTCCATCTCTCATTATACGTATGGAATGGTGATAGGCAAAAATCGATAATTTACTTTAGGATCGTGATATTTAGGTTTCAAGTCCTTTTAGGAATCTAATGATTTTACGTTTTAAGACCTTTCAACACGCGGAATTCATTAAGGGAGCGTTTCCACTTATGCGATTTGTGTCAGTCAGTATGGCAATTGGGTGAAGGCCTGAAAGTATTTACCAGGCAGGGGTCGGCAACCTGCGGCTTACGAGCCGCATGCGGATCTTTTGATGTAAAGTGGCCGCTCTCTAGTTCCAATGTACCATACGAAAAATAATAATGATATAATAATAAAATCTTTTAAAAACAAGGTAATACATTTTAAGTACCTGACTTCTCAATAGAAGTTCAAAACAAACAAAATTACTTCTGCGTTCATAGTAAATCATCTCAACACAAATACAAATGAGAACAATATTGAGCCATTTGGAATTGATGCTGGATCGCTTCAAATGCACCTGAAAAACCTGACTTGTGGGGTGGCAAGTTCACAAAACTCAATAGCAAGATGGAAGAGTTGGAGGTGCAGTAATGAATGCACATCGCGCAGCACCAAGCTCTAAAAGAAATTCCGTGAGTTGAGGCCCTCATATTCGGCGCATGAAATAGTCTTCCAGAATGCTAGTGAAGTTTGCATTCGGTAAATCAGGATTTCCGCACCGCAATCAAAGTGGAAAAAAACCCCATCCTTTTAGTTTAGTGTCGTGGAGTACTGGAGCCAAGATGTTAAAAATACTGTCAGATAAATATCGTACAAAACTAAGTATTGTTTGATACCTAAAACTACTAATTTTGCCCTTTCATTAAAGTGTGCAATCGATTTATTATCATTAAAGGACGAATTAGGCATATACTAAAGGGAGTGCTTTGAGGATGGAAAAATACGACTTTTCTCAAAGTTTATTCCTCTATCAGAGGTTATGAAAGTTGAGCCACTGGGGTAGGGAAACCTGCCTCAACTCCTTCTTCTGTACTTCAGGTGTGATCTATATGCTGTAGTCCTTTAGACTAGTAAATTTAAGAAAAGTGTCCCTTTCTGAGAAACAGGCCCCTGCCTTGTTGAAAAACTCAACTGGTGAAATTCACATTAAAACTTTTTTTCAGCCTCCATTGTGTCTAAGAAATTGAGTGAAAATCTCGGTGCGCTAGTCTACGATGTGAAATTCGGAAAGGGGTCCCTTTTCAAGACTCACGAAGATGCTCTGGAGACTGCAAAAGGCCTGGTAAGATCAAAGTAATATGTATAGTAAAATAGTGGTTCTAGGATGGCTCTAATTGTAAAAGAAAAATGGGAAAACTCAAACAATGAAAATAACAATAATGTATTAAATTTCAGAAGTGTTTTTTAGGTGAAAGCATCAGGCTCGGTTAAGTCCGTAGCTCTTCTGACATCAATGGATGCTCCCATTGGTCGAGCAGTCGGTGACGCCCTCGAAGTCTTGGAGGCCGTGGAGTGCTTAAAAGGGCGGGGCCCACAAGACGTGCTGCAATTGGTCAAGGCCTTAGGTAAGTTCTACAAATGATATTAAAATCAATATTTTTTTAGCGAGAAGGACTTTAAGAGAGGACTTCCTTTAATCAAAAGAAAATTTGGTTCAAAATATTTTTATATAAATTACAATCATATTTATTCGGAGATTTGAGAGGGACATGAGCTGTTTTTAATGGGTCTTGAAATAAAATTTCGATAAAAAAGAAAGAACTATTTTAAAAACTTTGGGAGGGGCCAAAAGCCCCCAAGCCTTCCCTTAAATATTTAAATGACCACATGAAATAAAACTGGCGTCGCGATGATTTACTTGTATAGGAACATTCTCTACAATGCACTAAAGTTCAGATGCTTCTTACAAAAGAGTAACTTAAGTAAACTAATTTATAAAGGAATTTAAGAAAATAAGAGAAAGAATATAACAGCTTGACAGACGAAAATATAGTAGATATAAGATAAAGGAGAATTATACGGAACAGGATTACAGGATAATAAGATTTAACCCCACATCATACTTAAAAATACCACCACCACTGTGTCTGTTAGTCTCTCTCTCCGCATTGTCCAACGTTACAGATCAGAAATTGAAAATTCTATGTTAACGTTTATAATCATTCCTTTAAAATGTTGCAGGTCAAGAGCTTCTTCAACTGACTGGAGTTGAAGGTAACATAACAAAGGTACTGGAAAATGGATCAGCACTGGATCGTTTTGAACAGATGCTACTAAAGCAACACGCCAACGAGGAAGCAGTACGAGACTTGTGCCGAGGTGCTGCCCAGACTGCCTTCAGGAGGGATCACCAACCTGTAAACGTCACAGAAATCTCATACCATGGACCAGATGGTAATCAGTTTATAGTTTTAATCAGTGGCGTGGTGATAGAGCATCTCGCTGCTAACCCCTGACCCGAGTTCTGATCCCGGGTTGGGTAGACAAACTCAACCTTGCATCCCTCCAGGGTAGATAAAACGAGGACCAAGTTAACTTGAGGAAACAATGGTTTTGCCTCAGCCAGGACTTTCAGTCACACATTCTGTAACAGCTCTGTTCATGGTCTCACTCAGTGAGGTTGGATATAGTAGAGTTAGATGGTCTAACGACTTAGGTACCTCCATCAAGTATCCCCTTGTTTTAGTTATCAGCCAGTTATGTAATAAAATAAGTATACGACCTTTAACTAGATAGATATTTGGCTTAAGACTTCTCAACCGTTAAACATAGCATGTTTCAGGTTTTGTCTCTTCCATCAACCCACTTACGCTTGGAAACATTTGGAAAGAGGAATACAGCAATAGTGATCATAACCCTCACGTTGGTTTCCTGTTACTAAAAACAGAAGGAGATGCTATTACATCAGGTGAGCAAAATGCCAATTAATAGAGTAGAAACCATAGTTTAAGTTATAACTAAAAAAGGTTAGTTTTGAATACTCTCAGATGTACCTAAATAATAACATTAAAATCCATATAAATACTATTATTTAAATATTAGTATCAATATAAAAAGTATTGATTCTACTAATCGCTCATCAATAATAAAATTAAGAGTACAGTAGAACTCCAATTATCCGAACTCCAACTATCCGAATCGCCGATTATCCGAATCGATTTCAGAATTAATAAAAAAAATTCCGCCGCGAATTTTGCCGTTTTTAATGTTCTTTTTCGTGTTCTATTTGACATTTCTATGTTCGCTTTGTTCTTTTTTCGTGTTCTTATTCATTAGTTATTCAGGGCCGAATGCAGCTACGTTCTGTAACTATTCAATGAACCTTCATTCAATGAATTCCTTTTCATTTAACTAATAAACAGCTCTTTTTCTTTAAATATAATTTTTTCCTCTTATTTTTAAACTTGCATACAGCAATTAATTATAGTAAACCCCTTTTTTTCGGAAAAAATCCAATTATCCGAATTTTTGATTATCCGAATGGGGTTCGGTCCCAATTGATTCGGATAATTGGAGTTCTACTGTAGATAAACCATATTCTGTCAGTTTAATCTTCGTATTTTTTAAACAGAGGGATTTTTATTAATCAAATGGACTAGGTTTATTTCGTTAATCCATTACTTTTGCAAATCAAGGTATGTGATTTTTCTGTTTAATAGATGTATTGAACCATTTTGTAAAATTATTTTAAAACTTTTAGGTGATAAGTGGTTACAATTTCATCATCAGCAAAAAGAAATTCCAAAGCAAGCGCTAGAGGCTTTATCCAATGCAATAAAAGTGTCACAAAGAAAAACTAAAAGAAAACTCATCGAAAAGAAAGTGTTCATGAAGGAAGGAGAAGTGATAGTGGAAGACTGCTAAAATTATTAGAGAGCAATACAAACTAATTTTAAAAAAACTATAGAAGTTTAAAAAATATTCGAGATGATATTTTGTGTATATTATTGCACATTATGATTTATTAGTTATGCATTTTAAAGCTACATTTCCATGCATAAAAATACACTAATGAAACATCATCCAAGAGTGACTGGCATTTCATAAAAGAAAGGTCTGATGACTTTTACTAAGAGATCTTAATATGAATAAAATATTCTTGTGTATTTACTAAGTAACAATTGACTAGTGCTGGCTGGATTATTTTTACTGAAACATACACTTATGCCGGCATAACTAAATGTTATTGAAGGGACAATGGCGTATCTGGAAAAAGTGCCTGAACCTACAAACCTGGTTCGGGGGTAGCCCTTGCCAGCTCTATAGGAGCAATACATAAGGTTTGGGCAAATTTTATTAGGTTTGGGGGAAGGTTACAACTTTTTCTAGGTCCAGACAATGGTCATATAAGAAAAAACCCAAACACACTCGACATGGTGCTAACTCTTCTAGGGGACAAATAATAGCTTGTTAGAGGAAAACATAGCAACCGGTTTAGTTGCCGTTGAGTTTGGAAGACGTAGTTCTAGGGGATTTCAGGAGTTTTTTCATTCATGCATATCCCTATTTTAATTGTTCTTTTTTTAAAAATTGTAATGTCTGGTATTTCATGAGAAACTACAAAGAAAAAATTATTACTATACAGTTTTGTTAACCGCAAAAGTCTTGACACATTCTTGAAGGTAGTGTTTGAAAAACTATGACCATGTTTCAAAATTCTAAAAAACTTAACTTTTTTAAATACTTAGATTAAGGTTATTAACTTCTAGTCTTGATTTTTAAAGTATTTATAATTCCAATTTTAACAAAAGAAAAGCTTTGATATTTCATGTACAAAATGACTTTATTAAGATAAAATACAGAAACAATGGAAGAAAGTAGAAAAATAAGAGTTCATTAAATTATTCACAATTTTACTTAATTCTGTAGAGCATTTTTCGTTGCATGCGATGTTGAAGCTCACCTCTTCTTATCATTAAGAACAGAACTTTGTAAACTGCTCTTTCAGGATATTTCTTTAAGAAAAATTTTTTTATGAACAACTGAATGATGTGAAACCAGGGATGCAGAATATGTTCGATCCGGCGATCTAGGATCGGGGAAATTTTAGCCATCTGGGGAAATTTTGTGATGAAGTATACTATTGAATTTCAGTACAGTAATAAAAATTTGCGTGGCGATTCGTGTCATTATACTTTTTAACAGATTTTTGATACCAACGATAATTCAGAGTTTTTGAAGGTCTTTATCATTTTTTAAAATTTTGGGGAAATTTTTGTATGGATTGGGGGAAATCTTGAAGGTAAAAACAATTTCTGCATTCCTGTGTGAAACATTTTGATAAATAACAGAAAGCTAAAATAGAAAGAATTTGTAGAATGAAGGAGGCATAAAAAGAAACTTCCTTATCTGGCTTAGTCCAGAAACATTAAAATCTTCTTATACTTTCAGTAATTTAAGGGGTAGTGCAATTTGTATTAAAAGTTTAAACAATTTATATTAATGGTTTTGGATTTTACCTTTTTAATTTTCTGAAATTGCAGTGTTTTTACATAGACAATAGTGTTTGTACAACAAGAGGGGTCAATAAAAAATCCCCCACGAAACTTTTATTTAAAAAGAAAGAAAAGATGAAAATGTTGTTTTTAAAAGTTTAATGATGTTTATTTATAGAACTACTGAAAATAATAATACAATAATCATTACTAGACAGGAATACAATAATCACATCAGATGGGACCTGTTTGAAATCCTATCATTTAACCCAAAATCTCATTTATCTTAAATAGAAATCAATTACATTTTGTCATGTTTAAATAGGAGGGGCTTAATATTTTAGGTTTAGGTGGCCGTATGCAGTTGCGTCTCAGGATCCTTGGGGCATGAGACATAAGGGCACTGTAACCCGAAAAATTTAAGTTTCATCACGAAAGAAGTGGTACTTTAGAAATAGCATTGGCGGCAAGTATCTTTAATCTTCCTGATAATGCTATTCTTATGGAATGGAACCACTTTTTTTAATGATAGGACCTCAATTTTTAGGTTATAGCCCCTTTTGTCTTACCTGGGTATTCTGGGATGTAGCTTCATACAACCACCCAAACCTAAAATATTCAGCCCCCTCATACTCCAACAATGCAATATATTCCTATCTAGGACAAATGAGTTGTCAGGCAAATTTAGATAGGCATAAGAGCGGTCGGGATTTTATACCAGACATGTCAGATCAAGATATAAACCAAAACACACATATATAATGGATGAAAAGTTTTTATTAAATCTTCTGTGAGGGGTTCTTACCACTAAATCTCACACTATTAATGATCCTTAAAAAGCAAAATTATAAAAACTAACCTGTCTCAAGAAGTCCTGCACTATACTGAACTCCGATACTTGTGACCCAATTGCAAATCGCTTCTTCAGCTGTTTCTCGATTCTCAGCAGCATTTGGTGTTCCTCGTCAGTTGTGAAGCCCTCTGCGCCGGCCAGGTCCCCAGAGTGGGCTGCGTCCAGAGTGGACACTTGGAACAGACGCATGGCTTCTTCAACGTGCCGCTCTGTAGCAAAAGGCTGCAGTTCCATTTTGGCCAAGGCTTCCGATATCCTGATGATGGCTTCCAATTGCCTGTTAAACATAAGAAGCCCTTAGTACAAATACAGCTGAACCCTGGTCATATAAAGTACATTTTTATAACTTCCTACTGAACACCTCTGTTATTTTTAATGCTGACTTCAAAGAAAGTAGTCTGTCCAAGTTTATCTGAATTTTTTCATTCTAGTAATTCTTGTCTTAATCCATTAATGCCCAACTTTTTATTTTTCTTAAATATTTGGTAAAAACATAGTAAATAGCCCCAAAACAACTGGAAAAATAATGAAAAAAATTCCAGGTCAAAATTTTAATTTCTACACGGAAATTAAAAAACGTCCCTAAAAAGGGACGTCAGGCACGAATGCCCCCGTGTTTTTTCCCTATAATAAACGCCTGGTAGAAAACTGTTTTAAAGCCTCAAAAACATCTTCTACCTTTTTAAGTGCAGCAAAAGTGATCAGAACCCTACTGTAACATGAATACGAAAAAAAAATATTAATTATTTATCCAATTAAATGTAAAATTAACCTTAATTAACGTAATTTGAGCATTTTTATGCTCTAAAACACGTTTTTTCCTCCAAAATCTATGTTAATTGCAAATTAAGATTTTTAATTGAAAGACATTCTTTATTTATACAGGGTGTTTCAAAATTGCGTTGCACTGCTTTTATTCGGAACCAACGCCTCCTAGGGTCTCGGAAGTAAGGTGTACCCCTAGGTAAGTGAACCTGGAGAATCCATTGAGATGACTTACAGCGCCCCTAGCGGCGAAATTAAAAAGTTGAAAAAATTAATTTAAAAACTAAAGGAGATAGAGCAAAAACCTCAGTGAGAGTATTGGTGCCAACGTCATGAAGAACTCACTGAAAAAAATTTGATCAAAATATTTTGAATATTCGCGGAGATATTAGCAAGTGAAAAAAAGCACTTTTTCAGGGGTCAAAAAAGAAAAAGTTCACATATTTACAAAATTTTCAGTGTTATTGTGTAGTTTTGTGTTTTTTTTAGTTGAGTGAACACAAAATTTAATCAAAAAATAAAAAAAATTTGCAACTATACGAACTTTTTCTTTTTTAACCCCTGAAAAAGTGCTATTTTCACATGCTAATATCTCCGCGAATATTCAAGATATTTTGATCAAATTTTTTTCAGTGAGTTCTTCATGACGTTGGCACCAATACTCTCACTGAGGTTTTTGCTCTATCTCCTTTAGTTTTTAAATTAATTTTTTTAACTTTTTAATTTCGCCGCTAGGGGCGCTGTAAGTCATCTCAATGGATTCTCCAGGCTCACTTACCTAGGGGTAGACCTTACTTCCATGACCCTAGGAGGCGTTGGTTCCGAATAAAAGCCGTGCAACGCAATTTTGAAACACCCTGTATGTAACCTAATATTAAGTAATTATTACTTTTACACACCTCAAATCCATCAGAATATCTCAATTTGTGAAGTTTAAGTCTTTCAAATGCCCATACTTTTTTCATTTTATTTAATTTTATTGTGCGGAACACAAATTTCTCCCCAAAAATCAAGCATTAGTGGGATGTGCATTAGCAAGCCAGATGATATAGATTGATCTGCAGTGTAGAACACAATGATTAGCGATATCTAATTAAAAAAAGCCGAAAATTTATCACAAAAGCGACTTTTTTGGCAATTTTAATGACAAAAAGGCATAAAAACTAATAGTTATTAAACTTTTAATCAAAATATAACCGGAATATATTTGCATAAGTAATAAATATAGTAAAGTAATTAATTTATTCCTTTTAATTAAGACAAATTAATTAATTCCTTATAATTTAAGACTTTTTATTCCATTAGTTTAGCAGAAATAACAGTATTTTCCAAAAAAATAAACAAAAATAATAAATTTATTAGCTAAATTAAAGTAATTTTATAAATATCAGTTATTTAATTCATTTCATAAGAATCGAACGCGTTTTTATGAAAAAAAAATAAGGAAACACTAGCATTTCACTATGGGGAAAACCACGGGGGCATTAGTGCCTGACGTCCCTTTTTAGGGACGCTTTTCGAGGGTCCAAAATAAGGTCAAGATAAAATATTTTGGAAAAATAAAAAAACTGATTTAATGTATAAACAGTAATTTATTGGCATTGAAATTTTTTTAAAGTGACAACTAGGATTTTTAAGCTTTTTCTTTTAAAATTTTTAAAAAAGCACTTTCCTGAAAAATTCTATCTTCCAACTTTAAAAAAAGTGAAAAATTTTTTAAATTCTGCTTTCTTCTTGTGTTCTTTATGTTCTATGAATACCAGAGATACATCAGTACAAATTTTGATTCAAAGGAACAATTTTTGTAGAAATAGGAGGATTTTTAAAAAACGTCCCTAAAAAGGGACGTCAGGCAGTAATGGGTAAATGTCATGTATTTTTAAAGAACATTTTGTACATAAAAGTATACTGTCAGAATGGAATCTACATACAGCTGATAGTGCACATAAAACTGCAAAGGAATAGTTTGATCCTATCAACAGAAAGATTAGCCTGTTATTTGTTAGTGATTTAACTTAATTAATTTTCAAAATTAAAATGGGTCCTTTTCTTTAAAGATGGGATTACTTATTCGGAAAAATAAAAAAAACATTATCTATAGTCTATACTCTGTTAAATCTCAAGTGAGCACTGAAGTCTGCAAGATTGATTCAAGTTGTGAATAATTTTTCCACAAAAAAAGTAAAAGGGGCCGTTCAAATATACGTAAGCACTTTTTTGGTCATTTTTACCCCCCCCTCCCCCCTTGTCAGCAAAGATAAGCAAACCTCAAACCCCCCCCACCATAATTACGTAAGCAACTGCCGGACCCCCCCCCCTCCCGAAATTTTGACTATACCATTTTAGTAAGTACTGTTTTTTTTCTCCTTGAAAATTAGGTGACATACAAGGAGCTGTATTTTTTGTATGTAACACTCAGAGTTAAAAAATGAGTTGAAACACTACTTTTTGGGGTTAAAACTTCAAAATGTTTGGGGGTCCAAACAAACAAACAAATTTTTATTATTATCATAATATCATTACATAAACTAAGGAGAGAGAGAAAAAAAAAGAACAAGACAAATCATTGTTTGTTTGTTTGTTTGGGGGTCCATCCCCAGAAAAAAGTGCTTACGTCAGATTTCCTAATTCAATTTTTGTCAAATTTTTTTTTGGTTGAGTTTTGAAATTGTTTTGGAAGAAACAAGAGATTTTCGAAAATGTAGTGTCTTACGAAAGCATCATTCATATCCCCCCTTGTCAGGAAAAATAAGCAAAGAGCAAACCCCCTCCCCCCGTTAGGTGCTTACGTAATATTTGAACGGCCCCAAACAGAGTTGAGCAAACAGTAAGGACACTTCAGGAAACTCAAAAAATAACTCAAGACCACAGTTCTAACAGGCTTGAGATCTCAAGTGTGCAGTGGCAGTAAGATCTTACCTAACGGTAATGGGAATATTAGACTTCTTCTCCATCCCTTGATGTTCTTTGGCAGAGCTTCTCATAAAGAGGTAGTAGTTCTTCAGCTTCTCAGACGCCTCAGGTGAAAGTCTGGGACCACATCGCCTGTACACAAATAAATCAAGTATAAAATAGCATTAAGGGAAAACGATTTAAATCTTTCAAGCTCATATTAAGGCGTTTAGATTTACAACTTACGATCGACAATATGCAATGTATTTTTTCAACAGCGAAAGGCTAAGCTCGCCTTCAGCCTCTTCTGTTGTTTGTAAAGCATTCATGTGTAATCCCATTACATGCTTTGCCAATGTCTGTAAAGAGATCATTTTATTTCTTTTAACTAATATGAAATACTTATTGAATTCTTGAACTGGGCAGAGGCAATAAGAAAGAAAAATGAGTTAAAAATACATTTTTTTCATAAGTTACAGATTAAGTGAAGTTACAAATTTACACATTCTGACTATAAAATCATCAAAGAAATAAATAAAAAGTATGTTTGTTTTTTAAAAGGGTTTGGTAGCAAAAAAAAGTTGATGAACCTAAAGCTAGAGTAGTTATTTATAAAACTACAATAAACTTAACATTTTCTTTACTTCTACTGATATGGCATGAAAACTATCAAAAAGCAACTTCCAACTACTTAATGGAAGGTTAAGTTGAATGGAAACTTACACTATCTTTCTTTTCATCATGCTCATCCTTGACAATGAAAATCATGTCAAACCTGGATAAAATAGTAGGCATGAAATCAATATTGGCTTCTGCTTTGCTCTCATCCCAGCGGCCAAAGACGCTGTTAGCTGCAGCAAACACTGCACACCTAGAGTTTAAAGTTGTGGTGATACCAGCCTGTAAATGAAATTTGAATGTTACTGATTACAGCAAATAAGTAATTAAAGTAATTTATACTTGACAATGTACAGAAAAACATATAAGCTCGATAGATAACAGTAGTCAAAACAAATAAATATGCCTTCGAAAGGATAACTAAAATGACCTTAAACAAAATGGTCTGACCGGTAGTGATAGATCTTTTGAGATGATTGCTTTATAAAGCCATGACAATTTATGATTGTACAAATGTTTTTGTCTTGTACTGTGCAATTCAAATGGACTGATTCAATGTCTTATTTGAAATTGTGGATAATTTGAAGCAAATCAATAATAAGTAGTAATTATTTTTAAATTTAAAGTTGTGGATGATGCACCTTTTTATCTCTCTATATTAAAAAAAAGTTACTGTCACCGCCGCCGCTGTTTCAGAAAATTAAATTTTTCAACTCTTTGAACTCCCATAACGCAAAAACTACTCAATAGAAATTTATGAAATTTGAAACGTTTGTAGAGGAATATTTGGGGCACATTCTCGAACAAAAAGCTAACTGATGTGATAATTAGTTCTGGGGTATTTTTAAGGTCAAAGTTGAAGTTTTTCTTTTTTCGCCACGTAATCCAGTTCAGCGAAATCTATTAGCAGCAGAACTATGATTTTTTGCAGCCTAATACTCTGAAGTATGAAGATGTGCACTACGTCGCCCTTTTTTCGAATTTCGAATTTGGTTTAGAGGATGTAAATCTTCTAATCTAAATGCCCCCAAAGAAGTTAAGGACTCCGAGAGAATGAACACAAAGCCGGTAAAATCTAACGTGGTTTATTAAATATAACAGAAAAGAGAATCTAATGGCTAAAGCTTAATCAATCATAATCCTAATCAATCAATGAGAAATGAAATATGTACAGGCTTATATACAAAATAATAAGTTAAAGTTACAGTTACTAAAATCTTCTTTCTTCTGGCGCTGACTTTGCGCATTTCCGCTACAAACTCCCCACCTGGAGCTTTCCTAAAGTCCAAAAAGAAATAAAAAAAAGTCAGCACAGTTCCAAGGGGTATAACATCTGGATTGGACGACGTATATTTCCCTTGGGGGTTCTTATGATACATGAACGTACTTGTCCATCTCTTCCTAAGTAAGTGTCCTCCACAATACCTAGGTCCCATAGAAGTTTCGACTTCGAAGATCCCTCCACAAGCACGACATCACCTTTCTTCAAATTCTGGTGTTTTTTCGGATTCTTGAGATGGAATGCTGTTCGGAGCTGCAGTAGATACTGCTCTTTCCATCTCCTCCAAAGCTGCTTTAAAAGACTTGTTTGGTAAATCTTTCGTCTTGTGATAGTTTCCTTATCCGAAATTTTAGTACGGTTAAATAGCTCAATGAAATGCAGAGGATTCTTTGTATCCTTTCTTCCAAACTGTAAAAAATGGACAGGAGTTAGAGGTTCTGGATCACCTGAGTCACTTGACGTATAGGTTAGAGGCCGCATGTTGACCACGACTTCCACTTCAGACAGGAGAGTTTCTAACTCCTCGAAAGTAAGGTTCGCTCTTCCTAAAATCTTCCGGAGCGGCTCTTTTACAGACTTCACCATTCTTTCGAAAAAACCTCCCCACCAAGGGGCTCGTTCCACGTTGAATTTCCAGGTAATACCTTCTGTGGCGATGTAGTCGTGGAGTTCTTGATCCTTGAAAACGTTTGCTAGGCGTTGAAGCTCTTTGTTACTTGCCTTGAAGGTTTTGGCATTGTCCGAGTACACAACCTTACATGTACCCCGTCTGGCAATGAATCTTCGGAATGCTAGAAGAAAGCATTTGGTTGACATTCCACTTACCAACTCCAGATGAATAGCACATGTGAACAGTACTATATAAGTCTTCATAGGGTTTTCTTTGGTTTTCACATAGATGGGTCCGGCAAAGTCGACTCCTACTATGCTGAATGGAGGAGCTTCGGCTATTCTGTCCTCTGGAAGCTGTCCGGTCATCTGATCTGCTGGTTTAGCTCTAAATCTTCTGCACACCAGGCACTTTCGGAGGATCTTTTTTACCAATTGTCTCCCCTTAGGAATCCAAAATTTACTTCTTATTTTATTAAGGGTTTCGATAGTTCCTGAATGCATAACCTTAAAATGTTCTTGTTTTACAAGAAGTTCAGTAAACCTATATCATCCTTGGAGATAATTAAAGGGGTTATCTCATTAAGTATAAATTTAGACTTATTAAGCCTTCCTCCCACCCGAAGTAAACCAAATTCATCCAAATAAGGGCATAAATCAACTATGTTTGATTTACGGTTGATCTGTGAACCTTCTTTAAGTTTAAGGATCTCCTCTCCAAAGGAATTTATTTGACTCAGCTTAATTAAGTAAATTTCTGCTTCATATAATTCTATAGCTGATAAACATCCTGAATGCTTATTCAGGTTTTTTGAATTAAAACAAAATCTTTTAACCCATGCTATAACTCTTATAGCTCTTTTTAGAGAACTAAAATTATCTAACTTTATTAATGGCTCTAATTTTGTTAATGTTACTAATCCTTGGGGCGTTTGATTACGTCTCTCTTCTAAATCAAGAACTAACCCACTTTCCTTTGGCACTGGCCAAGTATCTTTATTCTTAATTAACCAATGTGGACCAAACCACCAAAGTCTATCCTTTTCAAGATCAAGAATCGATAGACCTCTAGTTAATCGGTCAGCTGGATTGTCTCGACCTGGACAGTGTTTCCACTGCATAGGGTCAATTAAGTTTTGTATTTCTGAAACTCTGTTACTTACAAAAGGTTTCCAAGAGTTAGCAGAGCTCCTAATCCAATGTAAAGCTATATTTGAATCAGTCCACATATAAGTATTCAGAACTTTTATCCCAAGAACATTAACAATCCTATTACTAAGTCTAGCTCCAATTAAAGCACCCATCAACTCTAACCTAGGTAAACTTAACCTTTTGATCGGAGCAAGTCTACTTTTAGAAGTTACAAAAGCTGAATTAATCTTTCCGTCATTTGATCTAAACTTCAGATAAATAACAGCTCCGTAAGCCTTTTCACTGGTATCAGTGAAACAGTGCAATTCAACTTCACCAAAATCTAAATAATCTAAACCAGTGGTTCCCAACAGGTGGTCCGCGGACCACTGGTGGTCCGTGGGGCCTTCAGAGGTGGTCCGTGAGAAGATTTTTAAGCTTATCCAAAAAATGTGTGGAAATTTAAAAAAAATAGTTTTCCTAATCACACATTCCAGGAAATTAGTAAAAACACCACAGATGCAAAAACTTGAGTAAAAATCACGCGTCTCATAAATAAAAAATTTTATGTTCTCTTTCTCACCTATGAATCGAATCATTTCTTCATTTCTATTATTTTGCACAGTTTTATTGTTTATTACAGAGTAGAAACGAAATATGATGATGTGGAAAAGTATTGATTCAGATTAATTGAAACTGAGAGGCGTCGGGTTGGGGCTAATAAAGAATCAAATGATCGGACTTATACTTGGTTTGATACGAAGCAAAGCGTGGAAGTAATACGCAAAGAATACGAAGAAGTAATACACAAAGATACTTCAAACTGGGATGCTATGGTCCGACAGAGGGTCTTCGAGAAATCGCGGTATGAAAAGAGGAAATTTCTGAGATACACGTGAAGAAGATGAGAAAAATTAATTTCTAAAAATGCAAAAGTTTTTGAACCCATAAATTATTTTCTACTTTAATCGCTCCTTCGAAATAATTATTGACTTTTGACGCGGTTTCTTTCGGGAGAACATCAGCCTCGCCTATAGAATTTCCTCTGCCACAACTTACAGTCAGTGCATGTCCAATTTGCTTTTTTGTGAACAACAGAATTCCTGGTTATCTCATTCGTCCCGCAGTTTAATTTAAAGCTAAGTACTTTCTTTCAAATTTAAATCTACTAATAATATATTACCTTATTTGTTGATTATAAAAAAGAAGAAAAATAACTATTTTATACTGTTTTTTTAAACCTGTAACTTGCCTTGATAAAATGGTTTTCTGGCTTGATAAAAAATGGTTTTTTGGCTTGATAAAAATGGTTAACTGGTCTTTTATAAAAAGTATATTTTTTAAATGATAAGATATAAAACTAATGTAATGTTAATTCTTCTTTTAAGTTTAATAGATTATTTGATTTTTTAAGTTCTATTTAGAAATATTGTAAGACTCGGTTTCCCTTACTTCAGAAAAAAAGTCAAAATTTTAGAACCTCCATGAGGAATGAATGCACTGAAAAAAAGTTTAAATTTTGAAGATACAGTTAGGGATAGAGATGGTCCGCGGAGGTTCAAATTTAAGTGAAGTGGTCCGCAGACATATTTGAGTTGGGAACCACTGATCTAAA